>CM028129.1:676504375-677150000 GCA_016271365.2 Neoceratodus forsteri
TGGTTGCAAAACTGGTGCAGAGCACAGGGCTTTGGCTTCATTGGGGACTGGGGGTACACCTGGAAAGATGAAGGTTTATACTGGCACGATGGTCTGCATCTGTCCATGAAGGGAACCAAGATCCTAAGTGACAGGTTTAAATGCTTCCTTGGCAAGCTTTTAAACTAGCCATGGGGGGAGGTGCTAATAAGCAGGAAATTTCAAGCCTCCCCCCACAAAACATGACGGGTAGTAAGGTAAACACTGAGGTACAGTGCTCAACAGAGGGCAGGACAGGAGTAAATGGAAAAATAGGCAAGGGCAAAAAGAGCAGGCATGGGGGATAAAAGGATAAAGCCAACATTAAATGGAGGGCAATGAGTACCAATGCCCGTAGTCTGGGAAACAAGCTTCCTGAGCTAGTAGCCTTGATGAAAGATGAACACTTGGATATTGTGGCAGTCACAGAAACATGGTACACGGGGAACCATGACTGGGATGTCAACATACCGGGGTACACAGTCTACAGAAGGGACAGGGAGGGGAAAAGAGGAAGTGGAGTAGCTCTATACATAAGGAAAGGGATCAAAGCTACAGAACTAAAAAGTAAGGGGAGGACAAGAGGCACTCTGGGTCACCTTGGAGACAGGGAATGGCATCACAATCCCACAGGGGTTGTATACAGACCCCCATCTCAAGGGGAGGAAATGGACAAGAAAATGATAGAGGACATTCTCAAAATGGCTGAAAAGGAGATACTGTTAATGGGGGACCTGAATATGCCAGATGTTAACTGGATGACATGTACTGCAGCCACATCCAAGAGCAGGGTCATTCTCGATGCCCTGTAGGGGGCAGGCCTTAGACACCTAGTGTTGGAACCCACTCGGGAGGAAGCAATACTAGACCTGGTACTCTCAAATGGAGAGAGGATCACAAATTTAGAAGTTGGTAGACATCTGGGAACAAGCGACTACTGCACAGTGTGCTTGACAATAAGCACAACCATGGAGACAAGCCATACAAAAGCAAGCATACTGGACTTTGGAAGGGCCGACTTTGGCAAAATGGGTGAATACCTGAGGAATACACTGGCAAATGGGCAAAAAGGAGGCATGGAAGAACAATGGAGAAAAATCAAAACTGCCATCATAGAGGCAACAAGCCTTTGTGTGAAACAGATAAGGAAAACAAAACGGAGTAAAAAACCACTATGGTTCTCAAAAGAGGTGGCAGGGAAGGTTAAGGAGAAAAGGCTGCATTCAAAAAGTATAAGGCATCACAGAAGGAGCACGACAGGGAACTGTATCAATTAAAGCAGAAAGAAGTGGGAAGGCAGTCAGAATAGCAAAAGCCCAAACTGAGGAAAAATATCCAAGTCAGTAAAGAAGGGGATAAAACCTTTATAGGTACATTAGGGAGCATAGAAAGGTTAAGGGAGGACTAGTGAAGATTAATAAGGAGAGGGAGGTGGGCAGAGGAGACAGTGAAAAGGCAGAGATACTGAATGAATACTTTTGCTCAGTATTCACAAAAGAAGATGAGGAGTTACCTAAACCAGACAATAGAAGCACTCTGGGTAGGGGTTGACACCAGTCCATTTACAGAAGAAAGAGTCCTGAAAGAACTCCTAAAACTCAAGGTGGACAAAGCAATGGGGCCTGATGGATTCACCCCAGAATCCTAAGAGAACTAAGGAGGACCTAGTAACACCACTGACCACACTTTTAACAAATCATGGTAGGATGGGGTGGTACCTGAGGACTGGAGGAGGGCAGATGTGATTTCCCTTCACAAAGTGGAGAGCAAGGCAGAAGCAGGAAACTACAGACCTATAAGTTTGACCTCAGTGGTAGGGAAAATGATGGAATCACTTCTGAAAGAAAGAACTGTTGAGTACCTAGAGGCCAGCGGGGCACAGGACCCAAAGCAGCATGGATTTACAGCAGGAAGGTCATGTCAGGCGAATCTAATAGATTTCTTTGACTGGGTAACCAAAATAATAGACCAGGGAGGGGCTGTGGATATGGCCTACCTAGACTTTAGCAACTAATAATCAAGTTAGCCAGCTTGGGAGTGGGTCCCAGGGTGGTAGCCTGGGTTGCAAACTGGCTGCACAACAGGACACAGAAGGTAATAGTGAGTGGCACACATTCCGAAGAAAGGGTGGTCACTAGTGGAGTACCTCAGGGCTTAGTACTGGGTCCAGTCCTCTTTAACATCTTCATAGGTGACATTGCAGAGGGTCTGGAGGGAAAGGTATGCCTCTTTGCAGGTGATACAAAGATCTGTAACAGAGTTGATACACAAGGGGGATAGAAAGGATGAGAAGGGACTTGGCAAGGTTGGAGGAATGGTCAGACATATGGCAACTTAGATTCAGTGCAAAGTAATGCACCTGGGAAACAAAAACCCAGGAGAAGAGTACACAATAGCAGGGGAGGTACTAACAACAACAAAAATGGAAGGGGACTTGGGGGTAGTCATATCGGATGATCTAAAGGCGGGTAAGCAATGTGAGAAGTCAGTGAGGAGAGCCAGAGGATACTGGGATGCATAGGAAGGGCATCACAAGTAGAAAAAGGAAGTGTTATCCTTCTGTACAGATAGTTGTGAGACCCCATCTGGAGTACTGTGTGCAGTTTGGAGACCTCATCTATGCAAGGACATAGACAGGATGGAATCAGTCCAAAGGAGGGCAACTAAAATGGTGCAGGGTCTGCATCAGAAATCATATGAAGAGAGACCGAGAGAGCTTAATATGTATACCCTTGATGAAAGGAGGGACAGGGGGGTCATGATAGAAATGTTAAAAGTACCTCAAGGGAATCAACAAAGTCCAGGAGGATAGCATCTTTCAGAAAAAGAGATGTGTAAGGACAAGTGGACACAATTTAAAGATAGAAGGGGGGATGGCTCAGGGGTAATGTGAGGAAATCTTTTTTCACGGAGAGAGTGGTGGATGCGTGGAACTGCCTTCCTGGGGAGGCTTTTGGGGCTAAAACAGTGGGGGAATTCAAACATGCATGGGACAGACACAAGGCAATTGTAGTGGAGGGTGGCAGGAAGTAGGCTGTTGGTTAACTAGAATCTGCAGCTTATCCAGTAGGTAGGGAAATGGACAGACTGGATGGGCAAAGTGGTCCTTATCTGCCGTCAAAGTCTATGTTTCTATGTTACTAACAATAAGAGCTGAAGAGGAAGAAAATCTGTTAAACAAGTGTAAACCACACAAAACTGCTGGCCCTGGTGACTTGCATCCAAGGGCCAGTCAGGGGACACTCAGGACAGGTAGTGGAGGCTGGGATAGAGTGTCATAATAAATTTGAGCTGCTTAGTAATCTAGTGGGGAAGGAAGGGGTTAGCGAAAATTAAGAAACTGGGACAATGGCCATGGGGAGGGAGTTAGATTCCCATAGGGCATCACAGGTCAGAAAAGGAAAGGATAGAAATAGTCCCAAGTGAAGAAGACGAAACCTCAATGTGAAGCAGAGAGGGGAGATGCAGTATATAGCAGAAACAAGGGAGGAAAGCAGGACTGGAGAGCATCTAGAAGATGAGGTGGGAGAGGGACTCCCCCTCAGGAGGGGGGCCTGTCCCAAGGATGAGGACCTAGGTGAACGGGTCCCACAGGGGACCTCTGGAGATAGGGTACCATTATAAGGGGTGAAGATGATGGTGTGGGGAAGGGGATATGATCAAGGCCAGGATAAATAGCCTGGAAATTATTTTGATTAAGGGACACGTATTGGAGGCTGAGCAAAGTGGACAAAATGTTAAAGGAGACAAAGGGAAGCAGTTCAGGGGTCTCTCATGTCAGGCAGGAAGACTACCACGACATTGGGAGTTTGGATAAAGGGGGGGAGGAGGGGTTGAGAGCGCAGAGAGGTAGTGGAAGTAACCATAAGGATGATGAAGGTGTTAAGGTTCGGTTACTGGGTGACTCAATGATAAAGGGTATCCAGTGAGAGGGGCAGCGGGTGGGAGAACAGAACTTGGTGAAGGTAGTGGGTATCTCTGGGCTGACAGTGCACAGAGCTAAGTTCATGGTGTACCAGCTGGTAAGGGACTATGGAGGAAAACCAGATTTCCTGGTGCACTTGTGGACTAATGATATAGAGGGGCACAGTGTCTTGGAAATCCAAGCAGGGTTCCGAGAACTTGCTTGGGTCTGTCGGGACAATGGATGCAACACTTTCTTTTTGGAAATATTGCCGGTACCTAGGGCCTCAGTGGAAAACAAAAGGAAGATCACAGAGGTAAATGACTGGCTCAGGAAGTGGGAGGAAGAAAGGGAGTCGGGGGTGTTAGGTAACTGGGAGGGGGTTGGAGAGGATTAGGGACTGTGTGACAAGGACAGGCTTCACCTTACCCTGTTAGGGAAGGACATCCTTAACCGGGGGTGGCAGACTATATTCAAGAAGCGTGGGGTTTAAACTTGTGAGGGGGAGGGACATGGGAGGGCTGGTCTGAAGTCCCCTCCTCTGGATGAGGGTAGCCATCAAACCCAAGGGAGGAGGAGAAAATAGTCAGGGGAGGAGGTTTCAGGAGGCAGATGGTGGCAGGAGGCACAAGGAACCGGGTGTGATTCGACAAAGGGACCAGGGACAAAGGGTGGGGAGTGGTGTTAGTAAATGCCAGGAGCTTGGGTAACAAATTACCAGAGTTCCAGGCTTCCAGGCCATGCTGTTCGGGGTGGGGGGGTGGATGTGGCAGCGGTCACGGAAATGTGGGCCAACAACAACCATGAGTGGGACCTAAACATGAGGGAATACGTTTTGCTTAAAAAGGCTAGAAAGGAGGGTAGAGACGGAGGAGTGGCTATGTACATTAGAGAAGGCATAGAAATTGCTAGGGTAGAAGAGGCAGAGGGAAATGTGGAGGCCTTATGGGCCACCTTACAAACCCCGACAGGAGGTAAGGTCAAGCTGGGTGTAGTATATAGCCCCCCCCCCGGGTTGGGTGATGTTCTGGAGGATGGTTTGCTGGACAGAATCATTGCCCAGTGTGGACCAAAAGGGGAGAGAGTGGTGTTGATGGGGTATCTTAATATGCCAGAGACAAACTGGGGAACCATATCCTCTAAGGTGGCCAAGGAGCACAGGCTGCTAGACAGTTTCCAGGATGTGTTCTTAACACAGCATGTGAGGCAGCCCATGAGGGAGGGTCATGTTCTGGATGTGGTTTTGGTGGATGGGGACCTAGTGGTAGAGGATCCCCTGACTGGAAGCGACCATGACACTGTATGGTTTCAAATTAACATGGGGGGAGGGGGGGAGAGATCTAGGATGCTGGCAGTTGATTTCAGGGGAGCTGACTTTATGGGCATGGGAAACATTCTAAGGGATCACATGAAAGGGATTACAACAATGATGGACGTGGAAAAGAGATGGGAGGTTATAAAGCGGGGACTTCATGAGGCAGTCAGGTCCTGTGCTAAGGTGAAGCACAAGGGAGCAAGGTCACATAAACTGTGCTGGTGGACCAGTGAAGTTCAGGGAGTGGTCAGGGAGAAGAAGGCTGACTACAAACAATACAAAACATCGAGAGGGGAAAGGGATAGGGAAACATACCACCTTGCATCTGGAAAGTCACCCAGGTGGTGAGGGGCGCTAAGTCCAGGAAAGAGCAGCGTCTGGCACAGGGGTTGGGGAGGGGAAAAGCTTTTTTTTCTGTTACATCAGGGAGCAGGGAAAAACTAAGGGCAAGCTTGGCAGACTGAGAACAGATGGTGGGTGGGTGGAAGAGGCGAGGGAGCAGGCAGAGGTATTGAATGAGCACTTTGCCTCGGTGCTCACTAGGGAGGGGAATGGGATATTTGCTAAGCAAGGCACAATGGGGATAGAAGCAAAATTGAGTGGGACCAGGGGATTAACAGCAAGGGAGCATAAGGGAGGGAGAGGCACCCCTGGGGTTTCACAACAGGACAAGGATAGAAAGACCAGCAAGGGGGAATGGACGAAGCTGTCTCCACCGAACGGGTGTGGCAAGCCCTGAAGGCCCTGAAGAAAGATACGTCTCCTGGGCCGGATGGCATTCATCCGAGGGTACTATGGGAGTTGGCAGACTTCCTGGCCGCACCCATGGTGGAGCTCTTCAATAGGTCGCTTGAGACAGGGACGGTGCCTTGGGACTGGCTTGAGGCGCATGTGGTGCCAGTCCATAAAGGGGGGTCGAGGGAAGTACCAGGTAACTATAGACCCATCAGTTTGACCTCGGTAGTGGGAAAAGTAATGGAGAGTATACTGAAGGAATGAGTGGAAGTGTTCGTGGAGGAGGAGGGAGGGCTGGACAGTAGGCAACATGGGTTTGTGCCAGGTAGATCGTGTCAAACCAACCTTGTGGAGTTCTATGAAAGGGTAACACCGGAACTGGACAGGGGGAAGCCTGTGGATGTAATATTCTTGGACTTCAGCAAGGCATTTGACTCTGTTCCCCACAGTGGGCTGGTAGAGAAACTCACAGGCTTGGGAGTATCCCCTTTGATGGTCAGATGGATAGGAAACTGGGTAGTTGGTCATGCACAGAGAGTGATGATCGGTGGGGAGCTCTCGAACCCTAGAGAGGTCGGTAGTGGAGTTCCACAGGGCTTGGTCCTGGGTCTGATCCTTTTTAATGCATACATATCTGTCATCAGGGTGTGTATAGGGTGAGAGGTGAGTCTCTTCGCTGACGATTCCAAGGTGGGAGCAGTAGTTGAGGGGGAGGAGGGGAGGTTGGCCCTGCAAGGGAATCTGGACACCCTGGAAAGCTGGGCTGTCACATGGAAGTTAAATTTCAATACAACCAAGTGCAAGGTGTTACATCTTGGGTGGGGAAACCCCAAACACTGGTACACCCTGGGAGGGGTGGTGCTGGAAGCCTCATCTGGGGGAAAAAGACCTAGGGGTCATGGTGGATGCGTGTATGAATAACTCTGAGCAGTGCAGGAGAGCAGCTAGCAAAGTAAACAGGATGTTGGGATGCATTGTAAGGGGGATCACCGCTAGGAGCAGGGAAGTGATTCTGCCACTGTACAAAGGGCAGTGAGGCCACACCTCGAGTACTGTGTACAGTACTGGAGACCACACCTAGAGGGACATACAGCTCCTGGAGAGGGTACAGAGGAGGGCTACCAGGATGAATTGAGGACTGGGGGAGTGAACGTACGAGGATTGACTTGAGGAGCTCGGCCTTTTTACTTTGGAGGAGAGGAGAGACAGGGGGGACATGATTGAGGTCTTCAAGTACCTCAAGGGAATAAATAGGGTAAACAGGGAGGGGATCTTTAAACTAAAGGAGGGCGGTATCACCACAGGGCATGGTTTGAAGTTGGAAGGAGGAAGGATGGGGAGGGAGAGGAGTAGGTTTTTCACGGAGAGGGTGGTGGATCCTTGGAATGTGCTGCTTGGCAAGCTGGTCCAGATTTCCACTGTGGAGGGCTTCAAGAGAGGGTGGGACAGATACAGAAAGGGGTATCGGAACACTGGGGGGGGGACCTCGGTTCCCAACAGGGGATCTGAGGTTCAAGCAGACTCGATAGACCGTAAGGCCTAATCTGCTGGCAATTAGTATGTTAGTATGTTACTGAAGGAGGTAAGAGCGCAGATATCTAAGCCATTAGCCTATCTATATTATGCATCCTTTACAACAGGGGAAGTCCCAGAGGACTGGAGAAAGGCCACTGTCGTACCATTGTTTAAAAAGGGGGAAAGATCGATACAATCCAACTATAGACCAGTGAGTCTGACATCAATCCTATGTAAAATAGCAGAAAGCTTTTTGAAAACAAAATTAGAAGAAAATCTGAGTGTGATAAACTATAAAGATGAAAAACAACATGGTTTCAAAAAAAATAGAGCATGTATTACAAATCAACTATGCTTTTATGAACAAGTAAACAAAAAATGACATAACATACCAACTGGTGTAGTCTTCCTAGTTTTTCAAAAAGCGTTTGACAAAGTACTGCACAGTAGTCTGCTAAATAAAATGGAAAAAACAGGGATTGAGGGTAGATTAATTAAATGGATACAGAATTGGCTGAAAGATAGAAAACAGCAAGTAAGAGTTCTAGGTATATATTCCAACTCTGCAGCGATATCTAGCGGGGTGCCACAGGGCTCAGTTTTGGAACCTGTCTTGTTTGCATTCTATATAAGTGACCTTCACTACAACTTTGCAAACATGGTAGTTAAATTTGCTGATGATATCAAATTGGGTGGACCAGTAGATACCACTGAAAATGTCAAGAAATTAAAAAATGATTTACATAAGCTTGAACAATGGTCCAGGGAAAACAAAATGTCCTTTAGTGTGGAAAAGTGTGTGGTAATGCATTTAAGGAAAAATAATGGAAATCAAAATTATGAACTCAACAGAATACAAATGAGAACAACAGTTAAAGAGACTGTGGAATTACAATAGACAAAGAACTTACCTTTAAGCACCACAGAACTCAGGTGATCAAAAATACGAATTATATGATTAGAATTATAAAAAGTAGTTTCATAAATACATCAAAAAGATGCATGATACCAATATACGCAACATATGTTAGACCACTTATGGACTATGGCTGTCTGCTATGGAGTCCCTACACTAGAGGGGAAGTAGAAAGAGTACATTGTAGGTACATAAAAATAATTGGATCCGTAAGGAAGCATAATTATGATGACAGGTTAAAATTCTTAGGACTGTGCTCATTAGAGCAAAGGAGAGTAAGAGAGGATTTATTAACAGTATTCAAAATAATGAGAGATACAGAGCTAAGGGAAGAAATAGTTATAATGATTCAGAATAAACCACAGAACCTAAAAGCACATAGATTGCAGATAAAAAAAAGATACCGCAAAGAAAAACAATAGGTATTTTTCATTTATTAACAGGACTGGAAGAATTTGGAATACATTACCAAGAAAGAGGTTCTAAGTAAGTCTATAGACTCCTTCAGAAAAGAAATGGACAACCTTCTGTTACATAAGAGACTAAAATGGACCCGCTAAATGCAGGGAATGGTATCAATAGGTAAATAAGCCTTCTTCCGTTCTAATCCCAGTATAGGAAACTGTACTAGATCTGTGAAGCCTCAGTTTCTACATGGAGTAGGAGAAGTTTCGAATAGTCTCTCTACAGGCTGTCTTTCCCCTCTTACAACAGAGGGACTGGTTATTCTCCCTGGATATGAAAGATGCTTACCTTCATATCAAAATCAGGAATACACGCAGACAATATCTCCGGTTCATGCAGCAGGGGGAGCATTATCAGTTAGAAGTACTGCCCTTTGGCTTAGACTCTGCACCACGAATCTTTACCAAATGCTTAGCAGAGTAGCAGCAGCCCCTTCGCAGGGAAGGCCTGTATATCTTCCTGTACCTGGATGACAACATCCTGGAAATGCGTGCCATCCTATACAGTCTATGAGCATTTCAGTCATCTCTGACCTGGGGATCTCTGCTGATCCAGACAGATATCAGTTTGGTCCACTACAAAAACAAACAAGTCGGGCACTCATTCTTATCCCCTATGCAGGGAAGCAATGAGAGTGTGGTACTGGGTGCTATATCATGGCCTAAAGCTGTAAGCTATGCATATCTCAGGTGTCCAAAACATCTTAGCAGACAAGCTAAGCAGGTCACAGTCTCAGATGCACAAATGAGACTTGCTGACTTCAGTGATCAACAACCTCTTCGCAAGGTGGGGTCGTCCAGAGTCAAGACCTTTTTGCAACCCAGCACAATGCAAAACTGGCGCATTTCTGCTCACCCGCACCAGGGCCTGGAGTTCTCTGGTATGCCGCATTGTCCCTCTCTTGGCCAGGGAGGTTTCTATATGCATATCCTCAAATCCCACTAATGCAGAGGGTGCTGCACAAACTGAAGACAGAGGGTGCCACCCTTATCCTCATTGCTCCTCTGTGGCAACATCAGAACTGGTTTCCATTTCTTTAACAACTTGCAGTGAAACCCCCCGGTATCCTTGCCATTGTGTCAAAACCTGCTATCGTAGAATGAGGGCTCCCGATTTCATCCAGACTTAAAGTCCCTACATCTTTATGCATGGCTCATGAAGACTTAGCCATGACATATTTTGAGTTTTCACCTAAAGTTGCTGATGTGCTACTAGCAGCCAGAAAGCCTTCTGCTAGGCATACATATTCACTAAAATTGAAATGTTTAACCTTTTTGGGCCACTTCCAAATATCTGGACCCCTTCAGCTGTCCAGTACAGGAGGTATTAGAATATCTGCTGTCATTGTCAGACCTCTGGTCTACAATATTCTTCCCTCAAGGTGCTTTTAGCAGCTATATCAGCTTTCCATGCCCCTGTTGATGGGGATACGGTTGCACAACTCCTCAGAGGCATTCTAGGTCTTGAACATTCTATTCAGTGCCCAGTCCTGCCTTGGGACTTGAATTTTGTTCTAGAGGCCTCATGTTGTGACTTATGTTTTATGGTGTGGAAAAGCGTTGTTTTTGGTTGCAATCACTTCTGCTCAAAGGATTTCCAAGCTACAGGCTCTCATGTGTGAGCCTGCTTATTTAGTTTTCTACAAAGATAGCTTCTTTGCACACAAATCCTAAGTTCTTACCAAAGGTGGTGTCTGAATTTACATTAAACCAGTCCATCCACCTTCCTGTTTATGATCCTGAACATGCCGGTCAAGGTGAAGCATTGCTCCATACGTTAGAGGTACACAGAATTCTGAGACATTATAAAAATCATATAGAAGACTGCAGAAAGTCTTCTCAGCTTTTTGTTTAGTTTGCCTCTGGGAAAGAGAGTGCTCCTGTGTCCAGACAGTGCCTCTCCAAATGGTTGGCATATTGTATTACGTTCTGTTATAAGAAGTATGGTAAAGGAACTTCCTGGTGTTGTTGGTAGTCACTCCACAAGAGATATGACCACTTCTGTTGCCTTTTTCAAAAATGTCTCCTCCAGTCACCAGTCCACCTGCAGCCCATATGCCTCAGATCTCAACCTTATTGGGTAATCGCTAGAAAATATTGAAAAGTTTAAATAACCAGGCCTTTGGTTGGACAACAAACTCACCTATACAGCGCACCTGAATGAATTGGCCAAGAAATTGAGACAAAGATTAGGGTTTTTTTACGATATTAAGCACCTTCTTACTATGACGCCAAAATAAGGTTGGTCCAGATCACCTTTCTTCCCTTGCTTGACTATGCAGATTTTACGTGTAGTCATGGCCCTTCGAACTCTCTCTCAAAACTTGATATGTTGTATCATAGGGCTATCAGGTTCATCACCCTTGTGCCCTATAACACTCACCACTGTGCCCTTATGCCATCATCGGGTGGCAGTTTCTGAAAATAAGGAGAGCAAAAAATGCAGTCCTATGGACCTTCAGGGTCTTCACAGATACATCTCTGATCTTTTCTCCCTCTCTAAGGGGGCTTATTCTCTTAGAAAGTACACCCGTATCCTGCTTGATGTCCCTAGAGTCATGCCCTCCATACCATCTGGAACGCTACTCAAAAACACTAAAACTCTCAAATCTTGTTAGCTTGTTTACCTTCAAGGCTCACCTTAATCACTCCCTCCAGGACTCATGTAGCTGCTTCCACTAGCCTGCCTAGCTCGTTCAACTTACACCACCAACCCCCAAGGGGCACTTTTCCGTGATCCTCTAGCACTTGCTCTATATTATTTGTATTGTCTGCCTAGTTTTGTTGCTTGATCAATGTATCCATTTAGTGCCTTGTTTGCCATATCGTTTCTTCTGTATTTAGTATTTTGTATTTCCAACACTACTTATTAGATAATTCTCATCATTGTTGCACGAACTATACCGTATGCAGTCTCTATCCTTGTGCCTTCCAGGGCCTCCTTGTAAATGAGTTTTGCTCAAAGTTGCTTCCCCTGGTTAAATAAAGGTTGATTGATTGATATCTGTGCTGCAGCCACTTGGAACACTGTCCAGACATTCACTAAACATTACAGTTTAGACATACCATCTTGCAGACATGTTGGTTTTGGCCTTGCTGTATTGCAAGGACTCCATTCTTGATCCAGACTCTGCCAGCCTCCCAACTTACATTTGGTACTGCTTGGAACTTGTTCCAAAGGTATGGCCTAAAGGAAGAGATATCTTGGAAGAAAAAAAGAACAGGTATGTACTTACCGTAACAGTAGATCATCAAAAGAATCTCTTTGATTAGGCCATGCCGACCCTCGGTCCTTCCCCCTAAGGTAACTTAACACACTTCTCATTTGGTCTTTGACATGGTGGTTCATTCAGCACCTTCCCTTGCCTTGTATGCCAGGTGCTGGTATACTCTCCTGATTCCCCAGACATGATGGCCATCCGAGCCTAATGTCCAGCAGGGAACTAAGTAATAGATAACCCACTCTAAGATGTGCGGTCCTGCTCTGATATATGCACGCCTTGGTGTGCGTTGTTATGCATGAGGCCACAGGTCAGTCACCCAAGGTGTGCGTGACCGCACACCCTAGAGTGGGTTATCTATCTAATAAAATGGCAAGATTGTTTTGGAGGGGGATGAAAGTGCAGGTGTGTGGTCGCGCTCTGATATATGCACTGTCATGTGATATGTTTCAGCCAATCAGCAGACATAATTTTTCCTACCCATTTTATAAGGAGAGATGGGGACGCCCACAGTTATATACTGTACATGCTGACGTGTGATGTCGATGTGGGCAGCCCAACTATCAAAAGTTTCTGTGTGGTCCTAGTGTCTGATGGCTGATGTTGCAAATTTGTAGCCTAAGGGAAGAGATTCTCTCTAAGATCTACTGTTATGGTAAGTATGTAACTGTTCTTTAGCTACACTCATAAACTGCAGCCCTGAACAAGTTATGCCTAAAAGAGTCCTGAGGAGTGGCCAAAGCCTTTGTCTATTTATAAATAAAAGTGTAAGACTTAGTAATTGACACATTCCAGAGCATTTTAAAAATAGTACTGTAACCCCCATCCAGGTATGCCGTTTCTATATTGACAGCACTACCTGGTGGGCTGGGTTCGGGGAGGAAGATGTCACTCAGCACATTGGCTAGGTTTGGCTACTCTGCAACAGGGGCACCCAAGTAACTCCGGATAAAGGAAGCAATAACTGTAATGTCCAATACCAGAAGTGGGATTCTAAAGTGTGGCTTTTATTCACATCCAACAGAATAAACAAAGCATAGATGGACCCCATGGGGCTACACTCCTAGTAATGCAGATTTATGGAGAACAGAACACATCCTATTCACTTTAGCCCTCAGGCTCTGAAACACACTGGGCACACAGCCCGAACTTTTACGCTGCTCTGGGTTTTCCATGGCTTGGCTCCCTTGCCAGCCACTTGGACACTTTCCATATAGCATGGAAACATTTACTGGTGGCTCCCTAAACCACCTATGAGCACTTCTGCTCCATCAGGGAATCTTCCTCATCAATCCCACGTCTGGGTACTTTTCTCAGGCACTGGCCAAATACCTGAGAGAAAGCAACAGGTCTCCCAGAGCAAATCAGTAGAGGTGAATTTGGTTACTACTAATGGGGGGTCTCCCACCTCTCACTCCCATAATTCATACCCGGCCATTTCTCCGGACTGTAACACCTCATCCTTTAAAACAGCTTTGCTGTGTAGATTCTTTTTAAATGTATTCACATTCAGTCTACTGTCTTTACATCCCATTTGGGCTGAACTTGAACATACTTAATAAGTGGCTGTGTCCATTACTCTAGACCCCCCACAGATTTAAGCAGTCCAATCCCCACATCATCCAAACTGTACTTGGCTGTCTTTTCCTGACCCCACAGTAACAGTCTCTTTAGTTTCATCTTGATTCAGGTGAAAACACATGGCCCTTTAGCAGAGTGAACTCACCCCATGGTTGCAGGTGCCCCACAGGCATTTTCTCCTCAAAGAACTCTCATCCAGAGCTTCTGGTACCTCAACACGAACTTAAATCAGGCAGCTTCTTTTCTCCCTAGCCGAACCGGGGGGTTGCCCCTGGAAGCAGGCTGATTCCTTCCTCCCATCCCCGCAGGGATGGGCCCTGAACTACTGAAAGCGGTCTCCACCACTTCAATGGGCTCTTCTTGTGTTCCTCTTCAGGTGAGAACACACACCTATACAACCAAAATAGCTCTTTGACAGAGCTTAGAGCTGTGAGAGCCTGCTTACAACAGAGCACCTCTTTCAGACTGCCACCTTCTACTGAACTCTACAGACTGACTTCAAATTCCCCAGTGTTCTACTCTAACCTCCAACTGCAACATTCCAGTGTGGCTTATGCAGCTGTGACAGTTCTAAATGATGTCATCCCTCAGTCTCAGCTGAGACTGAGAAGAGTGAGACAGTGTGAAATCCATTTAACTGGAGTTTCACAAGCTGCCTTCCCTGCCTACCACTAGGTCTTACTGGGATTCTAGTAACCCCAGATAACAGGGGGTTACATTACTGCATCTTAGTAGTAAGTAAAGATCTTACTTCGAGAGGGCTCTTGCAGTAGGCAGTAACCATTAGGACTGAGCTGCCAAGCGCTAGGACCACATGAAAAACTTAGCTAGCAGTGTCTGGTGGGGGAATGCCCACCCGGCTTCATGTGACTGACATCAGTCCAGTGCTATCTAGTGGGCGGTCCCAACACCTACCTTCCAGTTCATTCCCTGCCATTGACCTGTGCACGTCAGACCTCGTGGAATGCTGCTACTGTCAACTGCCATTTTAGATAAGTATACACTTTCAAATTTCTTTATTTTCTTCAAAAGACTGTAATTTGTCGTTGGATTGCATGTTGTCTCCAACTCCTTCCGAATCACAGAAGAACAAGTACGCCTGCGGCAAGCAGATTCCTGAGAAGGATGGCCATACCTCATGTCTCCTGTGTCTGGGGCCTGACCACGACACCGAGGACTGTGAGGCCTGCCAGAAGTTCAACCAGGCCACACGGAAACACCGTCAGCAAGCCTTGGAAGCCCATCTTCTCAAGCAAAAAAGGGACTCCATGGAGAAGAAACTGTAGCAGGCGTGGAGCACTTTGTCTTCCCCAGAAGGATCTTCTGGCTCGCACAAGTAGAAGGAGCGGGGGGGGGAGGACGAGGATCCCTCCAGGCCGCGACTCCCTCTGGAGACCACAGCCATTGAGCGGCCTTCCTCCAGCAAGGATGCCACTCCTCTGACCAAGTCTGTTCCCTCCTCTTCTGGGCAGCCCTTGGTCCCCCACCTATGCTGGTTATGGTGCAGGCTAGGACCTCTGGGGATTCGGAGGCTTCCACCACTCTTAGGCCCTTCAAATCATTCAGGTCTAAGCTGAGTGGTTCAGCTGGTAAGTTGGACGCTGGTTCTACTGACAACTGCATAGCCCCGGCGCTCACGTCAGACTCCACCTTGGAGTCCGGCATCAGTCCTCCAGACCAGCACCTGCTGCCGCTTCTGCCGCAGCCATCCCTGGTGGAATCCCCCTCTTGAGACACTCCTTCATTGCCTCTTGTGGGTCCTACTTCTCCCTCCCACCCGGAGCTGGAGCAGCTGCCGCCTGCTGACCTGATCAGTCGGCCAGTGCCAGCCGGCTCTAAGTCAGATACCCCCCAGGGACATTCCGTTCAATCCAGTTCCATCTGGGCTGCCCCCAGGCCCAGAACCTAAATGCACACATCGGTCCAGGAGGGCGGATGCTGAACCCCTCCCCGCGAGTCTGTCGCTGCCTCCCCCCGGAGCCGATTCCTTCGCAGCCTGGGCCCTCTGGTGTCCCCTCAGGGCCTCCACCAGGTCCCTCAGTCCCGCTGTCTGGTCCTTCACCATGCTACCCGATGCTGAGCTACCCTATGCCGGAGTACCCTATGCCAGGGTACCCGACACCAGGATATCCGTCGCTGGGGTACCCAACGCCAGGTTAGCCAACACCAGGCTATCACACACCGGGGTTCCCAACTCCAGGGCACCCGATGCTGGGTTACCCGCAGGCCTTCCAGTTTCTTCCTCCTCTTCCTGCTCCTCCTCCTCAGCTGCAGGTGGATTATTAAGCCCTTTTTCAGTCCTGGTGGAACAGGGCCATGGTTCAGCTTGTGTCAGAATTGGACCAACATCAGCCGGTCGTTGTCGCTACATTAGCCCATCTGACTCCTACTCCTCTCTCCCTCTTTCTCTCTCTCTCTCCTGCTGAGACTCGTCCCTTCACTCCTGGCCACACGTTAGGTGTTTCAAGAGTTGGGGGCAGGAGGAGTGGGGCTACAGAATCCCAAAAGGAGGTTCCCTGCCGTAGGTCTCTGTCTCCAAACAGGAGCCCTTTGTCGGACTCTGAGTCTGAGTCTTCCTCCTCAGTCTCGGGCTATGAATATCCTCCATCAGAGGCCCCCAAATCCAAGGAGACCTCCAAGTGTCCCCTGGAGGACCCTTCCTTTATGGAAATCCTCTGGAAAATACAAGAGGCCAACGGATGGAAGACCGAGGACCAAGATCCTCAGTGTAGGAGACTGGCAGAGCATCTTGACTTACCAGAGCTGACACCGCTCCTCATTCCCCCGTGGACAGGGCCACACGATGATTTAGCCACCACCATTTGGCTGCAACCATTATCTGTCGGAGCCGTCACTAGGAAGGCAGGCAGATTATACCATGCCCTGGAGCGTAAAGACTACCTCAGCACCCACCCAAAAGTTGATTCACTGGTCATTAATGCGGTTCACGATTGCTCTGCTAAGCCTAAGCATATGAATACCTCCCCTCCAGATAAGGAGTCGAGTCAACTGGACAAGTTTGGATGCAAGGTCTACTTGTCCTCCACTTTGGCACTGAGGGCTCTGAATTACGTAGCCCACATGGTATGCTACCAGAACGCTATTCTGGGCCAGCTCAGATCGGAGTTTGAGACCTTGTCAGGTTCTGAGGCCAAGCCCAGATTGAGCAGACGGTTAGGAAGGTAGATTTTACCTGCAGTCATACCTTATGAGCGACTTACGACACCATCGATGCTTCTGCTCGGAACACTGTGATGGCTGTCTGTTTACACAGACACTCCTGGCTGCAGGTGTCCGGATTCACCCAGGACATTCAAGCATCCATCCTGGACACTCCCTTTCAAGGCTCAGTTCTCTTTGGAGGGGACATCAAGGATATACTGATGGAATTGCAAGAGAGTGGAAAAGCTCTTTGCTCTGTGCAATCGCTGTACTGTGCCAATACCAAGCCCCAGCAGCCTTGTCCTTACCAGCAAAGATATCAGGCAAGACAATAGCCCGCGAAGCGTCGGGGCAAACGTTGGGCTCCCTCAGCTGACCACCCCACCAGCCAAGTCTCAGAGGGCCTCCGGGGTGGCACTTCCCAACCCTCCCTCCACCTCCTGACTCGTGGATTGCCCCACCCCACCACCACTAGTTCCGGAGGAGCCGGCAGGGGGCAGATTCGCCAGTCATGTACCCGGATGGGAGGCGATCACAGCAGACTCATGGGCCTTTCAGCTAATAGCTCAAGGCCACACATTGGAATTCTTAGAGGGACCTCCAGAAAATCCTCCAAATCACTCTCATGACCTAAAATGTCACATTCCCCTCATCAGAAAGGAAAATTAGGCTCTACTGGAAAAGTCAGTCATAAAGCTCGTTCCTCAGGGCCAAGCAGAAAAGGGGGTATTACTCCCACTTCTTCCTGTTGCCCAGAAGGACAGGAGACCTTTGGCCAATACTGGACCTCAGCGCACTCAGTCTGTACATAGAGTGCAAGAGATTCCGCATGCTGACTCTCCAGATCTACTACCCCTGCTTCAACAGGGACACTGGCTTTGCGCTCTGGATATGCAAGATGCATATCTGCATATACCTATCTTCCCGGCACACTGCTGCTTCCTCAGGTTCTCCTTCCAGAGGAGCATTTTCAGTTCAAAGCCCTCCCCTTTGGCCTTTCCTTGGCACCCAGGGTGTTTACTAAGTGCCTAGTGGTGGTGGCAGTGGGTTTGTGACACCAGTGTCATTGTGTTCCCATACCTCAATGACTAGCTCCTCTCGGCTCCGTCAAGGGACAGCCTGGAAGCCTCTCTGTCAGCTACCCTGGCTGTATTCCTGGGAGTTACAGTGAACTACCCCAAGTGTCACCTAACACCCTCCCAGCACCTCCAATTCATTGTGGTGGTGCTGGACACAGCCCAGGGTCAAGCCTTCTTCCCCTTGGACAGGGCAGAAATGCTGCAGAACCAGGCCAGGCAGGTGGCTTCAAGCCACTGGTCTATGGTCTAATCCATCTTATGCCTCCTAGGCCTTATGGTGGCAGCTATTCCCACTGTTCCTCTAGCCAGACTCCACATAGCGTGTCACACAGTTGACGCTTCGAGTGCAGTGGGACCAGAAGTCGGATGACTTGGACCAAAGGGTCCTGGTTTCCAACCCCATGCAACAGGATCTCCTCTGGTGGCAGGATCTAAACAATCTCTGCTGGGGTTCCCTTTTCAGCCTGCCCCTCCGGTCCAGACCATGACAACAGATGCTTCTGGTCAGGGCTGGCGTACTTACTTGGTGAATCACAGGGCCCAGGGATCCTGGTTTAAGTGGGAGCTCTCCTTTTTTTTTTTTTTTTTTTAACCAGGAGAGACCCACTAAGCTGAAGCTTGTTTACAAGTGCTACCTGGGAGCACAAGGAAGTTAAGTGACTTGCTCAGGGTCACACAGTATGCAAGTGAGGGCTGTGTGATTCAAACTCAGGTCTCCAGGTTTGCAGCTCAGAGCCTTAAACCACTGCTCAATATTGCCTCCTGCTTGCACATCAGTGTGCTGGAGATGCACGTGGTGTTATATGCCCTTCAGGCCTTTCAGCCCCTTCTCCTTCCAGGCTCACTGCTGGTCCATTTGGATAACGTGTATGGTCTGGTACCTGAACAAGCAAGGAGGCACGCAGTCATACCCCCTATGAAGGGAGGCGATTCATGTTTGGAATTAGGCAGTTTAGCACTGCCTTCAGCTCATGGCAGTGCATGTCCCGGGTGTCCAAAACATCCTAGTGGACACTCTCAGCCACACTCAGGCAAGTGCACACAAGTGGGAACTGAGGCAGTCAGTAGCCAAAGACATCTTTGACCTTTGGGGTCACCCAGATCTATATATGTTCGCCTCCCCATACAACGCAAAACGTCCCAGTTTTTGCTCACTTGTTCCAAGGCCTGGTGTTTTCTGGTGAGATGCGCTGTCTCTTTATTGGACAGGGGGGTTCTTGTATGCCTTCCCACTACTGCAGAGGGTGCTGCTCAAACTGCAGGCTGAGGGGCCTTACATGATTCGGATCGCCTTATATTGGCCTCGCCAGATTTAGTTTCATCTGCTCCAGCAGTTGGCAGTGGAGCCTCCGGTTCCTCTACCACTTTGCCACGTCCTCCTGACCCAGGAGCAGGGCACACTGGTTCACTCAGGTCTCTTCACCTTCACGCGTGGCACCTTCTGACATAGCAGCCTCACAATTTGGTGTCTCTTCTAGAGTGGCTCAGGTTCTTGTGGAGGCCAGAAAGCAATCCACAAGGACCACATACGCTATGAAAGTGGATGAGATTCTCTATCTGGGCAACCTCTAAGGGTTGAGAGGCCTTTTTGTGCCCTGTCTCTCAGGTCATGGAGTACCTCTTGCATATCTGTGACCTGGGACTCAGCTATTCTTCACTGAAGGTCCACTTGTTTGCCATTTCTGCCTATCATCCTCTGGTAGATGGCAAGACCTTGGCTCAGTTGAAGGTCTCCCAGACTTTTCTGAAGGGAATCCTCCACATGAAACCCCTGGTCAGGAGCCCCATTCCAACGTGGGATCTGAACTTTGTACTTGAGAAACTCACTGTGCCTCCCTTTGAACTGGCCTTGAGTTGCAACCTGTGCTATCTATCATGGAAAGCACTGTTTTTAGTTGCCATTACTTCAGCTCAAAAGATTTCTGAGCTTTAGGCCCTTATGTGTAAGGAGACCTGGTTGATTTTTTCACAGAGACCGGGTGGCTCTGCATACAGATCCTATGTTTTAACCATAGATGGTTTCTGAGTTTACCTTGAATCAGACCATACACTTGCCAGAGTATTACCTGAGCATTCTAATTAAGGGGAGGCTTTTCTGCACACTTTGGATGTACACAGAATTTTATGTTATTACACGAACCGGACAAAGTCAGTCCACAAAACGGATCAGCTTTTCATTTCCTTTGCACCCAAAAAAGAGGTTGCGGCAGTTTCAAAACAATGTTTATCCAGATGGTTAACAAATTGCATTCTGTTTTGTTATCAGAAGTATAGCAAACTCCTGGGGGAAGTTAAAGGGCATTCAACCAGAGAGGCTTGGCTGCATTTACTGCTTGTTTTAAAAATGTCTCTGCGCAAACATCTGTGCAGCAGCCACTTGGAGCTCTGTCCACACCTTCACTGAGCATTACAGTTTGGACATTGCTTCTAGGCGCAGGGTTGGCTTTGGACTAGCTGTCCTTCAAGGTCTTCTGTCTTAGACCCTGCCTGCTGCAGACCTTTCCCTGCCTGCTGAGTTCAGTCTTTACCTGACTTACACTGCTTGGGATTCTGTCCTAATAATTATTGCCTACTGCAAGAGCCCTCTTGAAGTAAGATAGTAGGATAGTACAGTTACACAAAGAACTTACTGTAACAGTAGATCTTTGAGAGAGGCTGTTGCAGTAGGCAAGGTTTTCCCTCCCTCCTTCCCCCTGCTGCTGCTACTTCTTTCTGTCTTTTTTTTTTTGGCTCCAGGAGCCCACTCCTTTCGCCCCTTCTTCAGTCTCCGGTGGGAGAACTGGAGGGCGGGCATGGGGACCACCCACTATATCGTGCCGGGCTGTCGGTCATGTGATGCCGGGTGGTTGGTCCCCCCACCAGACACTGCCAGCTAAGTTTTCCGTGTGGTCCTAGTGCCTGGCAGCTCAGTCCTAATGGTTATTGCCTACTGCAAGAGCCTCTCTCAAAGATCTACTATTACTGTAAGTTCTCATGTAACTGTACTTCTAAGCCCAGGGATTCTTCAATATCATTAACTCTAGCAGTCAGCCTCCTGGATTGCACTGCCCTGGAGATGAATGGAACTTATGCTAATAGTGGAACACTGATTGGCTCATGCCACCATTCAAACCTGCTGCTCTGTCAACTGTATGTGTTCTAAAATGCTCAGATTTCTTTTTCCGCTTGCCTAGTTGGTTGCCTTGAGACTGCTCCTCAGCATTACTGACAGAACTTAGATTTTGAGACAAAACTATAAGTTTTAGTTTTATTTTACTTAATTTCTGCTGCCCATTAGAAATGTTGTTTGTTTTAGTGATTTTTATTCAGTTTTGCAGTTCCTCATCAGTTCTTGGTAACTGGTGAGGAAGCAATTATTTTGGTTTGTATTAGTGTTAAATTTCTATCTTTTAGTCTTACTTTGTTTTCATTTATTTAGTAATTTAGTCCAGTCTAGTTCTTGTTTTTTTTCTATATTTATAAGTTTTTTCCTTGGTTGAGGAACCGACTGTGAACTCTTAATTGCAGCAACTTGTGGTAAATTCCCAGTCACGCCTCAGTTGAGGAACTGATTTAAGTTGTAAACTTTTTATATTTCGCTAAACTAGCAATGTCCAAAAAAAACAAGAAAAAGACCATGCCTACTGGTTTTAAGAACTGTATAAAATGTCAGGAATTATCTGCTAAAGCAGACAAGCATGACTTATGCTCGTTCTGTCTTGGAGCTGAACAATTCGAGACCGATTGTGATATTTGCAAAAGTTTTCCTGAAAAAACAGTAGAGACACGCAAAAAGCATTTTAAAGAAAGAACATCTACAGGTTTGGTTCTGGATCCAAGGGATCCAACTGCTGAGAAAAATGGCAAGTTTAAAGATTTCTGTCCAAACGCCCCGTAAAAAGGCGAGACATCTGGACTTAAAAGACCGAGAGAACCGGTAAAGGATTCACCTCCTTTGAAAAAGCTGGATAAGAAAAGAATGCTGATCCCCTGACTAAAAAACAATAGGGCTTCTAGTAATTTATGGCAATATCGCCCGCAGCTGAACAGGTTGCACAGGCCCTCAAAATCCTGCAGTCCTTGCAGACTGGATTAGCACCAGTTAACCAGCAACTGACCGGTTCCACTGCACCGATGAGCGTTTCTTCAGCAGAGGTTATGGACCCTTCCCGGGATGATTATGTGGAGAAGTGTGAAGAGGATGAACCAATTGAATCGGAGATCTCCCTGGAACATGGGTTTGAATCCCCTCCCAAGGCTCCTGAGGACTTCTCCTCACACTTTACTTTTGTGAGGCAGACGGTTGATGCCCTTAACCTCACTCCTTATGAACCTGAGCAGAATGAGGAGAAGGTGCAATTTTTAGACATGTTGGGGTTAACACCCACAAGAAAAGTGTTATTGCCTATCAACAAATATTTCACGAAAAAGATGGTCAAAATTTTTGAGACCCCAAATTCTATTCCCCTGTGAACAAGAAAGCTGACCAAAAATATAAGCTTTACCCATTGGGGGCAGAGTTCTTGCTGTCCCACCCAGACCCTGAGGGAGTGGAACAAGCAGCAGCCTGTGATAAGGCTAAAGTACCCCTAGCAACACACCCTCCGGATAAAGATTCCAGGAAGCTGGATGGGACGGCCAAGAAAAGGTACCTGGTGGCCTCCCTAGGAATCAGGGAAGCTAATTATATGGGCTATGCAACCCAATACCAGAAAATGTTGTGGAATTCAGTGATGGCCATTGCTGACAAGGCCCCACCAAGTTTGTAATCTGACCTTCTGGAAACAGCCAGGTGTGGCCTAGAAGCCACAAAATATCAATTCCACATGGCTGTCGATGCAAATGACAGTGCAGCCAGATGGATGGTTTTGTCCATAGCCTTTAGGACGTTTGACTGGTTTAGGGCAACCAGCCTTACTCAGGATACTCAAAACAAGGCTTTGGACTTCCCAGTAGAAAACAATTCCCTTTTTGGGACTAAAACAGAGGAGTACATGAAGAAAGTGGATGAATATAAGTCCACTTACAGGATTAATTCTGTTAAGAATAAGGCCTCCACTTCATACAGGCCCTATGGAAGGGGAGGTAGTGGTAGGGGTTATACGACACCCCTCTACCAAGCATAAGCTGCCCCTGGTTACCCACAAAGGGGATTCTACAGGGATAGAGGCTGCAGGGGCTCTAGAAGAGGGGAACAGTCCCCACAGCTTGCCACACAGGGCAAGCAGAACCCCAGATATGTTGGTCTGGGTCGCCTCCTCAATTCCGGTTGGGGGCAGACTGACCCACTACTTCAAAAATTGGAAAACCATAACCACAGACAAATGGGTATTGGAGGTAGTGGGTCAGAGATTGGCCCTCAGTTTCCAAACTTTACCCAAGTTGAGGTCATGACATTTCAGATGTCCATACCCAGCAGAGAAGAAACTGCTGGAAAAAGAGCTTTCCGCCCTGCTGGCATCAAAAGCAGTAGAAACTGTCCCCTCCTCTCAAAGGGGAAGAGGTTTCTACTTCAGATACTTCCTAACCTCAAAGATAATGGGGAGTGGCGACCCATACTGGATTTGAAATCCCTAAACCGGCATCTCACAAAGCCAAAGTTCTGGATAGTGACCTTGGCAATGATCTTACCCACATTACAGCAAGAAGACTGACTGACATCATTGGATCTCAAGGATGCCTATTTTCACATCCCCATAAGGGAATCTCACAGAAAGTACCTGAGGTTCAGACTACCATCAGGTCATTACCAGTTTGCAGCTCTGGCTTTCGGCCTAACCTCTGCCCCAAGGGCATTTACAAAGTGCTTAGCAGTAGTGGTGGCACATCTGAGGAGGCAGGGTGTATCAGTGTTCCATTATCTGGATGATTGGCTGGTAGTAAGGAAAACCCCACAACAGGTAAAAGATGCTTTAAGTTTCACACAGGAGACACTGGAGTCTCTGGGATTCCTTATAAACGTCCAAAAGTCTGTGTTACAGGCTGTTCAGGTACTGCACTTCATAGGAGCAGAACTGTACACTTTACAAGGCAGGGCTTTCCTCCCCCAAGACAAGGTGGACAACATATTGCACATTGCATAATCTTTCATCCAAAACAGGCTAAGACCAGCAAAACATTTTTTGCATTTGCTGGGACACATGGCTGCAACCACAAGTACAGTGAAGGTCTGTCTCTTTCAGATGAAGGACATCCAGTTCCACCTCAGGGCTTACTGGTGCCAGAAAAAGGACCCTCTCTCAAAACTGGTACCAGTGTCAGGGACCCTAACTCCTTTGGTCCCATAGCTTCCATATGGTGTCACAACCATCCATTGCTGAGCCCGACCCAAAATGGCCACCGGGAGAGAATGAGCTAATATAGGCACTGCAATGGTGGCAAGACAAAAACAATCTTTGGGAGGGGGTACCATTTGAGAGGGAGTCCCCTACCATGGTGCTCACAACAGATGCTTCTCTGCTAGGGTGGGAAGCACATCTGGAGGAACACACAATGCATGGCACTTGGTCCCCCACAGAGTCACTGCTACATATAAATCTACTTGAGCTCAGAGCAGTGCTTCTAGCACTTTAGTCCTTTGCATCCCTAATAGAGGGCAAGGTGGTACAAGTAAGGACAGACAATACCATCACAATGTACTACATCAACAGGCAGGGAGGGAGAAGGTCCGACCTGCTGTACACAGAAGCAATGGCGATTTGGGGCCTGGCATTTTCTCTGCAAGTTTCCCTAATAGTAGTGCACCTTCCAGGGAAGGACAATACATTGGCAGATGCCCTCAGCAGAATCAGTCAAACCCACCATGAGTGGTGCCTCAATAGACAGGTACTAGAGATAGTGTTTCCAAGGTGGGACTCCCCAGAGATGGATCTGTTTGCCTCAGAAGGGAATCATCAGTTGTCCAAATTCTGCTGCAGACCCCCAGCTAAGGGGTCAGTCCTCTTGGACGCCATGGTTCTGAATTGGACAGGGAAAATTCTATATGCTTTCCACCCATTTCCCTTGTTGCTCAGAGTCCTTATCAAGTTCAGGTCCCAATCTGCCACAATGATTATGATAGCTCCAGATTGGGCCAGACAGCCATGGTACCTGCTGCTGCTTTCTCTGTCAGTGGCTCAACCAATACACCTCCCACACAGACACAATCTTCTGACCTCCTCCCAGGGGAGGATTCTGTATCCAAATCTCATGTCTCTCAGATTCAAGGTATGGCTCTTGAGGACCTAGAGTATGCTGGCTTACACCTTTCAGAGGATGTCTTACAGGTGCTAAGAGGTTCCAGAAAACCCTCAACAAGGAACATTTATACTTCCAAATGGAAGAGATTTTCCATCTGTGTCTTTCAAGGGGGTTGTTACCCACTGAGGCAGGGCTGTCAGTCCTGCCGGATTACATGACACACGTGCATATTCTGGGACTGCAGCCAGCAACCCTTAAGGTCCATTTGAAATCTGTCTCTGCATACCTCTCAGCTGATAAGGGTGCTTCCTTAGAAGCTAATCGTATTTCTAGAAAGTTCTTTAAAGGGTTAGCCCATCAGCATGCCCCTAACAGGGAGCCAGCGACGGCCTAGAATCTGAATATCTGTATTGCCAAGCTCATGGAGCCTCCATTTGAGCCATTGGCTACTGCTCATTTAAAGTTTGCCACTTGGAAGGCTATCTATATAGTAGCCATCACATCCGCAAGAAGGATAAGTGCATTACAGGCGCTGTGTGTGGAGCAGGACTATATCTCCTTCCACAGGGACAAGGTGGTGCTCAGGACTAACAGGAAATTTTTTCCAAAAGTAGTTTCTGACTTCTACCTTAACCAGTCTATTACTTTGCCAGTCTTCTTCACTGAATATTCTAGCTCAGGAGAGTGTAGATTACATATTCTTGATGTAAAGAGAGCTCTGACCTATTATATTGAGCATGCCAAGGGGCATAGGCAGGATAAGCAACAGCTGTTCTTGCCCTTTGGTAATGTGGGTAAAGGTAGGCCAGCGTTTTTTATTTTGAAATTTCTATTTGTCCTCCCTCCTCCCTCCAGAGTCGCATCGTCAGGAGGTGCCAATTAAGCCTGTCCCTACCACCACCTTACCTGACTGCTCAGGGTCCCCCATCACGCTGTGGTTTGCCTCCCACGTGGGGTCGGGGTGGGCTCACCCCCAAACCTTCAAGTCTCGTCAGGCCCCTGAGACAGCTGGGTAGGCAGCAGCAGGTCGGGACCTGGCTCAGCACTCCATCTTCCCGACTCTGGAGGGCATTTTTTCTGTTTTCTTGTGGACATTGCGGTTGCCCTGATGTCAGGCGCAAGTGCTGATGTTCGCAACATCCTCCCTCTGTGTCTGCCCCGGAACTTGCCGAAACTCTGACCTACATCTGAGGACAGTCAAGCCCAGGGTGCCGACATGCTGCTGTACTCCCGGCCTCTGTCAGGAGTCGGCACATGACGAGCCATGTCCCTTCCCTCCCCCAGTAGAAAGTGAACTGTCACTGGATGATCCAACCTTCTCCCCCCGGCTGGCCCTCCAGCAACCCGGGTCCACTCCCAAACCTGGAGTGCGCCGGTGCTGAGGAAATCCAACAGCTGCGCCGATGGGCCGGCCTAGGTAGGCCAGCTTTGAAAAGGACAATTGCATGCTGGATTATGGTATGCATACAATTCAGTTACAGTAAAGCTGGCAAGGATCCCTCATTAGGCTTGAGGGCACATTCCACTAGGGGTACAGCTGCTACAGTAACAGCAACCAGAGATATTCCCTTGTTGGAGATCTGCAAGGCAGCCACATGGAAAACTGTACATACCTTTACAGTGCGCTACAGCTTGGACACACAGTCCAGGAGTGATGTCAGGGTTGGCACAGCAGTGCTGCAGAGCCTTATTCCCTAAGTAGGGTCTTGGGCCCTCATCCAAAGGTACTGCTTCATAGTTTGCTAGAGGTAATGATATTGAAGAATCCCTTAGGTTAGAAGAAAAAATTACTCACCATAGTAATCTTGTTTCTTCCAAGGTATTCTTCAGTATCATTAACTCACCTACCCTACCTCCCCTTCCAGAACCAGTTAGTCTCTGCTTGCAGCTGGTATCAATCTTGATTGTTGGCCTTAAACTGGTACAGTTAAATTTTAACCAGGTGGCCCATTTTTATTATTGTTAGACTTCTCTGGACATTGCCAGTTGACTAAGGAAAACAAAAAAGGGGGGTAATAATCCAGTTATTACTTTTATTGTTAGCTGTTAGGATAGCATAGTTAGGTGGCTTAATTGTAGGCTTCCATGAAATCTAAGCATTTTAGAACACATACAGTTGACAGGGCTGCAGGTTTGAATGGTGGCATGAGCCAATCAGTGTTCCACTATTAGCATAAGTTCCATTCATCTCTGGGGCAGTGCAATCCAGGAGGCTAATTGCTAGAGTTAATGACATTGAAGAGTACCTTGGAAGAAACAAGATTACTACAGTGAGTAATTTTTTTCTTTTGGGACAAAGCATCGGAGTACCATAGTTACTTTATGTTTGAGAAATTACACTTTTCCAAGTGTGAAACTGTAAAGTACATAAACAGTTATATAAAAGTTGTTCAAAACAGTTGCACTAAAAACCTGTTAACTGGGATGAACATGTTAGTACCAGCCTGAGTTAGGCTAACCAAAGATGGAGTACATGGAGCTGTGCAACCTTTAACTAGTGTGCCCTGTAAACAGCACCATTACAGTGCAGGAAAATAAAAAAAAAGTTTAACATTTACTAAAAGTGCCATTTTAGCCTACACATCCACAAAACACTCCCAACACCAAACTAATCCACACCTCTGCTGGTAACCCAAAGACAGAGAAATTTTGTGAACAACAAGTTTTGATATTAGAGCAACTGTGAATCATATTAAAAATCTTATTTGCACACTGATCCCATTAAAAATGATAATGAGTATGTCCCTATGAATTGATCTTTCCCACTCCATCAGGATATATTACTCACAAGTCCTTTGTTCAAGTGTCCTGGTCCTCTGATCCATCATCTGAAACAGCTAGGTCTTCTGAAACCACCAGTGTCACGTCTACTCTCTGCACCTACTTGCCGGTGTCTTTTGGATCATTAAAAAGATAAATTTAGTCCCCCTTTACAATGTGGAGACACGCAGGCAGGAGCAGTGCATATAAGATATTCTTTATATAAACTTAGCCCAGACCCCATCAAATTGTCTGCGTCATTCTCTAGTGGCATATGATAGATCAGGAAAGATTCTGATCACCGAGCTTTACACCATGAAGGGCATCTCATGTTGTGCGACCTGCAAGATTCCATCACTGGCCCTCACTCCTGTAATGGTCACAAGCGTGGTTCTTGCACCTTCTGTCACAGATGTAGCCCTTCTTGGGGTGATATGGTATGCTTGCTCACTTCCCAGCTGTTCTCCTCCCTTGTTATATCACAAGATCTCTGGAAGCCAGTCACACATATACAGGTAGGGTGAGTCCCCTTCCAGTCCTTCAGTGAGAGCCACTACACGTATGTTAGTAGCTCTCATGTGATTTTCCACATTTTCTGAATGTATGCAGAGTTATTGATTTTCTTTAACTAGCAAGATTGATGTCTGTAGCATTTTCCCTGAAGCGGATATCGCATCTGTCATTACATCTACTATCTCTGTCCACCCACTTTAAGTGTGAAGACTCACAAAACCATAAGTCTTATCTCAAGAAAGTGAAGTCTGACTCACTTAAGTGACGTATATTAGTTTCTTGAAACTCAGCTTATTTAAAACTCATTTAAAAAACTAACTGCACATGCATGGAAAAGTTAATTTTGTAGAAAATTCAGATTCTATCCATTTTCAAAAAAACAAATAGCAAAGTGACTGCCTTATACCTATATCTAAGTAACCTGAAAGTGTCTAGTTTTAAGTGTTAGCCTTTTCCGTGCTATTGAGAAAAAAATATTAAAAACTGTATACTTTATTTGCATATTGTCATCCTTCTACAACTGACTGTTACCAAATTTACAGGATGTGGAGATCCTGGAACCGATTACACATCTGCCAAATTTCAAGTTATTCCATTAAAGATGGCTGCAGTATTATGGTGTAAAAATGGGGCAGGGAGGTAGCATAAAACAGCATTTGTAATCCTAACTATAGCTGTACTGCCAAGCCACAATAATAAACACATAATATGAAATACTCTTCATTTTTTTTAAACTTTAACTACTAAAACTTAAAACTACAGCAGTAAGAAACAGGTCAGTTAAATGGTGATTTTTTTTTCTGCCTAAATCCAATAAACTGAATTAGGGGGAAAAGTACTCCTTGGGTTATAGCAGAAACTGCTGCTAAGAGCAAGTTTTTATGAAAAATCGAAATACTGTCATCTCTAATTGGTATAACGGTACAGAGCTGTCAGAGCTGCACTGAGACCAGGGGTTGTTATTCCTCTGGGGGAGTGGTAATTAAAAAAGTAAAAGTGTGTTTGGATGCGGATGACATATTTATCAAGTGACAAAGTAGCCTGAAAGTAATGTATATTTCTTTTCTCAAGGGAACTGATTAAAATTAAGTATAAAAAGAAAATATTGATCCTTACATTTCTGTGTCCCTTTGTGGTCTATTTCCTGTCCTTTTGTAGCTCATGACAGCTCTAAACTGTAGCTTCTGCTGCATTTGTTTTCTACATTTACTTTGTGAACTAGTCATGCTGAAGTAATCAGCATTTGCCTGCTGGGGTGCTGTAGTAAGAATGTGACATGCAGACTCAAACCAAAGTATTTATTCTAGGCAGACAACCTCATAATTGGCATGTAATATACTGTGATAGGTAGTGTGATGTTTTATGAGTGCTGATGTTTAGTTTTCAGTTAGTACTGCATAATTTTAAAAGAAAAGGATGTTGATATTCATATTACATATGTTTTCTAACCTGTAAGGTATAATTAACCACTTTAATACTTTTGTTTTTTGTCCAGGAACTGGAGAGTTTGAGGAAACAGGCTGAAATCATACCCCAGCTAATGACAGAATGTGAGTCTGTTACCCAGAAATTACAGGTATGCTTTAGAAAGACATCCAAATTTAAAACTTTCTGCAGATAAGTACAGTTATTATCAGGTTTGTATTTCTAAACAGGATAGGAACAGTTTCAAACAGTTTTTTTTAACAAGAAGCATTTGTTCAGCTGTGTAACTTGTGTGAAATTCTGTAGTTATGAAGCTGTCAGTTCGCTGAATCTGTTATTTAAGCCAACGCAAACATGTATTTTCTTCCTTTTAATATAATGGACATTTGAACATATGTGAATCCTTAATCTCTGTACTGTACTTTTGTTTGCTTTGAAATAATTTTTTTTTCTTTTTTCCCTTTCAGCATCTGTTATTGAGATTGCTTTTTATTCTTTCTGATGTTTATTTTTATAGCTATTTATAAAATGGGTAGGGAAAATTCCACATCCTGATTGGTCAGAACCCATGCATTTTTACACGTCTATTGCATGATAAAGAACAAATCCTGCCAACCAGGAAGCAGCACTTCAAAAAATCAATATGCATAGTTTAAACATTTTTAATTTTCAAACAACTGCCATTTTCCCTACAAGGCATGCCTGGTTTTTGTACTCCACTTGTCTCCCCAGATTGACCCTACAAGCCTCCTGTACCTTTTTACCATATTCAGCTATAAGTTCTGGGATTTTACCATGCTTTACATTTTATGTGTTTTTTACTATCCCTATGCTCCCTTTCCTGACCATTCCTCTCCCCAGTCTTTCAAGCTTTTTTGCTTACTCTTTCCATTTCCAAACCGGCAAACATATCAGTTTTTAAAAACCAATTACACTGCTGTCCCATCTGCGCTCTTTTGAGGTAGCTGCTAGGCACAAATAGTTAGCAAAGCTGCCTTTTTGCACAAAATGACATTGTAACTCTAGTGTATAAGCCAGTAGTTCAAGCATCTCCAAGGATTTCTCCTTGTCAGAATTCATCTTGGACCAGCAAATATAAGAATCTGTCATGATCTGCTGTTTTAAATGCACAAACAGAAATTTTCAGTTGAGTGACTGCTTATATGATACATTGTGTCTTAACAGTGTGTTCACCTCTTTTTGTTAGATGGTTGTATGTGAGACATCTTGATTTTTATTGTGGCTGTGGCAGTTCCAGGTGCTGGTCTGGTTTTAAGACATTTATGTCCAAAGTCTAGGGATGAATGTGAGCCTTTGTTTGACTCCCACCAACACCATTAGGATGACAAAACTATAAACTGGTGCTAGGGATACCTATTGATTGATTAAGTAGACAGGACATTGATGATGAGAATTGAAAATATGTAGCATTGTCATAGAAGTCCTGCCTGGAATGATCTGGAAAATTGTAGGTAAAAAAATAGAAAAAAATAAGACTAGGATAAAAACATTTCAGATTTATAAATCAACTGATATCATGAAAAATGTATTGGACAAAACAAAAAAAATATGTTGTACAAAATATTTATTAGCAAGATTGCATATTTTATTATCACATATAGACTCATTTTCCACAAGCACTGTTTAAGTGAATTAATAAATATGCTATTTTTATGTATATTTAAACACTGCTGCGTGCTGTTGCACACTCCCTTGATGAAGCGCTGATATATCGGGTGCTACATAGGGTTTGCACTTCATCCTGCACATATGGCTGTGTTCTAATAAAAGTATTATATCTTTGCATCTGGTGAGTGCTGCACCCTCTCTTATTTTCTCCTTTCCTGACCATTCTCCACCCCATTAAGCCTTCTTGTTTACTTATTGCATGCCTTTTTCTATGAAAACACATTGTGACTCCAGTGTACAGTATAAGCCATTAGTTCAGTCATCCACACGGAAGGCAGCTGCTTTTACTTTCAAACTCTGAGGCCAGCTCAATCATGATTACTGCAAAATAATAACACTGCATAAAAAAAATGTATACTACAGGCCATGACTCTGCAAATTAACATGTGGTGGTGGTGAGCAGGACACTGTTTCTTACCATATTCAGTTGCCAATCCTGGCACGTTGCCCTATTTTATATATTTTTTCTATTATATTTTTATCCTTCGGGGAGCCTGGAAGACAGAGGAGACTCGGTCTCTGGCCCCACTGTGTCCATCCGACCTCCCTCTGATCCCCATGGGCCCCCGTGGGGCTCATCTCAGAGCCTGCCCGGCTCTGTTTTCTCATTTTCTCCGCCCCTTCCCACAGACGTCGTGCGTCAGCAACATGCCTCCCAACTCGCATCTCCCTCTAGCCATCGCGAGAGGGTGATCGATGAGTGGGATGGCAAACCCTCCCTCCCCTGAGAGAGGAGAGCAGTCCCTCCAGATGTTCAATCCTCTCTCTCCCCTGCCGAACCCCAGCGACCCAGGCTCATTCCCGAACCCGGGTTGCCGGTGTGGTGCGAGGTGTGGCGTCCAGCGCTTCAACCCTCAGCGTCACCAGGCTGGCTCATAATTTTCATTTTTGTGTGTGTTTTAATATTCCTGAGCTCTCCTTTTCCAACCCTTCTCTTCCCCCGCTTAGCTTGCTTATCACTCTTTTCATAAATATTTAAAAATCTTACTCTGCCATCGCACCTGCACTCTATCTGTGCATCTTCCCAGGCACACACAACCAGCAAACTTGTCTTTTTTCCACAAATTGACATATATTGCAACTACAGTATGAAAGCCAGCAATTTAAAAGTCTTTTGCACAACACATGTCTGGTAGCGTGCCTTCACTTTCCTTTTTTTTTATTCAGTTTATGACCCTTTCTCTCCAATTAAGCCCTACCATGGCTGCCTCCCCAGCCTTGTTATGTGGTTTCTCATGAGCTTCACTTCTACTCCATCCCCTGAGGATTGCCCTCCCCATGATGGGGGGCAACAGAGAACCCCATCCCACCATGGTTCTATGATCCAGATTAGAGGAGCTCTACACCACTCTGCTGGTGTGGGGCCTGTGGGAATAAGGAATTTCATCCTGTCTGTTGCCAGAGAATTTACCCTGTTCTTGTCCCATCCCTCAGGATGCAGGAGACAATTGTGCCCATGGGCATGCATCCAAGTGTCATCTGGCAGCGGCCTGTATTCCCCTTTCTCTAAGCCACTCTTACCTAATGAATCTCCAAGCCAAGAATTTATCTGACCTAAAACATTTTTGGAAGCAGACTGATTACAGTACCCCTTAACAGAGTATATAGATGCCTCTGCTCAGGGTGTCCTAGCTGGTGGTCAGTTGGTATCTGAACCAGTTGCTTCTGCCAATACATTTGATAATTTCTGTACTAACCTAGATAAATACATTGATCCTAGTTCAAGGAGTATGAACTACTTCCTTCCCTCTAATCAACCCTCCCCCAGTTTCATTTTCACCTTGTCACCAGGAAAGAAGCCTACTGAGAAGGATTACACCTGATGGGTACCCTGGCTTTGGTAAATTAGAACATAAATTCTTGAAATTAGCAGCTCTAGCTATAGCTACACCTCTCCAATACCTATTCAATAGATCCCTTCTACTTGGACACTTTCCCGCCAAGTGGAAAACAGCTATTGTCCTCATACATAAAGGAGGTACTAAAGACCCAGCTGAAAATTTCAGACCCATATGTATTCTCAGCACACCAGCAAAAATCCTAGAGAAGTTGGTGTATAACCAGCCCCAGGACTATCTGGAGCTATACCACTTACTCTCAGTTGTGCAGCATGGCTTTAGAAAAAAAATCATGGTACTGATACAGCTCTTGTCAGGTTCATTACAGATGCATTTGGGGCAATGGATCATGGTCTTGTGACTGGTGCCATATTTATAGACTTAAGCAAAGCGTTCAACCTGGTAAACCATAAGCTTCTTCTCACCAAACTCAGACATCTTGGTCTGGATACTCATGCAGAATGCAACTGGTTAAATGGAGGGGACGTGTGTCTGACCTAAAGCATATAACCTTAGGTGTCCCCCAAGGCTCCGTTCTTGGACCTCTGTTGTTTTCATTATTTATTAGTGATATGCCCAAAAATTGTGGGTCAACCAAGATTCAGCTATATGCCAATGATGCTGTTATGTATAGAAGCTCAAATGATGTTGATAGAATAAACCTGAATCTCAACGCTGATTTCAGGATACTAGAACAATGGTTAGATAACAAACTTGTCCTCAATCTCAGAAAAACAAAGGCCATGCTCATTGGTGTTAGGCAACTGGGCAATGAAAGAAATAAACTTCTCCATTTATCCTCATCAGTTTGGAAGTTTTGGGTCTATGACCATTAATTCATCAACCTACGAGAAGCCTAAATAATAGATCTTCTGGATCTGATTTGGACTTGTTTTTTGTCTCACGGGACATGAGAGTGGATGGTTGTAAAATCCTTCCACTAAATTTGGGGGATCATAAACCAATTCAATGTGCCTTAATTATGCAGAGAGTTCAGGGAGGTGGAAAACAGGATTATTGGCTACGAGACCCGAAGGGGTCTAGTAAACTATCTTTTAAGAATTGCCTTAGTAACTTTAATTGGACTAGATTGTATTTGATACCTGATTTAAATCTAGCTATTCAGGAATTCACTGATTCCTTTTTGGATTTCGTTCAACAGCATGCCCCTAAGATAAAAAAAAGAGTATCTATAAAAAAGATGCCCCCTGGCTCCAGGAGCACCTAAAAACTCAGTTACATTTAAGGAACAGAGTATGGAAGAAAGCTAAAAGAACTAAATGAATGGAGGACTGGAATGTGTTTAAATATTGGTGGAAGAAATGTAAACGAGCGACAGTCTTAGCTAAAAAAAAGCATTACCAAAATACTTTTAATAAGATGCAGGACCCAAATAAATTTTGGAAGAACATTTCTGAATTAAAAAAACCTGGTTAAATCCAATAATCTTATTAACTTACTACATGGGGATAGGTTGGTTGATGACCCATTAGTGGTTGCTAATTTATTAAACCATTATTTTAAGGAATTGCCTGATTTAAAAATTCCTAAATTTAATTATGAGGCAACTTGTTTTGAACAATTGAATTCAGCTACCTCCATGACCAACACTAGAGGATTCAAACTTAGGACAGTTGAGGTGAAAGAAATAGTTAAAGAATTAAAAAGTTTGAAGGTTTAAAAATGCGGAGGAACAGATGGCATTCATGCTAGGTTTTTAAAGCTAGGTGCTGCTATAATTGCCCCGATAGTTACATATTTCTATAATTGAAGTATAAATTCTTCCTTGGTGCCTGAAATCTGGAAAATGGGAGAAGTTATAAAGGTGGGGACACTACAATACACTACACTTCCCTCTAACTATTGACCTATAACTTTACTCCCTATCCTTTTGAAGGTGCTAGAGAAGCTGGTAAGTTACCAGCTTGTTCAGTACCTTGAACAAGAGGGGATTATAACAAAGTATCATTACGGACTCAGGGAAGGAAGGTCCACGAACACCGCCCTAATTGACTTCAACAATCTGGTGGCAACATCATTAAACCAGGGTAGAAGTACTGGGGCGGTGTTCGTGGACCTCAGTAAGGCCTTCGACTTACAGGGCTGCTTCAGCTCACCCATGGTAAGCCGGCACCAAGCCAGCCACCGACCAAGACCAGGACACCCGTCTGCAGCTCCTTGGAAGCTGCTTGCCCCTGAACAGGGCTGCTTCAGCTCACCCACGGTTGGCGGCACCAGCCAACCACCGACTGAGACCAGGACACCCGCCTGCAGCTCCTTGGGAAGCTGCTTGCCCCTGAACAGGGCTGCTTCAGCTCACCCACGGTCGGCCGCACCCAGCCAGCCACCGACCAAGACCAGGACACCTGCCTGCAGCTCCTTGGAAGAGTACAGGACAGGCGCAGCCAATCGAACACGGTGCTTCAGCAAACCTACTCTGATTGGCCAGAGTTTTCCCTGCTATAGACACCTGGCACTTTGTTAGGTTTTCGATGAACTAAGCACATTTCAACTGTGTTATTAGGAGTTTTCAACTGTATTAGCTGGATTGTAATTTACTACTGTTTTAAAGTGCTTACACCTCTTCTGTCTGACTGCTCTTCCTGCAGCGCCCCCCCCCAATCTAAGCACTCTGCCTTGGTGCCAATAAGTCTAACTACCTTTACCTTTTTTTTTTTTTTTTTTTCCAAGTGGCTAGTTTTCCATTAGCAGGTTATACAGACCTGTCACTAGAGGGATTCTTGGTCTTCTACATAAATCACTGTATTCATTCATGGGCAATATGGCCTGCATTATCATTCTACTTCTTTCCCGGTGCTGCTACAAGGGGACTTGAGTCTGAAGGATGGATGGCCACTAACTAAGCTGCTCCTGCTCTCCTTGTTCCCCTTTCTGCTGTATTTTCTCATGTAGGTTTTAAGTGAGTACCTAGGTGGGCAAATTACTTGCCTAGAAAATATTGCACTAATACAAATCACGAGACCACTCAATCTGGGACCATGGCTCTCCTTATTGTGTTTTTATTGCTCCTAAGGTGCAGAGTTTTCAGCAGTACAGTGCAATTCGAAGTACCTCAATGCAATTCAGTTCTCCAATGTACCTTATCAATACCTAATGTTATAACAGTCTACCGTGCAGACACTATGTCATTCTCCTCTCCTCTTTTAGCCTATTCTCCCCGGTTAGCCTACACCCCCTTGCTACTGTCCTCACCTATGTCTACCCAAGCACTTACATTGATCACGATAAACTGTCATTACAGTGGTGCCCTCTTACGCAGCACGATATGGGTTGCCGCGAAGAAATAAAAAAGCAGTCTCCATTCTTATAAGCTCCTTAAAGAAAGTTATACTTCTGCTTCTTCTCTGCTCAGGAAATGTGGAGCTCAACCCTGGCCCCCCCACACACACACACACAACACCTCGCCTATCGATTTTGCTGAGGCCACAGGTCTCAAAATGATGATGGTCAACATTTTAAGCCTGCCTAAAAACTTGTACAGCTGCAAGCCTGGGTTGCTACGTTAACCCAGACCTTATCATAATTACTGAGTCGTGGTTAAAAAAGACGAACACTGATCAACAAATATCACTGCAGGGCTACAATTTATTTAGAGCAGATAGAGAGTCTAGAGGCGAGGGTGTGGTTATCTACGCCAAATCTAAGTACTTGGTCACCAATATTAGTTGCAAATCTCTAGCCAAGGAATTTGAGTTAGTTTTGCTGAGCCTTCATCTCCCCTCCTTGGAATGTATCACTATCCTAGGTGGCTATAGACCCCCGTCTGGTGGTGATGAAGTCCTTAATCTTTTGAAATCCATGTTCGTAGATGCAAAAACTGAAACAATATTTCTAGGAGATCTAAATATGGACTGGCTGTCACCTAAATCACACGGCCTCAAATCCCTTTGTGACGAGCTAGGTCTTGGGCAATTAGTCAGTGAACCTACTAGGAACAACACTCTAAATACTGCCAACAGTTCCATTCTAGATGTGGTACTAACCACCCATCCACACAAAATATCTCATTTGGCAGTGTTTCACAACAACATGAGCGATCATGGAATTGTTGCTTGCATAAGATCTCAAATTAAGGCCCGGCCCTGTGCTCTTTATAACATAAAGATCCTTTCATAAATTCAGTGCAGTAAACTTCCTGTCTGACCTGAGCATGATCAGATGGCAAGATCTTTACCTAGCCAAAGATGTCAACAAGGCAGCTTGCATCCTTAATGACAAACTCACTACAGTAATAAATAAGCATGCCTTTCATAAAAGTAAGAGTGCGGAACAGTTCAACCCCTGGTTCACCTCGGATCTCAAGGCAGCCTTATAGCTCGAGATAAGCTCTGGGCTAAAGCTAGACTTTCAAAGAATCTTGGATTGGCAGGCCTTTAGAACAGCCAGGAATAACTGTGTGAAAAACTTAGCTCTGCTAAAGCTAGCTATTGTATTTCTACTCTCGAACAAGCTAAAGGTAACCTTCATAAAATATGGAAGACTATCAAAGCTATAGAAGGACGACCCCATGGCCCCCTCTGTCCCAACAAAGATAGTTGCAAGTGGCAAGAAATGGAAAACAAGTCCCTAATCCTGGAGGAACTTAACTCCCTTTGCCACAGCTGGATTAGCTTTGATCTCGTCACCTTATGCTGGTGCTGCGGTGAGCCAGCATACCCCTCCCGCCACATCTAGTCCTGCACCCAGCCCCTTCCAACTGCGCGTGAGATAACTTATAAAGTAGAAGATTCTCTTCTTAACTTAGACACCAAAAAAAGCGCAGGAGACGATGGCTTGGAACCCTTTTTCCTAAGGTCAGGCTACACCCATCTCACTGCCCCAATTCTCCACATCTTCAATCTTTCCATTACATCTGCTACTGTGCCGTCCTGCTGGAAATCAGCACATATCCTCCCTCTATTTAAATCTGGTGACCCATGCGATGTAAACAACTATAGGCCTATCTCCATATTGCCTATCCTTTCTAAAGTTCTCAAAAACTGATCTATATTCAGTTAAAATCTCACTTGGAAACCTTCTCTCTCATTAACCCAGCTCAATCTGGCTTCCGGGCTAATCATAGCACAATCACTGCACTAGCAAAAGTAACCAATGATTGGATCTCTGCTATAGATCCTAAGAAGGTAACTGGTGCAGTCTTTTGGACCTCAGCAAAGCTTTTGATACTGTTGATCACAAACTATTAGTCAATTGCCTTGCAAAGTTGGGTGCCACATACCATACCACCCAGTGGTTCTCTAGCTACCTAACTGGAAGATTCCAAAAAGTAAAGTAGGAAGGCTTTTTCTGCTGCCTTGCCAGTTGCAAGAGGAGTCCCCAAGGATCCATCTTAGGCCCTATCTTGTTTCTCTGTACATTAATGACTTAGATGCTAACATATCTATGTCCAATCTGCACTTTTGCAGATGATACTGTATTGTATACTTCTGGCTCCGTCGTTATCTGAAGTCAAGGGGTGCTTCAAGCGGACTTAGCACAACGAGCATAACCTAATAAAGGCAAAGCTTCTGCTCAATGCTAAAGAAGACTAATGATGATATTCTCTACGCAGTGCTGTCACAGGCCCCCCAATACCCTTGCCCAAACTTCATTGTCACCACGCTCAAGCGAGCCTCTGGAAGTTGTAACCAAATTTAAATATCTAGGTATCTGGATCGACAATAAATTATCTTTCAGTGACCACGTCGAAGATGTCTCTAGAAGGTTAAAAGCAAGGTTAGGTTTCTTCTACAGAAACAAACGCACACCACCTTAAACTTCGAAACAAGCATGCACAGGCCACTTTTCTCCCCCTACTCGACTATGGCGATGTAATCTATTCCTCACCACTCTTGCAAATCTAAGTAAACTGGACATCCTTTATCACCGTGCGTTACAGTTCATTACCAACTCCTTACCGTTCGCTTCCACTGTGACTTATATGCAGCTGTTGGTTGGACATCCCTTACTACTAGGCACGCCTGCTCCATGCTGGGCTATGGACTCTTAAACTGCTCCTGCAGAAATTGCCAAGCTATCTCTTCCCTTATTAGTATCTCCATAGTGCATACTCGTTAAGAAAATCTGACTTTATTATGCTTGACATACCAGGGCCGGACTTCCTTTGAGTAAGCGTGCTATTGCATATGCCCTTCCCTCCATTTGGAACCAATTACAAACCGTACTGAAACTAACTAGCGCAGTTTCAATAAACTTCTACAAATTGCTAAGTTCAGCCAAAATAAAAGACACCTGTAACTGTCATTAAGTCTTCTCCTTCCCCATGTGTGCCATATTTATCCACTGGTAAGGTATAATTGATTTGTCATATTAACTGCTTTCCCTTCCCCTTCTACTCCTGGCTTTATCTTTGCTTACGCTCCACTGCCACTCTATCAAATCACTCCTCCACCCCATATCAGTTGTAGACTGTTGTTTGTTCTAGCTGCCAAAATACTGTATATGTATTGCACACACCAGTCATCATGTTTCATTTATCAGTATTATGCAACCTGTAAGTCGCTTCCCTGTCTCATATCAATGTTTACCACCTGCGGTCACCCTATGTGGTACCCTTGTATGTATATCCAGCCTGTATCATGTAACGTGCATTTCATGTATATACTGTTATTACCTATCTGTGTTTGTACTTTAAGTGTTTATGTCACAGGACCTCCTTGTGAATGAGCTTGCTCAATGGAGTTTTCCTGCAATAAACTTGAACTTGACTTGGTACTGTGTGGGGCCACTGTCTCAGGTTTGATGGATTTAGAAAGAGGTGTACCACAGGGCTCTATCTTGGGCCCTGTACTGTTTAACATTTATGTAAATAGTCTTGTAAACCAGATGACAAGCACTGAGATCAGACTTTATGCGGATGATACAGTTCTAGTTGCATCCTCAAATAATCCCCGAGGACCTGAGACAGCGACTCCAGACTGATTTCTCCCAAATGGAGACATGGATGAGGGACTCCAGCCTTATAATAAGTTTAAAATAGACACAGTGCATGACATTCCTTGTGGGTACTCAAGTAAAAAAGAATATTTCAGATTTACAGATAAGTTTCTCTGATGGCACAAAGGTACCGAATGTGACTACTTATAAATACTTAGGAGTCCTTGTTGACTCTCGACTTTCCTTTTCAGAACATATTCTGTCACAAACTAAAAAAGTTAGCCGAAAGTTGGTAGCTCTTCGAAGAATGTCTTGATGTTTGTCTATAGATATTAGAACTAGATTGGTAAAGCAATTATCAATACCCATATTAGAATATGGATCTTCACTTTATATGTATTCAAACCAGAAGTTTCTGGTCATAATAGAGCAATTGTACTACAGGAAGGGGAATTATATATTAAGAAAAGGTCATGGGACACATCATTGTTTAGTTTTTCAGGAACATGATTGGTTGCACCCAATAGCACGGATGGGAGTATTTGTGGTCAGTGGTTTGCCATGGATTAATTTATCCATACAATAACAAATTCCACCCATTATCATATTTAGTTCAACTGGGAGTAGACTCAACACATACATCACATACATCCAGATTAAGGAAATCATCAAGGAAGATACCAATGAATAGAAGTTTGAATAGGATAGGGAACATGACACGCCAGAATGCTGTGGCAAAAAATTGGAACAAAATACTGCCTGAATTAACAGAGATTTTTGATTTGCACAAATTCAAACTTGAATTACATAATTACTTGAAGGACCGATGTCATTGTTTTAGATAATCTGTTCACTTTATTTGATTTTGTTTTTTATGTTTGACATATGTATTATTATGTGTCTTTTTCTATTCCTTATTATTTATATATGACTTTTTGTATTGGCTTGTTTTTTGCAACTTTTAGATAGTAACCACAGGAATTTTTTGTAAATGGGGTCTTTTCTCCAACAAATCTGCCTGTATAAAAATAAAATTTTTATCAATCAATTAAATCATCGAATGGCACTCGGCAGGAAGTAACCATTGATACCATTAAGTACATTGGGATGAATCTTGACCAGGAATGTACACTAAAATCCCATGCTGAGTTGGTAACAAAGTCCCTGCACCAGAAAAATCAGGCTCCTTTATAGACTTGGAGGGTGCCTTAGTAGCGAAGCTTGGTTGGCCATTGTCACTGGTACACTACTTCCCTTACTACTCTATGGTGCTCCTTTCCAGCAACCCCTCTGTGGCACTGAGTTATGTAAACTGAAGGTGCTGTATCACAAGGTAGCACACTTCGTGGCAGCTCACAGCCCTGAGACCACCACTGTTGTGTGCTTGCCTCTCTAAATTGGCCCTCCCTGAAGCGAGACAAGCTTACCTGGCCCTCTGCTTAGCCTTTAAGTTAGTCAAAACTGCTGCCCCCCCCCCCCCGCCAAGTCTCAGTGATCTGCTTCAGAACAAAACCCAGGGGAAGGGTGCTTAGGTCATCAAAATGCTCAGCTCTTGAGATTCCAAGATCCAGAACTTGTGCCAGTGGCAGGTACTTTGCAATTTCTGCCCCTACCCTTTGGAATAGCCAACTGCTAGAGTTGTTAAACTGTATTTACTTAATGGCTGTCAGAAATGGCCTGAAATCTCACCTGCTAGTTGATAGCCATTGCAGTTGTAAGTGATGACTCTGGTGATCCTCCTAGCACTTATTCGCACTCTCTCCTCTATATTGTCTCACCTACAGTACTTGTGATCCTTATAAAATTTAACTTTGATTTTTGTACCACTTGTTCACCAGCCTTTTGTAGTCATCATAGAAATAGAAACTTAGAATTTGATGGCAGATGAGGACTGCTTGGCCCACCTAGTCTGCCCATTTTCCCTATCTGTTTCACATACCACAGATCCTAAATAATCTGCTGCTTACCCTCTCTTTCCTATCGCTAGTGTTCCTTTATGTCCGTCCAATGTGTTTTTGAATTCCTCAACTATTTCTGCCTCTACAGTCTCTATCAGGAGGTTGTTCCATGGATCCACCACCCTTTCCGTGAAAAAATACTTTCTCACATTACCCCTCTGTCCACCTCCCTCTATTTTCATATCGTTGTCCTTGAACATCTTTTTTTTTTTTTGAAAGATGCTACCTTCTTGTACCTTATTTACACCCTTGAGGTATTTGAAAGTCTCTGTCCTATTCCCCCTCTTGCTCCTCTCCTCCAGGGAATACATATTGAGATCCTCCAGTCTCCCTTCATATGACTTTTGGTGCAATCCCTGCACCATTTTTGCCACCCTTCTCTGAACCGCTTCTACTCTATGTCCTTCCAGAGATGCGGCCTCCAGAACTGGACACAGTACTCTAGATGAGTTCTCACCAATGTTCTTTACAGTGTCGTCACCACCTCCTTCCTTCTGCTGGATATACCTCTCCCAGTGCACCTCAGCATTCAACTGGCTCTCCTCACAGCTTTCTCACTTTGTTTGGTAACATTTAGTGCATCAGATATAATTACTCCCAGGTCCCTTTCCTGTTTGGTGGCCGTCAGTACCTTCCTCCCCATCACATACTCCCCCCCCCACACACATTTATATGTCCCAAGTGCACAATTTTCTACTCTTTTTGATTGAATCTTAGCAGCCACACCCTTGAGCACTCCTCAAGCTTGCTTAGGTCCCTTCTCATTTTTCTACCCCTCCGGATGTCAACCCTGTTGCAGATCTTCGTGTTGTCTGCAAAATTAGACACCTTTCCTTCAACACCTCTGCAATGTAAGCTTGTAGAGACATTGAAGAGGACTAGTACTTTTGGTCCTCCCTCTCTTCAGATTGAACTCTGTTCACCACCACCCTCTGCGTCTTATCACTGAGCCAATTTTTGACCAGTTTACCACCCTGGGACCCCACTCCCAGGCTGCCCAGCTTGTTTACTAGCATTCTGTGTGGTACAGTGTCGAAGAACTTGCTGAAATCCAGGTAGGCCACATCCTCCACCCCTCCCTGATCCACCTTCCTAGTCACCCAGTCAAAGAAATCTATCAGATTTGTTTGAAAAGATCTTCCCGCTGTGAATCCATGCTGCCTTGGATCCTGTGATCTGCTGGATTTGAGATATATCACAAACCTTTCTTTTAGTAGTGATTCTATTAGTTTCCCCACAACTGAGGTCAGACTGACTAACCTGTAATTGCCAGCTCCCCCCCCCCACACACACTTTTGTGGAGAGGGGGCTACATATGCCCTCCTCCAATCCTTTGGCACCACACCTGTTTCCAGCAAACTGTTGAACAGGGCTGTCAGTGGTGTTGCCAGCACCTCTCTGAGTTCTCTTAATACTCTGAGTTGTATCCCATCTGGCCCCATTACCTTGTCCACTTTTAGATTAGTGAGTTCTTTAAAGACTCTTTCCTCCTTAACTGGACTAGTGTCCACCTCCCTCCCAGTGGTACTTCCATTCCTAACTTTGGTCCCTCCCCTTCCCCTTCTTCTGTGAATACTGAACAAAAATACTGTTCAGGATTTCTGCTTTTTCTTGGTCCCCCTCCGCACACTTCTCTCCTTCCCTTTTTAGTCTCACAATCTCACCCTTAGTCTTTTTTCTTTCACTAAGTACCTGAAAAAGTTCTTGTCCCCTTTTGTTATTGCCTGGGCTATTTTTTCTTCTGTTTACACCTTTGCACTCCTGATTGCTTTCCCCGCCTCCCTCTGCTTTTCCAGATACAGTTCCCAGTCTTCTTCCCTCTGTTTCCTTGTACATCCTGAATGCCACCCTTTTTACCCTTACCTTCTCAGCCACTTCCTTTGAGAACCATAGTGTTTTTTATTTCTCTTTGTTTTGCTTACTTGTCTAATGCAATGACTTGCCTCGCTATGACTCCCTTAAGATTCTCCCATTGTTCCTCAACCCCTCTCTTTTCTCCTTCCCTGCAGGTGATTTCTTAAGACATTACCTATGATTATACTCTAATTATGTCCAGTTATAGATTTCTTATTTAACCCTGTACTTGTTTTGTCATCATGTTCGTGTATATCAGTTCCTATTTTCAGAACAACATTTGTAATATGATCATCTCCAATACTTTGTATGTGACTCTGTATGTATACTTATGTTAAGTGTAATTATAAGTCTAATTAATTATTCATGAGCCAAACTAGCTCACTGATTGGCTGCCATGCTGGTCTAAAATCTCTTAGAAATGACCGTCATGGTAGCGACAGTTGTCTCACACACTGTACATTGACAGCAGTGGTGCCAAAACAAAACTATTTTCGGTGCTAAAAATTGAAGAAAGAAATTGTCATTATTGCAATTAGACTTATAATTGCAATAATGACCTCACAGTCAGTCATTTCCTTTGATTAACAACCGGCTGGTTGGAGTTAGCCTTAGGCTGCACCTCGGGCCATCATTTCCCCCCCCAGCCGGTCGTTAGTCACCAGGAAATGACCAGCTGTGAGGTCATTATTGCTTAATTAACTCCAGGTCACCCCTGAAAGAGACTTCTCACCCCAGGAATTCTCCAATATTCCTAACTCTTGCAGTGTCCCTTTAAGACAGAATTGCCCAGAGAGAATGAAACATGTGCTATTGAGTGGAATGCCATTAGCTTGTGCCATTTTCAAATGCTGTCGTGGTCAACTGCCTATATTCTAATATCTCAGATTTTTTTTCTCCGTCTGCAAGTCAAGACACCCTGGAGATCGACTCTCCCTTTCACAGTCATTCCTGACATGTTTCTTCATTAAATACTCAAGTATTTCTTGATATTTTTCCATTTGCTGCCTTGGTTTATTGTTTAGGTATCTTAAAACCTTACTTTCGAGTGTATTTATATTTGTTTTCGGTTCCTCGTGGTTCACAGGAACCGGAGGGGTACCAAGATTTGTTTAAACTTGTGCAGAGTTTTTATTTAGTGCTCTGGTTACTGTTTGGGTTAATTTTATTTAATTTTGGGATATTTTGGACTGAGTTTATCAGTTCAATCAATCAATCAATCAATCAAAATCTTTATTTATTCAGGCGAACGTCATTGAGCATAGCTCATTTACAAGATGGACTTGATTGGTCATAACAAAAAGGTTACAAGTTGTTTTCAAAAACATGATACTGAATAAACACAAATACAATCATTTTTGAGTGAGACAGATGTACAAATATTTACATATATACAAGGCAAAGGACAGTAAACCTAAAACCTAATAAAGGAAGAAACAAACAGTTTAGTTTGGGATGAGCTTGGATAATGGTACATGGGTGGGCATATATGTATGAGGTTTGATGGGGAACACGCTAGAGGAATAATAGAAGAATAGGGAGGAGCTTTAAAAAGAGGGGGGTGGAGGAGAGAGGGGGTGTGGGAGGAGTGGGGGTGTGGGAGGACTAGGCCTTGTGGAAGCAGTTGCACGAATCAGGGAATAGGCTGGTGTACAGCTTTTTGAAGGATGTTAGAGGAATCAGTGTATCCAGTTTCAATGACTTTTGAAGAGAATTCCAGATAAGTGCCAGGGAATAGCTGATTGCAGCTCTTCCATATCGGGTGCAGGTGATAGGAATCTTCAGCAGGATCAGCTTGTTGATCCTCAAGGTGTATAAAAGCCTGGATGTGATCGGTTGAAGCAGTCTGAGATGTAGGAAGGGGTTTGTTTGTCAGAGCTTTGTAGATCCAGATAGCAGCATTTTTTTTCTTCTATGTTGCAGGGATGTCAACTGACTGCTTTGTAGAGAGAGCAATGATGGGTGCTGGAGGAAAGGTCTGTAATGAATCTAATAGCTCTATGATGGGGTGTCTAATTTGTTTAAATGGGAGAGGAGCAATGACCATAGGGAAGTCAGCATAATCAATGAGGGACAGGAATGATGCTAGGATTAATCTTTGTTTGGAATCTTTGGTTAGGTAGTGTTTGATCCTATAGAATAGACCAAGTCTTTGTCTTAGCTTTTTCAGGAGCTCTTCAATGTGGGTAGTATAGTCAAGTTTATTTCTATCCATACTCCTAGATATTTGAATTTGTCTACATATTCCAGATTTTCACCAAGGATGGTAGAGAGTTGTGGGGGGTGAATGATGGGATAGTGGAAGAGCAGTTCTTGGTGGCAAGAACATAGCTTTAGTTTTCTTGGCATTTAGTAATAATTTCTTTTCTAATAGGTTGTGCTGAAGGAGGAGAATTCAGACTGTAGAAGCTCACAGGCTTTTGATGGTGAGGATTGCTCACATATAGTACAGTGTCATCTGCAAAAGGTGAATATTAGATTGTGAGAGATTGGAATCAATATTGTTGATGTAAATGGCAAAAGGATGGGACCAGGATGGAGCCTTGCGGTACACCTCTTAGGAGTGGTTTAGGGGTAGATAGATCACCTTCATTTTTACCAGTTGTAATCTTCGAGATAGCATCTGAACCATTTAAGAGAGAGGTCAAGGCCTATGGAGTTCAGAGAGGAGATTAGAAGTTCATGATCCACAGTGTCAAAGGCTTTGCTTAGATCCAGAAATACAGCACAGGTATTATTCTTTTGTCTAAGACAGTCTGCCAGTCATTTGTGACTTTTGCTAGTGCAGAGATGGTGCTATGCATAGATCTGAACCCAGATTGAGCTGGATTAGGAGATTGTTGGTATCAAGGTAGGCAGTTAACTGAGGTTTACCAGCTTCTCAAGCATCTTGGATAGTACTGGTAAGATGGAGATGGGCCTATAGTTATTGAGTCCATGGGGATCACCTGCCTTAAGTAATGGAAACACTTGAGCTGTTTTTCCCATATTGAGGATAGAACCAGTGGCAAGTGACAGATTGAAGAGGTGGGTGAGGGGGCGGTTAAGGCATGCAGTGCTACTTTTTAGAAAATAGGGATCCAGGGAGTCTGCACCTGCACTTTTGGTTGTATCTAGCTGGAGTAGAAGGTCTTCTACTTCTTTGAAGAATATTGATTTGAATGAGAATGTGGAAGCAACCTTTGTCCCTCAGTAGATTGTAGGTTTAGTGATGATCTTAATAGGTTTGCAGGAGAGGAGTCGAAAGCCAGGCCAGCTGTAGTGAAATGATCGTTAAAGGCATTCAAAATATTTTGCTTGTCAGTGATTTCAATATTATTTAGTTGAATTTTGGGTGGTAAGACAGGGGTAGAAGTTTGACCTAGGATGCCCTTTATGGTACCCCAGAACCTGGAAGGGTTGTGATAGGAGGCATCTAGTTCAGCTGTGTAGAAGGCAGCCTTGGCATTTCTTACTTGTTTTGTGCAGGAGTTTCTGGCTTTTCTGAATTGAAGCCAGTCATTTGGATCCTTTGTCTTTCTTGCCCTTTTCCAGAGTTTGTCTCTGGCAAGCAGTCTTGGTTAAAGATCGGCAGAGACCAGCAACAGGATTTGAGTTTGGTTCTGACACTGGTGAGGGTGAATGTGAATTGAGGGCACTTATGATTATATCATTTAAGATTTGAAGAGCTGTCTCTATTGAGGCTGTGAGATAGAATTCTTGCCAACGTGTGGTGTGGCACAGATCATGGAGATATCTTGAAATATTAAAGTTCTTTTTTGACCTTCGTGGGAGGAATTTTGCAGGATTGGGTGGCTTGATTGTTGATCTAATGGCAGCTATGGGACAGTGGTCACTTATGTCACTGAATAGTACTCCTGCATAGGGATAATGATGAGGCTATTTACCAACATAATATCCAGGAGTGTGCTGTTGAGAATATTCTTTGGGTTGATCCTTGTTGGTTCTTTGATTAATTGAGAGAATCCATAGGTGTCATGAAGAAGGTTACCAAGGGTGCAGATGCATTAGTCAGCCAATTCAAGTTCATGTCTCCTAAGATGATGGTGTCTTCAGGGCCCATATTAAGTATAGATCCTAGGTGGGATAGGAGTTTGAGGCCTGCCGAGGGGGGCCTATAGCAACCAATCAGTTGAAAGGATGATGTGTTGGGAAGGGTTATTTTAATTGACAAGCATTCGAATTCCTTTGGTTGTGATGTAGAATTGAGGCAGGATGCAGAGATCCTTTACCCTGGTTCCCAGTTTCCGAACCGACCGCAGCTGTGAAGTTTTACTATTTTTTTCGGTTCTGGAACCGACCACAACCAATAACTTCATTGTTATATTTACTGTTTGCAGTTCCTGTTTTCTTCAGATTTAACTTGAAGATGTCAGAAAGACCCAAGAAGAAAACAGGACCCCTGGGGTTTAAAAGCATTATTAAATGTTCTGAAGTGTTTGCCAAGGCAGATACACATGACTTATGTGTTATCTGCCTTGGGCAACAACACGTTACTGTTGATTCTGATATTTGCAAGTCTTTCCCTCAAAGGACGCTTGAAAAACATTGGAAAGGCTGCAAAGAAAATTGGAAAAGGGTGCCACGGGCTCTGACCAGTCCACACCCTTGAAAGCTGCAGATGAAACCGCTTTGGATTCTCATACCACCCTGATACGGGTGAAAACTCTGGCAAAAGAGACATTGAACCGGCTGACTCCCAGGTGTCTGCAAAAAAATTAAAAAAGACTAAACACACTGAGACCCCTGCTGGAATGCAACAGGGGGTTACTACAGTGTCTGCCAGTATGCCTTTGCCTGATGACATTGCACAGGCTTTAAAAGTTATGCAGGTGCTGCAGGCCTCGATCCCCTGTCAGCCACCTGCTCAAGACCTGACAAGGCAAGCAACTACCTCTGTTTCCCCTCCACTCCTAGAACAATTGGAGTATGAGGAACAAGAAGAGTTTGAGGTAGATGAGAGTATTGAACCTGAAGTCTCCCCTGAACAGGAGTTTGGTTGACCCCCTAGGCCTATTTTTGATTATTCCTCACATTTTTAATTTGTTATAAACATTGTGGAGACTTTGGATCTTGCAACCACTGAGGAGGTGCGAGATGAAGAAGAAGCTGAGTACATGGAGATGATGGGGTTGACACCCATTAGAAAGTTGTTACTTTCTCTGTACAAGTTTTCCAAAAGAGACATTATGGCTATACTTCAAATGCCTTATACTGTCTCTACCATTGATAAGAAATCTGACAAAAAGTATCAGCTGGACAGGGCAGGCGCTGAGTTTCTTTTTACTCACCCTAACCAATAGGGTATAGTTCAGCAGGCAGCCTGTGAAAAGGCTAAGGCGCCTCTGGCTTCACACCCTCCTGAAAAGGATTCCAGACAAACTGACAGCATGGCAAAAAAAAAAAGAGGCTACCTATCTGCTTCTTTTGCAACCAGACAAGCCATCTATCAGGCCTATGCAGCCAGTACCAGAAAGCCTTATGGCTCTCAGTATGGGCTATGTCAGAAAAGGATCCATCCAGCATTTCCTCAGACCTAGCTGAAACTGCTAGATTGAAGCCTCTAAGTATCAGTTTCAAATGGCAGCAGATACTAATGACACTGCTGCCAGGTGAATGGCTGGCACAGTAGCCCTAAAGAGATTTGCCTGGCTTAGAGCCACTGACCTGACTCGGGACACCCAGGCTAAGGCCATGGATTTTTCTGTGGAGAACAACTCTTTCTTTGGTGAATAAGCAGAGGATTGCATGAAAAATGTAGATGAATATAAAACCACCTTTAGAAATAATTCAGCAAAGAGAAGTCCTCTCCCTCTTCCAGGCCTTATGGAAGGGGAGATAAGGGTAGGTTTACATACACCAGGCCTTCATACTAGGTCCAGGCTGTACCTCAGCAACTGTAATACCACCCCCAGCCAGCTGGCTATTACGGGGGTAGGGGCAGAAGGGGTTCCAGGCATGACTCCTAGGCTGGTCAAGACCAGTCACAAACCAAACAGAACCTCTGACTCCATTCATCAGGCTGCCTCCCAAGTACCTGTAGTTGGCAGACTGACTTATTACTTCCAGGCTTGGAAAAACAACACCACAGACAAGTGGGTCCTGGAAGTAGTGGGTCAGGGTTTGTCTCTAAGTTTCAAAGCCTTCCCTCCCTTAAGAACAAGACTGTCCAGAGCAGTTTCTCTCTCAGAAAGTAAGCTGCTAGAAAAGGAGGTACAGGCCCTGCTCTTATCCAGAGCAATAGAGCCTGTACTCCCCATGCAAAAGGGAAAGTGTTTCTTTCTACTCAGGGTACAGTACTTCCCTACCACAAAGAAAAACAGGAGTGGTGGCCTATTCTAGACATCAGACTGTTAAACAGGCACCTGGTCAAACCCAGGTTCAAGATGGTCACACTGGCAATGATTCTGCTACTTTTACAAAAAGGAGACTGGCTAGCCTCCTTGGACCTAAAAGATGCATATTTCCACATTCCCATAAGGGAGTCTCACAGAAAATATCTAAGATTCAGACTCCTTTCAGGGTACTACCAGCCTTGCATCAGCACCATGAGCGTTCACAAGGTGTCTGGTGTTTGTGGTGGCTCATCTAGGAAGGTTAGGCATCTCAGTGTTTCCCTACCTGGACGACTCGCTAGTCATGGGAAAGTCTCCCCAGCAGGTAAGGGAGCATCTGCAGGTAACCCAGAATCTTTTTCGGTTCCTGGCAATCCTGATAAATGTAAAAAAGTGAGTCTTGCTCCCTCTGCAAACACTGCAATTCATAGGAGCAGAACTGAACACCATAGTGGGAGGAGCTTACCTTCCTCAGGAAAGGGTAAGCAGCATCCTGCAGCTGGCTGGTTCATTCAAAATGAACAGGCCAAAAACAGCAAGACAGTTTCTGCAGCTCCTGGGCCACATGGCTGCAGCAACAGGCACAGTCCAAGGTTCCAGGTTCCAGATGAGGGACATTCAGTTCCACCTCGGAGCACACTGGTGCCACAGAAGGGACCCACTCTCAAAGCCAATTCCAGTAACAAAGGAATTACTGCAGGCACTTCAGCGGTGGATGAAAGGAAACAACCTCACAGAAGGGTCCCCTTCCAACAAGAGTCTCCATCAGTGATCCTAACAACGGATGCATCACTACTGGGGTGGGTTGCCCATCTAGGAGAGCACACCACTCATGGTACCTGGTCAAGTGCAGAGTCACTCCAGCACATAAATCTGCTGGAACTGAGAGCAGTGTTTCTAGCCCTGCAAACCTTTGCTTCCCTAAGTCAGGGAAGGGTGGTACAGATCAGAACAGACAATACCACCATAATGTACTACATAAACAAGCAAGGAAGGACACAATCGGGCAATGAAGATATGGAGTCTGGCTGATTACCTCATTGCCTCTCTACATGCTATTCATCTGCCAGGAAAGGACAACACTCTAGCAGATGCTCTGAGCCCATCATAAGTAGACCTTAAACAAGCAGGTGCTGGATGTAGTATTCAGAAGGTGGGGTACCCCAGAGATAGATCTCTCTGTGTCCAACAAGAATCGCCACCTACCACAGTATTGTTGCAGACCACAAGCCAGGGGCACTATCCCTCTGGATGCTCTGATTCTGGACTGATCCTTTTCCCCTGTTGCTCAGAGTACTGATCAAACTCATATCCCAGCCAGCATCAATGATTTTGATAGCACCAAATTGGGCCAGGCAGCCGTGGTACTCTCTGTTGCTCTCCATGTCTGTGGCCAGGCCAGTACTCCTCCCTTGGAGGCATAACCTATTGACCTCCAACCAAGGGAGGATCATGTACTCCAACCTCAGGTCCTTCAGGTTCAATCAAGGCATGGCTCTTGAGAACCTAGAGTATGCAGGCTTGCAACTCTCAGAGGGTGTCCTGGAGGTGCTGAGGGGGTACAGGAAGCCATCCACTAAGAAAACCTATGCTTCAAAATGGAGAATGTTTTCACTTTGGTGCTCCACTAATGGTGTGGTACCAACACTGGCAGGAGTTCCAGCCCTGTTGGACTACCTAACACATTTACATTCTCTGGGCTTACATCATTCAATCCTGAAAGTACACTTAGCATCAGTGTCTGCTTAAATTTCAGCTGGAAAGGATGTCTCTCTGACATCCAATCCAATCTTCAGAAGACTTTTCAAAGTATTGTCCCACCTGCACCCCCTCACAGGGAACCAGTGCCAGCTTTGGACCTAAACATCTGTATTGTTCAGCTCATGCTTCCCCCTTTCGAACCCATGGTCTCAGCAGACCTTAAATATGTTACTTGGAAAACGGTTTTCCTGGTGGGCATCACTTCTGCCAGAAGGATCAGTGAGCTCCAGGCTTTGTGTATTGAAAAGGATTATATTTCTTTTAACAGAGACAAGGTAGTGATGAGAACACATTTTATGTATTTTATTTATTTATTAGATCATCAGTTTACAGACCTTTGAGTCATAGACTCATTTACAAAGGCACCTCGTCAAGACAGCAATACAGCAAACAAACAGTACAGTACATAACGCTTAGATTAAAAAAGCAACCAGTGTTACAGGTGTTCACTGGTGGTACACGCTTGGTAATAAGTAGATCACAGTAGTCATAATATAGGTACATGAGTACCACGTCAGGTAGCAACCAGAGATATTTTATTACATTAGTCAGCAGATGTTGCATGAGACCCCAGGTATATACAGCAAAAGTAGACAGGGCAGACCCAGCTTAGGGGTGAAGGTAAGGGGCAGGTGGGGGATTATATGCAGTTGCAGTAGTGAGTACTTGTCAGATGGCTTCTGAGGGAGACCTTGAAAGGACCAAGCTTAGTGGAGTCAGCTATATTGGCTGGGAGGGAACTGAACCAGGAGGGAGCCTTACAGCAAAAGGATCTCTGGGCCATAGAGGTCTTTACCCTGGGGACAATAAAGGAGGTTTTTACAGTGCTGCGGGTGGAGACTAAGGGGGAGGCACGCTGCAGGGAAGTGGTGACCCCAAGGGGGGAGAGCCCTAGCAGGGTCTTTTTTACAAGAAGGCAGGTTTGGAAGCAGAGTCTTTCTTCAAGGTTGAACAAGTTGGTGATGGAGTACAGCAGGCACGTATGGGTGTGCCTAGGGGCTCCCAGTATTAACCTGCAGGCCTTGTTTATAAAGAGCTGGATTCTTGCAAGCACAGTGTTGTCGGCTGCAGCATAGATGGGCAGCCCATAGTCGATTAGCGACAGGACAGAGGAGGTGATTGCCAATCTAAGGGACTCTTGTGGTAGGCAGTCCCTATGGCGGTATAACAGTCCAGTCCTGACATTGGTGGCAGCAGAAAGGGCATTGATATGGGAATGGAAGGAGAGTGCCGAATCAAAGGTAATGCCCAGATACTTCTAGGAGGAAACCTGCTCAGTGGGTTTAGTGTGCTAGGCAGTATCACAAGAGGGGCACCACTGGCTTTGCTTTGGCAATTCGAGAAGAGCATAGCTTTGGTCTTTTTTAGGTTCAGAACTAGCCTTCCTGATGTAAACCAATGTTCAGCTCTATCAAAAGCTTGTTGGAGGGTGGTCTGTAGTGTGTTGGGGTTGGGGTCAGCGGCGAAGAGCACAGAGTCTTCCGTGTAGAGGAGGATCTTACTTGGGCAGACCAAGGGGAGGGAGTTGAGGTTGTATCTGACTTCCATATGAACCAATCTATTACCTTGCCAGTCTTTTCCACTGAGCACTCCAGCTCAGTGGAATGCAGTCTGCACAGTCTGGATGTAGAAGGAGCCCTGAATTACTACATAACTCACAGTAAGGACCCAGATGCAGGACAGACAACAGCTTTTTCTGACCTTCAGAGATGAGGGCAAAGGAAACCCAGCATCTAAAAGAAATATCTTTCACTGGATAGTTTAGTGTATCCAGTTTTGCTATTCAGAGGTGGGAAAGGAGCTCCCAGCAGGGCTCAGAGCTCATTCCACAGGGGGTACAGCTGCCGGCAGCTGCCAGGGAGGTTTCTTTGTTGGAAATCTGTAAAGCAGCTACCTGAAGGTCAGTCCACACCTTTACAAAGCATTACAGCCTGGACACCTTGTCCAGAAATGATGACAGGTTTGGCACAGCAGTCCTGCAGTGTCTGTTTCCAAAGTAGGTTCTGTGCCCAACTCCAAAGGTACTGCTTCATAGTCTGCAAGAGTTAGGAATATTTGGAGAATTCCTGGGGTGAGAAGAAAAAAATACTTACCACAATAATCTTGTTTCTTTCAAGGTATTCTCCAATATTCATAACTCTCCCACCCTGCCTCCCCTACTACAACCGGTGGCTTCTGCACTCCAAGCTGAGCAACTATGTGTGAGGGTCTCACACACTGGCATATTCTTTATCTATCTGTTTTTAGCCCTGTTGGCCCTTGCCCCCCCTCCACTCTTCAGATGATTCTGACATTAAGGGGGGTTTTGGTGTTAAAAAAATAAAAAACTTTTCAGACCCCAGTTGGGGCCTGTTATTGTTAGTTATTATAATTGTTCAGTAGATTTAAATTTGTTGGGCCTCTATAGTAGGCTTCATTTTAATATGAAGTATTAGAATACAGGCAGTTGACCAAGGCAGCATGTGAAAATGACACGAGCTAATGGCATTCCACTCATTAGCATATGTTCCATTCTCTCCGGGCAATTCTGTCTTAAAGGGACACTACAAGAGTTATGAATATTGGAGAATACCTTGGAAGAAACAAGATTACTATGGTAAGTAATTTTTTCATCTTGTCTCAGTGGGCCTACCCAGTACAAAATTTCAATAAAGAATAAACTACTGTAGTTGCACTGTCACCTGTGGTCATCCTGGTGACAGTATAACAGCAGAGCTGACTGACTGCCTTACCTCTTTAGAGGAGGAGGAGAGCATCCTCTGGGATGCTCTATCCTCCTCCCTCCTGGCCATCCCCTGATGACTCAAGCATGTTCCAAACCTGGGTTGCGGTGTCTCAAGAGGTAGTGCTACCACTGTGCCAGTGGGTTGGCTGCCTTCACTTTGTAACTCTCAATGAAGCCTGTTTGTGTGGATCACAAAATAGTACACGGCATAAAACAAAATACTTAAATACAAACAGTGACACTACAAATCAATATGTAGGGGTCCGGAAGCGGAAGCACCAACTTTTGCCAGATATATCAGCTCCCATTAGTGGCACCTCATTGTTAAAGGGACTAGTTTACAATTAATTTACCAAGTATTAATTCTTGTATTTTGTCATTAAAACTTTCTTTAATTTGTTCTTTTTTTTTTTTAACCAAGATGCCCGTTTGATAAGCACAATAAGACACTCCAAGGTGTGTACTGTACTGAGATAAACGTACTTCAGGGGTCAAAGACACTCGACCTACAGCCTCATGCCTTATTACACCCCAGGCATGCATTATTCTCAGCACATTGCAGACCTTAACATATCTTTTTTGCTTACTGATCAATTCTGGAACTTTATGACATCAGATTACTGGAGGTCTGCAGTGAAGTGTGTACTTGAGCTTCTGCTCAACTTATGTTACCTGGTTGCTAAACTGAGGCAGGATTTTCAAAATGGTCACACTTGGAAACAGTTGTGTGCTGCATCTGTGTTTGCTCAATTATGTTCCAGCAGCCCTGCACTTTGTCATAACGTGTATCCATTTTCTTCTGTAGCATATTCTACCTGATTGAAATGTACTCTTGCTTCTCTTAAAGTCACTTCCTCCTTCATCTGGAGGGAAATTGCAGAAATAGATTTTCCTATACCCCAGCTAGGTTGACAGAATGTTTCCCTCAGGAATATGGTTAATGTTGGAAAAATTTGGACATCCCCATGTTGGCCAAGCTCATATGTTCTGGTGCTGTCCAATTCTCACCCACTTTTTGAAATGGTATGTCTGACCAGTTGCAGCAGCTGTCTCTTCCACCTGGTATTGTCTCCTCTTCCATGGTTCTTCTGTCAGTTCCCCCTCCCAATATGAGGGTGACGTCCCATTTCATGGCACGTTTATATATTCTAGTGGCTAAAAAGGCAATCATGAGGCTCTGGATGCTGCAGCACCCTCCCACAGTGGAAACCTGGTGCCAGATTCTCCAGAAAATACATGCAGTTGAGCAGATTACTTCCTCTCTGGAAGGTACCACAATTCCTAACTAAATGGCAGGGCTGGGCTCAATATATGATGTTAATAGATGTTTCATGTGTTCCCTGAATGTCCACACATTATACCCTGATATATTGCTAAATTGGTTAGTTCCTGATAATCAGTACCAGCTGGCTGAGATTAAGGTGCTGGAAGATTGATATTACGTATGGTAATTTCAATTGGGTTTATGTCTTGCTGTCTGTCAGTTAACTGTGGATGATGTCCAGTTGTACTGTTACAAAATGTAACTGACTGCCCGGTGTTCATAACTAATTTCTATTTGCCATCCACTATGTACCTGCTATAATGCATACTTGCTGACTCAATAAAATTCAGATATTAAAAAAAAAAATGTATCTGAGACAATGTTACAATTTGGGGCAAAACTTTGACACAGATGCTATTTGCACCATGTATTGCTACAATTTCATCTGATCTGAAATGCAGAAATCTGAGATGGTTATACTATAACAGTTAAGATGCATGTATCTTTTGAAAATAGCTTTGGGTAGATCTCAGCTGGATCCTTTTGAAAGTCCCCCCATAATCAAAAATTTAATGTAAGGCATCAAAAAGAAGCATCAACAAGGGTTCCTAATAAAAGAGAAATCAAGATTATTTCAAAGGGAACAAATAAAAAAGTACAATAGGGAGATCATTGAGGTTGCATATACAGTATGTCCAAATTTCTAATTATATTGATAAGGTTTATGTTGAAGTTATGCTGGCCTCATGGCAGCGCATCACACTGTCATGCCAGAGATCCACATTTTGAGGGAAGGGGTATACGAATACCCTCTACCACATATGTTCTGAATAGTCATAGTTAGGGGCCAGCATTATTTGATATTCAGGTAAAATATGCTTAAAAGGAGCATTTTTTTTTTACATCTTGTAGTATAATTAGAAATTTGGGAACATGTGAATACCCCATGTATTGTTTTGTAAATTGATTTTAGAAATTGTAGTATTTGGTCTTTATTTAAAGTCCCTTTAATGTTGCCTTTTTTTCCTGGTCAATGTTTATTTTTAATTACTTATCAGTTCTAAAACCCGGTGACATCAGAAGATCAGAAGTCTAGTATAAAGCTTTCCATGCAGGGCTTCTGCCAAACTGATGTCATCTGGTTTTAGAACTGATAAGTGGTTAAAAACAATAATAATAATACTGGGTGGGAAAAGAGCTGCATTAAGAGGAGGCCCTTAAGAAGGAAGAAACAGGACTATTTCAAAACAAACATACAAAATAGTATACTGGGGATATTGCCAGGAATTCACATATGCCCAAATCTTCTGTGATATTAAAAATGTAAAAAAAAAGTTTATGTTCCCTATAAAAAATAAAAGTTTTAGAAAGCCTTTTACTATCCCACAGGAGGTCAGTAAAAACTGCCATCACCTAAGGAAGGGCCCTGTGTAGGCCTGAAAGCTTGTGTACTGAAAATTAGCTGGTCCAATAAAAAGTACCAAATCACCACTTGGTTTATCTGTTTAAATAAAAAAATGAAGGAACTTTCATTTACAACAAATGAACCTTCAGAACTGGCGCAGGCCAGGCCAAGCCAGCCCCATGGTCTGTAGCAAGCATGTTCACATGCTGCTTTTGGGGAAACCAGGTTTACACTCTGTGCCCAGGATCTCCGATTGGGACAGCAAGAATCATGTATATGTAATGTATCTGGTGGGTGGTGGTGGTGGGGGGCAACTGCAGTTACATGGCTGTCCCCTGGTGATTGAAGAGAGTGGGGCCATACAAGGTGAAACACTCCATATAGGGTTTCTTGATATGTAGTGGGAACCATGAACCTTCATAATGCTAACTTTACACACCTCAGAGCTATTCCCTTTGACCACCTCCATCAAACATCTAGGTGTTGAACTCCCCTCAGGATCTAATTATGGTTTAGCATGCAGTGGCTGAGGGTCAGAAGGGAAGTGTAGCCAGAGACCAAGGAGCTGGAGGAGGCAGACAAAGCAGTATGGAACGCTGCCCGAAAAAGGCAAAGGACGAGGGATAGGTTCAGGTGGGGAGGGGATAAAAAAATGAAAGAACATAATTAAAAGGGAGAACAGAGGAACATGTGTCAATCTAGTATATTTACAATACAAAAGGTCTAACATGATCTGGTGTCAGAAACATCAGTTTTTGTCCTGCATGGTATAACTTTAAAACAATAAACTGATAAAAGACAAGTCTTTTAATCAGTACTTGTTAGCAAAAAGGCATATAATTTATTGGTGTTTGAGGTCACTACAGAGTTTTTATATATACGTAACCACCCCACCTGTGAGGTGTGTTGATTAAACCTAGAGATGCTAAAGTGCAAAGTCTGTTATGCCTTCGGGTGAATGGTGCTGGGGATATTGGTTAGAAATGGGCTTGGAAAGTGGCATGGTGCCTCTGCCTGTGGCGATACTTATGACAGAGTGCTATCAGGATGTTTCACCACAGAAAATAAGTACAACCCTCACCTAACCTCTCTGACAGGGAACACAATAACACAATCCTCTCTTCACTTATCACTCTAAGCATGCAAATAAACAGCAAGGAAGTAATGGCAAAATTACATCGGCAGTTGCAAATGAATAACTCAGTGCTTTTATTTTGGGGTTGGAGAACAAGGGAGGGGACACGGGAAGTAAAGGTAAAATTAAACGAAGGCAGCAGTTTGTATTCAGCCCCGCCATAAGGTGTGTCTCAGCACCTGTCCCCCAAAACTGGTGTGCCAGTTAATGCCACAGTCCCTCTTGGAGCTCCCAATTACAGTTTGAGTGTGCACACACATGCTGAGTTGCAGGCCCGTGATGCTTGGACCTTGGTGTAATATTGTGTAAATATGGTTGTTGGCTGCAGCTGCTGACTGGCAAATTACACAGTTGGACAGTAAAAGAGTTGCTCCTGACTTGTATGTGAGGGAGGACATAAAAGCAACAGAGGTTCAAAAAACCCAGGATGAACCCAAGGTCCTATGGCTCACGCTTGAACCAGGAAAATACTCAACCTCCAGACTGTGCATGGTCTATAGACGTCCTTCGCAAGGGGTGGAAAGAAACAAAGCTCTGCTGGAAAACATACTAAAAATGACTGATAAAGGGGAAGTCCTGCTGATGGGGCACTTCAGTCTCCCAGACATAGACTGGAATTCCTGCACTGCATCCACAGCAAAAAGTAGAGTTAGCCTAGACACCCTGGGAGGGGCTGGTCTAAAATGGCTCATTCTAGGGACATGGATATGTTGTTCAATCCACACTTATTGGCAGGTTTCTTGCTGCTTTAAATGTTGCCGGAAGGTCTTCAATGTGGCTCCTCCCACCCACCCGGGTGGTAAAACTCTCGACTCTGCCCCATGACGCCAGATCTTCCTTACCGCTTGGAAGCTCAGGTTCCCTCCTTAGCGCTCTGCATTTTAGGCCTGGATCCAAACTCTTCGGTTAACCCGAAAGTAATTTTAAAGTTTACAAGACTTCGGTCTTCGTCTTCCCACGCGGCTGTGATGGACAAATCAACTCCAGCTTTCGTTGGTGCCCTTGTGGGCAGAAGATGTCCCAGATCGATCCACACACTCCACGTGTGTCTACTGCCTGGGGCTTGGTCATGATTCGCAGGCTTACAGATGGTACGAGGACTCCTTCTCAAACCCGGTCTTGGAGGACATAACTCAACTTCTTCATGGGTGCCCTGAAAAGTGGTATCCGCCGGTCAAGTTGAAGGAGGCCCATTGAGCGGTGTCCACAGCGGCAGTAGGAGCAGATGATCACCCTCTAGGAGAAGGCGGTCCAGGCCGCTTCTTCTTCCTCCTCGGCTGCGGCATTTATCCCGCTCTCTTTGGGCTCCTCCTACATGGCTTCATTTAAGGAGCTTTGCCATTCCCTCTCCATCAAGAGAGAGAAGGGCCATTGGGACATTCCAGTCAGTCCAAGAAGAAGGACTGAAAAGGTAAGTCCCACCATCGACGTTCGTGGGAGTGGGAGAAATCCCCTTCTCCAGACTTTCAACTTTTGACTTCGGTCGAGGTTGCAGCTAAGGCCGCTGGATTCACGGTGTCACTGTCAGGTCAGCAGGCCAAGACAACCATTGACGTGGTCGAGATTTTCTCGACCCGTCGGACAGTTTGTCGACTGGTGATGCCGACAACCCTACTTCGCCGTTTCCCCTGGTGATTACTGAGGACTTGCCTGTGCCTCCTGTGCCAGAATCCCCGGTTAAGGTCCCTGAACTGAAGGAATGGTGGGTTTCCCCCGTTCCCTCTCTGACCCATCCTCAGAAACCCCGAAGGTCTCAGTCCTCTTCCATGTCCTGCCGATGATGGCGGTTTCGGTCTCGGCACCGTGGAAAGTGGCGTTGCCACTCATTCTTGTCATCCTCTTCGGAGGATAGGCTCTGGTGCAAGTTGCGTCGGCGCTATGAGGATTTAATGTGGCAGCAGCTCTTATTGTCTGGGAATAAGCCAACTCCGTCGCCTTCTCTGTCCATTAAGTGGCTGTCACCGGAGTGGCTGAATCAACCCCTCATAGTGGTCGAGGAGTCGACTCCGGCACCGGTTGTTCAGCGGAAGCTGGTTGCTTCGCCCATTGTGGTGGAACCCCCGCCTCCACAACTGAAAACTGGGGCCCCGACCAAGGATTCTCAGTTGGGTCAGGGCTTGCCCCACAGGTTGTTGGTCACCCTCACTCCCAATCAACCTCGACAGGTGGAGGGTGGCTCAGGCGCCCAGCAGCTGTTTGCAGACTCCTCGAAGTCTGATGACGACTCTTCCCTGACCTGGAGTTTGCAGAGGGTCTGTCGGTGGACGAGAGCCCATCCTCATTTTTAGGTTTCCTTCCGCTCATCTCGGAGTCCACCGGAATGCATCTTGAACCCGTTTCGAAATGGGCCAAGTATCCCCTCACGGAGATACTGGACCGAGGGGATTCCCCTACAGAGGTCTTTCCTGTGGCCGAAGCCATTGTTGGCCCGGCCCTGGAGTTGTGGCAGCGGCCAGCATCTTGTCCCACACCTTCAGCCAGGATGGCCCGAAAGTATGCAGTCCCTACCAGCTCACTCTCCGGTTTCTTGGAGCACCCCTCTGTGGAGAGGTTAGTGACCGACAGTGTTTTCCGGCATTCTGTGAATGCTCGGGACATGGACAAACCACCCGATAAGGAATCCAAGAAGCTGGATTACGCAGGGCGGAAGATTTACGCTGCTTCCTCCCTAGGCCTTCATCAGGCTAGCTCAGCACTTATGATGGCACATTTCTCACACGCCCTCATAGGCTCCCTGGATGAGGTGATTCCTCATCTCCCGGCTGACCTTCAGATGATGGTCAAGTAGGTGTGGGATCTGGGAAGGGTGGTGGCAAAACAACAGCTCCAAACTTCATTGGACATTGGTGATTCTTCTACCCAATCAGTAGCGGCCGCAGTGGCCATACACCACAGAGCTTGGCTGCGGATCTCCACCTTCACGGTGGATACCCAGCACAAGCTGGCAGACCTTCCCTTCATGGGCACCGACTTGTTCGGGCTGGGGGTGGAAGGCCATCTCCAGTGGATCGAGAAGTCCAATGCCACCTTGGACTCGGTCACATCTGCCCAGAAGGACAAAGGCCACCAGCAGCAGCGTAAGCACTTTCGTCCTTCCACCCATGCGGCACATCCGTCCCAGCAGCACCAGCACCAGGGCCAGCAGGCGCACACACGTAGCACCCTAAGACCAAGTCTGCTGCTTTCTCCAGTAGGAAGCCTGGAGGCAAGGGTCCAGGAGGTCCCTCAGCAGGTCCTTCCTCCAGGCCTGCCCAGTGACGGGTTGAGGGGTGTCGCCCCCAACCTTGTCACTCCTCCTCGGGTTCCCCCCATGGGGGGACGGCTGTGCCACTTCCTTTCCACCTGGTCTGCTATCACCACAGACCGCTGGGTGCTAGAAGGGGTGGGCAGGGGTCTGCCTCTGAAATTCAAGCAGTTCCCTCCCTATTGAGCCGTCGCCCCACAGGGGGCAATGGGGTCCGTAGCGCCTCTGTCGGCTCGTCGAGCTGACATTGCCTTGCTCCTCCAGAAGGAGGTGATCAGTGAGGTGGCGGATCCTCCTCCAGTCCCAGGGTTTGTGTCCAGGGACTTCCTGGTCCCAAAAAGGAGGGGGGGACTGGTGCCCCATTCTCGACATACATGACCTGAACAAGTTCTGCAAGAGATACCCTTAGTGAAAATAGTACAGTTATGTACTTACTGTAACATTAGATCTTTGAGAGGATCTCTTGCAGCAGGTCCTGCATCCCACCCAACATCCCCCTCCTTCTCTATTAGAGCCAACTTTCTATTCCACTATCACAGAGTGAGTCCTCCACTTGCTCTCCTCTGTCCACCTCGGAGTGCACAGTCATGACCTGGTCTCTGGCAGGGAACTGAGGAATCCTCAGGGCCACCAACATATTTATACCCATTGCTATGCTGATGTTGCCGTGGGTGGTCCCCAGGTACACTGCTCGCAAAAGCTACCGTGCACAGAGCACCCTTTGGTGGTAGGTCCCAAGAGTATGACCTGCTACAAGAAAGCCTCTCGAAGATCTACCTTACGGTAAGTACATAACTTTACATTTTCTTTCTGCTGTACAGCACTGCTTTGAGTTATGGAAATCTGCAAGCAACAGGAAGCTGTCATCTAATAAAGTATTTTTTTTCTGCCGTAAATTCTTCAGTTGAGAGGCTTTTATCAACAACTGCTAAAAGCTGTATTTTTGTGACTCCGATGGATTTTGAGTAAGGCATTCTGTTATTTCCTGTTTAGCTTGCTGACTGTTTACTTTTTATGTTATTTTTTAGCAAGAAATGTTACAGGACTTAAGAGCATTCCTTCAGATATTTTTCAAAAACCCAATATTGATATAAAAATGATTACTACACATTATTTCTGCACATAATAAAGAGTTCTTAATCAGTTGACTTCTGGATATGCTATTTGAAGAACACTGGCACTTTTGGCTCATGTTTCAAGTGTCAGCTGACAGATTCCATAACACCTAGTATCAGGTTAACCTTGTTCTAATCTGTCTTTGCCTCTTATGGCTACACTACATGCACCTATTATCTAGCTTCCATAATTGCTTTGCAGCTGCAGAAAACTAGGTTCTGGAAACTTACAATCATAAAAAAACAATGAAAAACAAAAAATGCTGGATAGGAAGTGTAGCCTTATGTTTGCTGACTTACCAAATGTAAACAGTGCAAACAGAGGGGCATTGCATTACTCATATCGGCTACCAGCTCATCAGTTCCAATCTGACAGTAAACTGTTTACCAAATGTAATTACCTAAACATAGTCCAAGAATGCTTCTCATCGTTGCTGGGGGATACATTTTGAAAAGTAGCAAAATGTAATTTGTGACCAAAAGTAGATATTCAGTGAGTTCAGACAGCAGTGACAGAGAATGTTAGAAGGCATAACAGAGTAGAAACCGTACCAGATTTGAAAACCTTCACCAAAAATGTGAACAGACATAGAAAAAGAAACAATGTGTACTATTCTTTGCATTAAAATATTGCTCTAGCTTTAATGTATTTCATGCTCTGTTTAAGGTTCGTTATATCAAATATGTAACCTGAAAATATTGATGTGAATTTTAAACTGAATTCTGCTGTTTGCCATGATTTAGTTAAAATAAGTTGCAATTATTCATTTTTCCATAGAGCTGCATTATGCTGTACAAACTAGTTCATGCTTTCTATAGTAATAGTAATGTATGTGACTCAGTGTCAGCACAAAATGAATTCCCACTGCATTTGGGATCCTGCCTCTGTATTTTTATAGTACATACAGCTCCACTGCTCTCTTTCAGTTATCATGTTGGCATGGCTCAGTTTCCTTGGAAAAAACATCAGTTTGGCTCCCCCTTTAGTTGCCATCTGCATACCCTTTAATAGTTCGCTGAGTTGCTCTGCAGGTGAAATGAATCCCATTTGTTCTTTTTATTCCAGTTTGTCAGTTGCTTATGGTCCTGAACTTGAACTTACTGGTATCTGTAAAAGCAACAGTAACATTGCATACCATCATTCAGAAGGCAGGGGATACAAATACTTTTTTTATGTCACCTACACATGGAGACAGCTTTTCAAAGGGACAGACAAAGCAGCATTCTTTGAATTAGCCTGTGTCTATCCTGCCCTTACTGTGTCCATCAACCACTTGAACGCAAGAGGAACAGTTTTCGAAACTAAGTATGATTGCAACAATCGGAACAAGTTTACTGCATGCATTTGCCATGTGAAGTCTTAAGTTAGCCAGATCCTAAGTTTAATGATTTATGTTGACTTTGGACAATAAAAACATTGGCATGGGGGAGGTGAGGAGGCCATTCCTCAAATGACTGCCTATGGTAGGGACTGAAAATAAGAAGTGGCAACAAGGCAGCTCCCCCCAAAACCTGAGACTGTTGTCACCTGGGACCACTGACTGCAGTGGAGGGGCAGTGCAGCGACCCCAGCACAGTTGCTGACCCTGATGGATCTGAAACTGCTCCACCTCAGGATGTGCCCTTATAGTAGTGACACCAACAATAGCATGGGGCCTCCCAGTGCAGCACACACAATCACTTGAGGGGGAAGCACCATAATAATCTGGCTGCAGCATGTCTAGCCATTGGTATAGTTAAACTTTGCCAGTTAAGCTCCCTTTGGAAAACCACTTAGGCACATTGGGTCCTGTGCAGCCCATTGGAAAATATGTCCAAGCAAAATGTGGATATGAGGTTTTGCAAGTCCTGGCCAAGGGAACCAGAAAGAAAACATAATTGCTGGCACCTGATAAACAAGAATAAAATGAGAAAATGCAATGGTGCATTTGAACAGCAGCTCTGAGAAATATTAAAGGACATACGGTCAGTAGCTAAGAAAGTAGCCAAGATCATACGCCAGAATGGGAATCAAGACATGCTGACATAATGAATGCAAGAGAACTGCCCTAAAAAGCAAGTATAGACTGAAAACAAAAAGAAGAAAAACTAGTATCTAAGTACCATAGCAATGGTAACTGATTCAAACAACATAAAATCTTGCTGTGTTCTGACAATATGCAGTTAGGCCGACCGGATGAACTGCCCCGGAGAACAAAGAGTTAACTCTATGCAAATGCATAGAACGTTGAGCCCGAGCTCGGTTTTCAAACCACTGTCCTCGGTACGTTCTAGTAACTAATCAGATTCTTTACACCTCTTACCAGTGAAGACGCCTTGGAGATTTCTCCTCGCTGTCTTCAGTCTAGCTGAGTTTCGTCAGTTCATTTTCAAGCGCTTTATTATTTTGTTTTAAAAACATTCTCAAACCGCTGTCTTCGGTATCGTGTACGTTCCTGGATTGGGTAAGTGTTCAGTTTCCGATCAGTTCTGCGACCATTAGGGGACCAAACTTCTCTTTTTTTCCCTTTTCTCTGTACATTTTCATCTGTATTGAGATCCGGTGCAAAGTCCTGACCAGAACTTGTTTTTTTTCTCGTTTCCTTTTTGGCTGATGCTAAACCGTTGGCCAGTTTGGACTTTGTTTTCTATTACCCGGCCTAACTAAGCCTTTAGGGGTAATTTTCTTAGTTTCCTATTTTCTTTATCCGGGCCTAACTAAGCCAATTTGGATAAAGTAGATATTTGATTTTTGCTTAACCGGCCTAACTAAGCCACTAGGTTAAGCTCCAAATTTTAGCGTTATGTCACAGAAACCCAAGAGGAAAACCAGTCCCACTGGGTTTTAGCATTGTACCAAGTGCGGGGAGCAATTTGCAAAAGCTGATCCGCACTTGGTCTGTCTGTACTGTTTGGGTTTTGACCACTTACAAATAGACTGTGATATTTGTAAGAATTTCCCTCAGTCTACTTTAGACAAGTGCCTCAGTAAACTGAAGGATAGAAACATAGAATTTGACAGCAGATAAGGAACGTTTGGCCCACCTAGTCAGCCCATTTTCCTACCTAACGGGTAAGCTGCATATCCTAGTTAACAAACAGCTTACTTCCTCCTATCCCCCACTAGGCCTGCCTTATATCTGTCCCATGCATTCTTGAATTCCCCCACTGTTCTTGACTCCACGACCTCCTCAGGGAGGCTGTTCCATGCATCCACAACCCTTTCTGTGACAAAAATACTTCCTCACATTGCCCCTGAGCCATCCCCCTCAATCTTCAAATTGTGCCCCCTTGTTCCTGCACATCTCTTTTTCTGAAAGATGCTACCCTCTTGGAAAGGATGGAAAAGTGCTGAGGGTGGTTCCGGTTTAACCAAACCGTCAGATCAGACAACCAACCACTCAAGCCAGGGTGAACCATCGACAGGTAAACGACGTTCGGAGTCGGTTTCTGAACCCGCACTGTCAAAGAAAGCAAAACACTGCAGTTCGGTACCGTGCAAACACTCTGTCTGGGTTCCAACCGCGGATGAAATTGCAAAAGCCTTTTGGATAGTGCAGTCTTTGCAATCTGGGTTTGGCAAACTGTCACAGGCACCGTCTGGGCAGCCAGTGGTTCCATATACAAGTTCAACTCCTTCAGGATGCATCAATCCTAAGGAGTATTACTTTTCTGACTATGATGATGAGGAGGAGGAGGAGGAGCAGGATGACGGGGAACCCATTGACCCAGAGGTCTCCCCTGACCAACCCCAGTATGAATCCCCTCCCAAGCCGGTCTCAGAGGCTACCTCCCATTTTGCTTTTATGAGGCAGGTGGCTGAGACCCTGCAGCTCTCTGTACAAGAGGCCAGGCAGGAGGATGATGAGGAAGAGGATTACAGGGAGATGATGGATCTTCCTGTGTCCCAGGGACTTTTGATTTCCATTCATAAGTCCCTTAAAAAGCAGACTTTAAAGATCCTCCAAACCCCTAGTTCTGTCCCTCCTTTAGATGAGAAAATGTACAGAAAGTATATTCTGGCTGGCAATGACACTGATTTTTTAACCAGCCTTTGTAGCCATGTAGGGGTGGTTCAAACTGCAGCCTATGAGAAGGCTGGCATCCCCCTGGCCTCATCCCCCTGACAAGGATTCCAAATAAGTGGATTCTCTTGCCTATAAAGCGTACCTGGCATCTTCTTTAGGTATTAGGCAAGCCTCCTATATGGCTTATGCCTCCAGGTACCAAAAGTCTCTTTGGGAAGCCGTGGAACAACTTGCTAAAAAGGCCCCTCCTGCGCATTTTGCTGATCTCCAGGAGCTGGTCAACAAGGGGGTACAAGCATCAAAGTCCCAGTTCCACATAGCTGTGGACTCCAATGATGCAGCTTCCAGGGCTATGGCTTCTGCTGTATCCCTCAGGCATTTCTCCTGGTTCAGGTGCACTACCCTGTCCCAGGACACGCAAAATAATGTCATGGATTTTCACCTTGTCCAGAATTCTCTGTTTGGGGAACCAACTGAGGCATACATGAGGAAAATGAATGAGTACCCCTGCCCCTGACCTGCTGCTTTTGAGGAGTGGCAGCTTTCTCTTTAGCTGAAGCACTCCTGTATGCCACTCTGTACTCACAGATACATAGATACATAGACAGTGTCGGCAGATAAGGGCCTATGGCCCACCCAATCTGCCCATTTGAACTTGTAAGTTCAGTTTATATTTTCCTAAAGTCTGTTTGCCTTACCTGATCTCAGAATTCCTTTATGTCTATCCCATGCATCACAGGATTTAAGAATGCATGGGATAGACATAAAAGGATCTGGAAGGAGTCGAGGAAACGAGGGCAAAAACAGAAACTGAACATAACTCAAATGGGCGGACTGAGTAGGCCAAGAAACCTGTCTGCGACACTGTCATGTTATGAGTACAAGTGGCATGCAAGATGCTCAACAAAAGAAAAATGCCACCTCAAAGCAACAGGTCAAGGAGCAGGAAATACCCAGGCCTTTCCATCAGGCCCAAGTTTTCCCTCTTACCAGCAACCCAGGGGGTTCTTTAGAGGGAGGGGCAGGAGGGGTGCTAGCAGGGGTGCTTCTACCCCCCCAGTCTGCTACCCCAGCTAAACAGTCACCCTGAGAGGTCTGTCCGGGCCACCTCCCCTTCCCCTGTAGGGGGCAGGCTGACCTACTATCTCCAGGTTTGGCAATCCATCACGTCAGACAAATGAGTCCTGGAGATAATAGGTCAGGGTCTTGCTGTCACCTTCAAGCTGCTCCCAAAACTGTCAGCGAGAGCTTTCAGACCTTCCAGCCCTACAGAAATAGCCCTACTGGAGGCAGAGATTTCCACTCTTCTACACTCAAAAGCAGTGGAGCCTGTGCCTTATCAGCACAGGGGCAAAGGGTTGTATTCAAGGTACTTCCTGGCACCAAAGAAAAATAGGGAGTGGTGACCCATCCTGGATCTCAGATTCCTAAACAGGCATCTTACAAAGCCAAAGTTCAAAATGATAACCCTGGCTACCATCCTACCTACTCTCTTGCAAAGGGACTGGCTGGCATTCCTGGACCTAAAGGATGCTTACTTCCACATCCCCATCAGACAGTCTCACAGAAAATATCTCAGATTTCGACTGCCTTCAGGCCACTACCAATTCAGGGCTATGCCCTTCAGGCTGACATCTGCACCAAGAGTGTTTGCAAAATGTCTGGCATTAGTGGTGGCATTCCTCAGAAGACAAGTGGTTTCAGTTTACCCCTATCTGGACGACTGGCTGCTGGTGGGTCAATCCCTGCAGCAGGTCACAACAGCCCTAAAACTCACTCAGGATACTCTTCAGTCTCTAGGGTTCCTGGTGAATCAAAAAAAAGTCTGTCTTGATCCCAGTACAAGTACTAGACTTCATAGGGGCCGAGCTGAATACCATTCAGACAAGGGCCTTCTTGCCTTCTGCAAGGGCACAGGATCTTACAGATTTAGTAAAATCTTTCCACCTTTGAGTTCCTCGGCCAGCAAGGTACTTCCTTCAGCTCCTAGGACACATGGCCTCCACCATGGCTGTGGTACTGGGGGGCAGGTTTCAGATGAGGGACATTCAGTTCCATTTGAGATCCTTTTGGTCTCAAAAAAGGGATCCTCTGTCCAAACTGATTCCAGTGTCTCCCGCCCTTCTGTTAGCTCTTCAGTGGTGGCAGGAGATGGACAGCCTCAGAGTGGGGTTTCCCTTTCTCCCTCAGGTACCCTCTCTGATGTTGACAACAGATGCTTCTCTTCTGGGCTGCGGTGCCCACCTAGGGGATCGCACAACACACTGTGCTTGGCTCCCTCAGGAGTCTCTCCTGCACATCAATCTTCTGGAACTCAGGCCAGTGTTTCTTGCTATTCAGGAGTTTGCCAGTCTCTTACAGGGCAAGCTGGTTCAAGTCAGGACAGACAATACCACCACCATGTACTACATCAACAAGCAGAGGGGAACAAGATCCTCCCTGCTGTGCACAGAATCCGTGAAGATTTGGAAACTGGCATATTCTCTCAACATGTCACTGTTAGCAGTTCACTTGCCAGGTAAGGACAGTGTACTTGCAGATGCTGTCAGCAGGATCAGCCAGGCCCATCATGAATGGGCCTTGAACAGGCAGGTCCTTCTCTCAGTAGTCAGGAGGTGGGGGCTGCCAGAGATAGATCTCTTTGCAGCCCCAGACCTTCACCAGTTACCACTGTATTGTTGCAGACCTCCACTCCAGGGTCCAGTGCCACTGGATGCTCTCCTTCTGGATTGGTCAAACAGGTTCCTTTATGCTTTTCCCCCCTTTTCCTCTGATAGCCAGAGTCTTGGTCAAGATGAGATCTCAATCTGCCACCGTGATTCTCATAACCCCAGACTAGGCCAGACAGCCGTGGTACTCGATGCTGCTGACACTGTCAATGACCAAGCCGATTTCTCTCCACAGGAAGTAAAACCTGCTGACATCCTCTCAGAGCAGGATAATGTGCCCCAGTCTTCAGTCTCTTCACCTCAGGGCTTGGCTCTTGAAGAAAAAGAATATGCAGATTTGCAACTGTCTCAGTCTGTCTTGGATATTCTGCAGGGTTCCATAAAACCTGCTACTAGGAAAACCTATTCCTCTAAGTGGAAAAGATTCTCTCTTTGGTGCTCCCAGAAAGACCTGGACCCACAGCAGGCTGGATTACCAGAACTTCTGTACTGTCTGGTCCACCTTCAGTCTCTGCATTTACAGCCAACTACCCTGAAGGTACTCCTCTCTGCTGTCTCTGCTTATCTTTCAGCAGGGAAGAGCTCTTCTCTGGCTGCACACCCAGTTTTCAAAAAGTTTTTCAAAGGGTTGCTACATCTTCATCCTCCACATAGGGAACCTACCCCTGCATGGGACCTGAACATATGCATAGGCCAGCTTATGCAACCTCCTTTCGAACCTATGTTTTCTTCAGAGCTCAAGTTTCTCTCTTGGAAAACTGTTTTTCTAGTGGCCATCACTTCTGCTAGAAGAATCAGTGAACTTCAGGCCTTGTCTGTGGAGCCCAACTATATCACACCCCACAGGGATAAAATTGTGCTCCGAACTAATAGGAAGTTCCTCCCTAAGGTGGTTTCTGATTTCCATCTTAATCAATCCATTACCTTGCCTGTTTTGTCTCAGAGCACTCCAGTTCAGGTGAACACAGGCTCCACAGCCTGGGTGTAAAAAGAACTATTAGCTATTACATGGACAGGACAAAGGAGCTAAGAAAGGATTGTTCTCAACTTTTTCTTACCTATGGTGAAGTTGGTCAGGGCAGGCCAGCTGCAAAAAGGACTACAGCTAGATGAATTGTGACCTGTATCCACTTTTGCTACAGTAAGCTGGGTAAGGATCCACCAGCAGGTCTTAGGGCCTATTCTACTAGAGGGACTGCTGCCTCCCTGGTGGCTGCCAGGGAAGTCCCCTTGCTTGAGATATGTAAGGCTGCCACCTGGAAATCTGTCCATACATTCACTAAGCACTACAGCCTGGATATTCAGGCTAGGAGTGATGCCAGGTTTGGCACAGCAGTACTGCAGAGTCTATTCCCCAAATAGATTCTGTGCCCACCTCCATAAGGCACTGCTTTATAGTCTGCATATTGTCAGAATACAGCAAGACTTCATATTGTTTGAAGAAAAAATTACTTACCATAGTAATGCTGTTTCTTCTAATGTAGTCTTGCTGTATTCTGACTTCCCACCCTACCTCCCCTTCAGAACCTGGGGAAGGGTGGCTCTCCTGCAGCACCTATATGACTTAACCCATTAGTGGGTATTGGTATTCTTTGGGCATCTGTGACTTGAGCCTTCTACATGCCTTTCTGTCTTTTGCTTATGTTGCCCCTGTTGGGGACCTCCTGTTTAGGCTTAGTTTTTTGCCTATATATATATATATATATATATATGTATATATATCCAGTTCGCATCATAGAATCTGATCAGTTACTAGAACATACCGAGGACAGTGGTTTGAAAACCGAGCTCCAGCTCAATGTTCTATGCATTTGCATAGAGTTAACTCTTTGTTCTCTGGGGCAGCTGAACTGGTTGGTCTAACTGCATATTGTCAGAATACAGCAATACTCCATTAGAAGAAACAACATTACTATGGTAAGTAATTTTTTCTTAGGGGTGTGTGAGTACCTCTTCTTGAATACTTGGCACCCCAAATATTGAGCTATTCATCATTTCTCCTGCTGATGTTCTGGTACGGCTGGTCTCAGCATCATGAGCAGGGCTTCAATCAAACCCAGTGCCACTGTCCATTTTTCATGAGTCCCCCGGCTACTGCAAATGTGCGTGGAGGCGCACATGCATGCCAGAACTGTCAACTTCAGGCCACCCACCTGGTGTAATTCTGGCTTCACAGGCATCGACACTACAACCAGACCTCCACCCAGTGGCAACCAAGAACTGGGACAGCTTGCCTCCCTGATCTGGGAGAAGAAAGCTGCCAGATGGCTGCTCATCCTTCTCCTGTCCCTTCCAGCCAACCCTTAGCAGCCCAAGCTCATTCCCAAACTCAGATTGCCAGCATGGGTGGAGGTAAGACGCTTTGCAGCACCTCAGCCCTCTTCAGCACCAGGCCAATATTTGAACGTTTCTGTCATATCTCCTTTTTTCTCCTTTCATCGAATGAGTACATGTAATGACTGCCCAATCTTTCTCTATGAGTCTTGGCTTGCTTCCCACTAGATCATTTTATAGCCCCAGACAGTCTTCAACCTCTCCCTGTCCTTCTAAAGGTGCCAGTTTCAAAACTGAATGGAATACTCCAGATGTGGTCTAACCAATTACTTGCACAGTGACAATATCACCTCTTTGTTGCAACTAGTGCAACCAGGCCTGATACAGTACATCCTACTCTCCCATTAGCAAATCTCATATGCTTTATTCCTTTGGGAAGAGGCTTTCAAACTGTTTACATAACTTCAGGGAGTTGGTTCCTTTCCACCTTTGAGGAATCTGCTTTAACCCTATTGATGGGATATTCTTTTTGTGAATTTTTGTATCCAGGTATGCATCACTTTATATTCTTCGCATGGAATTTTAGGTGCCATATGTTAGACTACTGCTTCAGTTTTTCTACATCCCTTTTCTTGCTGCAGATCCCTTCTTAATTACATATCCTCCCACAGAGTTTAGTGTTGTCTGTGAACAGACTAAGTTTACCCGGTAACCCCACCAGAATGTTACTGATATGCAAGTTAAAGAGTACTAGTCCCCTTGTGGCACTCCATTTGTGACTTTCTTGACACAGAATTTACTATTCAGGACCGCTCTCGGTGTCCCATGCCAAAAACATAAAGTGAGGCACACTGGATGCAAAAATCTGGATAAAGAATATCCCATCAATAGGGTCAAAGTAGATTCCTCAAAGGTGGAAAGGGACCTACCCCCTGGACTGGTTATAATAAATAGTTTGAAAACCTCTGCCCAGTGAAATAAAGCATGTGGTACTTTATGTGAGAGAGGGCATTAAAGTGATGGAGATACAGGGAATATGAGGGCATGCAGAGGTACTGTTGCTCACTCTACAGATTGAGAATGGAGCCTGTGTTCACACTGGTATGATGTACAGACATTCAGCACAGTGGGAGGAGTTAGGTAAAGTACTAATGAAAGTCATTGGCAAGATGGCAAAAAAGGGGGAGGTGCTGTTGGTGGAGGACTTCAGTCTGCTGCATGTAGATTCGAGCCTCCCAGCTGCGGCTTCAGCTAGAAGCAAGGTAATCTTGAACTCCTGTAGGGGGTGTTCCTCAGGCAACTAGTCAGTGAACCTACTCGTGATGGGGAAATACTGGACCTGGTACTCACCAACAGGGATTGTGTTGTAGATGTCAGGGTGGGGGGGACACTTGGGGACCAGCGATCACTGTACATTGTGGTTCAATATAAGGATGGCTGTGGAACTGAACCACACAAAGGCGAGTATCCTGGATTTCAGGAGAGCAGACTTTAAAAAGATGGATGAATGCCTCATTGAGGGGATGAACTGGGTGGGGTGGAGGAACAGTGATGGAAACTAAAAAGGGCCATAGTGAAAACAACAAACCTCTGCGTCAAGCAAGGGAGCAAAAGACAGAGGAAAAATATACCTCTATATTTCTCAAAAGAAGTGGTGGAAAAGGTAAAAGCTAAGAGTTTCGCATGCAGAAGGTACAAGGAGACACAGAGGGAGGAGGACAGGGAAGTGTATTCGGTAAACAGAAGGAAACAAGGAGAACAGTAAGGTGTGCAAAGGTGCAAACTGAAGAGGGAATAGCCAAGGCAGTAACAATAGGGGACGAGACATTTTGTAGGTATGTAAGTGCAAAAAAAGAGACCAGGGGTGGGATTATAAGGTTAAGAAGGGAAGGGGGGGACTGTGCAGAGGAGGAACAGGAAAAGGCAGACAACCTGCTGTTGAAAAAAAGGATCACCCTCTGCTACCTATCCCTTAACCAATTTACCACCTTTGGACACACTCCTAAGCTACCCAGCTTGTTTACAAGTCTCCTATGTGGAATGGTGTTGTATGTCTTACTGAAATCTAGGTAGGCAATGTCCACCGCTCCATCCTGATCTAGTTTCTTGGTCACCCATTCAAAAACTCTATCAGAATCATTTGATATCACCTCCCCCATGAATCCATGTTGCCTCGGGTCTTATAACACACCGAATTCGAGACCAGTGGAGTGCCTCAGGGATCAATGCTGGGACCTGTCCTCTTTAATGTCTTTATAAGTGATATTTCAGAAGTGCTGGAAGGCAAAGTCTGCCTGTTTGCAGATGACATCAAACTCTACAATAGGATGTGCACTCGGGTGGGGGTGGTGGAAAGGATGGGCAGAGACCTGAGAAAACTCGAGGAGTGGTCAATGATATGGCAGCCGGGCTTCTAATAGTGCCGCTCATGCCACATAGTCAGGGACTGTTGTACGGCAGATGGTAATTAAAAAAAATTTAACACACAATCTATAATCAGTTTACAGAGATGTTTGGAGGGCCTCTTAAGGATATAAGAGTGTCACATCTTGTGTCCATAGGGTACCAGAACTGCTCACCTTTGGTTCACAGTTCTCTTGCTCTAAGAATGCATGAGGCAACACTCTTATATCCACAAGAGACTCTCCCAGCATCCCTATAAACTTAGAATACAGTGTGTAAAGGACACGTTTTTCAAAGTGTGCTGGGCTGGACCGCAGAAGCAAAATGTACAAATCAATTCTGTTGCTTATACTAGTATCACAGCATTTCCTTTGCCATGTATCCTGGAATACAATGGACATGCCATTGCTAAGCCCCAAGGGAATTTCTACATTCTGCCTTATGTTGTATTTCACAGCTATATATTTTATTATGAGACTTTTAATTATTAAAAAGTGTATTAATTGTCATGTTGTGATATATTTTTGATTTGAGATCCAGGACCCCACAGCTGCTTGATGCCTGTTAACTTTTATGTAACCAGTACATTTTCTCTGAAACCAACACCTGCACACTGAAACCAATACATCTTCACTAAAATAAATGCAGTCGTTCTGAAATAATCAATTTTTTTACAGAAACCTATACATTTCCAGTAAAACAACTACATTTTTACTGAAACCAATGTATCTTCACACACACCAGCGTAGAGTTACTGCAAACTATACTGTATAAGTTTGTTGAAACCAATACATTTTCATTCATACATGCCTGCTGGAACCAATACATATTTTCTCTAAACAATGCATTATCCTCAAACCCAATCAGAAATCTCAACATGATGATGTACCCACTCTATCCAACACATTTGTGCCTATACCAGTGTATTTATATTGAAACCATTGTATACCTAGTTCTTTGCATGAGCAGCTACTATTTCAATTTGCCCCCTTCTCTGATGAGGATTCTGTTTATAGCTCCAGAGGAACAGCACGATGTGGTAAAGTAACCAAAATAAAGATGTGTTCCACTCCTGAACAAGGCTCCAGAAGATCTTTTTATATAATTTTCATAATCTACTATGCAATCTGAACCAACATTTTGTGGTTGTGCACCACTTTTCAGAGACAAAAAAGTTGATTCTTGTTTAAGTTTGAAATTATTGCCCACTCTAGATAAACCTAGGTTCTAACCTTATGGTAGTTGTGTAGCCTTCCCCAACTATTCCACAGATGGGATAAGCAATAACTGTTTAATTTAAGGAGGGCCAAGCAAGCTACAGGAAAGGGCCAGGCAACTACCAGAAGGTCAGCACCTAGGTATATCTGGAGTGGGCAGTTCTTTCAAACTTAAACAGGAAAAACCTTTTTTGTTTGTTGTTCTGAAGAAGCAGTACATAGCCATGAAATGCTGGCTACAGACTGCATGTTGGATTGTGAAAATGCTAGGGTGTGTTATTAGAGTACAGGCTTGGGACCCAGGAGACTGCGGGTCCAAACCCCACTGGTGAAACGCAGAGTCAGAGGTGCACTGACATGGTGGTTGCACAAGGAACTTGTTGCTGCACTAAAGGATAAGGACAAAGTCTCCCATCTGATTGAGTTGCTTACAGGACTCAAGTTCAAGTTTATTGCAGGAGAAAACTCCATTGAGCGAGCGCATTCACAAGGAGGTCCTGGTTTACATAATCAGTTACAGATATATATACAGTAACTTATATAGACAGAGGTTACAATGAATCAAAGTTACATTAAGGTAAATACAATCAGCAGTTTACAGACAGTAAAGTCACATAAGATAAATACATTAAGGGAGTATCTTGGTACGAGGTAAACATATACAAGGACAGATCATATGCCATAGAGATAAAGGCAGTAGTATGTCCATGAAAATCTTCACAACAGTGGCTTACTGCTAGTGCAGGTAAGCTAAGTGCAGAAGGCATGCAAATTCATGGCACAGTGCAATACATACATTGGTTTATCTCTGTAAGAGATGACTGTAGTTAGGAACATACACTGGACAATACTTCAAGATATAGATAGGGATGTGACCGTCAAGCATTTATGAGGCATGCAGATGGAGGGAAGTGTGGGGAGTAGGGAATGAATAGCCGTCGAGTAAGTAGGGAAAGAGGATGTGAGGGGGAGTGGGGAATTAAAGGGTGAAAGGGGTAATAGTAAAGTGGGGTCAGGAAAGCTGAGTGCTAGTAGCAAGATGGTTAAACTAGAATGTTAGAGTGGGTAAGGGGAAGGGGGACACGATAGCTGATAGCTGGAGGCCCGAGTGGGTTTTGTAGTAGAGTGTTTAGCTCTTGGGGCAATAACAAGCTATGTTAAAGGTTTTTCTGGCCAGAGTCTTGAAGCAGTTAACAGGGACAAGCCCAATGAGTCTGAGCTTAGCTTGCATTTTATTCCAGCCTGATGTAATAATAAAAGCTAATGGCACCTCTGCTGTGATTAGTGCGCACTCTGGGCACGTCCAAGAGAATAAGTTCCGAATTCCGTAATGAGTATTTGCTATGCAACTTATGCATGAGTGAACAGATGTATTGTGGCAATTTGTTCCAGAGTATTTTCATTGTCCAGAGACCAGTGTGACACATCCATCTTGTGGCTAAGGATGTCCAGCCAACTGTTTGGTAGAGCTCACAGTGGTGCATTTGTTATAAAGTGCAAAGTTCGATGGTAAAGAGTGTAAAGTTTGTGCAGGTGAGTCGCAGCACTACAATTATATATGATGTCACTGTAATCTAACAAGGGGAGAAAGGTGCCTTGCACCAGTCTTCTTCTGATGTCTGTTACGAAGAGCGATTTGTTCCTATACAGAAACCCAAGCCTCACTTTTGGCTTTTTAGCAAGGCAGTCAATGTGAACACTTAAGGACAGTTTGTTGTCCAGTCAGACTCCCAAGTATCTAAACTGTTCTACCACATCTAAGGTGTCCCCAAGGATAGTTGTGATAGGTAGAGGAGTGTTTTGAATGCTTAAGTTTGTAGCCGGATTAGTGGAGGTGAAAAACATTACCTTTGTTTTCTTTGTGTTCAGTAACAGTTTGGAATGAGCAAGATTGAGCTGCAGTTGATTGAAGTCAGACTCCAGCTCAACATATGCTTCCTGCAATGAGGGCTTAGAAGTATACAGCACCGTATCGTCAGCAGAAAAGTGGAGTTTGGACTTGTGAATGTCTTTACCCATGGAGTTGATGTAAATGATAAACAACAGTGGCCCAAGTATGGATCCTTGTGGAACCCCCCTCGTGATTGGCAAAGGATCCGATAGGACCCCATCCACTTTGCTGCCTACCTGTAAAGTAGCTGGAGAACCAGTTTACAGAGGGACCATTCATGCCCAGAGATCTCAGGCAAAAAGTTAGAAAGTTGTGATCCACTGTGTCGAAACATGGCACATGTGGTTTGTTTACTAGCATCGATAGCCATGAACCAGTCACTGGTCACTTTTGCCAGGGCTGAAACTGTGCTATGCTTCTGCCTGAACCCAGACTGCAGTGGACTGAATAGGTTATTACTTTCCATGAACTCCTTTAGCTGAGCGTGAATAAATTTCTCCATCATTTTGGACAAGACTAGCAAGATGGATATGGATCTATAGTTGTTGAGGTCGCTCCAGTCACCGGACTTAAATAATGGTAGAATGTGTGCTGTTTTCCAGCAGGAGGGAACAGTAGCTGAGGAGATGGATAAATTAAATAAATGCATAATAGGTGCTGTTAGGAGGTGAATCCCTATTTTTAGAAAAATGGCCTCAATTCCATCAGCCTCAGCCCTTTTCCTAATGTCTGGTTTGTTGAGGAGGTCCTCAATTTGCTTGTAAGATGCTGGAGAAAGCTGGAAGGAGTCCTGGGGACTCGTAGGCTGAGGGTCACCTGAAGGGTATGTGCTGCCAAACAGCCCCGCTGCAGGCAATGAGTTAAATGCCGTACCTGCTGTGGTGAAGTGGGCATTCAATTTTTTTTAAGATGGTGCCCTGGTCAGTGACCTCGATACTGTCCATTGTAATTTTTGATGGCAGGGAGGGGATGATTTATGGCCTTTGACTGCTTCGAGTGTCTGACAGATTTTAGTATAGTTGCCCTGGGTTTCTACGTAGTAGGTGACCTTGGCAGACCTAATGAGTTTGGTGATGGTGTTTCTAGAGGCTCTGAATGCCTGCCAGTCCGCGGTGGTTTTAGAATGCCTTGCACAGGCCCAGAGTTTGTCACGCTGTGTCAGGGCGGATTTCAGTTCTGAGGTAAAACAGGGGTGTGACACCTTCTTCAGTCTGCGTTTTACAAATGAAGCATGCTTGTTAGCTAGGTTTGTAGTAACAGTATTCAGGGTAGCGATAGCTGCATCTACAGAGGTGGCCTGGTAGAATTGCTGCCAGTTGACACATTTTAGGTCAGCCAGACAGCAATTTCAAACTTGCGAAAGCTTCTTCTTGTGATGAATTTTGAGCAAGAGGGGCATTTGTCATGGGTGCATGTGCAGAACAACGTTATTTTTGTCACTTACGTCATTATGAAAGACTGCTGTGTGCATAATTTTGTGTGGGTGACTCATGAGGATTAGGTCAATGATAGAGCTATTGTCCTTATTTTTTTGTGTTGATCCTAGTGGGTTCTGTGACAAGCTGAGAAATACCAAGCTCATCACATAAATCCTTTAGGGCATTTGCTTTGAGTGTGAGCCAGTCAAGGCTTAAGTCACCAAGGATGATAGTTTCTCTAGTGTTGGATTCCATGAAGCCCCTAAGGGTTGCTAGGATTTCCATGCTCCCTGATGGTGGGCTATAACAGCCCACAATGTTGAACACTTCAGTTGAGGGAAGCAGGATCTTTAGTGCTATGCATTCAAATTCTTTAGGCTTTGATATGGAAAGTATTTTGGTGGCATTGAATTTTGAGTTTACGTAGATGACTACCCCCACCTCTAGTAGGTCTGTCCACTCTGTGAGTGTTAAAGGAGGAGGGGAGCATGATCTGTTGATCAGTGACTGTGTGGCTTAACCATGACTCGGTGATTGCTAACACATCAGGGTTAGTATGTGTGGCCCAAATCCTTATTTGATCGAGTTTTTTCAGGAGGCTGAAGGCATTAATTAGCATTAGTTTTAGACCCGGGGCTCTTGCATAATCTGTAGGTGAGGTGATGGGGGAGAGAGGACCTGGGTTAACATCCACATTCCCTGAGCATAATAGTAACAGCAGGATTATTTTTTTTCAAAGAAGCTATTAGTACTGCTAACACCTTTTTGGTAGTGGACCCATTATTCTGACCAGGTAATTTGTGGTGGTCAGGAATTGATTTGAAGCACAAGGGGTAAAACATGCCTGATAATGGCAAGGCTTTTGCAATAAAAGGCTGTGGTCATAATAGTATAAGTGCCAGTAAACTACTTGCCTTATGCCATAAAGGTTGTTGGGAAGGAGTGGGGATCTCTCTTACATGCTGATTAGACTGGTAGGCTCCAACCCCTGTGTCTTGTACTGGACTAGACCCAAGGCTAATTAAAGAAGTGAGTGGATGGCTAGCTGAATCATTGTACAGTCTATATAATAAGTCCTTGCAAACAGGTGAGGTTCCCAGTGATTGGAGAATGACAATGGTTGTGCCAATCTATAAGAAAAGAGGAAGTGGATAATTATAGGCCAATTAGCCTGATGTCCATACTGGGCAAGTTGTTGGAATCATTAATCAAGGACAGAATACAGGATGGTGCCACAGATAAATGGATTGATACGACCCAACATGGCTTTACATGAAACAGACCCTGTCTAACAAATAACTTGGTCTTTTATGAGAAAGTTAGCAGGCTCCTTGACCAACATCGACCTATAGATGTCATATATTTAGAACTCAAGAAGGCTTTTGATAAGGTGCCACATCAACTATTAATACAGAAAATGGTGGACTTGGGGATAGATTAAACATTAGTAAGGTGGATGCAATCATGTCTGGTTGACAGAACCCAGCACGTACAGGTCAGGGGTCACCTGTCAGGGAAGGGACAGGTTACAAGTGGGGTGCCCCAGGGATCGGTGCTGGGCCCCATTTTATTTAACATCTTTATATCAGATGTGACAACCAACATAACCAGTTTTTGTACCAAGTTTGCTGACGACACCAATTTGGGTGCCATGTTGGGAACAGTAACAACATAGAAACATTAAGGAAAGAATTAAAAAGGATAGAAGAATGGGCAAATGCCAATGAGATGCTCTCCAACCTGGATAAGTGCATGGTTATGCACTTTGGTGATAGGAATGAGAACTGTGCATACACACTGAATGGTTTAAGACTGAAAACAGTAGAAAACGAAAAAGATCTTGGGGTGTTGGTTTCAAATGACCTGATGTTTAATGAGCACTGTGATGAAGTCATAAAAAAGACAAACAAGATCATTGGATGCAGAACTGGGGCCTTTGCTAGCAGAAATAGGGAATGTATTATGCCATTATATAGAGCAATGGTCAGACCCCATTTTGACTATGGTGCCCCACTTTTGAGCCCATATCTGAGAAGGGATGTTGATAGCTTGGAGAGGGTACAGAGAAGGATTACTCATTTAATCAATGGAATGCAGGGTATGAGTTACGAAAATAGACTGGAGAGCCTTGACCTGTAGCCCCTGGAATTAAGAAGACTCTGGGGAAGATCTGTTACTAATATGCAGAATTTCCAGGGGCAAGGTACTAATGGATACCCCTAAGCTGCAGTTCAATAGCAGGGACAGACCATTGAGGAGCCATGGTCTCCAGTTAGTTAATTTACCCTACAAGAAACCTAAGATGGAATTTCTTTACACAAAGGATAATCCCCCTGTGGAATAACCTATCAAGGGATATAGTGGAAACTGACACATTTCTATCCTTTAAAAACAACTTAAACACCTACTTCTAGAACTTGGGATAAGATGACCTGCTAGTGCAGGAGATGAACCATTTGAGCTTAAGCTTCCTGTTCATCTATACCCTCCAAGTATAGTTCCAAGTATAGAGCCACCAGTAGCAACAATTCCACTGATAATGCAAAGGTGTATGCCACTGGAACAAGTCCCTAAGCAAAGAAGCAAGGCGAAATACCAAGGTAATAGCGGAGTTTGAACGGTAGTGTCTGTGTCTTGGTAGGGTTGAAGTGAATGTGTTGCATAGATAGGATAAGGGAGTAAAAGTGTGTTAATATGTAACTGGTGTATGGTCTAATGGCTAGGGCTGCTGTCTTTAGTGTAGAGGGTCAGCAGTTCAAATCTCAGCATGCCCGAAGTAAATGTAGTAGGAATATCAAAGGAACTGGCCAGTCTCGCTTGCTGGGGCAGCTCAGAGTGAGTAATAGATAAATAACATTATACTGTGGAGAGGAAAAGTGAGGCAGCTTGAGAACGACTCCTAGTGGCCAGCCTAAGCAGTGACGGGGCGAAAAGAGGTGCAGTTGAGGTTAGGGGAGATTAGCTAGGGGTGACATCTAGTGATCAAGCTGGGTAGCTTGCAAATGGGAAACTTGGGTGTTAGCTCCTGTTAAGTGACGGGGGTTGGGTATAAAGGAAAAGATGGACTAACACACTCTGCTGCTGTAAGCTCATGTACATGCTGTGCAATAGCTGCAGGCTCTGCTCTCTGGGTTCCTTGGGCGGGGGTGACTGGAAAGGGCAGCCTGTAGAGGGAAGGCAATAAGGATCAGTAACACAAAGGGAAGATTACAGGGCCACACAGACAATGAGCTGGGGTCAGGGTGGAAAGCCTGCGATGGAGGGGTTGGGGGCTCCTGTTGCACATGTGCCAACCAGCTGCAGCTCACAGCGGGATGCAGGAACACCAAATTTGGAACCAAAAGAAAAACTCAGTAAGTACCTCTAAAAGCTCCCCTATACAACACAGTGCTAACACAGACTACACTAGCACAATTAAAGCTACCAGTCATGAACAGCACAATATATGCAAACACTTCTGCAGAACAGTGCACAAAAAAACTATCAAGACAGTTTGGAGGACACAAATTCCAAATATGTAGTTTTACACACACTACTGCTGTAAGCTGCAGTATCTGCTGTGCAACGGCTGCGGGCTCCGCTCTCTGGGTTCCTTGGGCGGGGGTGACTGGAAAGGGCAGCCTGTAGAGGGAAGGAGATAAGGATCAGTAACACAAAGGAAGGATTACAGGGTCACACAGACAATGGTCTGGGGTTAGGGAGGAAAGCCCTCGAGGGGGGGGCTCCTACTGCAGATGCGCTAACCAGCAACAGGTCGCAACGGGAAGCAGAAACACTGAATTCGGCACCAGAAGAAAAACTCAGTAAGTACTGTACCTCTAAAAGCTCCCTGTATAACACAGTGCTAACACAGGCTACACTAGTACAATTAAAGCTACTAGTCAGGAACAGCGCACTATGTGCAAACACTTTGGCAGAACAGTGCACAAAAAAAAACTACCAAGACAGTTCAGAGGACACAAATTCCAAATATGTAGTTCTACACACTTTGCTACTGTAAGGTCCTGTACCTGCTGTGTGATGGCTGCAGGCTCTGCTCTCTGGGTTACTTGGGTGGGGAGATGCCTGCAAAAAGGCTGAGCATCTTGCACAGCGTATCTATTGTAAGGAGTTGTTGCTGGATGCTTCGTGTGAGTCTCGGATTCTGGAACTACATTAAGGCATTTTTGCGGGACGTACATACTCCAAAATGACATATTTCACTTATTCCCCCTCTTTATTGTATAGGGGAAACTGGGTGTGGGGTTTGTCCTGTAGTTCAGCCTCATCTGATCTTGGAAACTAAGTTGGCAGATTAGTTAAACCCACCTCACCACACACTGCTGGAGAGAGGGGCTACTTTACTTCAATGTGGAGTGCTTAGTCTACTTTATCTATCTGCAGCCAGATGGACAAGAGCACTGAATCATAGAAGCTTGATTAAGCTCAGAGCTTTTTTTTAATTTTTATATTAGTTTTATAAGATGTACAATATACTTCAGATAAGTTATAACTGACATAAATATCCACATTTTCAAATCAATCAGTTGATGACAGTACAATTGTAGTGGAGGTAATGTTTTCATCTCATTTATTGTCCATACATCACAACATTCCATTATATCAACTTCATCAAGTGCCCACCTCCAGCCCGTCCTCGTTTTTCTAACCAGCTCCTTCATAATTATAGTAAAGAACCCTCCATCAATGTTCCATTCACAACTCCTTTTGTCAAAGCATTTTGATACCATCATGGGACAAACGAGGGGTTTCTTGCTGAATTAAAGAGCACCCAAGCCCTCCATCTAATTTCAAACTGCTCCCTATGCCCTATAGCTCCAGCTATCGTGCGCTCTAGTAAATAATGCTCCACTATCAGATCTTGCCAGGTGTCTACTGTAGGGGATCTGACCTGCTTCCATAGTTTAGTGATTGCCTTCTTAGCCAAAAGAAGAAAAGTGAATATGAGGGACCTTTTTTGTAGTTTGAGCCCTTCTGGAGGAATTGACAAGAGTGCAAACTGTGGGCTTAATACTACTTCTGATGAAAAAATCATCTGTAAGGTCTGCTCAGCCTGTTGCCAGAAAACTTGTAGTTTGCAACACCCCCAGAAAATGTGTACCTGGTCAGCCGTCCCCTCCCCACATTTCTCCAGTAATCAATCCCCAGTGCTGGGTAAATCCTTACCAATTTAGCCAGTGTGTTAAAGTACTGTATCTATTCTGAGATTTCCATGCAAATTCTCTCCAATAAGGGGCCAGAGAGATCCCCAAAGAGGGGTGAGTAAATTTTACCCAGAGTTCGTAGGTCACCCCAGAAGGCAATTCCTTGTTCCACGCCTGACTCAGATGAATCCGATATGAGCTCCCTCATGCCTCTATATAATAATCCTATCAAATGAAGCTGGATAGACCCCTGGACTGCATTAATAACTAGCTGCGGAAATAGGGGCATGGGATCAGGTAGACAGTTTCTCAAAGGGCCCTTATTGAAAAGAAAATTTCGTACCTGCAGGTACCTATAGTGATCAGTATTTATTAGGTTAAACTCCATTTGGAGCTGGGCAAATGGGACCACCCCCTGTGGATCTAGAAATTGAAAAATAAATGTGAGATCTTTCCTGTGCCAGATTCAAAATGTTAAATCGAATTGAGTTGGTAAGAAGTCTGTTTCGGCGAAGAGTAGCAGCAAAAAATAAAACACTGGTTCCATAGCTGATAAAATTCTAGATCTATACCAGCTTTGCAGAGTCTGTAGTGCCCCAGTGTCAAAATCTGTTAATGCTAGTAAGTTGGCAAGAGGAGCAAAGATGACCTTTTGTGGGTCATGCATATCATTAAGAAATCATTCTGTTTTCTTCCAGGGGGGTTGGAGACTGGGATTGACCCGGGTGAGAATACGGGTTATTCTCACCAACATTGCATACTGATTCAAATACGGGACATTTTATTTATTTATTTATTGAACATTTCGGAATGACAATCTTTTGAGTCATAGACTCCTTTGCAAAGGCTCCATGTCAGTACAAAGCAGAAACATTACATTTATACAAATTATACATAGTTCACAAATTACATTTAGACATATTTTACCTAGTTCACAGTACAGTGCATTTAACCTTCCCCTGTCCTTTGGCAGCTGTAGCAAGGACCAGCGGACACGTGGCCTGTGCCTGTCCCCTACAAATCTGGATAGAAGTTTATTCCATGAATCAAAGTACATTTTGGGAGGAAGAAAAGGGATTGTCTGAAATAAATATAGTAGTCAAAGCAAAATATTAGATTGTATTGTAGCTGTTCTCAGATAGAAGGGGAGTTTCATCAGAGACCATTTGTGCATATCTGCCTCTAAAGCTTGTGTCATCGGTTCATAATTTACTAAAATCACATTAGAAACTTGAAGTGGTAATTGAATACCAAGATATTTTAACTTCGTGGCTCGCCACTTAAGCGGTAAGCTTTGTTAAGTGCAAGGATCTCAGTCTTCAAAGAATTAATAACATATCCAGATACCGTGGCAAAATCTTCTAGAGTTTGCCAGGCTACTTTCAATGATTTCTCAGGCTCTGTTAATGTTAACAGCACATCATCTGCATAAAGTGACATACAATATGATTCCCTTCCTACTTCTACCCCATGTACATCTCTGGAGGCCCTCATTGCCAAAGCCAATGGCTCAATGTAAAGGGTGAATAATAATGGCGACAAGGGACAACCCTGCTTGGTCCCCCGTTCCAAATCTATAGGGGAGGACAGAAAGCCATTGACTCTTATATAGGCCCTGGGATTAGCACAGAGGTTACTAAGCCATTTGACAAATTCCCCCGGGAACCCAAATGCCCTCAGTACCTGCCAGAGATAGCTCCAGAGCACCTGGTCGAATGCTTTGTAAGCATCTAGGCTAGCTGCCACAACAGGCAGCGAGGATTTAGAAATGTAGGACAGAAGATGAATGATTCTAATTGTGTTATCTGATGTTTGTCTGTTCTTTAAAAAGCCTGAATTATATCTGGTAAAATATCCTCCATTCTCCGGGCCCATACCGACATGTACAATTCATGGTCGCAGTTTAAAATAGAAATGGGCCTGTATGATTCAGGGTGTCTGGGGTCTCTGTCAGGTTTAGGGATTGTTGAAATCACCGCTTATGACCAAGAGGCTGGGGGGGATCTCCCAGCCGAACTTCTATAAAAGTTTGTCTCATCAGATTAATGAATAAGGGAAGAAGAGCTTTATACCATTCCTGGGGAAAACCATCAGAACCCGGGGACTTAAAGGTTTTGACTTGCCTGACTGCCCACTTGATTTCTGCCTCTAGTAATGGAGCTTTAATTGCCTCCTGCTGAGAAGGAGTTAATTTAGGTAAGCACAGGGAGGAAAGAAACTGTTGAATATTATGCACCGTTGGGGGGGCTGTATTGGAATATAGCTCCCTATAGTAATTCTGAAATACTGAAAGAATTTCTGGGGTATTTCCCTTCACCTCTCCTGTTGCAGGGTCTTTTAGTTTTGTTATCGTGGCTGCCTGCCGTGAACCCCGAAGTCTCCTAGCCAAGTTGCGTGCTCCTCCAGGGCCACCCTTATAGTGCTATCTCTTTCATTGTTGTAGCTTAGCTTGTACTTGATAATCAATTATGGCTTGAAGCTCCCCTCGAGTTTTCTAATTTCCTGCACACTAGCCTGATTAATCTGTCCCTGACCTTGTTGGAGAAGTGTCAAATGAGCCTGCAGCTACTTGTATCTGAGCTCCCTCTGTATTTGCTTTTGTGTATTGTAGGCAGTCAATTCCCCATGGACTACCACATTCAGTGTGTCCTAAACCAGTGCTGCCAAGGTGTCAGGGGTAGTATTTTCAGCGATGATCTGGTTTGTAAGAAATCTTTGAGTTCCTGCTCTTTGAGTAGAGACAAATCAAGTCTTCAAAGTGCCTGTCTATGTGCTCTCCCCAGATCTATTTTGAATAGCAGTGGTGTGTGGTCTGACTAAAACCTAGCATTTAATGAAAGATCTCTTAGAGGGTCCATGTGTTCCACTGAAATAAAAAAATAATCTATCCTAGACGAGGTTTTAAACCTTGGTGAATCATAAGTAAACCCTCCCCTTCTGGAATAAAAGTGTCTCCAAACATCCAGAAACCCTAAGGCCTTAATCTGAGTGGATAACCATTTCTGGGCTGGGGAGTTTATATAAGAAAGAGGATTGGAAGTATCTACCTTGGGGTTTAGCGTAATATTAACCCCCCCCCCATAATCAGTAACCCTTTCTGGGTATCAATAATTTTATTTAAGAGCTGGCAAACTCTGTGCTGGGGGGATGCAGGTGGGAGATAAACATTGGCAAGGGTTATGTCCTGACCAAACAATGTTCCCTACACTATGACATAGCAACCAGCAGGGTCAGCATATTAAACTTCCGCCTCCAATGGTAAGGTAGCAGGAAGTAAAATTGCCACACCCGGTCTATGTCTGGTTTTAGTGGAGGCTGAGTACACCTTAAACCTTCCCTTCCCCCTGCCCCTGACTTCAAGTGTTCCACCTGAGTCAGATGAGTTTCCTGTGTATATATTATATCCGGAGCCTGTCTGTTTATGTATTGGAGCAACCTAGTGCGCTTAACTGGGCTGTTATTCCATTTGTCTTAATTGAAAGCACTGTACAAGGTGAACTATTCATCATTATTAAACAAATAGATAAAACCTATGTTTCTGCTGCAAACACTACCTTTTCCCCACCCCTTCCAGTCAAACCTCAATCTCCAGCGCCACTTTCTAAACCCTCGCCATCTATACCAGTCCCCCAGAACTTTAGATAGAGACAAAGGTAAAATAAAGATTGTAGGATTTAGTTTTGGGTTCAAAATCAGAACCCTTTATCTGAGCAGTGTACCTCTGCTTAATTTTTTTCCGAGCATAAAACTGCATGAACAACCTTTTGCCTTACTTGGCAATGCGCTATAGAAAATATATACAGTACATACAGTAACTGTCTACTAATATATCTTAACAAACATGTAAAAACTTTACAAACTAGTACTTCCAAGGCGGGGGAGGATAACCTCTTCCTCCCTGTATATCCAATGTGGTCATTCGGTAGAAAACCAGAACCCATATGAAAGGAGGATAAACCCAGATCAAAAGAGCCTGGGGCCTCCTGGGAGCAAGTATACACTCCAACATAAAATTGAACTAGGAAAAAAACAATGAATTTGTAGAAAAAGGAGTTTAAACGCCCCAGATCTCATGTAACCACTCTTAACAGACTCCCAACATAGTTCTCCGCTCCCATTATATTATTCTGAAACTTAAAACTGGTGGTATAGTCCTTCTTAAAGTTCGTACAACGCAGTCCAACGTAAACATTCAAATTATTTTGCACTGGTTTATTGGGCTAGATAAAGTCAAAATACTAAGCTGTTGGGGGTGGCGCCTGATCCCACCACCACCTTGGCAAGTGGTCCATGCTACTTTAATAGTGCAGTACATTAAGTTATGACAATATATGGGGCCTAGAATCAGGGTGGTAAAGGAAAAAGGGCCGGGGATTACCCCTCCCCCCACCCACCCACCCACTAACCTGGAAATATGTGAGCCGCTCCACTGAAACCCTCTCAGGTCTGGTCATTTCTGGTGGTGGATTCTGTGTGATGAAATGTAGCCAGTGTTTTCTTGGCATCCTGGTTGCTGGTTTTACTCTTTCCCTCCTTTGTGCCTATTTGAACCGTTTGCCATTGTGGAGGTTTGGAGGTAGGTTCTGCTATCCCCCTCATGCGTTCAGGAATATGGAGGCCCATTCTGGTGAGGTCCTGCTTAGCTTCTTGTGCTGTGGCATATTCATTTTTGCCATTTGGAAGGTGCAGAATTAAACGAGCTGGATAGGGGGTTGAAAATTTATGTCCAGCAGCTTTGATTACAGGCAACAATGGCAAGTACACCCTGCATTGCCTCATGGTTTTCCGGTGCATAATCGTGCATGAGGTAAAAGCGCTTCTGCCCAAAGTAGATTTTCTGTTTTCGCCATGCCATCAGGAGGACCTGCTCTTTAGCAGCGAAGCTATTGAAGCAAGCTTTGATCGACCTTGGAGGGTCCGCAGGATCACACAGCTTTGGGGCTAAGGCTCGGTATACCCTCTCTAGGTGGAGCTGAAACCCTTGGGTAGTTCCAGGGCTGTGAGTAGTAAATTATCTACAGAGTCCTTGATATTAGGGCCCTCAGCGCTGTCCGGGATGCAATAAATACAGATGTTCTCCCTTCTGGCCCTATTTTCAGCATCCTCCTGCCTGGCCTCCAGAGCTTCTTACTGCTGCTGTAGTTGTTGATATTGGACTTCCAGGTCATCCACTCAGTTTTCAGTGGCCGTTAGCTGCCTTTCAGTGTCACCTGTCCGCTGCTCCAGTAACATCACATCCCTATAGAGCTGTTTAACTTCAGCTTGAAATGAGAGAAGTGCTTGATAAATAAGATCTAGCTTTGCTTTCTTTATTTTGGGTTTTGCTGCTGAATGCAGGTCCTTCTGTGTGGACCTACCCCAGGCCCTCGTTTTTAGCCTCCCACACGTATTCGGTGCCTGAGGCCTCAGATTCAGATCTCTGCATCGCTCTCCATTTCTGCTCACCGTTAACGAAGGACACCAGTACCATATACAAAATACCCTCCTTGACCTTGCTGTGCTGTTAGTTTACTGAGTTGGATCACCTAAGCGTTCGTTGAAGGCTATTTACTTGGGAATTAGAATGGAGCTTCGGACTAGGCAGCCATTATTCAGGAGGGCAGAACCGGAAGTCATTAAGCTCAGAGCTTTGTCTTTACAAGCTGTTGTTTTCCTCCAGGGTGTTTGTGTGTGTGTGTGTGTGTGTGTGTGTGTGTGTGTTTGTTTGGGCCCTGCGTCAAGGAAAGACTGTCCACCTAAGGAAGTGCAGGGCCCTTGTGAGCCCTGCACTTCTGTGCAGTGACGGATGTGAAGAGTTCATGGGGCTGTCTGGTGTGCTGCAGAAGCCAGGGCCCTCTGGTCCCTGCACATCCATGTGGCTGTAGACGTACAGGGCAAAGAGTCCATCTGTCAGCCAGTGCACAGGACTGTATGTCACCCATGGATGTAGAGTTCCAGGGCCATATGCCACGAGGAGAGTTGCCTTCACTGTATAGTACCCAGGCTCATGCGGGCAACCCAGCAACTTTCATTCCCTGGCTTGGGAGGTATCACATAACATCGCCATTCCCCCACCCTCACCCCATGTAGCCGGGTCACTGAGCTCATCCTGAAACTTGGCTCTCTGGCAAGTCATCACAAAGCATAACCGCTGGGGTGAAGACTGGCACTACACAGAAAGTTTCTTAATAATTATACTTTTTTTTTATTTTGAACCCACATTTTCAAGGTAGTCATTTTACGGCTCTATAAACATGGCATGCAGCATTTATAGTATATTGTCCGAAACATCATTTCACACCTCAAGTGCGAAAACACATCTCATCCAGGATTTTAAAAATTACACCCACCAGGTGGTGAGGTGGTGTGGAAAACTGGCTGTGTTGAAAGTTTGGAGTTAACATATTGAAAATTAGCAAAATTATAAGTGAAATATTGCAACGTTTATGCATAACCTGATCAGTTTACCTAATTTGTAAATCAAATTTTCAGCATAGTCTTCCTCTTACCCTGCCTCATCAACCCGGTAGGCTACAATTTTCAAATCACCACCAAAACATCCTTCCAGGCCACAGGTGCAAAAACACATTTTGGACAGGATTTGAAAAATGACAGCTGTCCCTTTCATGGGGAGGTGTGAAAAAATGGCTATGTTGAAAATTTGTGGTCAGAATATTGAAAATGACCTAAGTTATGAGCAAATGTAGAAAAATGTCAACTAACGCTCATAATTTTGCCTTTTTTTTTTTTTTTTTACATATTTTGACCCCAGATTTTCAACATAGCCTTCTTATAACCCCACCTCATGAACAAGGGCAGTGCAGATGTTCAAATCAGACCCCTTAGGTCAAGGGGGGCCCACAGAGGCACGTCCAGGTGCATTGCAGCAGGACAGAGCTGCAGATATGGATATGCAGTCAGACCCCAACCCTCACCATCTAGAGGGTCAGGATGAGGATATCGGGGATCTTGGGTAAAATCCTGACCCTAGGAAACTACTTGATGATGATGAGGACAAACTCTCTGAGGAGAAAGAGGAAGGGGAGTGGACGGAGCTAAAGAAAAGGATTCCTATTCTTCCTCTGTTTGATACCAAGTCTTTGTCCTATCTGTTAATTGAGGTGTGTAGGTTCTTATAGCTCAAGGAGGTGCAATCCATGGAGGCAGTGGATGTCAATCCTATCCTGTTTGTGTTCTTCTGCACTCCAAAGTGTTCTCCAAGCTTTATTCACTGTGACCAAATGATTGAACAGGAATGGACAGGTGTGGACCAAAGAAAATATCTGCCAAAACCTAAGGCATAGTATTTCCCTTTTTTGGAGGAAAATATTCACAAGTGGGAAAACCCTCCTCTGGCAGATAAAAGTGGTTCATAATTCCATCAGGCACACCACTATTCCTATTGAAGGGTCCTTGGCCCTAATGGATTTGTACGACAGGTGAGTGGATGCTGCATGCAAAAGAGCCTTCACCTCCAATAGCGCAAATCTGTGCACCTTCTGTGCCTCCTTTATTGTTGCCAGAGCCTTAACCTTGTGGGTTACAATCCTGGGCAGCTTTTTTCCCCCGGATTTGGACGGGGCGAGCATTTAGCAGTTGAAATTGATGGCCTTCACCTTCTTAAGAAATGCCATGGAGGAAAACTTATGCATGTCTACTTGCTCCACCTATCACATTGTGTTGGGTATGCGAGGTGTCTGGCTTAGGTATTGGGTGGCTGATCAGGCTTTGAAGACCAAGCTGTTCAGCCTATCCTTTGAGGGAGGCTTGTTGTTCAATTCTGGTGATATATTGCAGGATATCCAGGATAAAAGGACCATCTTCCAGTGCCAAAGCAACAGCAAAAGGTCGCATTTACCCCAAAAGGTCAAGGAGGCATCCAACAGAGGCAGTTCCAACGGGGGCTTCATTCCTTTCAGAACTTTGGGAACCAGAGGAGTAAAAGAACCTATTCTGGTTACAAGAGCAATAGTAGCAGAGGGGCCCTTGCTCAAAAACATAACAGGGGTCCAGGGCAAAAAGCGGGCACCCACAATGAGGGTACGCAAACCCATCTTTGTCTCCCTTCCCATGGTGGAAGACTGCACAATTTTTATACAAAATGAACCCAGATGACATCAGGTGCCTGAGTTTTGGAAATTCTGGCTTTGTGTTATGCAATAGAATTTTCATAAATTCCCTCAAAAGGGCATTTTCTGATATCCCCAGTTCTGAAGGACCCCGAAATCAGACAAGTGTGGTCAGAAACCATGGACGACCTCACTCAGATCGGGGTGATTGTGCTGGTACATCCAAGTGAGCAAGGCCAGGGATTCTACTCAGTCTGTTTCATAGTTCCCAAGAAGTTGGGGGGGTTCAGGCCCATTCTGGATCTGAAACACCTAAACAAGTTTGTGCGTCACACGACCTTCAAGATGGAGTCCCAACATTTGATCATCCAAGCTGTACAGCTGAGTGATTTCCTAGCTTTCATAGATCTGAGGGATGCGTATCTCTGCATCCCCATCTGTCAGTCTCATCAGAGGTTCCTCAGGTTCTCTGTTCTGGGACAGCACTTCCAGTACAGGGTGCTTCCTTTTGGACTGGCAGCAGCCCCCAGGGTCTTTTTGAAGGTGCTCATAGTCCTGGTGGCTCAACTCTGACAGGAGGGGCATCATGTCTATCCCTACCTAGATGATCTGCTCATTCGATCACCATATGCACCATTAGCAAGGATGTCAGTGAACAGGACTGTGGAGGTGTTGGGAGTCCCATGGCTTGGTGGTGAATCGGGAGAGAAGATTTCTCAAACCATCTCAGACCCTGGAACACTAGGGAGCAGTGTTCAAAATGGACCAGGGGAAGGTCTTCCTCTCACCAGAAAGGAAGGAGACCCTGTTGAGAGATGTTCAGTGGCTTAGGAGCCAATCGATAGCTTCAGCTCACCGCTTGCTATAAATTCTAGGCCTCATGATGGCAGCAATAGAACTAGTCCCTTGGGCTTGCCTTCACGTGAGGCCTCTCCAGATGGAGTTTACTGTCAGCCTGGGATCCAACCTTGGAGGATTATCAGGCCAGGATTCCCCTCTCACCACAACTGTGGTAACGAAACAATGCTTTTCACCTCTGCCCACAGCAAGTACAAATCTTCCATCCTGGACATCAGGCACAAACAAAATGAAACCCTGGAGATGGTACGCAGCTTTAAATACCTGGGGGGACACCCTGGACAACTCTTTATCATATTCTCTACACATAGACCGAGTTTCTGGGAAAGCAAACAGTGTCTTCGGGCAGCTATACAAACATAGGCACTGCCAAACGGAGGAGGCGCTCATGCTTGTTATAAATAGCTCGATCTTCTCCACCATAGACTGTGGGCTTGCTGACTACAGTGCCGCATCAGACATGGCACTAAAAAGGATAGCCCTGACTCTGAATAAAGCATGAAGACTCCTCCTCCTCGTAGCTCCACGCCGCACCCACACATGTGACTTGTACTCGCTCACGGGTTGGCTGGACCTTGAACTCAGAACCTGTTACCAAATATGTATTCTAGCTAAAAAGGCAACCCTAGGCTGGACCCCTGTCAGGATTCAGTCCATGCTCTGCCCTATGGCTGTGACTAGATTGACCAGATGCGCACAACAGAACCACATTGATACCTTTCTACCGTACAATGCAAGGACAGTGATCCTTTGTATTCTGTGCTCCACATCTGCTCAACTCTCTCCCTAAGAATCTACTTGCTGAGTCCAAATTAGGTTCATTTAAGGCTAACCTACGCTCTCACCTCACTGATCTAAAGAAATGTTCCTGCTCATTATAACATCCCTTAGAGCCCAGTGTCTGTGCACATAACGCATGCTCATTCTCCCCAAAAGGGCGCCACTGCCCGTATGCACTTACCCCTCCTCTCAGCACCCCACTGTGCACTTCCCCCTTCCTCCCTTCACCTATGACAACTACTTCTCCCCTCTTCTCTCATCACCTCTTTTTCTCATCCCTTCTCTTGTTCTCTCCTAAATCATCCCCCCACTTCCCATCACCCCCTACTCATAGCCCCACCCTACCCAACCAGTCCTCCCTCCCCTCAATCTCCCTCTCTATTCATGCTCCCCTCGTCCCTCCACTACCATAAGGACAATGTGTACTTTCCCCCTGCTTATGAGTGCTATTCACTCTTATTTTCCCTGATTGCTTCTCCCTCTTACATTTCAATATTCTGTCATGCCTAAGATATTCATGCATTTATTGTACAGTGTCTGCTGTTTATTTGTCTGTTCTGTTCAAACTGACGCAGAACCTTTGTAAATGAGTTCCCAGCTCAAAGGTTATAATTCCAAGATTGTAATAAATAAACAAATAATAAAGTCTCAGAGTTAGTGGGTGAGTTTGGAGAATCTGAGCAAAGGGTCCCCCTTGGAAATTCTCCCAGAGTTGATTCTGACATCCAGTGCCAGCCTGTTGGGTTGGGGAGCAGTCCTGGACAACATTCTCCATTCAGGGCATCTGGTCAGTGCAGGAACAGCACCTACGCATGAACATTCTGCAGTTGAGAGTGATGCGCCTCAATCTCCTTCACTTTCAAAGTCTGGTGCAGTCAAAAGTCATGAAAATAAGGTCAGACTATGCTGTCACAGTGGCACACGTAAACAATCAAGGGGGCCAAAGAGCAGGGAGATGCTAAAAGAAGCCACTGATCTCCTACTGTGGGCAGAGGAGAATCTTCTCTCTCTGACAGTAGTCCACTTGGTGGGGAGTTAAACACTCAAGCCAACTGGCTAAGCCATAAAAGAAGCTGTGAAAGTGTTCATCCAGGGGAGTGGATGTTGAACCCGGAGGTGTCCAACCTTCTGTGTCAAAGGTTCTGTCATCCCCAGATTGATCAGTTCCCCTTCAGCCACAATTCTCAAGTTCAATGGTTCTTCAGCCGCTACCAGTGTTCACAAGCAGAATCAGTGGATGCCCTGTCACAAGAGTGGAATTCCAGCAGAGCATATGCCTTCCCTCCTCTGCCTCTCCTCCCCAAGGTCACACACAAAATAAGGCACTCAAGAGGAAGCTCTATTTTAATAGCTTCGGAGTGGTCCAGAAGACTGTGGTTCTTAGACTTAGTGAACCTAGCTTGTTGCGCACTTTTTCGTCTTCCCATGCGGGGGAACCTTCTCTCACAGGGCCCGATTCTGTTTCAAGGTCCGGCAGCAATACAGCTCATGACCTGGCTTCTGAACAGAGGAGACTCCTGAAGTAGGGGTTCTCTTAAGAAGGTGGTGGACACTCTGATGGCTGCCAGGAAAATCTCCACGTCAGAAGCTTATGCTTGCGTATGAACCACCTTATCGGCTTGGGTCAGAGAAAATAATATCCACCCTTCCAAAGCCACGGTTCCACAGATTTTGGATTTTCTGCAGGAAGAGGTGGAAAAAGGTTTAGCCTTGAGTACCCTGAGAGGTCAGGTGCAAACCCTTGGAGCCTTCTTGGGTTTGTCACTAGGGTCTAACCGAGAGGTTATTCATTTTCTGTGGGCTGTCAGCATGAGTCAGCGTCTGTTCCAATCCCCTGTTCCCCCATAGGATCTGAATCTGGCTGTGAATGCTCTCTGTAAGGAGCCTTTTGAACCGCTTTTGTCGGTACCATTGGATGTGCTGTCTTATAAGGTATGTTTTTAGTTGCTGTGTGCTCAGCCAGGAGGATTAGCTTGCTCCAATTTTTGTCCCACAAAGAACCATACCTTGTGCATAAGGACAAGGTGGTGCTTAGAACAGTTCTGTCATTCATTCTGAAGGTTCCCATGGCCTTCCATGTGAACCAGAAAATCTGTCTCCTTTCTTTCTGTCTGCAACCTACTCATCCAAAGAAGGAGAAGTGGCACAAGTTAGATTTGCAATGGACTGTTAGGACATACTTTAGACAGACTGTTGAGTTCTGAAAATCAGATTTGTTGTTCATCCTTTCTGGAGTTGCCAAGTAGGGTCAGAAAGCCTCCAAAGCCACCCTAGCTAGGTGGGTGAGGGCCTGCATTGCCAAGGGTTATGTCACAGTAAAGAAGCAGGCTCCCTCTCTCATCAAGGCTTACTTCGCCAGTGCTATGGCCACCTATAAAAACATAGAAGTTGATGGCAGATAAGGACCGAAGACCCATCCCAGTCTGCCCATTTCTTTTTCTACCTTACAAATGTGCCATCGGCCTTTGCTCTGTCAATTGTCTGTCTATTCATACTCATCTGTATTGCTCCCGTATGCCTATCCCATGCCTGTTTGAAGCCCTGTACTGTATTCATATCCACCACTTCCTGAAGTAGACCGTTCCATGCATCCACCAAGAACTTCCTCACATTACCCCTTAATCAGCCTCCCTCTAATCTCATGCTATGTCCTCTTGTCCTGCTATTTTTCTTATATTGAAACATGTTAGACTCTTTCACCTTGTTAATGCCCTTAAGGTGTTTGAATGTTTCGATCATATCACCTCTCTCCCTCCTTTGCTCTAGGGTATACATATTGAGCTCCATTAATCTGTCCTCATATGTTTTCTGATGCAGTCCCTGCACCATTTTGGTTGCCCTTCTCTGGACTACCTCAATTTGGTTAATGTCCTTGAGAAGGTGTGGCCTCCAGTACTGTATGCAGTACTCCAGATGGGGCCTAACCAGTGTCTTGTAAAGAGAGATTATTACCTCCCTCTTCCGACTTGTTATACCCCTACTAATGCACCCTATCATCCCCCTAGCCTTACCTACTGCTTTAGTAGTCTGCCTGGATGATTTCAGGTCATCGATGATGATGATATCCAAGTCTCTTTCTTCTCTTGTGACTGCCAGCAGCTCCTCTCCTAGCCTATAGGTGGGCTTCAGGGTTTCTCTTTCCTGTGTGCATGATCTTACACTTCTTTGCATTAAACCCCAGTTGCCACTCTTCCTACCATTTTGCTAGTTTATCCAGATCTCTTCTCATTCTGCCCACCCCATCTGGATCATCTACTCTGTTGCAGATCTTGGTGTCATCTGCAAACAGACAACCTTTACCTTCTAATCCATCTGCAATGTCACTGATGAAGATATTGAAGAGGACTGGCCCCAGGACTGATCCCTGAGGTACCCCACTTGTGACCTGCATCTCTTCTGACTGTCTACCGTTTACCACCACTCTCTGTTATCTGCCCGTCAACCAGTTTGCCACCCAGTTGACCAACTTCTGACCCACCCCAAGCCTACTCAGCTTATTAATCAATCTTCTATATGGAACAGTATCAAAAGCTTTACTAAAGTCAAGGTAAGCAACATCAACTGCTCCCCCTTGGTCCACCACTCTGGTTACCCAATCAAAGAAATCTATGAGATTAGTTTGACAGGACCTTCCTTTTGTAAACCCATGCTGTCTTGGATCCTGTGCTCCTATGGATTCCAGGTGTTGCACTATCCTTTCCTTAAGGAATGCCTCCATAATCTTGCCCACTACTGAGGTAAGACTTACTGGTCTATAGTTCCCTGCCTCCTCCCTGCTACCACTCTTGTGGAGCGGGATCAAATGAGCCCTTCTCCAGTCTTCCGGGACCTCTCCTGTGCTCAGAGACTCACTAAACAGTTCTGATAATGGCTCTGCTAGTTCCACCCTTAACTCCTTTAGTACCCTGGGATGTATGTCATTAGGTCCCATTGCCTTATCCACCCTGAGCTTTATCAATCTCTTGTAGGATTCATTCTTTTGTGAAGGGACTAGTGCTTACCTTCCTTCCCCCTGTATCCATGGTGCTGAGCTGTGAGCCCTGCTCTGCCTTCTTTTCAGTAAATACTGAGTAGAAGTATCTATTTAGGATAGATGCTTTTACATGGCCCTCTTCCTCACATGCCCCCTTATCTCCTTTGATCTTAGCAATACCCCCTTTGGACTTTCTTCTTTCACTAATGTATCTATATAAAGTCTTGTCACCTTCTTTTACTGTCTGTGCTAGTGTTTCCTCGGTTTGGGCCTTTGCCTGCCTTACTGCCTTCCCTGCTTCCCTTAGGGAAATTTGGTATGCCTTCCTATCTTCATCCCGCTGTGTTCCCTTATATTTCCTGAAGGCCAGCCTTTTGGTTCTGACCTTTTCTGCTACTGTTTTTGAGAACCAAAGTGGTTTCCTTCTTTTTTTGCACTTCCTTTTCTCTCTAACACAATGGGATATTGCTTTAAGTATTGCATCTTTAATGCTTGCCCACTTTGCCTGTACCCCTCACCTGTATTTCTTTTTGCTAGGGCTAGCTTAACTCTGGGCAGAGAGAGGTGAAGCATCTGTTTTAGACTTATGTAAGGCAGCTACATGGTCCACTGTCCTCACGTTCACCAAGCAGTACGGATTGGATGTTCAGGCTCTGCTGATGTGGCCTTTGGTAGCAGAGTTTTGCAGGTCACAGTAAGCCGGTAAATTTCTTTCCGGTACAGGTTGACATATGGGGTAATATTCTCCCCCACCCATTTTTTTCATGGGTACTGCTTCTTAGAACCCATCTGTAACTACTACCCATTGACAATGTGTAGTGCTACAGAAAGGAGAAATTTCTTCATAGTTACCATGATTGCTTTTTCTGTAAGCTCCAACATTTTCAATGGGGCCTGCCTGGGAGCCTCACTCCTGCAGGAGAATATTGTCTGGTATGCCAGCATGGAGATGTCCATTGTCCTGTTATCTGTTTGTAAGTTTGCCTGGAGATCCCTTTATAGTTTACCTGCTGCGTTGAGTTTATATAAATATGCCAAAAAGAAAAATGAGAGCAGTTTCCACATTAGAATGTTGATTGCCATGCTGTCACTCAGTTTAAACAGGTACGCATTTGATGTTAACCTAGGGTGACTCCTTTGTTGCAGGTGAGTGTTAAATCTACATGCAGTTCCTTGCTTTTTCGTAACTCTGTTTTCTTTCAAGTTGCTAAAGTTTTGCAAGACTCTCTAAGGCGTACACTTTTGAAAGATTTGCCTCAATCACTCACTGACTTATCCATCATCTGACGAGGTACAGCACTGTTTACTATATTTTATTGTGGCTAGAATTATATCTGTGTAGACAGCTAGTTGTGTGCTTTTCTTATCAAGTCAACCTTTATGTTTTTTATTTCCATATTTAGAGGCACTGCAAGGACAATAGTGACTGGAGAGTTGCTGCTGTCCAGAACCCTCATGTGCCCAACATTCTAAGGCTAATTCAGCCTTTTGGGCTGTGCCATTTCCCTTTGTAGGGGTGCACAATACCCATCTATAATTACTACCCATTGACAATGTTGGAGCTAACAGAAAAGGAAATTATGGTAAGCATGAAGAAATGTCTTCTTTTTGCATTGTATCAGAATGTTATGCAAAAAAATCCTACTGAGCATGCTCAGAACAGCAAACAAAGCAAAACTTTAAATCCTTATAACTCTGGAACCATTTAATATTTTTTTAAGAAACCTTCCAAGCGCATTACCTTGGCATAGCACGCTTGTACCCTGAAAACGTAGGAAAAAAATTCCATTCTGCGTAGGCAGTACATGATAGCAAAACCAAAAACCCGTTTCTAGGATCATGGATATGTTGTTCATCCACACTCTTTGGCATATCCCCTTTCACTTTAAATCTTGCAAGAAATCTTCAAGCTGGCTCCACCCACCCAGGTGGTATAACCCTTGGCTTTGCCCCATGATGCCAGATCTTCCTTTCCGCTGGAAGATTCAGGTTGCCTCCGTCATGCTCATGCATTTTGTGGGCCCTGGCTCAAAAACCTTCGGCTATTCCAAAAATCCGTCTAGTTTGCATTAGCGATCACGAATCTATACCTTCGATTATGGAAGACAAGTCTTCCCCCGGATTTCGTCGTTGCCCTTGCAGCCAGAAGATGTCACACACTGATCCCCACACCACGTGCATTTACTGTCTCTGTGTCGAACCATGACACCTCGCAATGCGATATGTGTCTCGCTTTCCATCCTAATGTCCTCGATGACCATCTCGCACGCCTGAAGTTGGGGAGGCCGGAGAAACGGAACCCTCTGGTGAAATCCAAGGAGGCTCAGTGGATGGTTTCCATGGCTGAGGGATCCACCGAGCAATTGGATCGCATGCAAGCATTCGAAGAGGAAGTGGCTCAGGCTGCAGAAACTACTCGGAGCTTCTTCATTCTGCTCAACCTGGGCTCCACCTTCTCGGGTTCCTTCCGAGAGTTGTGCCAGTCTCTTCCAACCAAGGTAGAGGGTCTTTCGGGCATGCACTCCTCTCGATTCCATAAGCGGGAGAAGGATCTGGGATCGTCTTCATCCTGACGGAGACTCTCTTTGGGTCGGCAGAGATCTCTGTCCCAGGAACATGTGGTCTTGACTTCAGTCAAGATTGCTTCTTCAACTGCTGGCTTCTTGGCTTTGCCATCTGGCCAGTCGACCGAACTGTCGATCGACGATGTAGAAATTGTCATTGACCCGATCGATCTTTTATCGCCGACTCCTGTCGTCGATTCCCTCGATCAAACTCCTATTCTGACTTTCTGCAATGAGGAGACCCAGCCTGCTGGGACTCCCATCGAGGAAGTGGTCCCCGACCCCGGGAAATCACCGGTCCCGCCTGTGTCTCCCGAGGGACCGAATCAGCCTGTCCCATCTCGATCGGGGTCTCTGACCCCCTCAACCAAAAGGCAGAGGAAGAGTCATAAATGCTCTAAAAAGAGGCAATGCCATCGGTCATCTTCATCCTCCTCGGACGAGGAGAGGCTCCAGCAGAAACTCTGGCATTGCTATGAGGACCTCATGTGGCAGCAGCTGATTTTGTCTGGGCACAAGCCGACCCCAGCTTCCACCCCGGCCATTACTTGGCTTTTGCCTCCTAGGCCAAAGCCGACTCCTTCAGAGCCGATCAAGTCGGTTCCCCTGCCCACGGAGCCAGTGAAACCTCTGGTTTGGCCTAAATCGGTCTCTCCACAAATCATGGTGGAACCACTGCCCAAGCAGCCTGTGGGTGGGGCTCCTTCCAAAGAAGATAGGCTGGACACTTGGCTTCCCCGGCATCTGTCGGTCACTGTCACTCTGGACCACCAACAGCGGGTTGAAGGTGAAGGCAGTATAGCGCAGTGGTCTAAGGCTCTGAGCTGCAAATTTGGTGACATCCAGCAGACCAGACCTGGGTTTGAATCCCACAGCTTCCACTTGCATACTGTGTGACCCTGAGCAAGTCACTTAACCTCCTTGTGCTCCCAGGTCGCTCCTGTAAAAAAGCTTTCAGCTTAGTGTGCTATACCTGGTTAAACAACTAAATAAGGTGACCTGGGTGGTCGACTGTTATATCTGGATTCCTCTGATTCAGATGTGACCAGTCTGCATTCTTATCTCAGTGATGATGAATCAGCCAGTGGGTTAGAGACAAGGAATGGCCCTCATCTTTTCAGGGCATTTTTTGCCTCATCTCTGAGTCCACAGGGAATCCCCTGGAGCCAATCCAGAAAAAGGCAGAGTACCCTCTCATGGGGATACCCTGACGGAGGCTTTTCCTGTGGCCAAGGTCATTGTTGGCCTGGCCTTAGAACTCTCGCAGTGCCCTGCCTCTTGTCCAGCTCCATCTGCCCGCATGGCCCGCAAGTATGCGGTGCCAATGGAGTCCCTTGTGGGGTTCTCAGGACACCCTTCGGTCGAGAGTCTAGTGACCACGTCTGTGTTCAGGCATATTGGCAGTTCTGCTGATACTGACCAACCTACTGAGAAAGAGTCCAAGCGTTTGGACCATTCAGCCAGGAAGGTCTATGCGGCTTCCTCCTTGGGCCTTCATCAGGCAAGTTCGGCTGTCATTATGTCACACTTCTCCCATGCCCTCCTAGGGTCTTTGGATGAAGTCCACATCTCCCTGTGGACATGCAGACCATGGTCAAGCAGGTCCAGGATCAGGGCTGAACTGTTGCCAAACAGCAGCTTCAGACAGCCCTGGACATTGAGGATTCTTGTGCCCGTTCGATGGCAGCCGCAGTTGTCTCTCATCGCAGGGCTTGGCTGAGGCTCTCCTCCTTCCCGGCAGATACCCAGCACAAACTAGCTGATGTGCCTTTCCTAGGGACTGACCTTTTCGGCCCTGGAGTGGCTGGTCATCTTCAGTGCATTCAGCAGTCCAGTGCCACCCTGGATGCTACTTCTGCCAAGGGTTCTTTAGGCAAGAACCAGCAAAAGAAAAAGAAGAAGCTTTTTCTGCATTCTTCCCCTGTAGCTCAGCAGTCCTCTTTTTAAGGAGGACAGCAGCACCAACAACAGCAACAGGCTCAAGCTTGGCGCTCCAGCCCAAGCCCGGGCCCTCCCAGGCCCGTAAAGGAGGTTGAGGGTCGGGTCTTGGATTCTCCTCCAAGCCTGCTCAGTGATGGGGTGGGGGCTGCCAACCCCTCTACCATCACGTCAGCTGTGGGTCCTCCCATGGGGGTGGCCAGCTCCGCCACTTCCTTTCCGTCTGGTCCACTGTCACTTCGGATAGGTGGGTTCTCGAAGTGGTCTGTCAGGGACTGCTTCTGGAATTCGAGCAGTACCCTCCAAGCTGAGCCCACGCCCCTCAGGAGGAAAGAGTATCTGCTCAGACTCAGTCAGCTCTCTGAGACGACATCGCTCAGCTCCTCCTCAAGGAGGCTGTAGCTCCTGTGGCAGATCCTCCAGCAGAACAAGGCTTTGTCTCCAGGTACTTCCTGGTACCCAAGCAGATGGGGGGCTGGCGCCCCATTCTAGAACTGCATGACCTGAATCAATATCTCAGGTCACGCACCTTTCGGATGGTCACTCTGTCCCAGACCATACCATCCTTGGAGTAAAACATGTGGTTCTGTTCACTGGATCTGCAGGATATGTTCTTTCACATCCCAATCTGTCCGTCCCATCAGTGGTTCCTCCACTTCAGGGTCGAAGTCATCGGCCTGTCATCGGCCCCACTAGTCTTCACCAAATGCATTGCAGTGGTGGCGACCCATCTCAGGCATCGGGGGGGGGCAGGATTTATCCTTACCTCAACAATTGGCTTCTAGCAGGTTCCACTCGACAGGAGGTGGAGAGGTCCAGGGATCTGGCCCTCCAGACCTGCTCCCAACTCGGCCTCCTGATCAACGAGGCCAAGTCGTAACTCATGCCTTCTCAGGTGATGGGCTTCGTTGGGTCAGAGCTCGACTCTTCTCAAGCCAGAGCTTGGCTCCCATCGGACAGGGTGGAGGTTCTCTCTTTCTTTGCCCAGTCATTTCTGGTTGGGCAACTGCGCCCTGCCCAGGACCTTCTGCGCCTTCTGGGTTACATGACGGTGTGCACCTCAGTGGTCCGTTGGGCCTAGTTGCACATGTGCCCCTCCAATGGGAGCTGACTGCTCAGTGGACTCAGCTCATGGTCATTTCGACCAGCTGATCACTATAACCCAGAAGATGTGGGACGCTCTCCACTGGTGGACCACCCCAGATCAGTTTCAGGAAGGGATCCCATTTGTCCGCCCTGAACTGACGGTTGTCCTTACAACCAATGCCTCTCTCATGGGCTGGGGAGCCCACATGGGGGACAAAAGGGCCCACGGGCTCTGGACCCCCAAGGAGTCCTGATGCCACATCAACCTGTTGGAGCTCAGAGCAGTCAGACTGGTACTGTCAGCTTTTGCTCCTCAGCTCCGGGGTCAAGTGGTTCAAGTCCAGATGGACAATACCACGACCATGTACTACCTCAACAAACAGGGCAGTATGCACTCCCGTCTGCTGTGCAGGGAGGCGCTCGGCATCTGGACCCTCATGAGCCATCTGGAGGCAGATCTCCTAGCCATCCATGTGGCAAGAACCTCAAACCATCTGGCGGATACTCTCAGCCACTTAGACAAGACATCCCATGAGTGGTATTTCCATCCAGAAGTAGCTTACAGCCTGTTCTCCCACTGGGGCAAACCAGTGGTGGACCTGTTTGCCTCCAGGGACAACACCAAGCTGAGGCTGTTCCATGCCCGCCCCCCCCCAGCAGGGCTCACTGCAGTGGCATGCCTTTTCGAGGCCGTGGACCCCAGGCCTCCTGTATTTGTTTATTTATTTAGACAGCAGTTTGGAAAACCTTTGAGCCATAGGCTCATTTACCTAGGTACCTTGTCACAGTAAGCTGAAAAACGACAAACGAAAATACACAGTATAACACAGTATAACAGTAACTTAAGACAAGATACAAACAAGCTGGTACAGGTAGGATTGATGCAAACAATACCAGAGTTATGTTGTCCTTAGCAGCTTAGTAGTAAGCTTTGTCATTAGTATTGAGTACGGCTTTGACTAGTGGCAATTACAGCTTTGGGTGTTAACAAGGTGGTTCCGTAAGGACGTTTTGAAGCACGATATAGTTGGAGCTTCGGAGATGGAGGGGGGCAGTGTGTTGAACCAGGAGGAGGCCCTAAAGCTGAAGGCTCTTTGGCCATGAGAGGTCCTAGCTCTAGAGGTAACAAGAGAGGTTCTCCCGGAGGTCCGAGTATGAACTAGTGGGACAGAGTGGCGGATGGTGGTGTTCAAACCAGGCGGGGGTAGCCCAAGGAGGGTCTTTTTTGTAAGGGTACAGGTCAGATATTTGAGGCGCTCGTCAAGATCAAGTACCAGCGCTTTAGCATACAGTAGACAGGTGTGTGTTAGCCTAGGTGCCCCAGTAATTAACCTGCAGGCCTTATTCAGAGTAGTGCAAATTTTATGGAGTGCGGTCTGATCAGCAGCACCATACACCGGCAGTCCATAGTCCACTAGGGACAGGATAGAGGAGGTGACTGCGAATTGAAGAGCCTCCAGGGGGAGGCAGTGTTTATACCGATGTAAGATGCCCAATCAGATATTAGTGGCAGTGGCTAGGGCAGTGATGTGTCCATGGAAGGAGACGGAGGGGTCAAAATGGATCCCTAGGTATTTATAGGAGCAAACTTGTTCGAGTGGGAAAGAGAACCCAGAGTGAATGAGGAGTTTGAAGTTGTAGGACTTGTTTTGAGGATGAGTGAAGAACATGGTTTTGGTTTTTTTAAGATTTATCACCAATCTATGTTCCTTGAACCAGCCCTCGGCTTCAGTGAAGGACTTCTGCAGCGAGTCCTGGAGGGCAATAGGGTTACGACTTGAGGCAAAGATGACTGCATCATCAGCGTACAATAGAATGTTCCCCGAGCAAGAGCGTGAAAGGATGTTAAGGTAAAGGGAGAATAGTAAGGGGCCCAGAATGGAGCCCTATGTCTGAGTAGGTCCTATTAATTTTTACACGCTGTGAGTGGTCAGACAGATAACTGGTGCACCAGGAGATAGGCCCAGCAGTAAAACCAGAGAGTCTAAGGGGCGTCAAGAAGGAGGGGGTGGGAGACAGTGTTGAAAGCTTTAGAGAGGTCAATGAAGACCGCACCAGCCAGAGAACCAGTGTCTAAGGAGGAGTGGAGAAAGTTGGAGAACTCTAGGAGGGCTGTGTTGGTACTGTGGCCCGCTCGGAAGCCATGCTGCTCAGGACATAGGACATTGTAGGTGGAGAGGTAGTCAGAGATTTGAGAGGCTACCACTTTTTCCAAGGCCTTGGAGAGAGGAGAGAGAATGGAGATTGGCCGATAGTTTCCCAGCCACCATCTTATCACCACCTTTAAAGATAGGGGTGACAGTGGCGACTTTCCAGGCAGTTGGAACCTTCCCCAGGCAAAGAGAGTGGCTGATGAGGCACGTGATCGGGGTAAGGATTGTGTCTAAGACCAGCCATAGGATTCACAGATCCAGGGTGTCACTGCCCATACTATTACTCTTGAGGGCAGTGACAAGGTGCGGCCTAAGTTCTTTGGCAGAAACACGGTGGAGGAGAAAATAAGGGCGAGAAAGATTTACAGCAGGCGCTGGGGAAGGAGGGTCAAAAGAATTTGTAGGGAGGATAGGGTTAAGGTCAGTGAATGAGGTGTTGAGGTGGTTGGCTATGAGGGCTGGGTCTGGCGAGATCACGCCATTAATGTTGATCTGGGTGGGTGGGGGAGTGTGCACTCCCATTTAACTGTTTAATGTTATCCCAGAAGGTTCTGGGGTTCCCCCATGAGGCTGTGAGTGAGGACCGATAGTGCTCAGACTTGGCCTTTCTGATGGCCCGAGTGCACTTGTTTCGGGTGGTAGCATATAACTGCCTGTCACTGGGCTGGTCAGTCTCAATGGCACGGTGCCATAGGTTGTCCCTATGTTTGAGTTGGTGGATCAAAGCTGGGGTTACCCAGGGGGCATTCTGCCTTTTAGAACGGCAGGTCGATATTGGGGCACTATCGGCCTGCCGGGGCAAATGCCTTCCCTCCATTTCCCTTGATCCACAAAATGCTTCTTAAGGTGAGGAGGGACAAGGTGACGGTGATCCTGGTACCTCCAGACTGGCCGCACCAATTCTGGTATCCAGATCTCCTCAGCCTCAGCTGCAGGCCCCAGGAGCGGCTTCCAGCACACCCGGACCTGATGTCACTCAATCAGGGGAAGGTATTCCATCCAGACCTTCAATCCCTGCACCTCACAGCCTGGTACCTGAGCGACTAGAATTCCAGGCTTCCGGGTCTCTCTGAGGATGTCTTCACTGTAATGGAGGCATCCAGAAAGGAATCAACCAGGAAATGTTTTGCCTTCAAATGGAAACAGTTTTCCATTTGGTGTCAGGGCAAGGGCCTGGACTCTGTCCTGTCCAGTGGCTGACATTCTTGACTACCTTTGGTCTCTCTCCAAAGGGGGTCTGTGGTCATTGACCCTTAGGGTGCACCTGGCAGCCATCTCTGCTTACTGGGTGTGGGCCGGTCAGCCGACATTGGCACAGGAGACAGTGGTTGGGTGTTTTTTCAAAGGCCTGGATCACATATCCCCCTCTGGTGCGTGAACCTCCACTTCCATGAGATCCTCTGCTGGTACTGGCAAAGCTCATTGGCAAGCCATTCGAACCAATGCACAAGTGTGCATTGTAACACTTGTTGTGGACAACTGCCTTCCTGGTGGCAATCATGTCTGTCAGAAGGACAAGGGAGCTCCAGGCACTTTCGGTGGATTCCCCCCTTATCTGGTTTTCCACAGGGACAAGCTTGTCCTACGCCCCCACCTGAAATTCCTTCTGAAGGTGGTGTCAGAGTTTCACCTTAACCAGGTGTAAACTCTGCTGGTTTACTACCCCAGCTACACCTCGGAGGCCGAGTACAGGCTCCATACGTTGGACCTGAGATGAGCTCGCTCCTATTATAAGGAGTGGATGGCAGAAATTTGGGGAGAAGTTCACCAGCTGTTTGTCACCTACACTGAAGCTGCTTTTGGCAGACCTGCAGCAAAGCAGACGATTGCAAGATGGATTACATCATGCATTAGTCTATGCTATGAGTTGGCGGGCAAGAAGCCTCCCAGAGGGATAAGAGCTCATTCTACCCGCCAGACCGCTGCATCGGTGGCAGCTTCCATGGACATCCCTATCCAGCAAATCTGCCAGGCTGCTACCTGGAAGTCAGCAAACACCTTCATTACCCACTACCACATCGACCTTGAGTCACACTGGGATGCTGGTTTGGGGGTTTCAGTTCTCCAATCTCTGTTCCCTAAGTAGGGGGTGTGCGCCTTGCCTCCCTCCTCCCGGAGAACTGCTAGGAGTCTGCCAAAGAGTGTGGATGAACAACATATCCACAATCCTAGAAAAACAGGTTACTCACCTGTAACAGTAGTTCTAGGAGCGGTATATGTTGTTCATCCACACGGACCCACCCGACCTCCCCAGCTGTGGACGCACAACACCCGGCTTCCAGCAGGCTAAGATCTGGCGACATGGGGGAGAGCTGAGGGTTATACCACCCGGGTGGGTGGGAGGAGCCAGCTTGAAGACTTCCAGCAAGATTTAAAGTGGAAGGAGACATGCCAAAGAGTATGGATGAACAACATATACCACTCTGAGAACTACTGTTACAGCTGAGTAACCTGTTTAAGTATAGGAAAAAAAAAATAGATATCTACAGGAAAAATGGCATATGTGGGTCACAGAAACTGCACAAGCTGCTATCATGAGACTTTCCAAAATGTTTAGACCTTGCCTGCTAGACAATGTATGCAAAATTTCAGCTAATTTTGTCAAATGCTACCAAAACCATTAAGGTGCAAAGTTAGGGGTTTAACCTAGAACCTGTCGCTCATTACTAACTATACTGGCACTACCTACCAGTGTAATATATACTTTGCAAAAAAAACTGCATTGATGCACCAGTTAGCATTCAGCCTAATGCCAAAAAAGTAGGGAAATGTGGCGTTTGAGTTTCCAACCCTAACTCCCCCTACCAGCAGCAAAAGGACTAGACCACACAAGCCACCACAGACAGCCATCATCAAACAAGACAAACATACAGCTGTTTCCAAATGACATAAATGCAGCACCACTGATGTGCTGCCTTTGTAAATTTTTATCTGCAGCTTCATAAGCTTATGCAGCCCCACCTGTGTGTGTATATCATACAGCATGCATAAGTACCTGTGTCTGTAGACCTGCGCTTCTGTAGATAGAGGTACTGTTGCAATGTGAGTATCATGGCTTTCAGCAGTGAATCTAGACACTTTTCAACTGGGTAGCAGTTTTATTTAGGGGTAGCATTTTCCCCGAAAAACTGAAATGCTACCTTGGAAAGCTTAAATTAGGTTAAAACAGCTGCTTTTTGCTGGCCTAGGAGGGGTAGCAGATGCGGAAACAGTTGTATGTTGTTTGTTTTGCCTGGTGATGGCTGTCTGTAGTTGCTTGTGTGGTCTTTTCCTTTTGCTGCTGGGGGGGGTAGGGTTGGAAACCTTAATGCCACATTTCTCTACTTTCATGGCATTAAAGGAAACATAAACAGGGTACCCAATCTTAGCCCAAAAATCACACCAGCATCAGTTACTGTTTTACTTACATAACGCTGCAGTCTTTTTGCTTGTGAAGTCTGTCACTCCCAAGTCACTATAGTTTAAACATCACAGCACAGTGTAAACAAATCCCTTGGTCTGCATTGAAACTGGCCGGTCCTGTAGCCTCCTAAGATGGCGTCTACGTCTGTATTCGATGATGTAATGTAAGCGACATCATTCCCAAGAGTTACTGTGTTCTGTATGGGGACCTTATAAAGTATGTATGATAACTTAATTAAAAATAGCACTGCTGCATCAAATCCTATTTTGTGCAGGTGTGATAAGGTTGTCACACCTGCACAGTATAGGATTTGATGCAACAGCACTTTTTGCCTTGTCTTACAGTAACATGCTTAACACTAGGTATCTAGTGCCTCTCTCAGTTACCAACTTTTAAATAAATAAAAAATATTTATGACTACCCATTGTAAACCGGACATGTGGCATTTTCAGAATACTGGCCGAAACTTCATTTTGCGCCATAAGTGTAAAAACACGTCTGTCACATTTATGAGGTGGTGTGAAAAAAATTAATATGTTGGAAGGAGCCACAGTATTGAAAATTAGAAATATTTCAGTGTTCACTTATAACTAGGTCAGTCATTTTAACATATTTTTACCCCAAATATCTATATAGAAACATAGAATGTGTCGGCAGAAAAGGACTGCTAGGCCCACCCAGTCTGCCCAAAATTCCCTACCTAAAATCCATCTCTTAGGGAGCTAGCCTTCCACACTAAACCTCCTAATAATTCCCTTGTGCCTAGCCCATGCCATTTTAATGCCTTCCACTGTTTTAGCCCCCACCACCTCCCCGGGAGTCTGTTCCAGATGTCCACCACCCTCTCTGTGAAATAGAACTTCCTAGTGTTACCTCCGAATCTCCCCCCTCTTTCTGCAACTCATGACCCCTAGTTTTTGAGTGTCTCTTCAGCTGGAAAACGTTGCTCACCAGTACCCTATTTATGTCCCTGAGGTATTTGAAGGTTTCAGTCATGTTCCCCTCTCCCTCCTTTGCTCCAGGGAGTACATGTTAAGGTCTCTCAGCCTGTTTTCATCTGAAAACTGACTAAGACCCCCCCACCATTTTAGTTGCCCTTCTTTGGACCCTCTCCAACCTCTCCACATCCTTCCTGAGGTACGGCCTCCAGAACTGGACATCATACTCCAGGTGTGGTCTCACCAATTGCTTGTAAAGAGGCATTATGACCTCCTGCTTTCTACCAGTGAACCCCCTACCAGTACATCCCAACATTCTACTGGATCTTGCCACTGCCCTCTCACACTGCTTTGCCAACTTCAGGTCTCATGAAATGATTATGCCCAGGTCCCTTTCTTCCTCAATTGCCTCCAGGACCTACCCCCCCATGCTGTATTCTGCCCCTCATTATTTCCTCCCTACGTGCATGATTTTGCACTTTTTTGCATTGAATGACAATTGCCACTCTCTTGACCACTGCTCCAGTTTATCCAGGTTCCTGCACATGTTTCCAACCCTTTCCTCAGTATCCACCCTGTTGCAGATCTTCATATCATCTGCAAACAGACATACCTTCCCTCTAGCACTTCTGCTATGTCTCCTATAGAGATGTTAAACAGAAGCAGTCCTGGTACCAACCCCTGAGGCACCTCATTAGTGACTGAACCCTCCGTTTTGGGCACACCATTAACAACTACCCTCATGCATAACTTCACTAATTCTCAATATTTTGTTTAATGTAGTGTTCTTATAATCCCATTTCATGAACCCAGTAGGTGAAAATGTTCAAATCCAGCCCAAAATATGATTTCTCAGAGTGACTGCGAAGTCTCCTTTCAGACCAGATTTGAAAAATTTCACCAGCCTTGATCTTCCTGTATTTATCTTCACCATTCATCACTGATGGGTATATGGCGGAGGCGCTATGACCCCATGGGAGCTGTTAGCTTACAAATTTTTTTGTTTGGGGGAGGAGTCGGTGCCGAGGCTGGCGCCGCCCTCAAGGATAATGCCTAGCGTGCCGCTCGAGCATTAGCCAGTAACTAACACCGATTCCTCCTCCACCTCAATTCTGTTCTTCCCACCATTGAGAGTGCACCTCGTGAGAGCTGAAGACAGCTACATAGTTCGTTTAGTTCAATGCCACCAAAGTTCTGTCATATTTGACACCGTAGACTATTCTAACGGGTGAGACTGTTCTTTATTTTATTGCCATTGTTTCTACTGTGCTGATCAGTTTCTTGTTTTTATTCTTTTTGTGTGTGGTCGATCATGTCCGGTCTGGGGTCTAAATCAAATTCCAAGGTGGGACATGCCCCTATGCGTCGGTGCCCCTGTAGCAAGTCCATATATGTAATGGACCATCACGATCAATGTGTTTCTTGTCAGGGTCCACAACATGACATGGACAACTGCAACACGTGCATCGCCATGGACCACCGTGTCCTCGAAACATGCGTGTTGAAGGTGGGTCGGAATCCTCCTACCTTCGGAGGGCACCGTCGGTCCCAGGACGCCAAGGCGAGATCTCTTGACCCTTCCCCTGGGTCGCCATCCGTTACTATATGTACCAGAGTGCCACAAGCCATCAATGACGCTGGCCTTGCTGGTGTCTCCGGTTCGCTAGAGGCTCAGGTGGACAGTTGGCCTTCTCTGGGGGGGGTCGGTTGAGCACCCCTCTCGGTCGTCGGCCTTCTCTGAGCCACGGCCACCCCCTGTGTCAGAATCGGAGCTACACACTGGATCCGTACCAGTGGGGTCCTCGACTCCATCTGCTGGCTCCATTCTTCCTCCTGGCACCATTTCCGGAGCCAGTGAGCAGGGTGGTGCAGAAGGTGTGGCACTGTCTTCGTTCGGTGCGGTGAGCGGTTCCAAACTTGATAGGGTGCGAGGGCTGGCTTCTCTATCTCTCCCAGTCTCCCTGCTTTCTTCCTCTTTAGAGGAGGAGGTGGGCTCTGACCCAGATCGGTCACCCCCCTCTGAGAAACTCTTGTACTCTGAAGGGCATCGCCTCCCTACAAGGCCTAGCAAACATGGCTTTGAGGGTTTCTTCTCCTCTGTCTGGCTCTGTGTCTGGGGCCGCCATCTTAGAGTCCATGGTGCCGTGCATTCTGGTGGCACCATGGAACAGGGCGGTGCCATCCTTGGTGCCATGGAGAGGGCTGGCGCTGATGACAGAGCAAGTTTGGAGGATGGTGCAGGGTCTGGAAGCGGCACCGCTCCCGATGCCGAGTTGGGGTTTGCTGCCTCGGTGGGGGGGCCCGACTCTGGTGTTGAAGCTGGGAACGGCGCAGCATCTATTCCCTTGTTTAAGGTTAACTTGGGGGTCGCTAGGACAGGTTTGCAGACACCCGTGGCTCCTCCGGTGTTACCCCTCGTCCATCCCTGAGGCATTGGGGGGTAGATCCTTTTCTGAAGGGAAGGGCTTGAGAGCACCTGGGATGTCCTGGGGTCCTTCTGTCAGAGCTGCTGGTGGCTCTGGTAGGAGCCACAGTGCTGATCCCTCATGTTTTCGCTCTCCTCAGTGGGGAGGGCCTGCATCTGGTGGGGTTAGGGGCCACCCACAAGGGCCAAACCAGCCCCGGTCTCCTCACTTCAGGGCTTCTTCCTTAGGGCACTACTCAGGCTGCACCTGCATGGCTGTGCAACCTCCTGTGGTTTTGTTGCACAGCCCCACCCTCCAGGAGGGGTCGCGTGAACATTCCTGAAGCCCTAGCAGGGATTCTTCTCTTGTTTGCCAGTCTTCTCCTTCACCTTCGGATCCCCTGCACAAACTGTCTGCTGTCCCAGGCATTTTGGGTCCTACGGGGCCCTTGTCATGGGACCAGTTCAGAGGTTCGGCTGCAGCCTTTCCTCGCTACCTTAGAGCTCTGGTCCAGGTCATTTTTAGACAACAACACCTTGCTGCACCCAATCCTGAATCGAGCTCCTCTGCCTCCTTGTCTTCCTCTCCTGAGGAAGAAGACACCTCAGTCCACTTGTCCTCAGATGTTGATACCACCAGCTATCAGCTTTTCTTGTCGAGGTTGATGAAGGAACTCCACATTTCCCCTTTTGGAGGCTGTGATGCTGCCCATGCAACGCTTGCTGTCTTGGGAAAGCTTTCCTCAGAGAATACTGTTATACCTCCGTGGTCTATTCCTTTTCAGGAAGTGTCCCATCGGGTCTGGCAGCCTCCAGCTACTCCCTCTCCTGCCCCAATGGACTGCTGATGCAGGTATCATGCACCCTTGGGGTCTCCAGGCTCCCTGCCTCTTCTCACTTCTGGGATAGAGTTACTAGATACCCCTTCTGGGCATCATCACCCAAGACATGACCACCCCCCCCCCCCAGAGTCTGACTCAGCTGAGTTTGACCACTGGGGGAGAAGGATTTTTTCCTCGGTGCATCTCCTTATGTGTATTTTGGCACATTAGGCCCATATGGTTGTCTATTCTAGACACTTATGGATGGTACTGGGACAGCTCTTAGCCACTTTGCCTGATACGGGGGTAACCAGGCAGGCTATCTGTCTTTGTGCTTCTGGCCTAGAGCTAGCATGGTATCTTTCAAGAGCATCTTATGACGCTAACAAGATAGTATCCAGGTTGGCAGGATCTAAAGTTTGTGTGAGACAGACAGCATGGCTTTGCCTTTCTAAGTTGTCACCCTTGGCCCGGTGTAGGGTGATTGCCTCCCCTTTCCAAGGAGCCCATTTTTTTCTCCTGCAGGGTGAGACGGGAATTGGCAGGGTGCCTTCCTTCTCCCAGGTCTCAGGAGTCCCCTTCTCATTCTGACCAGTCTCGTGCCTCTCTAGGCCCATAAGGGGCTTCTCCCCCTGTGGTCCTCCCCCACAGAGGGCTGAGGGGACGTCTTCCCTCAGGGATGTGCCAGGTCCCCTTTGAGGGGCTTGTCACTCACCCACCAGTGATGAATGGTGAAGATACATACAAGAAGATATGAAAATTACATACCTACTGTAATTCTTAATCTTCTTGTATATCTTTACCATTCATCACTGCTTTCCCTCCCATCATCCCCTCTGGTGCCTCAACCTCTGAGCAGTACCTTCTCCCTGCTTGCCCACTCCTCTGTGGGCACCTGGTGGGGTAACCCCTTGCTTCCCTACTCTCTTCCTTCTGGAGCTGTTCTCCTTGTGAGGGGAGGATAAGCAGGGTCTCCCCTTGATATGAGGGCTCATCTGGTCCCTCTTTGTCTCTCCCTCTCTGTCTTGCCTTAAGACGAGAATTCGGTCCTAGAACCCTTAGATCTGTGGGCATGAAAGACCTCCCCCTTTTCTCCTTAAACCATGTAGTTGACCTAGGACAGTGCCCTTCCCTCCAGGAACCCTTCTCCCTTGCCTGGCTCTGGGTCTGTTTCAGGGTCAACAATTCCTAGATGTAAATTCTTTTGAGAGGTCATTTGTTCTGGGGAGGACTCTGTCCCTGCCGTAGTGCCCTAGGACAATCTTTAGAGACCCCAACACCCTACTCCCTGGGAACTTAATCAGGCACCTCCTTTCCTGCTTTATAGCTTTTTCTCGAGCTAGTTTAGCTCAAAACAGTTGATCTCTTCAGTTTGAGACGGACCAATCTCCCCTTAAGAAGCATCTGGTGAAGGTAGGAATGGAGGTGGCCTTGACTCCTTTCCCTGATAGCGTGGGGTGTTAAGGGGTCTTAAACCTTCTCTAGTAATCACTTCTTATTCTGATTCTTTTTCCAAATCCTTCCCACCTCTCTTTCCCTTAGGACTGTCTAGTGGTTCGGGCTCCCTCCTAAACCACACCTTTAGGTAACTTCCCTCCCCTCCTGTGTCGGCTTTTTCTCCTTTCTGTTTATATCCTTTCCTTTTACTATCTCTAGGGCTCCCTTGCCCGGCCCTCTATTTTTTTCTCTATTGCTAATTTCACTCTCTCTGGCGGACAGAACTCAGTTGAAGGAGGAATCGGTGTCAATTACTGGCTAATGCTCGAGCGGCACGCTAGGCATTGTCTTTGAGGCGGCGCTGGCCTCAGTGCCGACTTCCCCACCAAACAATAAAATGTGTAAGCTGATAGCTCCTGCAGGGTCATAGCACCTCTAACATATAGTCACCAGCGAAGAATGATGAAGATATACAAGAAGATCAAGAATTATGGTAGGTACATGCCGGCCCGGGTTCAGGAATGGATTCGGGCGGCTGGAGGGCCAGCTGGGGGGAGGAGGATTGAGTGCCCAGAGGCTGCTGTCCTCCTCCGGATGGGGTGGGATGCAGGTCCCACTGCAATACCGTCACTTGGGTGACCACGGGTGGAGGTGCAGCGAGACAGCATGCAGTAGGGAGGGAGGACATCTGCCGGGAGCCAGTGCGTCGGCACGTTGAGACGTGCATCACTCCTAGGCTCCCCTTGTGTGCGGACGTCCTGAGGACTGGGACCAGAAAAAGTGAAAAGCCCTGCATTGAGCTCCTGTAGACGGGACTCGGCTGTCCTGAGACAACCCTTAACCAGGCTCCATAGATGGGGCTGGTGACACCTTCTGACGCACACTTACGGGACTGAGAGGGGAATTTAGAGGGGACCCCCCTCCTCCCCACCTGGGGGGTAAACCGAGGCAGGATGGGGAAGGCTCACCAGTACCCAGAGGGAAGTACCTGTGGCGGAACTACAGGAACACGCAGCCTAGGGATCCCTGAAGAGTGGAGCTTGGTGCAGCGAGGAGGGGGCATAAAGAGACAATATGAAAAAAAAAAAAAAAAGAATAATGGCAGGTACGTAATTTTCATTTCACGAATGGGGGTCCCAAAACGGCCACATTGAAAGTTTTTGTAAAAATATTGGGCCCTATGCGCCGCATATCTGAAGCACGTAGGCAACCTTAAGTGTGAATGATATACAGCAGGGGTCCTGCGGACCCCCATCGGCATTCCCCAAGGGTGCGCAAGGTACATATGCACCCACCTCCCAGGACACATGAGGAGCACCACGCCAGGGAGGGTATCAGGGGCATGCCTGCACTACACAGCATTCACAAAGTCGCATAGTGCCAGGCTCAGGGGGCACCAGGTACACCAGCCGAGACCAGGCATAACCAGGTACGCACCCCCATGTTCTCCAGCCGCCGGGTGCAGCGGCACCGGTCAATGGACATCCATTCCTCCCCAGCCCACTAGGCTGCAGGGGAGGGGCGAGTGCCCGTGAGTGGTCTGATGTTGCCGCGGTGTGCGGCACATCCCTGCGTGGACATGCACCGCCACGTGGGCACAAGGGATCAATGAGGAGGACCTGGTGGGGCATCCAATGGATGCCTGCCCAGGTCCCGGCTCTGCCCTGTAACCCTGCACATCGAGGGGCGTGGCCATGGACATGCACCCCGCTGGTGCTTGCGGTCATGCATACCGTGCACCCTGCACCTGTCTGGGCCATGTAGGTCCGTGGGCAGGATACACGCCTCAGGCGTGTATAACCTGCCCTTTCGTGCATAGGACCCATTGAGAATTCGTGAGTTATGAACAAGTTTTGAAATATTTCAAAATTCACTTATAACTTTGTCATTTTACCATATTTTTCCAACAAATTTTCAATATGGTCTTCTTATGTAACTACAGTACTTATGAAACCAGTTAGTGAAAATTTTTAAATAGTACCTGCAAGTGGGTATTGTGGAATGACCACAACATTTTGCAACAGATTTGAAAGATTTCAGCTACCTTGTCCATGAGGTGGGGTCCCAAAAAGTCTGTGTTGAAAATTAGGTGTAAAAATATTGGAAAATGACAAAGTTATGAGTAAAAGTTCAAAATGAAGTGAAATACAGCACATTAACCAGACATATCTTATTCTATCATATCGCAGTTGCCGGTTCCAGCAGCAAGACGTCTTTTTGATCAGAGAGTGGATCTACGCCATGAACACTTTCAGATGAGTGAAGGTGTATGTGTGTGTGTGGGGGGGTGTTGGTGGGTACAGAGTAGGGGGTTGGAGTGGGTGGCAGCGTGGGGGGTTCAGATCGGCAAGGGACCATTTTCTTCTTTGCAGGTTTCTCAAAAAAAAAAGTTTTCTTTTTGGTTTTTTTTTTAACATTTGAAGTGGACCCTTGCTGACACTGAGGGTTGGGCACTCCAGTGTTGGAATACTTTTTGGTGGCATCAAGGGTGAGCACCTTGTGCTGCCACCAGAGGGGGCACTCTGGAGGGGAGGAGGGAATAATTCAGCAGTACCAGGCTTGGGCACCCTGGTCTGCTTAGAAATTAATATATTGTATTAGGTAGGCAGATAGACAGACAGACAGACAGACTGGCAAAATAGAACAGCACAAGATGCCACTCCAGGCTAGGAACCTGTGCCAGGCAACAATACAGGAGTTCAAACAAAAACACTGGCACAAGACAGGAAGATTCGCTTTGCATTTTACTCAATAATAAAAGGCATACCAAAAACAGATACCTACCCATTACTGTGATTCAGTAGTGGGAAAAAAAACTGTCATCCACACTAGATAGATAGCTAGACAGACAGACAAAACAGATAAATAGATCTTACTTTGAGGGGGCTCTTGCAGTAGGCAACACAGTTAGGACTAAGCCACCAGGTGCCAGGACCACACGGAAAATTTCTAGCCGGAAGTCTACAACAGGGGACCACCCCCTGATGTCGGCATGGTGACGTCCACACTAGCATAAGAGGGGCGGTCCCGCATGCCCACCTCAGTTCTTTTCCCACCATTGACCTGCGCTTGTCAGACCTTGCGGATCATTGCTTCAATCGACTGACATTTTCTAACTTTATTATTTTTTCCTCATGTACATAGTTCGCCCTTCGGCTCCATGTTGTCGCCTATTTCTTCTGTGGATTCTCACAAGTCTAAGTGTGACTGCAGCAAGCACCTCCCCGATAAAGACAGCCACACCGCGTGCATCATTTGTTTAGGCCCAGACCATGATAACGAAGCCTGCCAGGCGTACCAGACATTCAGCCAGGTCACCCACAAAAGATGCTGGAAGGTTCTGGAAACCCATCAACTCCAGCAAGATTGGCTACCTTAGAAAAGGAGCTGCACACCCACGCCACAGTGGGGACTTCTACGGAGACTGTCCTCATCAAAGAAGAAACACAAGAAGCATCAGGACCGGGAACGGTCCACTCATGAGCCACGGTCGCCTTTCAGGACTGCGGCAGACACTGGATCCCCCCCCCCCCACGTGGGGTCGACCTCAGCGACCACATCAGTCCTCCTTCCTTCCGGGCTACCTGTGGACAAGCCTCCTGCCATTATTTCTGTGGTGGGTAGTGCTTCTGCAAGTTTGGGGGATTCCTCCTCCATCCCGCTGCCCCTGTTGCTCAGGCCAGTTCTCCACAAAGGTCCTGAGCCAGGTGGCCAGGCCGGCTCTTTGGCTGACGCTTTGGTTGACACCACTCATCCAGCCTCAGCGTTTTTGCTGGACCCCAGCTTGGGGTCGAACGACTGTCTGTCAGACCAGTGACAGCTGTCACCCACTCCTTCTGTGCCGCAGCCTGCACCTGTGCCTTCAGCTCCTCAGCCACTGCCGGTGGTCCCCTCGCAGGGTCCTTCCCACCAGGTACCAGCAGGGCCTCGCTCCACAGGTTTCCAGTTTTCGGACCCAGTGTCGAGCCACCCTTTAGAGCCTGCAGGTCCTTCTTCTCTGGATAAGGCGCCCCTGACTGCCTTGCCTCTGGACACCTCCTCGGTTCCCCTGGAGTCGGATGATTCCTTGGACCCTTCTGCAACTTTTCCCAACCAGCAACCACCACCAGTTCTGACTACAGACCACACCTTGGACCCCCCAATCTGTCCTGGGCCTGGACCTTCAGTCCATGCCTCTTGGGCGTTCAGCAAGCCCATTGGGCCCGGCATCAGGCCCTGTTTATGGCCTCTTGACACATTATCCGGTGCTGGGTTATTGTTTCCACACGACGCTCCTCTGCCAGACATCAGCGAACTACAACGCTCTCCTTACTGCATGGTGGGCGTCTGCTCAGTCCTTGCCCAGCAGGTACTGGCCACAGCCTCTCCCCTGTCAAAGGACTCCCCTTTTTCATATGGAAGCTCCTCCTCCCATGATGGAGCACCAGTTGGGTGCCAGGATGATCACGATCTCTGGCCTTTCGCCATTCCCGCACTTTGCTTCGAGCTCTGAGGGATCTTTGCATGTGATCTCAGATTCCGGTTCTCTCCCCAACCCCCACTTGCCTCCTGGGAAAGTGTGGACTAGGGACACTCCTAAATCCCCTCCAGGGGACCCCTCTTTTCTGGCTATGATGAAGACGATCCAGGCTTCCCAGAGGCGGCATACTGAGGAGCAGGACCCTCAAAGACACCGTTTGGTTCAGCATCTGTGCCTTCCGAAAGTTGAGTCGGTGGTTATCCCCCCCCCCTTTACAGGTACCACATGACAATGTTTCTTCTGCAGTCTGGCAACAGCCGGCGTCAGTCCCGGATGTTCCAAGGAGGACTGACAAACGATATCATGCTCCCGACGGCAGGCCTCATTTTGACTCCCACCCCAAGGCTGACCCCTCGGTGTTAATGGATGTTCAGATGGAGTGTGAGGAGTCCAATAGTTGGGGTGACTCCCCTCCAGATAGGGAGTCCAAGCATTTGGACCTCCTGGGGCGCAGGGTCTATGCCTCTTCGACCCTGGCCTTGTGGGCCCAGAACTACCTCACACACATGCTAGTACATCAGCAATCTCCTTTAGGGCAGGAAGGAAACCTGCTGCAATCCCTGATGGAGTCTTCATCCAGTCTCAGATAGAGCATCTCGTAGGTTCTGCCTCTAATGTAGGCTTTCACGCTTTCTATGCCTCATACGACACGGTGGATGCTGCCACCCACTGCATGGCTTCTGCTGTCTGTATCAGGTGCCATGCTTGGCTTAGGCTGTCTGATTTTACCAGAGCAGTACAGGCTTCCATTTTGGATGCCCCCTTTTAGGTCCCTTTGCTGTTAGGGAAGGATGTGCAGGTGTTGCTGTCCACCCTGCAAGAGTCCGGAACAGTTCTTCACACTGGTTTCCATGACCAGCAGGGCAGGTCACACCTGCCTCCAACCCACCATCCTGGGCAGCGGCCCCAGTGTCGTCAGCTGTCTGGGTCTCGGGTAAGTGCCAGGCCTCTTTGATCCTGGGTACCCTGGCCATCAAAGCCCATAAGGCAGAGGTGCCATCAATGCCTACCACCTCTTAGTAAACCCCAGTAACCCCCTTTCCCCTTCGTAGGGTTGGGGACCGGGGGGGAGGACGAAGGGACAAGGGTTCACCTCTTCCCTTTTTTTTCCCCTTTCAGCTCCTGTTTCTCTATTGTTTTTTATGTCCTACAAGAGATGTCTTGCTATGGGACGTTAACCCAGGGTTCTTCCTGGAGAGCAGGTGATCCAATCTCCCTTTAGGTAAGGTTGCTTGACACCTTACTCTTTCTCTTCATTTCCAGAGGGTCAGGTTCTGTGTTCCCTCCACCCTGGCTATCTGGCCTTGAGCCTTTCCTGGCCCCTTTCATGCTCTGCCATTCTGGGCTCCTGTTATGAGACAGGCAGGGTAATACTACTACCAGCATATGGACCTCCTGCCTCAAACTCCCTTTCCTTGAGAGGGAAGGCACCTCTCTCACTGGAGGTTAAGGCCAGGCAGGTCTCTGTGGTCCTTCCAGTGCACCCAGTCTGAGTGTTAGTTATCCGGTGTTCCTTCAGATTTTTTGGGGGGACCAGCCATTCTGTACTGCAGCCGTGTTGGGGCCCAATGCAGGCCTGTTGCCCCCTCTCATCAACCATTTTCTCAGTGGGCACATTTCTGCTACAAGATGATGGGAGCCCACCACTCCTTGTGAAGGAGGGCGTGGTCACTCCAGGAGCCATCTACTAGGGGGTTCTCTTTCTTCCCATATTTTTATAGGAGCCATCCTGTTGCTTGGCCGTAGTACATTTCATCAGAGACTTATCTGGCATTTTCTCAATCCAACCCCTTTAGGACTGCCTTCTTTCCTTTGGGGTGGCTCCTCGGGGTTTCATGGCCCAGAGGCTCTTCGACTTTGGCCTTAGTCCGATCTTCTCTACTGGGTCAGGCTCCTCTTGGGTCTCCCCAATTACTCTATGATGGGAGACGCTTCACGGGGCTGTCCTACTCCTGGTCTCCTTAGGCACTCCTAAGGTGGGTTGGTAAGCACATGAGTGCCCTGAACCCTCTCTTGGGTTGGAGACACCTTGTTCTGGTCCTGTTAACTTGGGACTGGATGGTTTAGGTTTCATGCCCTATGGTTTGGCTGTCCTCTACCTGCCCTCCCGGTGCCGGATACCTAGGGCAGTCTGCCCAATCATCCCTATGCATTGCTGGGATACTGTTTTGACAGGTTCCCTAGCATACCTCCATCTGGCGTTGTGGGGTAGCCCTGTCTTTAGCTCTGGCCCTTGCTCAGCAGGAGTGTTCCTGTGTTGTCCGACATCAGGCAGATGACAGCGAGACCTTTCGCCTGGAGGCATGGTGTCAGCCTCTGTTACCCTTGCCTGGGTCCTTACCCAACAGTCCTGGTAGAGAAGCGTCCTACCCTTTGGCGATTCCTGTTCCCCAGGACCCCCCATTCCTTGTGGGTGGTGGGACTGTAGGTCTTTTTCAGGGTCCCCTCCTTGGGGAGTCGAGAGGGACAACTTTTGCCTTGCTCTGTCATCAGGAGGTTTCTTCCCAGGTGTTTGCGACCCCTTGCCTCCCCTAAGCAGATGAGGGTCGGGTCCTTTCTGGGGAAAGGTTCCTTTTTTTGATGGCCCCTTTCTGTCTGGAACATAACTTCCAGCTTAAAAGACCCTTCTGCACTCAGGCCTCTGAGGTCCCGGAGGGAGAGGCCTTTGTTCTTCTGTTTCACAAAGCCCTTTTGGCTTTGTGCTCCCTTTTCTTGGTTACTACCTCACTTAGGGTCACACATCCCTTCCTTCCGGAAGTGAGAGGCACCTTGCCTTGCCTTCCCAGGTGATCTATTCTGATGTTTCCGTCTGAGGTCTTGACTCTTCCTTCTGGCAGGATGAGCTTCTCCCGGGGCTTCCTAGCCCTAGGGATCCAGCCATATGGCATCCTTGGGTCTTGGATTGTTCCTTGGCCCACTAAAGGAGCCAGTTCAGCTCCAGTGTGTGACTGACTTTGGAGGACATTACCTTGTCCCAGTTCTATTCTTTGGTTGTTTGAATCCTCGGAGGGACTGGGTAGGGTTGTCTCCTTGGAGAAGGCTAGGCTGCATACTTGGTGGCTCTCAGGATCAGGACACTCAGTTGTCCTGCCCCATAGCCCTTTTACACTTTGCCCTGTTTTGTCCCAGACAGGGCCTTCTGGATTCTACCCTCTATTTTAGAGGACTAGCTTTGGGCTAAGGGTCATTTTGGACCTCCTTTTCTCCTCTGCATACTGCAGTGAACTTTCCTCCTCTCGGGAGTCTCGTCCTTTCTCGTGGCATTGCTTGGGACTCAGTCCTAATGGTATTGCCTACTGCAAGAGCTCTTCAAAGTAAGATAGTGCCATTACGTAAGAACTTACCATAACAGTAGGTCTTCGAGAGGAGCTCTTGCAGTGATCAGATTTTTCCCTCCCTCCATCACCCTGCTCTCTTTTCCATCTTGGCCTTTCTTGGCTCCAGAGGACCTCTCTTTCTCTCCTGTTTAATCTTCTCACTGGGTCTCTGGTGGGAGAACTGAGGTGGGTGTGGGGGTTGATATGCCAACATCAGGGGTGGTCCCCTGTTGTAGACTGCTGGGTAGAAATTTTCTGCTGTTGTCCTGGCGCCTGGCGGCTTAGTCCTAACAGTGTTGCCTAGTGCAACAACTCCTCTCGAAGATCTACTGATCTTATCTGTGTCAATCTTCACCATTTATCACATTTGCTTTCTGGCCAGAGATCACGACCTCACAGGATCTTTTTTTTTTTTGGATGGGCAGAGTCGACGTACCGACGGCACCGCCCTCAAGGCCGATGCACTGTGTGACGTTCGCAGGTTGGCCATTGGGTGTCGTCAACCCCGCCCTCCCACCAGTTCTTCGTCTCCCACCATAGAGAAAGCATCTCGTGTGGAGCTTCAAGCAACATCGCTTCTCTTGTGTCTTTGACACTGAAAAGTTTTACCTGCCAGTTCCGTTTCACCCCATTCAATGCCGCTGATGGTAAGACTGTTCTATTTATTATTTTTCAGTGACATTGAGTCTGTGTTTGAATTGTTTTTCCATCAATCATGTCTCGGTCGGAGGGCAAAAAGTCGCTGAAAGCTGGGCGGCCCCCTATGCGTCGGTGCCCGTGCGGCCGCCAGTACCCCATTACCGACCAGTATGAGCATTGTCTTGCGTGTCTTGGCCTGCTTCACGACATGGATTCGTGTGATGCCTGCTTCTCCATGGACCATTGTGTCATCGATCAATGCACGTGGAAAGTTGGACGAGCTCCGCCGACTTTCGGGGGACAGGCGCGCACTCAGTGGGCCAAGTCGCGGTCTCTAGACCTTTCCTCTGGGTCCCCTCCCAGTTCTATATAGACCACGGAGGAGGGAGCTTCTACTTCTAGTAGCCTCACCGTAGCAGAAGCCCCTTCCGTGGTGCAGGAGGCCCAGTCCATTCCCCTTGGGGAGTGGGTTGGAGGCACTGCTCTGACAATCACCCCTTTGGGGGCAAAGGCTCCTCCGGTATAATTTCCTTGGGCTGGGAAGCCTGGGTCGGCACTGTCCTCAACACTGTTCATCGGTGCTGTCTTGGGCCTCAGCACCGTTCGCGGCACCGTGGGCCGTGGTTGGTGCCGGTCCACCACTCTGCGCCATCTTTGCTGTCGATGCTGTTCATAGCACCAGTCATGCTGATGGCACTGTGGGAGGTTCTATGGCACCATCATTGACTATTTCTTGCCTCAGCGTAGTTCGCGGCACCGTGGCTGAGGATGGTGTTGTGTCTAGCTCCGGTGCCGCTTGTGGTGCTGAGTGAGAACACAGAACTGTGGGAGGTGTTGTGGTGCTGAGGGAGTTGTCGGTGTCACTATCTGCGCTGTCCCTGACTCCAGTGCCACTCGCAGCACCATGGGACAGGACGGCACCATGGCAGACATTGACTTGGATCTGGTGACACTCTCAGCACTGTCTCTTCTTTGGGCACCATTTGCGGTGCCTTGGGGAAGTTTAGTGCCGGCTCTGGTATGGACACCCAGACTGGTGCCTCCTTCGGTCCAGACAGCAGTGGGCGTCCGCGTATGGTCTGGCAGTGGACTTCGGTCTCTACCTCTTCAGAGATGGACTCCGAGTCTGGTTCGGACCGGTTGTCTGACTCTTTGGAGTGACCAGGGTTGTCAGCTGCCTAGGCTGGTGTTTGCAAGGAGGAGGGCTTTTTCAGATTCTGAAGGGTCGAGGGGTCAGGGTTCGATGCGGCGATCCTTTTCCCGGACCCACCCGGGTTTGGTAAGGAGTCTTAGCATGGACCCCTGTCCTTCCTTCTCGTTCTCCCCGAGAGGGACCTGGCCTTTGGAGGGAAGGGACTGTCCTTTTGGATTTCCATGGTCCCAGTCACCTCACAGGGGGGATTCTTCAGGGCACAGCCTGGGCAGTTCCAGCGTGGTTGATCAACTGTCGGCTGTTGGGCTTTCCAGAGCTCTTCCTTCCCTTGGGGCTCCTGGTGCACTCTCTTGCCCAGACAGAGGACAGTTGCCTTCTATTGTTGACTTAGCCCCCACTTCCCTGTCACCATCTCCTGCTCTCCAAGCATTCTTGGCCCTAGGGGACCGCTCCTGGGAGCAATTCAGGGGTGCAGCTGCTCACTTCCCTACGTACGTCAGGGCCATGGATGAGCGGGTGTTCCACCCTCCCCCTGAGCAGCCAACCTCTGGATCTCCGAGGTCTTCCACTTCCTCATCCTCCTCTTCTGGAGGAGAGGAGCCTTCTGTCCACATCTCCCCTGCTGCTGATCTCGCGAAGTATCAGCATTTCCTCGTGAGGATGATGGAAGACCTGCATGTCACCCTGCCCACTCAGCACAATCTGGAGCATTCAACCCATGCCTTCTTAGGTGACTTCAGTGCTGCCACCCTTGTGGTGTCTGCCTAGCCTGCTCCTTTCCAGGAGGCATCATTGCGGTTCTGGCAAAGACCCTTTTCTGGAGTCCCAGCCCCTAGGGATCTGAGCCAGAAGTATTGTGCCCCCCCCCCCGAGTCTCCAGGTCATATGCCTCATCCTCAGTCAGGACTGATGCAGCTGGACACTCCCGATGGCTTCACGCCCTCCACAGTGACTGGCCCCCAGATCAAGAGTATGCGGATTTTGACTTCTGGGGGAGGAGGACCTTCTACTTGGCACGGTTGCTTCCTTCAATTTCTGCTCATCAGGCCCACTATGCTACCTATGATAGGTTTCTGTGGTCCAGGCTAGGTCAACTCCTAGCCTCAATGCCTGATTCGGAGGTAACCAGACAAGCCATTGCACTCTCTGCACGTGACTTGGAGCTAGCAAGGCACCAAGCGAGGTAGCTTCCAGGGTCGTAGGGACAGCGATCTGTACTAGGCGGACGGCATAGCTGTGTCTTTCCTGGTTGTTACCCTTGGCCCAGTGTAGGGTGATTTTCTCCACATACTGGAGAACCCACCTTTTCTCCCATAGGGTGAGGCGGCATCTGTCGGGGCAACCTCCTGCCCCCGTCCGGGGATCCCCATCTCACTCTTCACAGTCTCGGGCCTTGACAGGCCCATGAAGGTTCTCCCTCTCAGTGTTTTTCCCCCACTGGGAGCCAAGGAACTTAGTCCTTTAAAGTCTAGAGCCCCCTTTGGGGGGGGCTCGGTACTCACCCAAATGTAATGAATGGTGAAGATTGACACAGATAAGATATGAAAATTATGTACATACCTTAATTCCTGATCTTTCTGTGTATCTTCACTATTCATCACAAATCCCCCCCCCCATCCCCCTGGGGCCTCAGTCTCTGGGTCCCCCTTCCCCCCCTTCCTTTCCACTGGTCAGGAGTGGGGTGACCTGGGGCACATAGGGGGATTTTTACCTTCTAACAGGAGGGGAGAGAGATCGGGGGAGAGGGTGCTTCGCTCCTCCATGCCTTGGCTCCACCCATTTGGGGTGGGGGTTGGTGGTTGCCCTCTCTTCTCTTCTCTTCTCTCTCTCTCTCTCTCTTCCTCTATCCTCCTCTGTTCCTGTCCTTAGGGACTCATCCCTCAAATTTAATTAAAAAGAAACCTTTGTTTCTCCCCTTCTTATTATGTGGTTTCGGGAGGGGACAACCCTGGATCCTGTCCCTTTCTCCCAGAATAGCCTCTTCTGCTCATGCTGGAGTTCTTGCCAGTGATTCTGTGCCTTGAATTCTGGCAATTCAGCCTTCTGGCTACTCCTTCACAGCTACTAATCCAGTCTGGAGACAGTCATCAGTCCAGGGTAGGTCCTCCCCCCCTCCCATTTCTTGTTTTTCCCTCCCTCCTTCCCATCCTTTTCTGATTCCAGATATTGGGGCCACTTCCCAAACCCCTTAGTTTTTCTCACTGTCCTTCTGTCCTCTCTGTCATTTATTTCTCCTTTTAGTTTGTATATATATTTTCCTTTGTCTGTCCCTTGGAATTCCTTGTCCCTCCCTTGGACTTCCTTGTCCCTCCCTCCCAACCCTTTCTTACTCTACAGTGACTCAGAACTGGCGGGAGGGTGGGGTTAACGACACCCAACAGCCAACCAGCGAGTGCCACACAGTGCATTGGCCTTGAGGGCGGTGCCATCGGTGCGTCAACTCCGCCTATCCAAAAAAAAAAAAACTCTTGTGAGGTCGTGGCCTCTGGCCAGAACCCAAATGTGATGAATAGTGAAGATTCACAGAAAGATCAGGAATTACGGTAGGTACGTCATTTTCATTTACGGTAAGTTCTCACATAATTGCATGATAGATACAGTAGATAGATGGATGGATGTAACTCAAACCGGGATGTGAGGGGACTGCTGGCCCATGGACGAAAGTCCCACTGCTCTCGTATGGAAAACATGGTACCCTAACTGCTGGCAAACGCTGCCTTTCAGGATGCCCAGAAGAGTGATTTCTGGCCATAATTAAAAAAAAAAAAAAAAACAGCAGACTCTAGCTAAACATGTCCCATTTATCTAGGTTTGGGTGTTTGTTTTTTAAAAAAGCATCATTTGTATGCATTTACCACATTTTTACTTCAAAAACAAAAACAAGATGGTGGCTGTTATGAACAATGTTTTTTTTTTCCATCACAGATGATGATCTTTGAAAGGTATATACATATGAAAGGTAGAGTTATCTTTCATATCAGAGGATTATCCAAAAACCCTACTGAGAATGCTCAGAAAAAAAAATGAAATCCTCATAAATCTGGAACCCATTAATATTTTTTCATGAAACCTTTGAAATGCACTACCCTTAGCACAGGCCACTTCTACCCCAAAAAGTTATGGAAAAAAAATCCATGCCATCTAGGCTGTACGTGAGCAAAAAAAATGTGTATTACGTATACAAAGAAAAACGTAATTAATTAAAAATCGATGTTCCATATCTCAGAAACTGCATAAGATGTCGTCATGAAACTTTTCACATCTTGAGACCCTGCCTGCCAGACTACGCATACCAAATTTTGGGTTATTTCTTTGAGCACCACCAAAATTATTAAGGTGCAAATAGCTGGGTTTATCATTAAACACCTTACTCATCCCTAACTATACGGCTGCTACCGTACCAGTAAAATATATATGAGTGGGCCCTTTTCCCTACTGAAAAAGCCATCATGTATTTCCCCATATATGATAGCAGCCAAGTAGGGTATTATGACCCTAACTAGCTGCTTATTAGGATTTATTTATTCATTTATTGGATTGATCGGATTTACAACCTTTGAGTCAGAGACTCGTTTACAAAGGCACCTCATCAAAGACAACAACATTGGTACAACATACTTAATACAGGCAGTGGCCCAGCTAGCTGCCTATTAGGATTTATGACCTGAACTAGCTACTAATTAGGGCATTATAACTTAAATTGGCAGTCAATTTGAGTATTATGACCTTAGGTAACTAATTACACTGAATTAAAGTATTATGGACACCTGAGGAACATATTAATATCCAATATACAGTTCACAAGCAATGCTGTTCCTCAGAACTAACACTAACACATACAGTACCAGTACCCACTCAGCAGGTCAGCCCTCTACTCCCAAAGTGCCAACCTCCAAGCGCAGTCTTGTGAACAGTTAACAGAAACAGGGTAACCCTTCTGTCTGTTTTGTGGGTTTGAATCAACCTTTGGTCTCATGTTCTGGAGGGATTAAAACTGTGAACCTCTTGCTAGCATACCCAATGCACAGGCTCAGAGAATTCTGTCTTCGGGGGGGGGCAGATATCTTTGCCTATGGCCACCTTACCAGGTGTAAAAAAATGAACCCTTAAAAACTCTAATAAAAGACATTAGATTTAACGCTACCTTCTTCCAGTTTGGTATCACCATTCACGCTTATGCTTAGTGTCAGCTTTAACCATATATACTTCACTTGTTAACTCATTCAGGCCTAGAGACGTCTGTAGGCGGCGTCTGAAAGCATAGCCACTCAGGACAATAAGGCCTGTAGACGTACTCAACTGACTTTCACTCAGGCCTAGAAACATCTGAGGAAGTCAGCAGTTTTTACCTAACTATTAAACAAACCAAATTGCTTAGAATTGAATGCATAGCACTGTCAGAAAGATAATTTTGCTCTGAACAATTTTGCTGCAGATACTTTGTGTCTATCATGTATACTTTAGAATTTATTCATATTTGTTTAAGGTATGGTGTGCATGGCTAACATTTGTCTCTCAAGCCTCACTTAAGCACCTTGAATAAATCTGAAAAAAAAACAGTTGTTTGGTATTTCAGCTACTATAAAATAAAAACTAAATGGATTACAATTGATTGCATAGCACCATTAGAAAGGCTATTTTGTGCTGAACAATTTTGCCACTGATACTTTGTGTCTACCACATATACTTTAGGAGTTATTTGCATTTGTTTAAGGTATGGTGTGCATGGCTGACATTTGTCTCTCATGTGTCACCTAAGCACCTTGAAAAAAAATCAGTTGTTTGGTATTTCAGCTAGTATAAATTAAAAACTAAATTGATTACAACTGATTGCATAGCGCCATTGGAAAGGTAACGTTGTGCTGAACAACTTTGCCACTCATATTTTGTGTGTAGCACTTCCGGTTCAAGAGGTAGTCACATTTGTTTGTGGCATGCTGATTGTGGCTTGATTTTGCTTAGAAAGGCCCAGGATGCAGTGCTAAAAGTATACAGGGCACAAGTGGTGGAAGTCTCAAAGAGCTCTAGTGGTGTGAATGAGTTAAAGAAAGAAATTCAAAAACAGACCAAGTAGGCTCTAAAATTAGAGTTTTACTAAAATAGATAAAAATATGTAAAACATAAAATACAGAACCATATATCACAAGAACCATACAATCTAAAAGAACAAGGTTTTAACAGTGCAATTCCTACTACAGTACTTAGATTTCTCTCTCTCTCTCTCTAAATACCTGCTTAAAGTGCTCAAAGATGTGTCTTTCTCAGAGTGTAGATAGAAGTGTCTCTGAAGTAAAACAGAATACTGTTTAAAAAACTGTCTTTGCCAAACCCTTTGCATGAGGTCACCTAGCTCCTCCTATGTTTGTTAGAAATCATACACCCAAGATGTTTTATCATATTAATCATACACCCAGGATGTTTTATCATATTAGAAGGTAAGTTAATTAAGGTTACATCAGCAGAAACTCCTTCCCCATGTGACTTCCCCAATCAAGTCTGTAAATTCCTTTAATCTATGAGCAGTATCCTCTCTCACACAGACATCAAAGCATTTATGATTTTGCACCCATGTGCCATAACCTTGTTTTCCTCCTCTAATGTCATAAAATGGATATTGATTTCCATCTTAGCAGTTAAAACTATATTTAACGTAGATAAACAGGAGATCCTTGATTAAGGCCTGTTCTAGTCTGTAATTACCTTGTATCTAAAAGCTGGGTGTGTGTGTGTCATCTCACATGCTGTCTCAGCATCTATCATGAGAGACAGTCAATAACACATTTTTATATTACAAAAAGCATACAGTGATCAGAACCAGCTGTCCAAGTGTCACAGATGTCCTTTGTATTTTGGTTGTGGTCAGTCTGCACCAGAAAATGCTGCCCATACAAGTATGGCTCCAACTTCTTTAGGGCCCGCACTATGGCAAGACATTCTTTTTCCACAGTAGAGTATGTCTGCTCCCTGGGAAGTAATTTCCTACTCAGGCATGCTATTGAGTGATCCCTCCCTTGGCTGGATGTCTGACTCAGTACTGCCCCAATACTCATGTCTGAGGCATCAGTCTGAACTATAAGGGGTTTGCTATAGTCAGAACTTGTCAAAACGGGAGCATGGCACAGTGCTTCCTTTAGTTTGGAAGAGGCTTCCTCACAGGCTGGGCTCCAGGTAATTTTCTTTGGCATCTTTTTCTTTGTTAGGTCAGATAGGGGAGCAGCCAGGGCACTGTAATTGGGTACAAATTTCCTGTAGTACCCTGCTGTCCCTAGAAAACTCCTGACCTGCTTCTGTGTTTCTGGTCTGGGCCATGCCTGGATTACCTCTATTTTTATTTGGTTAGGACTGAGCTGTCCCCGGCCTACCACATGCCCGAGGTATGCCACTTCTCCCATGGCCACCTGGGACTTCTCGGCTATGACAGTGAGCCTGGCCCTCTGTATCCTGCCCAACACTTCCCTAAGGTGGGATAGGTGTTCCTCCCAGCTGGCACTAAATGGCAGTGTCATCCAGGTACGCCATGGCGTACTCCTCAGCACCATTTAACACCTGGTTCACCAACCTTTGGAAAGTGGGCGGGGCGTTCTTCATTCTAAAAGGCATTACTTTAAACTCAAATAAGCCTGTTGGAGTGATGAAGGCCGACCTCTCCCTAGCTCTGTCTGTCAACTCTACCTGCCAATACCCCTTTGTCAGGTCAATGGTCGTAAGGTAGGTCGCCCCTCCCAAATTGTCCAGGAGTTCGTCCATCTGGGGCATCGGGTGGGCATCTGACTTTGTGACTTCATTCAGTTCACACAGAAACGAGTAGAGCCATCTGGCTTGGGCACAAGGACTACAGGTGAGGCCCAGGGGCTGTGGGATCTCTGGATTACCCCTAAATCCAGCATCTCCTCCACTTTCCTCCTAATGTCCATTTTGACAGCCTCTGACACCTAATATGCTGTGCGCTGTATGGGCATCTGTGTCCCTGTCTCCACATCGTGCGTCATTAAGGGGGTCAGTCCAGGCTTGGCGTAAAACAATGGGGCAAAGTCTGCTAAAACCTCCCTTACTTTCTGGATCTGGTATGGGGCCAGCTGGGGAGACAATTTTACTGCCTCCACAGAGGACTCCCACTTACTTTCCTCCAGCAAGTCCAGAAGGGGGTCTCCTTCATCCGTCCCCTCCCCAGGACTACACACTGCAAACACCATGTCAGCCTTATTTGCATATGGCTTCATCATGTTGACATGGTACATCCTTTCTGTCTGTCTTCGGTCAGGTAACTCCACAATGTAGTTCACGTCATTTACCTTCCTAACCACTTTGTTCGGTTCTGCCCACTCAGCCTGCAGCTTGTCTTTCCGGACCAGAATAAGGACCATGACTTCCTGACCCATCATGTATGAGTGAGCTCTGGCTCTGTGGTCATACCACACTTTTTGTTTCTGTTGGGCAGCTGCCAGGTTGCTCTGGGCTGTCCCCATAAGCTCCTTTAGCCTTTCCCTAAACCTAAGGACATAATCCACAATGGGAGTTCCCCTGGTGGCGTGCTTGCCTTCCCAGTCCTCCCGGATCAAATCTAGGGGCCCACATACCTGGTGTCCATATGAGTTCGAAGGGGGAAAATCCTGTAGACTCTTGGGGCACCTCCCTGTATGCAAACAACAGGAGGGGAAGGTATTTCTCTCAGTCCCTCCTATGCTGTTCAGCAAATGCCCAGAACATTGACTTCAGGGCACCATTGAATCTCTCCACAAACCCATTGGCTTGTGGGTGATATGGGGTCGTGCATCTCTGCACCACCCCACACTTTTCCCATAAATATTTCATCAGGTCCAACATGAAGGAACCCCCTCGATCGGTGATAACCTCCTACGGAAACCCAACACGGGAGAAAATCCCAAGTAAGGCATCTGTCACTTTGTCTGTCCTCAGTGAGGATAGGGCAACTGCCTCTGGGTTGCGGGTGTCATAATCCACCATTGTCAGGATGAATCTCTTCCCTGAGGAGCTGGGGGTATTTAAAGGCCCCACAATATCCATTCCCACCCTCTGGAATGACTCCTTCACTATGGGCAATGGAATCAGGGTGGCTTGGGTTTTCTTGCCTGCCTTCCCTATTTCTTGGCACCGGTGACTAGACCTGCAGTACTCCTTCACCTGCTTGGTGAAGTTAGGCCAGTAGAAATTCTGGGCCAACCGCTGCATAGTGCACGCGATTCCCAGATGATCAGACAAGGGAATATCATGGGCAATCTTGAGCAACTGCTGACGATACCCCTGGGGAACAATAAGATGCATGCCTAGCACCCCTCCCTCTGTCTGTACTGCCTGAGTATACATAATCCCAATAAACCTTATGTTTGCTGTCACCTCCCTGTGTCCCGTCAGAGTCTGCCCAAGTCCTCAGCTTCTCTAAACTAGGGTCACTTCTCTGCGCACCTGAAAACTCCTCACACATTCCCAAGGCATGGGACAGGTCCCCTTCAGTCGCTAAAGTAGGGTCCCTAGCACTAGCATCAGGGCACTCAGGATCACTGTCAATCCCAACCCTCTGACAATGGGTCACCCCTCCCTCTTCAGATGAACCCTCTGTAGCTGTGTGGTTACTTGCTACTGGGGAAATTTCTACCCCCCCTTTTCATTAGTCTCCCCATCTGGAGACACAGGCTGGGGAACCAGCCTCTCAGTGGTTTCCACAGTGGCTTCTTTGGGGTTCAGGGAACTACAATTTTCCCTTGCTGCTTGGCTATGGGTAACTGCACATACCAGCCCCTGTTTGAGATTGTTGCCCAGGATCACAGCCACTGCTAACGTTTTGGCTACAGCCACCTGTTGCACAGCTCCCCCTGTTTCACCCCAGTCTAGGAGAACACTAGCGAGGGGTAATGCTGACCTTTGTATTTTGGTTTAAGGCACAAAGGTTAATAAATATAAAAAAATGTTTTGTGGATATTGCATGTTAATTTTGTAAAGTATGGTTGCATCCTCTACACAGTAAGTGCAGTGCCTGTAATAGCAGTTCATTTTTGTGTATTGTAACTGCAAAGGTTTCATGATTTATAAAATGGGGTTGTATTTGAGGGAAATAAAATAATTTATTGGTAACTTTGTTGAACATTATATATTATATAGATGGGTTGGAGCCTAACATAGTTTTCTATTTAACCCTCATAACAAATAGGTAATTCAAGACATTTGCTGTTGTTGCACCCTCTTTGTTCCTCCAGTTACGGATTTATTTGATTCTGTATATGGATTATAGGTCAGAAATATTTAAATAAAATATGAGGTAGCAAAACACAATATTATGAGGTGTTGCAACTAGCAATGCATGAGCGTGGTAATTGCTTTAGTTTTAAATGGCAATAGTGCAATTTAAACAGATGGATTGGAGCCCAGCATCATTTTTAATCCAAACCTCACAACAAACAGTCAGCTCAAGACATTTGCTGTAGTTGCACCCTCTTTTTCCTCTATTCACAGTTTTTATTTCTTTATATGGATCGTAGGCCAGAAATATTTAAATGAAATATGAGGTAGCAATATGAAATAAAATTAGGTACTGCAACTAGCAACATATGAGCGTGGTAACCCATGTAAAGGACAACAGTGTGATTTAAATCTGCAGTTTAGAGAGGGGGAGGCATCACTGGCAGGAGGGGGAAGGGCTAAGCAGGGAGAAGAGGTACTGGAAGTGGAAATCACAGCAGAGAGAGTGAGGGAAGTCCTCAGCTCCCTTAAGACGGAGAAAGCACCGGGGCCAGATAAATTACATCCCAGAGTTCTGAAATAACTAGCGGATGCCCTGGCGAAACCCCTGGTGGAGCTTTTCACCATCTCTCTGAGGACAGGGTGGGTGCCCCAGGACTGGAACGTGGCGCATATAGTGCCTATCCACAAGGGGGGATCAAGGGAGGTGGCAGAGAACTACAGGCCTGTCAGCCTGACATCGGTGGTGGGCAAGGTGATGGAGGGCGTTGTCAAGGAGAGGCTGCGGGGGACCTGGAAAAGTCAGGGTGCCTGGACGATAGACAGCATGGATTCATCTCGGGGAAATCGTGTCAGACAAACCTTGTGGAGCTCTATGACTGGGTGACAAGTGTCTTGGACCTTGGTAGACCAGTGGACATCCTCTTTCTAGACTTCAGCAAGGCATTTGACTCTGTTCCTCACCTGGGCCTGTTGGATAAGCTGGGAGAAATTGGGGTGGGGAACCAGATGATCAGATGGATAGGCAATTGGCTCCGAGACCGGACCCAGAGGGTCGTAGTTGGCGGGATAGTCTCATCCCCAAAGAGGGTCATTAGTGGGGTCCCACAGGGATCAGTCCTTGGGCCCCTCCTGTTCAACGCCTATGTCTCTGACATAAGGACAGGAATCTGGAGTGAGATGAGTCTCTTTGCGGATGACTCAAAACCGGGGGTGGTGGTGGATGAGAAGGAGGGGAGGGTGGCCTTACAGGGGGATCTGGAGGCTCTGGAAAGATGGTCTAGAAAGTGGAAGCTGAGGTTCAATGCAGGGAAATGCAAGGTACTCCACCTAGGGGCCAGAAACCCGGGCCAAGTGTACACCCTGGGGTGGAATGCTACAAGTCTCGATGGCTGAGAGGGACCTGGGGGTGGTGGTGGATGTCAAAATGAACAACTCGGAGACTTGTAGGAGGGCAGCAGCCAAGGCCAACAGGATGCTGGGATGCATCGCTAGGGGTTCACCTCCAGAAGGAGGGAAGTGATGCTCCCTCTATATAACTGCTTGGTGAGGCCACACCTTGAGTACTGTGTGCAGTTTGGAGGCCACACTTAAGAGGGCATTAAACTCCTGGAGAGGGTCAGGAGGGCAACCAAAATGATTTGGGGCTTGGGGGACAGGACCTATGAGGAGAGGCTCAAAGAGTTAAATATGTACACATTGGAAGAGAGAAGGGACCGGGGGGACATGATAGAGGTCTTCAAGTACATGAAGAGGGTAAGTAGGGGAGGAACAGTCAGGGTGCTTCAAAGGAAGGAGGAGGGGGCCACTAGAGGGCATGGGTGGAAGCTGGAGGGGAAGATTCAGGGGAGAAAGGAGGAGGTGCTACTTCACTGAGAGGGTGGTGGAGCCATGGAATGCACTGCCTAGGGGCTGGTGGAGGCAGAGACGGTGGAGGGGTTCAAGAGGGGCTGGGACAGGTACAGGGGAAGGGTTCTGGAAGCAAAATCCAATGCAGCAAGAATATCCGGAACTGGGAGGGGAGAAGCCAGAGAAGGAGAGGGAGGCAGCAAGGTCAGCACCCAGGGTGGGGGCTGACCAATCGAGCAGACTCAAGAGACCGTTAGGCCTATTCTGCTGGCATTTTAGTATGTTAGTAAAGTCCCACACAAACCTTGCTGCTATTTCAAGTCTGAATTAATGGTTACTAGAGTTGTTTATTGAAAACTGCTTTTAATAATAAAACTAAATTATTTTTAGTTTATGATTGGTTAGAATTAATTAGTAACATGTAATTTAATCACTATTTATATGGAGGCACTGTTGTGATGTTTTAGATTCACTGTGATGATGCCTGACAGTGGTCAGGGGAAACGTTAGTGTTGGTACAGCTTTTACCACTTATTTTTGGGACTTGGTGCACATGTAATATGCAGTTTTGTATTTAAATAAAAGGACTTCAGTTTTTCATCAAAGTCCTGTGCTCTCTGATTTTTGTGGGTGCTCTTACCACTTCCTCTGTTACAGCATAATTATTAAGTTTTTATATGCATAATCTTTCCATTCATGTTATTGCTAGATGTACTGCAGCTAGCTTGGCTTGAGGAAAGGTGAACATGGTCAGGACCCCTTAGCAGTTGAGATGCATATGCAGCAAATGAATCCAGATGCGCTTAACTGCCTGCTGAATAAGGAAGGGTTGCAGGACCCAGGGAATGATTACCGGGGAGGGGCTGATGGTCATCAAAATGGAAAGGGATTTTGGGGTAATCATACTGGATGACCTAAAGGTGGCTAAACAATGAACCAAAGCTGTGAGGCGAGCCAGTGGAATGCTGTGGTGCATTAGCGAGAGGTATTACCAGCAGAAGGAAGGAGGTGGTGATGCCACTGTGTAGATCACTGTTGAGGCCTCATTTGGAATATGGTGTCCAGTTCTGGAAGCTGCATTTCTGTCATGCAACTTTAAATCACAAATGGGTTCAGTGGTTCTATTTTAGATTTCTGTCCCTTTCCCCTACTTCTCCCATTGGTTAGCCTTATGGAACGCAACCAGAACATATCTTGGCTAGCATGATGAATGCACCTACACAAGCTGCTTCTCAGTCTACAGCACTGTCTTTTTAAAATGCTAACTTCTTGTTGAAAATATGGCATAATTTTTCCATCCATGTTATGTTAGACATATTGTATAAAATCACACATGTCCCTACAATGCAAAGCATCATGGGCTGCATATACAAATCACCACAGAATATTATGCTGGTTCAGCTAGCTTGGCTTGAGGAAGGGTGAACATGGTCAGGACCCCTTAGCAGTTGAGATGCATATGCAGCAAATAAGTCCAGATGTGCTAACTTACCCTATAACTGTTAAGTGTCACAGTTTGCATTTTCTTCTTAAAATGGTTACTTTTGCATTTATGTTTATTTTAAAATATTTAATATTCTGACCATGTGGTTATATCATGGACCATAACCTTAACCCCCCCCCCCCCATGCTCCAACTTGCATAGAAAATAATGCTTGTAGACAAATCTAATCATTTTGCCGCTGTGTTCTGATGTATGTGTGTGTGTGTTACTGTTACTGAAGCAAGAAATGTGCAGCTGTCATTTTGTACATCCTGTTCAAAATGTGTTTTTGCACCTGTGGTGCCAAATGGCACAGTTGCTGTGCAAAATCTCCTTTCGGCTAATGAACTGATAATGTCACTGTTCATGCGGTGGGGTCACAAAAAGCACATGCTGAAAACTTGGAGTAACAATACCAAGACATGCCCAGAGCATTAGGGTTTCTGACCATAACACCCTGCACTGTAGGGACTGACAGGCATCAGGGGTGTGACTTGGGATTGTCAACAGTAATGCTCATGCCATTCCACCCCCCATCCCCACCATGCAGCCAGTTATAGGTATTGAGGTGTGCCTTTGACACTTCAGCCCCAAAGTTCACTCCATTCTCTTACACTGTACCCATTTCAGCGTATTTCCTTATGGAATGGGGTGAGTGTAAAGTTTGAAAACCCCAAGGCACACCTCTACTCTTGTCTGTGTCTGCAGGGTAGGGTGAGGTGAAATGGTGTGAGTGTTATGGGCAATGACTCAAAGGCACACCCCAATGCCTGTCCATGTCTTCGGGGTGGGGGTAGGGTTGGCGTCACTTCAGTACTTCACTGCCATTCCTATTCTGCTTGTCTGTCTGTGTGTCTCTCTCTAGCTATACATCTATGTAATTATCTATCTTTCTATTAATTGCATGTATCGCTATTTTTAGCTATTTCTAAAACAAACCTGCATATCACATTTGCCTGCAGTCTGAGCACATACTTATGAAACTGCATATTTGTACTCCACGTCTGCGTAGACCTCATACTTTCCTAATATTCCCATTATCACAAGCATAACTACCTTGCCCTTATCAAAAGCGACCCCCTCTGAAAGTTACTATCACCTTTTCTCTAACAGTCCATCATCATTACACCTGACTTCCTGACATCAACACATTGCTTAAATGTAACTTACATCACCTCATGGACAAAAAACATCAGTGGCATTTGCTCTAGGGTTCTTTTGTAAGCTTTCTGTTCCTTCCATTAAAATGCACACCTTCAAATATTTTCCTAATAATGTGTATACCTTCCTTAGAACAGAAACTAAAACAAATCTTACTACTTACAAATCATTGCGTTGTTTCTCCATACCTCCTTCACAATTCCACACAACTTCACTAACTTCATTATGCAGCTGTGGTGGATCTGACCAAATTTTGTTTCTGTTTTCAGCATTTCATTTACAGTACATTGCACCTCTGAGATTCTCCAGTATTTTATTTATTGTTTAGGATTGTTTGGGGTTGTTTGTGAAGGAAATAAAGAGTTTGATTGATTGATTGATTGATTGATTGAAGGGGGAGACCTGTGTGGGAAGGTGGTTTGTTAGTGGGTGGGGTGAGTGTTGTGGAGTATAAATGTTAGTACTTTAGGATAATTAAAGGTTTGAGTAGTTAATAGTGTGTGACTGGTTCGGAATTGTGAGGGTTGTATTTATTTTGTGAGTTTATTTAAGGATGGGTGTTAGTGGACATTTTTGAGGACTGGGTTATTTGAGCTGGGATTGATTGAAAATGTGTTTGGGATAGAATCCCTTAAGGTACAGCTACTCAGGGGGCTTACTGCATGACCTCCATCCCTTTGAGCTTCCAGCGCTCCTAGCTGAGGCCTGTAGGAGGTGTTGGGCCTTGGGGATAGCTCAGATGGGGGTCTGAAGGGAGTTGCACCTGGGTGGCTGCCGGAATGTCTTGGATTCGGGTGGTGAAGGCAAGGAGAGACACCCTGGGGTGAAATGGGAACTTGAGAAGGGGTTGCCATGCTTAGATCCCATACCCAAGGGCTCCACCTTAGAGAGTGGGCAGATGACCGGCCCTGCTGCCACACTTCATCCTACTCTGGTTGTGTTATGCAGTGCCAGGTTGATGAGGACTAAGACTGCCATAATGATGGACTTGATATCCTCAGTTGACCCGGCTTGCATCATGGAGACCTAGCTGAATCAAAATGCTGCTCCTATTTTGGAGGCGGCGGTACCAGCCGGGTACTCCGTGATACACACCCTAAGAGAAGATCGCAGGGGCAGAGGGGGCCATTTGTTTTAAATCTAGCCTGAACCTCATGGTGCTAACTGTAGGTCCTGTACAGTCCTTTGAATGTGTGGCCGCCTGGGGAGGTGTGGATGCAGGCTTCAGGGTTCTTCTGCTCTATTGTCCCCTGGGACTAGATGGGGACTTTTTGAGGGAGATTGAGGAGCTCGTTGCCAGCTTGGTATTGCAGTCTCCTAGTTGTTTGATTCTGAGGGACTTCAATGCTTGGGTCGACGGCGGGCTCTTGAAATTTGGAAGTGATCTCCTTATGAGCATGGAGGCCCTGGGCCTGACACAAAATGTAATATCGGCAACGCATTCGAGTGGCCACACATTGGACTTATTTTTTTCAGTAAGTTTAAATATTACTGACCTTTGTGTTGATCCAGTGGTTTGGTCAGATCGTAGCACCATGGGCTTCACGTTTAGGGCCCCCCCCCCGGATGGTCCTGCCCCTGTGGAGATGTGGAGATGGTCCAGTACCACCCATTAAGAGGAGTTTCTTCTGTGGGACTGTTGGTGGTGCTGGACCTACCGAGTGTTGGGGCAACTTATGTGATTGGGCTGGAGGAAGCAGAGGCAGCCTATAATGGAGCTATGTCTGTGGCCTTTGACTCAATTGCATCCATTTGTATCCACCCCTTGTGTACTCACCGGAAACTTCCTTGGTATGATGAGGATCTCCGGAGTTTAAAGACTAAGGGGCAGAGGCGAGAGAGGTGCTGGAGGAGATCTAGCTGGACGGAGAACAAATTGGCCCTGAGGTCGCATTATGCTGACTATTAGGGGGCAATCTCCTGAAAGAAGGCAGAGTTTCTGCCTGGGGAGATTGCTGTGGCGAGGAACATGCCAGCTCAACTCTTCCGGATGGTAGACAGGCTTTTACATCCTGTCTGTCTCCGTACTGGAGGAGCATGTTCTGGCACTAGGTGCAAGGAGCTGGCTCTGTTCTTTGCCGACAAGGTGTCCTCTGTCAGGGCTGTGGTCTCCTTGAATATCTCTCGAAAGGGATGCGGTGTCTGGCCTGAGTTGTGCCGAAGCACTCCTCTTGTCTGGGATGAGTTAGAGTTGGTTGGGGTGGAGAAAGGTGATAGGGATAATCTCAAAGCTGCGGCCTACACATTGTGATCTAGAACCAGGTCTCACCTGCCTTTTGGTTGGATGTTCTGACCTGATAGGACCTGTGGTTGCTGAGATTTTCTGGAGTTCCTTGAGGAGTGGGGTATTCCCAGTGTGCTTGAAAGAGGCTTTGCATATGCCTTTTTTAAAGAAGCCGTCTTTGGACCCAGACTGCCTCAGCAACTACAGGCCAGTCTCAAACCTCCCATTTTTAGGGTAGGTTATAGAGAAGGTGGTGGCCATTCAGCTTGAGAGACATCTCGCACCTTCCTCTACCTATGAGCCTTTTCAGCCTGGGTTCCGGGTGGAACATAATATGGAGACTGCCCTAGAAAGGGTGCTTAATGATCTCCTGATGGTGAAGGACAGGAGGGCCTGTACCATCTTGATTGTCCTGGACCTCTCTGTGGCGTTTGACACTGTGGACCATGAGGTGCTGCTTGACCACCTGTAGTTTTGGTGTGGCCTGTCCAGCAATGTCTTCAACTGGTTCAGGTCATACCTGACAGACAGAGTTCAGAGGGTAAAAAAGGGACTTGTTTCATCTAGCCCAAAGCCTCTGAGCTGTGGGGTCCCGCAGGGGTCAGTTATGTCACCCTTATCGTTCACAGTGTACACGCTGCCATTGGGGGACATTGTCAGGTGGTACAGGCTGGGTTTTCACTGCTATGCAGGTGATACCCAGCTGTACTTGTCCTGTGCACCCGTTGCTCAGGTGTCAGACTCCGTATTTAACAGCTGCCTTGAGGAAATCCAGTCGTGGATAACTCCCTACTGGCTTATGCTCAACCCAGGCAAGACTGAGGTACTGGTGGTGGAGCCGGGTTGTTGTGATGGTGAGGTGGGGTGGGGGGTTGACCCATAACCTAGTGTTGGGGGTGTCCCCCTTGTCTCTTCTAGACAGGTGAAGGATTTGGGTATGATCCTAGATGACAGCTTGACACTCAGGTGTCAGCCGTGGTCAAAATTATTTTTTTATCTCCTTAGGAATATCATCCGAATCTGAGCCCTGATCCCTCTTGAGGACCTGCCCACGCTGGTGCATACTTTCATCACTTCCAAGCTGGGTTACTGTAATGCCCTGTACCTTGAGTTATCTGGAGACTACGGTTTTAGACACTCCTTCCGGGCTTCAACACCCAGCACACGACCAACCACCGGATCCCGATTCCGCTAAGTTTGACTGGTGGGGAAAAAAAGAGTTTTCTTGTCAGCTCGTGTGTTACTCTGTATCAGCTCACATCAGGCTCACCATGCTGTCTGCAGCAGGCACCTGTGGTTGATGCTGGCGCAGGTCTTAGCATCCTTGCCTGATTCGGAGGAATCTAGGCAAGCCATTGTCCTCTCTGCTCAGGGTCTGGAGCTTGCAAGGCATCAAGCAAGGGCATCATATGATGCCAATGAGGTGACCTCCAGACTGACAGGGACAGCGATCTGCATCAGGCAGACAGCATGGCTTCACCTGTCTAGACTGTCACCTATTGCCCTGCATAGGGTGATTTCCTCCGCTTTCTGGGGGACCCGTCTTTTCTCCCACTGGGTGAGGAGGAATCTTCAGGGGCGTCTTCCGTCCCCCCGGCCATGGAGGACACCTCCTCGGCCTGACCAGCATTAAGCCATCTTGACCTAGAATGGCAATAGGGTCTCCCTCTCCTGTGCTTTCCCCCGCAGGAGGCTGAGGGAATCTGTTCCCTCAGGGCAGTGCTAGGTCCCCTTTGGTACTCACCCAGGAGTAATGAATAGTGAAGTTTGACAAGGGAAGATATGAAAACTATGTACCTACTGTAATTCTTGATCTTCTCTTGTATCTTCACCATTCATTACTGATTCCCACCCACCTTTGCCTCTTGGCCCCAGCTCTTGGGCGCCGCCTCCACTCTGCTTGCCTCCCCCTTCTTCGAGGCCAGTTGGGGTCAGAGTCCCCCTGCTTCCTCAGGGCCCTCTGTTTCCTTCTCTAAAAGACAAAGAGCACCCATCCTAGAAGGGTTGCGAGTAGGATCTTCACCCTGGCCTCAGAGGGAACTCCCTGGGATTCTCAGTGGGGTGCACTGTGGTTGCTTCTTTACCTGACATGGATATTCTATTTTGTTGTCCTCTTCTTGAAGTGGGGACTACATCAGTGCATCTCGTGGGAGAACCTGTATGGATTTTCCTCCCCCCTCTGTCTTTCTCACCTCCCCTCTACCTTAAGAGGTCATTCTGGACAGAGTCCTCTCCTGTTTAAAGGGTTTCCTGACTGAGCCATCAGGTATTAAGCTGTAGAGGGCAATGTTCCAGGACTTTCATCCCAGATGTGGGTTTAGGGGTGAGAGGGGTGGGCTGACTCTGCCATGTTTTATATTCTCCAAGACCATTTCAAATTCTCTTGTTCTGGACCTCCGTCCAGTGGTCCCTGAAGTTGACTGGATCCTTACACCTGTGTCTTCATACCTTTCAGGTTTTTGAGGCTAAAATAAACCAGTGATCTTCCAATTCAGCATGGCTGAGGGATCCCTTTCTTCCCCTAAGTATACTGTGTCTTTCTCTCTCATCTCTTTCTTTCCTTCTTTCTCCCTTTCCTATGCTGCCACCCAATGGTTGGGGCCTTAAGGCATCTTAGGGTAAAAAGTACAATCCCTCTGTGTGCTGGTCGACTTCTTCCTTTTTCAGTTTATATTGTTTCCTTTTCCTATGTCTCGGCCTTCTTGCCTCACCTTGGATTTTCTCTATCCCCCTTTGCTTCGTCCTCTCCAGCAGAACAGAACTGGGGTGGAGGAGGAGCCTGTGGTACCTAACAGCCAACCATTGTGTGCCACACAATGCGTTGGTCTCGTGGGTGGCGCCTTTTACGGTGACTCCTCCACCCCCAAAAAGAAGATCCTGTACAGATGCGCGCCTCCAGCTTACACCCATCAGTAATGAATGGTGAAGATACAAGAGAAGATCAAGAATTACGGTAGGTACGTAATTTTCATTTATCTTCACTGGGTACCCGGACTATAACTGTTGCAGGCCTAGCACATTGCAGCTGGTTGGCAGGCATGTGGCCCTTAAACAATTTGATTTACTCTTGTAACCATGCAGAACAATTCAGCATTCCAAAAAAAAATGAGACTATGGCAATGTTTTTTGTAATCCCATGCCCAATGGCCTGCAAAACACTTTAATCAACACTTGCAGCACAAGAACATTTGTTGCAGGGCAAGCCCTGAAATTACTCACAACTCTGCAGCTTTCTAGGCTCAGATTGGCAGTTGAAGTGGATGGCTCCCTAATGCAGTCTCAAACCTCTGGAGTCCCAGTTTCAGGCAGCAGACTCTTGGCTTCCGGAAACCGGATCAGCAGAAAGGACCAGAACTGGCATGACTCATCCCCACGTCTAGGCATAACCTCCGAGGTGGCCGCAAACCAACGCTAGCTGTTGCAATGGTAGCTGACCCCCCATGCTGGTTCAGATGCAGCTTCAACTCAGGATAATGTGTTTGCCACTTGGCTTTGGTAAACAGGATGCAGTCTCTGTATAAACAAGCTTGTACAAACTCACTCTGTACGCTTTGCATAGGCAGTACTTTTTTGGCAGGTGTAGCTCTAAACAAACTCAGTTCTCTAGTTAAGCAAAAACAGTTCTCTTGCGAATGGAACCATTTGGCTCAGGCTTGGTTCCCAATTTTAGTTCTGGTAGTTTAACTCAGGATTCAACAGTACATTTACTTTAGCCTGGCTATAACAGTCTCTAATGCAGTTCAGGCAAAACAGCAGAATTCAGCATACAGGTAAAACTTCTCTACTCTAGAGTTCAACAACTGCTGCAGATATCAGAGTTCAAACAGATCCACTTCTGGACTAGTTGCCTGTGGAAACCCAGATAAGACTCCAGTCTTTTCCTCAGAGCACAAGTCTGAGCCTCCTCACTCTACAGAGGCTCCTTCAGAACTGCAGGGATCAACTGTCCTTCCTTAACTGAAGAGAAAACAATACTGTGGTCTGATTGGGAGATGATGCTGTCAATAACAGTTCTGGCATTCTGATTAGCCAATAAAGGGTGCCAAGCACACAGTTCTGTATTTCTCTCAGCAGCTGTAGTAGAAGGACTCCTTAGGACCCTTTGAGTTCCGATTGGCTAACAGCAAGGGTCAAAGTAGCAACATGGCTGCCACAGGGCAGATAGATACAGTCCAACCTTAAAGTCCATTTTATATACAAACAGTTTAGTTTTATGTTTAACATTTACAGCATTTGAGAGAGCTTCCTCTGCACTATTAAGTGACTGCAGAGTGGACTCTGAGAGAGTGCTCCTAGGCCGGTTGCGAGCTCCAGATACTCGGACGCAGCACAGGCTATGCACACTATATACATGGACTGAGCTTCATAAAGCTACAGCATGACGGCACCATCTTGCATGTTCATGCAGGAACTATGGCTACAGCATTACTTTACATGGATTTACACTCTTTGCTGGATATTAGTCCAGGTTCAGAGGCAGAACAAAGGGCTGGAACATGGCCAGATGGAGAGAAAAACAAGAGCCCAAGGAGGTAACTTAAGGTAAGCCCCACCACTTTGGTGGGGGGAGGTTACATTACATTGAACTCTAACTGGTGCATTAGCACAGTTTTTTGCAACAAACATACAATACATACACATATATGTTGCAAAAAACTTTGTTAATGCATCAGTTTGGGTTGAAATGACAAAAGTAGGGTAATGAGACATTAGGGTCGAGCTCCTAACACCCCCGCACCAGCTCACCCCACACCCATCCTCCACAGACCAACACACATCGGGGTGTGCCTTGGGGTCATCGGGCCTAACTCTCACCCAATTCCGTGTGTATGAAAGTTGACATGGTACATTATAGGAGAATGGGGTGAGAGTTAGGGCAGATGACTCCAAGGCACACCCTGATGCATGTTGGTCTGTGGAGAATGGGGGGGGTGTTGGGGGCTCAACTCTAACATCTCATTTCCCTACTTTTGTCACTTTAACCCCAGCTGATGCATTAACAAAGTATTTTGCAATTTATTTCCTCACTTTCTGAGATAGTATAGTATCTTTATTTTACTGTGGGAGCACAGGGTCCTTCAGATACTGCACACCTATCCCTCCACCAATGCACATATGTATCTAGCTGTGGAAGCACAGGGTCTCCGCCTCCTGCCCTTCCACATATTAAGTTACGAGCAGGCATAGCAAAATTGCAACAAATAGTCATAACTGTGCCATCTTAAATAATTTTCATCTCAAATGTGCAACATAAGCTTCTTATCACCTCACAGCATGTACCCAGTACAGAACATTTTTCAAATCCCCATTGAAATGTAATTCTGCGCAACTGTAGCCCATTCTGCCCTACAGGTGCAGAAAAAATTTTTTTGGCAGGATTTTAAAAATGACACCTGTACTATTCATGAGGCTGTGTGAAAAAATGGCAATGTTGAAAATTTGGAGTGAAAATATGATAAATTGCCAAAGTTATGCACATGCATAGAAAAATTCTAACGACCACATGCAACTCTGGCATTTTTAGGTATTTTTGCACCAAATTTTCAACATGGCCATTTTGGAACTTCACCTCATGAACATTGACACTGTCATTTCGTTACTCAGTCCCAATAGGTGATTTCAAGCAGTAACTGAGCCATTCCATGCCACTGCTGCATAAACACATTTCGGGCAGGATGTGAGAAATGACAGGTGTACTGTTCATGAGGTGGTGTGACAGAATGGCAATACTGAATATTTGGAGTGAAAATATTAAAATTTACCAAAGTTACATGCGTACGTAGTGAAATTTCAATGACCACACGTAACTTGGGTGCTTTTTGGTATTTGTGCACCAGATTTTCAACATGGCCTTTTTGGGACCCCACCACATGAACAGTGGCACTGTAATCCATCCTGAAAGTTAATTTCACATGACTGTGCCATTCTGTGCCACAGGTGCGAAAACACATTTCGGGCAGGATGTGAAAGATGACAGCTGTACTGTTCATGAGATGTAAAAAAATTGCAGTGTTGGAAATCTGGAGTAAAAATATAAAAAATTGGCAAAGTTACGAGTGTATGTAGAAACTGTGCAATGCGCACTTGTAACACAGTCATTTTGGGGTTTTTTGCACCAGATTTTCAACATGGGCTTTTTGGGACCTCCCAATATGAACACTGACACTGTCATTTCGTTAATCAGTCCCAAAAGGTGATTCCATACAGCGACCACAAAATCACCTTTCAGGCAGCCCGGTGGTGCTGAGGCACTGCACACCTTACCTCGCGCCATGCCGGTGACCCAGGTTCGGGAACAACCTCAGATCACTGGGGAGCCGGCTTGGGGGGGAGGGTTGGAGCCAGATTGTGCTGCTACGCAGCTCCACCCTCCTAGGGTGGCAGCCCGCTCTTCAGTAGTTCCACTCTTAACGTAAGTCTGGGGTGAGGTGGAAGGGTCCACCGGATCCTGTCATGCATGCGTACGCTGTGGTCCTGGGGGTGAAAACTACAAAATAATAAAAGAAAATATGGGGGGGAAATCACCTTTCAAGAGTGGGTAATGAAATGATAGTGCCAATGTTCATGAGGTTGGGTCCCAAGAACCACATGTTGAAAATTTGGGGTCAGAATTCCTAAAAATGGCTGAGATATCAACATAAGTTGAAAACCCCATTGACAGCCATTATACAGCACTTACCTTGATTCCTCAGTTCGCGGTTCAACTTTGAAGAGTGCAGATGTGTCCCAGTCCTGAGAAGATCACAGCCGCCGACCTCCGGAGGTAAGTATGGGGTAAGGGGGGATACGGGGAGGTGGGTGCGCAGAGGGCGGGTGGGGATGTGGGATTGGGGAGATGACATGGGAACTTTTTTTTTTTTACAGCATATAACTTGTTTTTTGAACACTGGGAGTGGGCTTCCCAGTGCTCCACAGCGATTGGGGCAGGGGGGCTTCATACTGCTGACACAGGGATTGGGCATCCCGATGTTGGCAAAAAAAAAACAGGGTTTGAGGGGCATCTGACACTGGGGGTGGGCATCCGGGTGTCAGAAACAATAATTTAACTATTTCGGCACATTGGGGGTGGGCTCCCCAGTGTGCCACAGTAGTGCAGTGGGGGGGAATAAATGCTAACACGGGGATTGGGCACCCCGATGTCGGCAACAGTAAGAAAAATTAACTGGCTTGGGGAGGCAGTTTGATACAGGATTCTGCATAGAGTATTGATTATTTTCTGACACCGGGGGTGGGCATCCCGGTGTTGGAAAATATTTATAAATATGTACAGTTGGCAGGGGAGGGTGATCAGAAGGTGGAAGGCCACTATACACAAGGGAATGAATTAAAAAATGGAATCAGAGGCCCAGTAGACACCAGAAAAAATGGCACAGGGTCAGGGACCTTAAAAAATCCCTTTTCGCAATCCCTTTTCACCGGCTAATCTGGTGAAAAGGGATCGGCTGGCAAAAAGGGATTGCGAAAAAGGGATTTTAAAGTTCAAAAGTGCCATTTTTTAACTAGAAAAAAAAGGCATAGGTGGGTAGAGGACGTCCCCCTCACCAAAACCCATGCCTTGGTTTTCTCAAAACACATTCCTGTCATAAATAATAACATTTTGTTTTCTCCCTCATTAAGCGAGAAAACAAAATGACTGCCAACAAACAGGGATTTTCTCGCAAAAAGGAATTTTCTGAGATTTCCAAATCCCTTTTTGCAGTCCCTGTTTGCAAGCCATTCACAACCAGAAATCCTTGATCAAAACTGTGCATATATCCCAAAGACTGAACTGAGCATGCTCAGAAACCAAAATTTCAAAAGTTAATAACTTGGGAACGGAATAATATTTTTTCACCAAACCAATGCTAGATTGTTCCTTGGGACAACTTCTTTCAACACTGACAATTTCAGATCAAAATTCCAAACAGTGTAGTAGCAACGCAATGAGGAAAAAAATGGAAAAATTGGCAAAAAATAGCAAAATGATTTTCAATGATTTGCTGCACGAACTCTGCAAATCCGATCAAAACGAAACTTGCCAAATCAAGAGTTCTGCCACACTACACCATCAATTCCAAATTTTGTGTGAATCTGTTGAACGGTTGCAGAGTTATTAATGTGGAAAATGTGGGGTTTAACATTAAAGTGCCTGCTCAACCCTAACTATTGGGGCGCTACAACGCCCCTATAATATATAGATATATATATATATATATTTATACCATAGGGGTGAGAGCTTTCTCAGTAGAATATCCTGTGTTATTTCCTGTGGAGTGAGGATAAATCCTGATGATCAGCAGAGTGAGGATATCTTCAGTGCAGCCTGCATTCTAAATGAAACTGCTTCAGAAACAGTTTATGTTTCTCACTGAAGCTGCAGCTTACTCAGTTAGCACTGCAAAACACACTCACCTATGTCACATATTGTTTCTAACACTTCTAGTCCATTACTGTGCTGATCTGAGCTTCAAAACAACCTGCATTCTAAATGGAACTCCTTCACAAAGAGGTTTCTCTTTCTCAGTGCTGCCTGCAACAGTTTCTCTTTTTCACTGAAGCCTACAACTTTCTTAATTGGCTTTGCAAACACACTCACCTGTGTCCCACTGTGTTTCTGACTGCCAGTCCATTCAGAAAAACCTACATGCACACGCATACTTATACACCACACACCGAAACAGAAAAAGTACACAGAAACAATGTTCTTAAACCTCTCACCCCCATGGTACAAATCGCACACATGATTTGCAGATCGTGGGATATGGAAAATATTCTCAGTCCTGCAGAGTGAGCTGTGCATTCTCACTTGTGCCTTCGGTACTCATGATAATACAGAGCACACTCTGCAAGAGTGAGAATATTTTCCATATCCCCCTGCCCATCATGTATCCCAGATACATATATATATATATATATATATATATATATATATGGTTTCTATTACAGCGAAAAAGTCTGGTAATTTGGTGTTAGGGTCACCAAAGCTACCACCCCACCCCCACCCTTCACTCACAAACAGGCATCGGGGTGTGCCTTGGGGTCATCAACCCTAACTCTCACCCCATTCCATTTGTAAACAAGCTGAGATGGTACAATATAGGAGAATGTGCTGAGAGTTAAGCCCAATGACCCCAAGTCACACCCTGATGTCTGTTGGTGTGTGGAAGGTGGGGTGGTAGGGTTGGTAACCCTGACACTGAATTTCTAGACTTTTGTTGCTGTAATAGAAAGCGTAACTGATGCATTAACTGAGTTTTTTTGCAATGAATTTCCCTCCTTTTTTTTGTATGTAAAGACTTTGTTTCATTTTATCAAAAGAACATACAAACATAACATGACAAAAAGTCTAGAATATAAGTACACCGAAGTGTCCAACCACAAAAAAAACCATGAGTATAAAAATATTAACCAATGCTAGTATTTCACAACGTCTAGATACAACGAAAGCTAAAACTGAGAATAGTAAAGGCACCAACACCTAAACTGAAGCAAACAGAGACATTAGAAACATAACAATGGAAACAGAAAGGAAAGGAAAGCCACTCAGCAACTATCTCTAAAACACTACCAAACACAGCTCAACCTCATAAACACCCCACCAAGACCCAACTAGGTAGCTGTAACAACCCCCACATGCCGCAACCAAGGATCCCAAGCCACATGGAATTTCTCCAAAAGCTTCATTTTCCAGTACATCACCTGTTAATAGGAGGCCATCTTAGTCACAGCCCCCACCCACAGGTTGATTGGAGGAATAAAAGCGGAGTGCCAATAACATAAAAGTAGTCTCTTGGCCTCTAGAGCAGCAACATAAATGAACTCTTTAAATCTCACCCCATCCTTATGTCCCCCAATATCCCAAACCAAAGGGAATGGGGTAATTTGGTCCCTATAACCCCCTCAGTCACAGCAATAATAGCGTCCCACCAACACTTCAATAGGTACAATGCCATAAAATGTGACCTAGTGTCCCGAGCTCCTCCTGACACCTCCAACAAATATTTGTATTCAAGAGACCTAGCTTATATAACCTAACTGGTTTCCTGTACGATCTACCCAAGATGTTTTCTGTATTAATTGTGATTTGGGGTCAGAAAGAAGATAATGGTCATCCCTCCAGCAGGAGTCCCAAATCTCATTCATTAGTGGCTCCTGCATATCCTCTATCCACTTCAACCTTTGGGGTTCCCAGTCCAGGTTATGTGCCTGCTGCAAAAACTTATATATCTTACCTATATAGCCATTGGGGGTTGAGAGCCATTTAAAAAGCAGGTCTGTACCTCGAAGGGAAGAACTGACCATAAACTCCTTGCTAAGGGTATGTCTTAATTGCTGAAACTTCCAAAAAAATCCTTTTTAGAAAGATTAAATTCTGCCTGCAATTGGGCGAAAGTTTTAAGATGGTCTGTTTGTTTGTCAAACAAGTCGCCCCTAACTGATAGGCCCATAGATGCCCAGCCTTCCCAAAAAACTGACTTGCCCCCTATTTGTACTCAGGGGTTATTCCACAGAGGTTCATACGGCCCCAGATATATGGGTTGCCAATGGAAAAGTCTGATTACTTTTTGCCATGTTTTCCTCGTAAACTCCATCGGGCCTATAATACCTGTAGGAGGGATCTAATATCAGTTAAAAGAAGGGACAAGAGGATGTCCCCCAAAAGGGACTTCTCAATATCCACCCATAACGGAGAAGATGCATCATTAAGCTGCAGCCAGTGCAAACCTTGCTTCATCCTACTTGCTATATAATATGCCCAGGGCCACGGCGTATTCCATCTGCCTTTAGTTACTGGGGCCCTCAAAATTCTATGGCTAAAACGCAATGAGAGGGAACCCCATATGAATTGGAAGATCAATTTATCTACTTTATTCCAAACACTAGAGGGGATAGGTATGGCTAAGTTGCTTATGTAGTAAAAACCATTAAGGGAAGGCCATTAATTATATAGCAGCAGCCTTCCCAGGCAAGGATAGTTGCAGCTTAGCTCATCTATTCATATACTTAATGAGAGCCCTCAATAGGCTATGGAGATTTTCATCCCTCATCTCTTGAAGATTGGGTAGAATATGTATACCCAAATACCTAAATCCCCTTGGTGCTCATTTTAACGCCTCCGGGTGCATACTGGCCCAGGCTGGATCTGGATTAAAAAGAGGTAAAATTTCCATTTTGGACTGTTGGGGTGTGCCATGGGATTGTCAAGCCTAACTCTCACCCTATTGTCCTATACTGTAGCGTGTAAGCTTGTTTACATATGGAATGAGGTAAGAGTTGGGCCTGATGACCCCATGGCACACCCCAATGCCTGACAGTGTGTGGAGGCAGGGGGTGGTGGAAGTGGGATGGTAGGGGTGGGAAACCTGGGCATGGGGCATTAGGGTTGGAAACCTAAATGCCTCATTTCCCTGCTTTTATTGCTATGGTATTCACCCTAACTGATGCATTAACGAAGTTTCTTGAAAATAATATATATAAATATATATATATATATATATATATATATATATATATACACACACACACATACTGTAGCCCTCCACATTGTCAATGAGAAGTCATAACTGTGGTGAGCTGCCCAGCTGCCAGTCCTTATTTGTAGATATACTTCTGTGTGTATGTATATATATATATTTTTTTTTTCCTGATGTAATTCTGTGTATATGTGCATGCCCAAGAAAATGCCAGTGATAATTTAAGGCACCTAGAGAAAACGACTGGATTTCTATTTTTTTTTGTAATCGTTTGACCTTTTAACGTGTAGATCAGCCTTGCTTGCCAGCAATCTGACAAGTTATTATCAAAAAGCTTGTGGATAACTGATCAAAGAGTATTCCTCTAAGTTAACTACCCAAGGGAAACAGGGGTAATAAAATCAGTTTGTATAATCATAAACCTTGCAGGATCTTCCTTGTAACTAATTAAATTAAGCCAGTTCAAAAGCCCAGGATGTTTTAGCCAGGAATTGAACAGCATATGACCATTCTAACATGGCAGTGTGAAATTTATGTTTCGGCTGCTAACTGTCTACAGGGGACTTCAAAGGGCTCCAACTCTGACTGTCATATTATGAGTCAGGATTTGAATTTTGGAAACTGCGGAACAGTGCCATCTCCTGGCCAAATAGAATAGTTGCTCTGAACTGGGAAACAATTGATGACACTGCAGATGACAAACGGTATTTAAAGCCCCAGGTCAGGTCATGTGGACACACATTTTCATCTGGACACTCTGCTTGACACATACCAGGAGCCAAACTGCTGAAACCCGGTGTGGCTGGCAAGGACTAAAGAAACTGAAAACTTTCATCTACTTTTCTGGACTTCAAATCATTACAGTTTTTAAGGTGTAGATTAGCTAACAGTTCTAGTGCATTTTATTCTATTGTATACCGACATTAGAGCGAAACTACTAGTGTGAAGACCACCACAGCGACAGGAATTGAGCAAATATCTTGGGTCACTGTGATGGTCTCTGCTGGCAGCAGGACTGCCTCGCACAGTGTTTCGTCCTGTCTCCCAAGACAACTCCAACTCGGAGTTGTATCCCTAGAGACCGGGGGGCTGTGGGGGGCAGAGCCCCCCACTTGGAGAGGTTCTGGGAGCACAGCCCCCCCGATAAAAACACTGAGACATCTCTGACAGTGTAATGCTGACGCCCGGCATTACGGCTGTCGCTGTTGGGGATGTTGGTGAGGCAGATGTCACACCGCTATAGGTAAACCTTATTCTGTATATCCATTTTCATTTGTTTCATGCTGTTACCAAAACTTTTCTAACACCCTTTGAGTTGTGACTGTATGATTTATTAAAGTACTCTAGTAAAAACATTTGTTTTCTAAAGAAATTCTGCCTGTGTGAGATTTCCATATTGTGTATGTGATTGTAGAAGATTTATTAATCATCTTTGAAAACTTTTATTGCCATAGGGGTGTTGCCAATAGCAACCAGATTGAGAAAATGGTCTGTAAGGGATCTGGAAGGATAGGGAGAATACCAAAGCCTCAGGGATGAGTCTGCAGGAATTATGAACCAGGCTGTTGCATGTCCTGTGGGGAGAAGGCGAAATCAGTTTTACACTGCTAACCCTCAAGAGACTGTAAAGCCTGGGTCTTCCGCCTGTGTGTAATAGCCAAGGAAGGGTTCATATTTGACCACAGGACTCAAGACTGGTATTGTGCTCTTATCCAGAGCTAGAGGGATGCCCTGGATCCTTGTGGCAGAGGTGCAGTTGTGACCTCAGCAAGCATTCAGAAAGGATGAAGAGGGTATCCCTGTTCCCCCTGTCATGGATTGCACTTAAGGGTGGGCACTGTGAGCTCAGTGGGCCTGACCCCCAAGAGTGGGTTCATGACAGATCTGGTGTGCAGCATTAGGATCCGAGAGATTTGTTTGCATAATGTTGTGATTTGAGAGATACTGGTGGCACAGGCATAACAGTTGGATTTGAGCCCAGTGCATCAGATTGATAAACTGTAAACAGTCCACACACAATTAAGGCAGAACTTTAAAAAAAAAATATATATATATATATATAATTTGGTTACATTATAAAGTTCCCTACCTATTTTGGTTTTTTTCTCGGGTGCATGCTAGTGTAGCAGTAGTTGGGGAAGAAGATGGCTTTCATCTACAGCGAATACACTGCTGTGACTACCTGAAGCAGTTGTCTCAGGAAACAGGAGTCCAGTGCGTGGGGTGAACCAAAAAGCACCTCATGGAGACTCTTGTGGCAGCCAATGAGCAAGCGACTGCCCAGTACCTCAAGTCACAGACGATGAGTGAAAGGGACCAGACCTTGGGTGTGGGGGTGTCAAGGGACGTTGTGGAGTTCAATCTCAGGGAGGATGACAACGAGACCTGAGGGAACCCAGAGTCACAGCACTAGGGGAAGGTCACCACAACACTGGGGCTGGAAGGGATCAGGCTGCAGCTAGGGTTGAGGAGACTGGAGCTGGAATTCAAGCAGAGGAAATTCCAAATGGAGCTGGAGATGCAGGAAAAAGAAAACCAGCATTAGAGAGAAGCCGAGGAAAAAGAAAGGCATCTTCTGAGAGAGGCAGAGAAAGAGGAAAAAGACCTCCTGAGGGAATTCAAACTGACAAAGCTAAGACTCCAACAACCAGTGCCAGAGGAGGTAAGTGGCAGGGGTGAACCTGGAACTCCAGGACTGGGATACAAATTAAATTCTAAAGTAATAGCTGAATTTAAAGAGAGGAAGGATATGGATGCATTTTTGAATTTGTTTGAAAAGGTCTGTATCCAGGCTAAAATACCCAGTGAGTCGTGGAGCTTCCAGCTATCTCCACTACTTACTGGGAAAGGGTGTGCGGCACTAGGGCAACTGGACAATCAGAACAGTAGTAATTATGAGAAACTTAAAGCTGCAAAGCTTAAAAAGTATGAATTAACACCTGAAGCATACAGAGCTAAGTTTCATAAGCTCTGGAGAAGCCATGACATGAGCTATGAGGAACTCGCCACAAAGCCGCATCAGTTTTTAAAACATTGGGAGGAGTGGAAGCAAACTCTGTGGAGAAAATTGAGGAGGTTGTACTTCTGGAGCAATTCTTTTGGGCTTGCCCAGTAGAGCTAAAAACCTGGTAAGAGGACAGAGACCCCAAAACAGCACATAGATACACAGACAGTGTCGGCAGATAAGGGCCTATAGCCCACCTAGTCTGCCCATTTGAGTTTGTCACTTCAGTTTATGGTTTCCTAGAACTCTGTTGCCCCTCCTTACCCCTGACCTCAAGAATTCCTTTATGTTTATCCCATGCATTCTTAAATCCCATGATTGTTTCAGCCCCCACCACTTCCTCAGGCAGGGTGTTCCACTTGTCCACCACCCATTCTGTGAAGAAATTCCTCCTCACATTTCCTCTGAATCGTCCTCCCTCCAACTTCATCCTATGCCCTCTAGTCCTGGAACATCTTTTTCGCTTAAAAAGAGTGTATTGTTGCACAATGTTCCTCCCTGTAAGATACTTGTATGTCTCTATCGTGTCCCCCTCTCTCCCTCCTCTCCTCCAGGGAGTACATATTCAGTTCCTTCAACCTGTCCTCATAGGACTTGTGATGCAATCCATGTACCATCTTTGTTGCCCTCCTCTGAACCTTCTCTACCCTGTCTATGTCCTTACGTAGGTAAGGTCTCCAGAACTGTACACTGTACACCAGGTGGGGCCTCACTAGTGTCTTGTATAGTGGAATCATGACCTCCCTTTTCCTGCTGGTGGTGCCCCTGCCTATGCATCCCAGCATCCTATTTGCTTTACCTGCTGCCTTGTCACGCTGTTTCCCTACAGCAGGCTGCTGAGCTCTCGGACCGCTATGCCAGGAACAGACCTGCTCTGAAAGGGAGTGGGGCAGGTGAGGTAGCACAGAAGGAGAAAAGTGCACCTTCAGGGCTGCTAAAACCCTCACTGCCTCCACAGAAAGTGGGAAGCCCCAGGTTACAACAAGCATCTGTCAATGCCGAACGTTGTCGTGCTGGCGATGGCTTTGGTAGTGCAATGCGGAAACACATTTTGGGCAGGATGTGAAAAATGACAGCTGTACTTTTCATAAGGAGGTGTAAAGAAATGGCAGTGTTGAGAATGTGGCATGTAAATTGTGTAAATTTGCAGTTACAAGAGTGCATGGGAAATGAGCAACGCAGGCTTGTAACACAGTCATTTTATGGACTTTCAGCACCAAAGTTTCAACATAGGCATTTTAGCACTTCTGCTCATGCACAGTGTCACTGTCATTTCCTCACACTGTCTCAAAAAGTGATTTCACACAGCGACCACGCTATTCTGCGCCGGACGTGCAAAAACACATTTTGGGCAGGATATGTAAAATGACAGCTGTACTGTTCATCAAGAGGTGTGGAAAAATGCCAATGGTGAAAAGCCAGAGTGAAAATATTACAAATGCACGTTATGAGCGTGCGTGTAAGCTGCACATTGCACACTCGTAACACAGTCATTTTAAGGAGTATCGTCACCAAATTTTCAACATAGGCATTTTAGGACCTCTGCTCATGAACAGTGTCACTGTCATTTTCGTAATCTGCACCAAACACTGATTTCCCATAGCGACCACGCTATTGTACGCTGGAAGTGCGGAAACACATTCCGGCCAGGATGTGAAAAATGACAGCTGTACTGTTCACAAGGAGGTGAAGAAAAATGACAGTGTTGAAAATCTGGCATGAAAATATTGTGAATTCACGAAGTTACAAGCATGCGTAGCAACTGCACAACGCACACTCGTAAAACAGCCATGTTTTGGATTTTTGCCACCAAATTTGCAACATAGGCATTTTGAGAGCCCGCCTCATGAACACTGCTACTGTCTTTGTGTTAATCTGTCCCGAAAGGTGATTCCGCGCAGTGACTGCAAAATCACCTTCGGCCCAATTAACGCCATAACAGTGATAGAATTCATGAGGAGGGGTCCCAAAAACCCCATGTTGAAAATTTGGCGCAAAAATTCCAATAAATGCCTGAGATATGCATCAAAGTTGAAAAAACCCTATTTATTACATTATACAGCTTACCGGCATTTTCTCAGTTCACGGTCGGCTTTGAAGAGTGCAGACGTGTTCCCGGTCCACCGAAGATCATCGCGTCAAGCTACGGAGGTAAGTATGGGGTGAGGAGGTGTGGGGAGGCAGGTTGCACAGTAGGTGGGTGCGGGTGGTGGGTAGGGAGACTACGAGGGACCGTTTTCTGTTTACAGGTGTAAAAAACAAAAAAAAAATTGCGGAGGGTTTTCTTTTGTTACAGGTGTTTTTTTGGGGGGTATACAGTAGCTAACGGGGATTGGGCACCCCCATTGGCAAATAGGGAGTGGGGGATGGATGCCGACGGGGATTGGGCACCCCGTCGGCAAGCAAGAAAGGAGGGGGGAACACAGTATGTTGATGGGGAGTGGGCTTCCCTGTCGGCACATAGATGATGGGCAGGGGAAGCTGACCGGGGATTGGGCACCCCCGAAGTCGGCAGTTTAGCGGCCACTGTGCCACCATGTTAGTAGTGGCGTAGCATGTAGGAAGGCCCACTGCGTGTGGCAATCTTTTCTCGCATTGCAGCGGACCCTTCCTTAGATGTGCTCACCGCATTAACTATGCATGGTGTAGCACCGGCATGCTGGCTGATTGGGGAATGAGGGACGCACCTACTGGTGCGTGCCCTGCATTCGCCCAACAGCGACCGCACTTCCAAATCTCCACTGCTGCAAGATGTTGACTGAGCAAGCGTGCCAACATAAAAAAGGGATTTATCAGATAAAAGAAATTACTGTTGGTTTTGCAAACAGCAGGGCATTTTGCTAGACAGTGTCCTAAAAAGTTCTCATTTGACTGCTGAGCCAGAGCTTGTGCATACAGTGTAGGTCAGGAAGTCATGGTTCTAATCCCAGTCCAGAAGGACAAGCTGCAGTCCGAGTGGGTGAGACCGTACAAGGTAGTCCAACAGGTTAATTACGTGAACTATATTGTACAACTGTCTGACAGGAGACATACCCATAAAATGTACCATGTCAACATGATGAAGCCATATGCAAATAGGGCAGATATTGTATTTGTAGTGTGAAGTCCTGGGGAGGGGATGGATAAAGAAGACCCCCTACTGGACTTGCTGGAGGAAATCAAGTGGGAGTCCTCTGTGGAGGCAATCAAACTGCTGCCCCAGTTGACCCCGGAACAGACCCAGGAAGTGAGGGAGGTTTTAGCAGACTTTGCCCCTTTGTTTATGGCTAAGCCTGGACTAACCCCCTTAATGACACACGATGTAGACATGGGAATGCAAGTGCCCATACAAGGGACAGACTACTGGGTGTCTGAGGCCATCCTAAAGGACATTAAGAGGAGGTGGAGGAAGTGCTGGATTTAGGGGTAATCCAGAAATCCCAAAGCCGCTGGGCCTCACCCATAGTCCTCGTTCTCAAGACAGATGGCTCTATTTGCTTTGATGTGGACTGTCATGGACTCAATGCAGTCACAAAGTCAGATGTCCACCCAGTGCCACGGATGAATGAACTACTGGACAAGTTGGGAGGGGTGACATACCTTACCACAATTGACTTGACAAAAGGGTATTGGCAGGTGGAGTTAACTGCCAGAGCTAGGGAGAGGTCAGTCTTCATCACTCCAATAGGATTATTCAAGTTCAGGGTAATGCCTTTTGGAATGAAGAATGCCCCTGCTACCTTCCAAAGGTTAGTCAATCAGGTGTTACATGGTACTGAAGAGTATGCATTGGCGTGTCTGGATGATATTGCCATCTTCATTGCCAGTTGGAAGGAACACCTGTCCCCACCTGAGGGAAGTGTTGGGCAGGATATAAAGGGCCAGGCTCACTGTCAAGGCTGAAAAGTGCCAGGTGGCCATGACGGAGGTGGCATACCTAGGACATGTAGTAGGGTTAGGGCAGCTCTGTTCCAGTCAAGCTAAGATTGAGGCGATAGAGGTGCAGCCCAGGCCTGAAACCCAGAAGCAGGTTAGGAGTTTCTTTGGGACCACCAGGTACTCTCAAAAGTTTGTACCAAATTACAGTACCCTGGCAGCTCTCCTCTCTGGCCTGCTAAAGAAAAGAAGCCAAAAAAGGTAAATTGGGAGCTAGCCTGTGAATGAGCCTTCACCTGGCTAAAGGAGGCACTGTGCAGTGCCCCTGTGTTGGCCAGTCCAGATTACAGTGAGCCACTTGTAGTCCAGACCGATGCCTCAGATGTGGGGATTGAAGCAGTTGTCAGTCAGACCTCTAATCAAGGAAAAGATCACCCAGTAGTGTACCTTCACAAAAAGTTGCTTCCCTGGGAGCAGGCCTGTTCCACAGTTGAAAAGGAATGCCTTGTGCTGGTATGGCCCTGAAGAAATTAGAGCCATACCTCAATGGGAGGCACTTCGAGGCACAGACCGATCATAATTCCCTTGGTGTGGCTGACACAAATCGGTAAAACGAACGGTCATCCTTAAGGTGGAATATTGCCTTACAGGACTTTGATATGACCATTACCCACAGGGCCAGATCGGCCAATGCCAATGTAGATGGGCTATCTCACCAGTTAGAGCAGTGAACAGAATTTGTGAAAATCATACCATGCATAGGGATGGATTCCCACAAATTCAGTCTAGGAGGCAGGAGTGTGGTGAGCTGCCTGCTGCCAGTCCTTATTTGTATATATACTTCTGTATATATGTGTGTGTGTGTGTGTGTGTGTATATATATATATATATATATATATATATATATATATATATATATATATATAATTTTTAATGTAATTCTTTGTATATGTACATGCCCAAGTAAATGCCAGTGTTAATTCTGGGCACCTAGACAAAAAGACTGGATTTCTTTCTTTCTTTTTTTTTTTTTAAAGGGGTTGACCTTCTTTTAACGTGCAGGCCAGCGTTGCTAGCCAGGAATCTGACAAGTTCTTGTCAAAAAGCTTGTGGATAACTGATCAAAGAGTATTCCTCTAAGTTAACTACCCAAGAGAAACAGGGGTAATAAAATCAGTTTGTATAATTATAAACCTTACAGGATCTTCCTTGTAACTAAATTAAGCCAGTTCAAAAACACAGGATGTTTTAGCCAGGAATTGAACAGCATATGACCATTCTACCAGGACAGTGTGAATTTTATCTTTCGGGTGCCAACTGTCTACAGGGGATTTTAAAGGGTTTCAACTCTGACTCTCATATTATGAGTCAGGATTTGATTTTTGGAAATGGCAGAACAGTGCCTTCTTCTGGCCAAAAGGAATAGTGGCTGTGAACTGGGAAAAAACTGATGACACTGCAAATGACAAAGGGTATTTAAAGCCCCAGCTTGAGGCATGTGGACACACATTTTCATCTGGACACTCTGCTTGACACACACCAGGAGCCAAACTGCTGAAACCCAGCGTGGCTGCCAAGGACTAAAGAAACTGAAAACTTTCATCTACTTTTCTGAGCTTCAAATCGCTACAGTTTTTAAGGTATAGATTAGCTAACAGTTCTAGTGCATTTTATTCTATATATCCATTTTCATTTGTTTTATGCTATAACCAAAACTTTTCTAACACCCTTTGAGTTGTGACTATATGATTTATTAAGTATGTTAGTAAAAATGTTTGTTTTCTAAAGAAATTCTGCCAGCGTGAGGTTTCTGTATTGTGTGTGATTGTAAAAGGTTTATTAATATTCTGTGAAAACTATTATTGCCAAAGGGGTCTCACCAATAGCAACCAAACTGAGAAAATGGTCTGTAAGGGATCTAGAATGATGGGGAGAATATCAGAGTCTCAGGGATGAGTCTGTAGGGATTTTAAACCAGGCTGTTGCATGTCCTGTGGGGAGAAGACCAAATCAGGTTTTACATTGCTAACCCCGATGAGAATGTGACACCTGGGTCTTTGCAAGGAAGGGTTCATATTTGGCCACAAGACTCGAGACTGGTATTGTGCCTGATCCAGAGCTAGAGGGATGCCCTGGAGCCTCATGGCAGAGGTCCAGTCGTGACCTCGCAGAACATTCAAAAAGGATGAGGAGGGTATCCCTGCCCCACCCCGTCATGGATTGCACTTAAGGGTGGGCACTGTGAGCTCAGTGGGCCTGACCCCCTGGAGTGGGTTCATGACAATAACCACTGGGTATAGTGCACCCCTACCAGGGGAATGGCATAGCCCAAGCTTTAGAATGTTGGGCATATGAGGAGTCCAAGCAGCAGCAACTCCCCAGTTCAGCTGTGCCATTCACAGGGGAAGCAGCTTGTCTACCTTTTCTCGAGACTTTTCAAGATTTTTAGTTGGGGCTGCAATTCTGCATAGCAGATTGGGGCTACATGGTTCCAGTGAGCACACCTAAATGAAAAACATGCCAGTTAAGGTGTGGCTTTCAAATTGACTAACCTGCCTCACCCATTATCATTTGTGGACTAGGGGCCATATCTGCCTTGCTCTAAGGTGTTCTCATGGCTGCCAATTAAAAAATAAATAAATAAAGGAAAAAGTGCCACAGGTAGGTGCATTATATTTTATTTTTGGGGTAGTGTAGATCTCCTGGGAGGGGGGCCCTTGTCTTCTTGCATTCTTGCATCAGTGCTGACCACCCCCACCACCCTGGTTGTCAGGTTATAGTGATACTAGTTGAAAAAAAAACTGAAGTTTTTTTTATGTAAGGGCATTTCCTTGCCCTTGTCCCATTAGCAGTGACTGTAGGCTCCTTCAAGCAGCATTTTTCCTCAGTGGGCTGCTGGGGACTCAGTCTCTCTGTCAGGCATCAGTGTTTTGTTTTAGTTTTGTTTTGTCATCGTATTTGTGCATTATTTTTTATTTTATTTATTTAGCTTTTGTTGACCGGGTAAGTGCACTAGACAAATCCTGCCTATTTTCAGGCACGACCCAGGGAAGGGGGATACAGATGAATGCCAACTGACCTTGAACCAGATTAAGCTGTTGGTGGTATTTTTAGTGAATGAGGGAAATTTGGCCAGGACACCGGGGAAATTCCCCTACTCTTTTTGATAAGTGCCATGGGATCTTTAACATCCACCTGAACTACCACCAATCCAGGCAGATGGAACCTCGGTTTAACGACTCATCCGAAAGCACCTCAGAAATGCAGCACCCCTCTCATGCTGCATTACAGTGTCAGTACTGGGATATTAACCCAAGTGCCAGATGTGGGAACTGAACCCACAGCCCTCTGATCTCCCGGCCTCAGAGGCGAGTGTGCTACCTACTGAGCCACTGACACTTGCCAAGTATTATTTTTCTGTTATTTTGTTGGTGCTCAGAAGGCTTGAGCACTTTCTTTTACCTCAGTCTTCTGAACATTCGCACTACTATCGTGAAGCCGTTTTCGGTGGATGGGTACACGCTTCTTCTTCAGTTGGGTTTTCAGGCGTTTGCTTCCGTGCAGCAGTTGGTGTTGCAAGTGCATATACTTTTGACACAACTGCGTATAATTTTTGACGCAACTGCATGAGAGTGTATGCAAGCTGCATAATGAATACATGCAAGTGCACATTTGACACACATTGTTATTTTCTATATTACGCAATTGCATTACTGGGCACACAAGTTCGTGCACACATGCATTTAGCATGCTAACCTCTAATAGGATCGCTCAGCGCAAGCAAGACAGTTATTTTCTGTAGTTCTGTTACTGTACTATATAGTTCAATAATTATAAACAGAACTGTCATTTTGGCACCATGGCTTATTGGAGACCATTAATTATGAAAAGGTGTTAGACCTGCAAAAAGGTGACGAGGCCCTCCCCCATGGGTTCCTATTGTCCTCATTGTGTTGCCCAGCACAATATTTCTAAGATCTTCATTTGGCAGTTACAAAGCAGAATTGTGAGAAATCACTTTTGTTGTTCCTTGGTGAGCTTTTCAGCCCCAATGTCCTGCAAGACATCCTAGCAAACACACCCGACCCCAAACCAGGCCCATTAGGTCGAGGAGCCACACAGACATGGCCAGGTGCATCACAGTGAGAAGAGGCTGCAGAGACAGATGTGCAGGCAGACCCCGGCCCTGACTACTTAGTGGGTCAGGATGAGGATTTGGGGGATCTTGGGTTGACTCCTGACCTTCAAAAATTACTCACTGATGAAGAGGACGTCCCTTCTGAGGAAGAAGAGGAGTGGATGGAACCCAGTTCAAGGATTCCTATACCTCCCCTGTTTGACAGCAAGTCCTTGTCTTTTTTTGTCATGAAATAGTTTATTGAAATTAGAACCAGCAAACACATACTGTATAACAATACATAGTAGGAGGAACCAACTATATAAAGGAACTGCTTATCAATCAACTATATACAAAATATTATAGCTTAAAGATTGTGTGCATTGGGAACGAATCTTAGAAATAATTAAGGAAATCCACCAGCTGAGATATTTGCTATCCATAAAGAGCAAAGATATTCAAAGTATTAACAATAGGAGATATTGTATAAGCAAACACAAAACACAATGCAAAGATAAAGTAACAGAAATATGATAGTGTCTAATAACACAATACAGTACAACCCACTGGGAGTTCTGGGATCTAAGTACAAGGAGAGTTGTTAGGCTGGGGGTGGGGCACAGTACAGAGGCGTGAGTGGAAGAAAGAGTCCTATTTGCTATAGAAGGCAATGTCTTCCAGAAGTAAGCAGTGTCAGTCTATCAGAAAGGGCAAGACAGGAAAGACCAAAATGCCACTGAAGTAACGAGGGAGGAGAGGGAAATTTCCACAAGGTAATGAGTATCGGTTTGGCCTCAAGCAGCGCCACAACCAGCCAGCACTGCTATGGGGAGAGAGTGGAGGAAAGCAAGAAGGAAGATTTAGAATAACTAGTTCTGGGTGAGATGGGATAGGCACATGCAAAACTTTGGAAGAATCTGAAAGGATAGCATCCCACCATGAGGAAAGGTGCGGACAGTCCATGGTATATACAGTGGCGTGAAAAAGTATTTGCCCCCTTCCTGATTTTCTCTATTATTGCATATTTGTTACACTGGATGTTTTCAGGTGTTTAGAAAATGTAATATTAGATAAAGGGAACCTGAGTGAACAAATAACACTTGTTTTTTTTTAATTTCACTTATTTAATGAAAAAGTTAACTAACACCAACTGGCACTGTGTGAAAAATGGTAATTGCCTTACACTTAATAACTGGTTATGCCACATTTAGCTGCAATGACTGCAACCAAACACTTCCTATAATTCAATATCAGTCTTTCACATCGCTGTGGAGGAATTTTAACCCACTCTTCCTCATAGAACTGCTTTCAATTCAGTAACATTTGGTAGGTTTTGAGCATGATCTGCTCGTTTCAGGTCCTACCACAGCATCTCTATTGGTTTAAGTCCGGACTTTACTAAGCCCTCCAAAACTTTAATTTTACTTCTTTTTAGCCATTCTGATGTGGACTTGCTTTTGTGTTTTGGATCATTGTCTTGCTGCATGGCCAACCTACACTCAGCTTCAAGTGACGGAAGGATGACGGACATTCTCCTTAAAATTTTCTGGTACAGAGCAGAATTCATGGTTCCTTTAATTATGACAAGTCATCCAGGTCCTTAGGCAGCAAAGCATCCCCACACCATCACACTACCACCACCATGTTTGACTGTTGGTATAGTGTTCTTACTGTGGAATGCTGTGTTTGCTTCTGTGAGACATTATGGGATCCATGTCATCCAAAAGTTCCACTTTGGACTCATCTGTCCATAGAAAATTTTCCCAAAAGGCTTGTGGATCATCCAGGTGCTTCTTGGCAAATGAGAGACGAGCATTTATGTTCTTCTTAGTTAGCAGTGGTTTCACCTTGCTACTCTCACATGAAGCCCATTTTGCCCAGTCTCTTTCTGATTGTGGGGTCGTGAACACTGACTTTAGCTGAGGCAAGAGAAGCCTGCAGTTCTTTGGATGTTGTTTTAGGATCCTTTGAGACTTCCTGAATGATTTTACGCTCGCCCTGGAGTAATTTTGGCAGGCGCCCACTCCTGGGAAGATTCACTACTGTTCCAAGTGTTCTCCATTTGGAGATTATGGCTCTCACTGTGGTTTGATGGAGTCCCAGAGCCTTAGAAATAGCTTTGTAACCCTTTCCAGACTGATAGAGGGAACACATCATTTTTTCTGATCTTTTCAGGAACTTCCTTTGATCATGGCATAATGTGCTTGTTGAATCTTTGTGCTGGCAGCGTGACTCTGATGGTAAGGGTCAAAATAAGTGAATTTATATTGAGCAGGGCTGGCTGTAATCAAGCCTGGCTGTATTCAAATCAGCTGACTCTAATTATCCTTTAATTGGGTTGATTTAACTGAGGGCAATTACTTTTTCACACAGTGCCGTTGGTGTTGGTTAACTTTTTCATTAAATAAATGAAATAAGTAAAAAAAAAAAAGTGTTATTTGTTCACTCAGGTTCCTTTATCTAATATTATATTTTGTCTAAAGACCTGAAAACATCCAGTGTGACAAATATGCAATAATAGAGAAAATCAGGAAGGGGGCAAATACTTTTTCATGCCACTGTACAAAAATCCAGTGGCAGACTGAGAGTAATGCCAAGAGGACGAATCTATGATAAGAGCCATAGACTGAAGGACCTGAGGTGTCCAATACCAATGGTGCATGATTTTAAATTGGAGTAAATTACTTATAAGATCGCAACACAACGCGTGAGTCAGGCAAATGGCAGCGGGCCAGTCATTGTACCAGAGAGAAGCGTTTAGCTCTTTCTCCCTTTTGGTCTTACAGTGGGTTATTACTGAAGGTAAAGTCTCACAAAGGAAGCAATACGATCTTCCCTTGTCAATCTTCAGCATTCATTACTGCTTGGGTGTCAGCCAGAGGCACACACCTGCTACCGGAGTTTCTTTAGGGTTTTTCGAGCAGAGTCTGTGCCGATGGCGCCACCTCAAGAGCGACGAACTGCGTGGTGCACGAGGGGTGGCTGTTAGGTGCCACAGACTCCTCCTCCATCTCAGTTCTGTTTCTCCCGCCGTCGAGGCAATGCCTGCTGTGCAAGTTTTACAGTGCTACGCCATTAGGCCTTCTCTGCGACTTCGTCAACGACTCCGTCTTAGTTCGCTTTCCTGACGCTGTTGCCGGTAAGATCTTTCTTTTCTTTAATATATGGTGCTGGGAGCTTTTCTGTATTATAGTTAATTTTGCATCATGTCCGGTTCGGGAGCTAAGCGTAAGTCGAAAGTGGGCCGTGCCCCTATGCATCGGTGCTCCTGCGGCTGGCATTTTTCCATTACGGACTGACATGATGTCTGCCTTCGGTGCCTGGGACCTAACCATGATATGGACAGATGTGATGCCTGCTTCTCAATGGACCACTGTGTTCTCAAAGTCCACATGTTCAAAGTCGGCAAGGCCCTCTGACTTTTGGAGGATGGCATCACTCTTGGGCCTCCCAGGCCAGGTCTCTTGGCTCTTCCTCTGGGTCCCTTTCCAGGCTTATACGGTCTGGTGAGGAGGCCTCCTCATCTTCCAGCCTTGCCGAGGAGGAGGAGGCCTCTTTTGTGGTGTCTGGGGAACACCGTGGTCCCTTCCAGGACCGTGGTGGAGACACCACCTCGCAGTCACCTCTTCGGAGGTGCAGGCTCCCCCAGTGTCCACCAATTGTTGGGCCTGGCATTGGTGGACACTCAATGCCACCTTCTGGTGCAGTCTTGGATCCCGGCACCATTTACGGTGCCGGTGATCGAGGCGGCACCGTGTGCGGTGTCATGTTGGCTCTCAGCGCTATGGGTCCAGTCAACTCCATGAGCAGTGCCATGTTGGGTTCGGGTGCAGTGGTCGGTGCCGAGAACTTGTCCGGAGCCGTGGGTGGGTCGAGACCGGGTCCTGGAGCTGCGGGCAATGCACTGGGACTGTACAGCGCCATGCATGGAACTGACGCCATTAGCAGCGCCTTTTCTCAAGAGACTCTAGGGCTTGCCAGCATCAAGGTCCTTCTGGTCTACTCCTCCTTGGAGGCAGATGACTTGTAAGTTGACCCTACCTGGTTCCCCAATTCTTTGGAATCAGAGTCTTTTCTGGAACGTGGTGTCAGGCGGCCCAGTGTTCCAATTCCTGAGTCTCCCCAACTGTCTTCCTCCAAGGATTCCCAGGCTGAAGGTGGCCTGGAATCTATAGGGGAGGACAGTTTGGATACCGGGGACCGGTCTGTCTCCCCAGAGGGGGCTGTGGCAGCTGCCGTTTCCAGTGCTGCCACACCTTCTTGGGGTGGACTTGGGGTTCTGTCTCCAGGGGCCCCCCCTTGGGGGCCTCAGGATTGACTGAGCCTGTCACTGGGGTCGAAGAGGAGGGCGTCCTCAGAGTCTGAGGGGTTGAGGGGCCGAGGTGAGGGGTGTCTAGTTCCGCCCACCACCCCTTGGGGTGTGGGGAGGAGCCAAAATGCCGAGCCCCTCCTCTTCTTCTTAGGCTGTAGGGACACCTCCGGTGGCATTGCTGCGGGTAACCTTCTGGACTCTTGCAACCATATGTGCGTCACAGGGGAGATTCCCCCACCAGGCTCCAGAGTTCGAATCCCCAGGGTTCTGTTTTGTGACCTGGTTTGCTATCCAGGATCCCGCCAACCCGGGCTCCATTCCCCAGATTTCATAGCCCTAGCAGAGGACAGTTGCCTTCTTGTAGGTGCTCCTCTCCCATTCCTCTGCAGCCACCCCACTTTCTTCCAGGCCATATCGGTCCTACGGGTCCGTTATCCTGGGAGACATTCAGAGGCTGTGCAGAGGCCTTCCCATCATGTGTTAGGTATATGCATGAGTGGGTTTTTCACCTCTCCCCACCACCACATGAATCCTCTGGGCATTTGAGTTTCTCACCTTCCTCGACTCCCACCTCTGAAGGAGAGGATCCCTCTGCCCATCTTTCATCCGACACTGATTTCATGGATTATCACTGCTTCCTATCGAGGATGGTTAAGGATCTCAGTATTTCCTTTCTCAGATGAGACAATACCGAGCGGCAGACGCATGAATTCCTTGGAGAATTCAGTGCCCAACATCTGGTGGTGCCATCCTGGCCTATCCCTTTCCAGGAGGCATCTATCTGTACCTGGTAGTCTCCAACTGCACCTTTTCCAGCCCTGGTAGACTGCAGAAGGTGGTATTGTGCCCCTTTGGAATCTCTAGGTACACTCCCCAACCCACCCTCGGGATTGCAGTTTCTAGAGACTCCTTCCGGGCGTCGCCGCCTGGCGCACGACCCTCCACCGGACTCAGATTCCCTACAATTTGACCTGTGGGTATGAAGAGTGTTCTCTTCCCCTCATGCGATGTTATGCATTGCATCACATCAGGCTCACCATGCTGCCTACAACAGGCATTTATGGTCAATGCTTTCTCAGGTTCTAGCTTCTATGCCTGATACAGAGCAAGCCAGTGCCCTCTGCGCTATAGGCCTGGAGCTGGCAAGCACCAAGCAAGGGCATCCTATGATGCCAGTGAGGTGGCCTCCAGGCTGTGGGGACAGCGATCTGCATTAGGTGGACGACATGGCTTCATCTATCAAGATTGTCATCCCTGGCCCGGCGTAGGGTGATTCGCTCTGCATTCCGAGGGACCTGCCTTTTCTGCACCAGGGCTAGGAGGCTTCTACAGGGGCTTCCTCCATCTCCTTATCTTTGGGAGACACCTCCTAGCACTCCTCAGCCTTAGGCTTCCTGTCTGGTGAGGCCAGGTTCCTTCTGTTTCTCATCAGCAGGAGGCTGAGGGTCTTGTTCCCTCAGGGATTTTTCCTGGCTTCCCTTCGGGGGGCTTGGTACTCACCCATGCAGTAATGAATGGTGAAGATTGACAAGGGAAGATATGAAATTATGTACCTACCATCATCCGTGATCTTCTCTTGTATCTTCACCATTCATTACTGATACCCACCCTCCTTCCCCTCATGGGCCTCCTTCATCGGCGTCGCCCCCTCCTTGCTCGTTCCTCTTCCCTCCCTCATGGCCTTAAAGTCTAATTTAAAAACATTTTTTGAGCCTTCCGTTCTTCTCTCAGAGTGGATTCATTGATTGAGGAGGAGAGGGAAATGAGTAGAATTTATCTCTATCCTGAGGGAACTCTTTCTGATTGCCCCGGGGGTGACCTCTTGGGTCCTTCTTAAGCCATACTGTTCAATTCACAATCAAGGAAACCATTCCTTAAAAGGTTCAGTTTCTTTTTCTAGGTCTCTTCTGGCATGTCTGAATCTCCTGTTTGCGCCGGCCCCTGCTAGTTAACACTGCCCTGGCTCTCCAATTATTGGACTGGCGATTGGCTTGCCTTTCCTTTGGGAGTCAGAGTGAGTTCCCACTCTTCCTTCCGCAAAGGGGTGCCCTTTGTAGGGCTTCAAATACCACCACCCCTTCCCCCCACACACATCTGTGTTAGCACGTAACAAGGTGCTAGTAGCCTTCCTTCTCCTTCCTAGTTGGGCGCTCTCTTTCAGAACAGATTCTGCCTTGGCAGTCTGTGAGCTCTCAGCTACAGTGTAAGGAGTCTGGGATGCCAGGAGGTGCAGAGAGTCTGCCTTTTGTGTAACAAGCTGTGCAAAAGTTTCAGTTGAACCTTCTTCACCAGTTTTCTTAAATGGGATCCTTTCTCTCTCTCTCCTTGGTTCCGAGCTTATGAGCCTTCAAGTCAGTTCTCACAGTTTGGCAGAATTCTTTCCTCCTTCCAGCATCCCCCTTTCTTTTCCTCTTCTTTTTCCTTCTTCTAACTCTCCTTTACCTGTTCCTCCCTCACAGCCATGCCAGAAGTGAGGCCCTGAGGTCCCGTAGGGTAGGTTTCCTCTTTCCTGTTCTCTGTCGGCTTATGCCTTTTCTGTTTATATCTTTTCTCTTACCTATCCTCGGCTCTCTTGCCTCGTTCTCCTTTTTCTTATCATTATTTTGCTTCTCCGACACAGAACTAAGATGTGGGAGGGTTATGCACCTAACGGGCCTCGCACACCATGCAGCGTGTTGCTCTTGGGGTGGCTCTGTCGTCACCGACTCCTCTCCAAAAAAAAAACCAAACTCCCATAGTGGGTGCGCACCTTCAGCTGACACCCAAGCAGTAATGAATGGTGAAGATACAAGGAAAGATCAAGAATTACGGTAGGTACGTAATTTCCATTTTTGCCCACCCAGCCTTTAGTGCTAGTACCCCATAGAAATTTTCTAGCCAGGCCCAAGAATGCTGAGAAACAGTTTGCTTTCCATAATCCCAAATAGCAGCACGTAATTGCAGATATTGCCAAAAATCGGACTTAGGAAGCGATGAACTAATCTTGGAGTTGCTGATATGAAAGAAGATCATCAGTGTGAGGAATGGTGATCTCTGCAATTAGTGTAATGTCATTGTTGGCCCAAGCAGGCCAATGAATAGCTTTGCCACCAATAAAGAGAGAGGATTATCCCAAAGATATGTCAGAGGTCTAGGGGTGAGCCTAGCTGATGAGGGTACAGCAGTCAGGGAAATGCAAGTGTCCCAAGCACAAAGTGTCACAGCAATAACAGGATGTGCTGAACATTTCTGCCAAGTCTTATGTCCAAAAAGTAAGATAAGACAGGGTACCTGAGACAAGGTCGCTTCTAAGCAGACCCATGCTGGAACATCTGAGGACAGTGGTCTAAACCACCAGTAGGCCTGAGCCATTCGATAAGCAAGCGTGTAACCCTTGAACCAGGGAAGGCCAAGGCCACCCCTGATCCAGGGTGCCCGAAGCGTCACTTTACTTAAATGAGGCGGTTTACCAGCCCATAGAAACTGACTGACAATGCGGTCTATGGAGCAAAAAATAGAAGGAGGGATAGCAAGCGGCAGATTACCAAATAAGCAAGCTAATTTAAGGAGGGTGAACATCTGGAGGTGGCGACTTTACCTAGCAAAGATAGTCCCAGTTTACACAAATGTTGGATGTCACGCTTGAGGGCCAAGAGTAAAGAAGTATAATTCACAGATATGAGATCCTCCCAGCGATAAGTAATCTAGACCCCAAGATATTTAAATGTATCATCGGACCATTTAATCTGAGGCCTCACAAAGGTGGAGCTATCGCATAAAGAATTTAAAGGTGCAAAGATCATTTTAGACATGACCTCCAGCCCAGAAAGGAAAACAAATAGGCAGAGGGTGGCAATCATAAGGGGAAGAGACTGCGAGGGGAATTCCAAAGTAAGTAGTAGATCATCTGCATAGCAGTGGACAAGATAACTGTATGTCTGATTACCACCGTGAATACCACGAATCACCATGGTGGCCAGTAACTTATGGGAAAGTGGGTCCAACACTAACAGAAACAAGAGAGGTGGGAGAGGGCACCTTTGTTGGGTGCTTCACTGTAAGAGAAATGGAGAAGAGACAGTACAATTCGACAGAATAACCGAAGACAGACCACGATAGAGAACCTGAATCCAGGAGCGAAAATATGGGCCAAAGTCATAAAGCTCCAAAACATGGTGCATGTAACCCCAGAGGTTAGAATCAAAAGCCTTCCAAAAGTCTACAGCAAACACCGCCATAGGAAAGGAGGCAGATTTGCAAAGATCTTCATATTAAGGAGGGTATGCATATGATCCGTGCCTGAGTTACCCTTTCAAAAGCTGACCTGGGACAGATGTATTAGGTTGGGGAGCACCTTTTCTAAGTGGGCAGCAAGGGACTTGGCCAGCATCTTCACAGCCATGGATATAAGTCCTTATCCTTTTTGATAGTTGAGGCATGTAGGTCCTTACAGCTCAAGGAGGAGCAGTCCGTGGAGACAGTGGAGGTTAATCCGATTCTGTCAATGTCCTACTCTGCTCCAAAATGTATTCCGAGTTTTATTCACTCTGACCAGATTATTGAGCAAGAATAGGTAGGTGTGGATCAGGGAAAGTGTCTTCCAAAACCAAAACACGGCCTTTTCCCTTTTTAGAGGAAAAGTACCACAGGTGGGAAGCCCCTCCACTGGAAGACAAGGCTGTGTATAATTCAGTCAAGCATACCACTATCCCTGGCGAGGGCTCTCTGGCCTTTTCAGATTCCCACAACAAATGAGTGGATGCTGCATGTAGGAAAGCCTTTGCTTCAAACGGTACAAACCTCTGCACTTCCTATGCTTCCTTTGTTGTTGTCAAAGCTGTAAACTTGTGGGTCACTACTCTGGGCAGCTTTGTCCCACTGGATTCAGAAGCAGTGAGCATTTTGCAGTTGGGTGCCATGGCCTCCACCTTTCTCGGTGATTCTGCAGTTGAGAACTTGCGCATGTTGGCCCATTCGGCCTACCATATTGTGTCAGCCTTGCGGGGTGTATGACTTGGGCACTGGACCACTGATCAGGCTTCAGAGTGTAAGCTTTTTTTAACCTCCCCTTTGAGGAAGGGCTGTTGTTTAGTTATGGCCTGGATGCTATGTTAGAGGATCTCCATGACATGAAGAGCCATTTTCCAGTGTGAAAACAATATCAAAAGACTACCTCAACTCAGAGGGGTCAAGGTAACGGCCGGTGTGGACAGTTTCATGGCGGTTTTCATCCCTTTTGGAACTTCAGCAATCAGAGTAATAGAGGGGCCTGGCCAGATGCCATGCAGGAGGTCCAAGCCAAATGCCTGGTACCTCACATTTAGGGAACCCGGGCCCATCCCTGCCCCTTCCCTTGGTGAAAGACTACAGGACTTTTACTCAAGGTGGGCCCAATGTCAGATGCGTAGGTTATGGAAATTCTTGCACTGGGCTATGCGATAGGATTCTCAGCCGTTCCCTCAAGGGGTCACTTTTTACTGTGCTTGGTCTCCAAGGACACCACAAAGGGACAGGAGGTGTCAGACTCTGAACCACCTCATTCAGATCGGGGTAGTATTACTTGTCCTGCCAAGCGAGCAAAGTCAGGGTTTCTACTAAGTCTATTTTCTAGTTCATAAAAAAAAAGGCCTTCAGGTCCATTTTGGATCCAGAGCATCTGAACAGGTTTATGCGTCACATGACATTCAAGACGGGGAGTCCCTGAGGTCAATTATTCGTGTTGTTCAGTCAGGGGATTTCCTTGTGACAGTAGATCTGACAGATGTCTACCTTCACGTTTCCATCTGTCAGTCTCAGAAGAAGTATCTCAGGATCTTCTTCAAGGGTATCTCTTGCAGCAGGTACTACTCTTGGATATCCACCAAAGGGCACTCCTGTCAATGGTAGCTTTCAGTAACAGTGTTGACTGGGGTCGCCTACCGTGACATCCTCACATCTGCTACTATAAATACATGAGCAGCCCCTAACATCCTCAGTTCTTTTTCCCACCATCTCTGAGCTCACTGCACGACTAGCTTTCGCTCCAAGTATGGTCGATGAAGACATCGACGAGGAAATTGAAGCCGGAATGGCTCTCCATTCGTATTCCAGCCTACTTCGGATGTCTAGTTTCGATTCTTTATTTTGAAAGTGCCATTGAAGCCAAAAAATCTATCATTATGATAACAATTCGGTTTGTGCCCATTGTCTGAGGGCTACCCACAATGTCTCTACCTGTGTCCACTGCCAGGAGTTTAACCAGGCCACTCATCGATGACACCTGCAAGAAATTGAATCTTATTTGATGGAGCAAAGGATTACTGTACTCGAGAAGGAGACCTGTCTTCATACACCATCATTGACGTCGCAAGCTTCCCAGTCATCACATAAACACTCTACCAAACATAAGCATAGAGACAAAGAGAAATCCTCTTCTTCCTCAGAAGGTAAGAAATCTCTCTCATTGATGGCCTCCATTTGTGGTGGTTCATTGCCGGCCTCTCAAGACAAGGCCTACTCGGACAAAACTCGACCTTCATCAACGACGACCCTTCAGGTCCTCTTATCAATGGCCTTAACAGATTCATTGTCTGTTGTGACCACGACTGCTCCCGCCGTGTCCACTGGTCATTTGTCAATGACAACCTGGTCCTCCAGCATGGGCCTGGACTTTTTGTCACCAACGCACACCTTTCAACATTCAATTACTTCCCCATTTCAGTCCCCGTTGACGCAATCTGCAACGGGTTCAGGGTACATTATTAAGAAGAAAGGATTCTCCATATCAATGCCTCCTAAATTGCCACTCCCTTCCCAGACAGTCACTCATAGGAGTCAGGCTGATGCCTTATGAGGGGCAGCGCCTTACAGCTCAGGTTTATGGCTGCATCCACAATCGCGACCAACTTCTTCTGTTTTGCCTCTCACCAGTTCTACTACTGCCGGGCAACCAACTTTGACCTTGTCAGCGGCTCCTTCCGTTGATGTTGCCACTGTCATACAAATGGTGCTTCAAGTGATGCAGGGCTTGCAACCACAGCAACCTCCTCAGCATCCCCGGCCTCAAACTGCTTCCTCTCTCTCACCTTCTCCACCCAAGAGGCCTCTCTGAGAGTCTTCCTCTAGGGAACCCTCCCCTGTTCCCTCTTTTCATTCTTTGGATGAGGAGTTCCTCCCAGATTATGAGGAGGAATAAGAAGACAAAGATACAGGCAATGGTCTTCGACTACCCTCTAGTGCCTCTACTGTATCCTCTATAGAGGACTACCATGGGCTTTATACACCCTGTTTTCCTCCAGACGACCCCACCTTTCTGGAGATAATGACACAGATCCAAAAGGTGATGGGATTTAGTACCATGGAACAAGACAAACATCACCGTAATATGGCGGACTAGCTAGACCTTCCAGAGGGCCCTGCAGTTGTGGTTCCTCCTTTAATACAAGCATATCAAGATGCAGTCCTGATGGCATGGCACTGCCCCTCTGCAGTCCCGCCCGGTCCATAGAAAAGCAGCTTTATCAGGCACTAACAGACCACCATTTCTTTTCTACTGCACCACAGGCAGACTCGGTGGTCATTAATGCTGCACACGACAGAACAAAATGACCAAAACACCTAAGCTGCCTTCCCCCAGACCGGGAATCTCAACGCTTAGATTTAATGGGCAAAAGAATATACAGTACCAGGCTGCCACTATGAATTTACGTATCTTAAATTACTGTACATAGGCCATATGTTGAAGCACCAGAAGAAACTCTGGACTACGGCATCAGAAGTGGCTAATAAGCTTCCTTAACCAGCAGGAAAAAGAGCAGCTGCTGGCCACTTTTGCAACTGGCACCTGTCTCTCCCGCCACTTACTCTGGGCAGGATACAATGCTGTGGATACCTCCACATGGACTTCCACCATGGGAGTCGCTCTTCGAAGGCATGCCTGGCTAAGGGTGTCAGGGTTTACACCAGACATAGAACAAATCATTCTGTGCTCCTTTTAATGATCACAAACTTTTCGGCTCTGACACTCAATTCTGAATGATCTCCAAGCTCCGGCATGCACTCTCCAACTGTACATGGCATGTACCATACGTCTCAACCTACAGGCCAAGAAAAATACTATCAGCCCTTTCAGTTCCGGAGGGCCGTCAGTCCATGCGGCAATCCTAGATAATCTACCAGGGGCTGACAGCAAACCCATCCATCTAATCATACCCCTGCCTCAGCCTCTAAGGGCACCTGGTCCACCCCTCCTGCAGTACCCAGCACCTCGCAGTCCTTTTGACTCACAGCATTACCTCTCCAACTTCCTTCAGCCAGCCTCGGAGGCAGTGGGGGGCCATTTAGCACTTCATTTAGAGGCATGGCAAAACATAACAACAGACGAGTGGGTACTGCAAATCATAGAAACAGGATACACACTGAACTTATTTCCATACCTCCTACCCATCTTCCCCGTTCTGTCACGTACCCACCAGACCACATTCCAATACTTCTAGAGGAATTAGCTTCCCACATTCAGAAAAATACTTCGACCTATACCACCAGAATAATGCAAGGGATTTTATTCCCATTTCTTCCTGGTAACAAAATGTACGGGAGATCTATGTCCAGTTCTGGATCTCAGAGATCTGAACTGGTACATTCAGTACCAAAAATTCAGTATGGTTACCTTAACCACAGTCCTTCCTCTTCTGCACCAATGAGATTGGCTCTGCACTCCGGACATGAAGGATGCATACCTTCATATCCCAGTACATTCTGCGTATCATCGCTATCTCCATTTTCAACATTTAGAACATCACTACTGATTCTGAGCACTACCCCTTTGGCCTGTCATTGGCACCCAGAGTCTTCACAAAATGCCTAGCGGCCGTGGCTGTAAGACGTCAAGGACACTTTGTCTTTCCATACATGGACGTCTGGGTCATCAAGGCCTCCACCAAGGAAGGGCTGCTGCAGTCCCTGCATGCCACCCTCCAGCTTTTTTAAAAACTAGGCATTGCAGTCAACTGGCCGAAGTCCCATCTGGACCCAACACAAAGACTACAGTACATAGGTGCTACCCTAGACATACAGCTAGGGTGAGCATTTCTTCCCGAAGGCGGACGTCAAAAACTCATGTTAGTTGCTGCCCCTCTGTCGGTCCATCCCATGTGTTATGGCCCATCAAGTCATGTGCCTTCTAGGCCATATGGCTACCACCATCTCCAATGTACCACATACATGATTGCACAGGCGGCCGATACAGTGGGCTCTACAACACCAGTGGCAACAACACACTGGAGATTTCAAAGACCAGATCAGGGTCACATCGGCATTCTGTCAAGCCCTGACTTGGTGGACAGTTCAGTCAACTCTAGACCACAATGTTCCTTTTCAAACACTTCCCTTCCTCCATCTCAGACCTTGACCACAGACACCTCCACCTTGGGTTGGGGCACCCATCTTGGACCCCAGCAGACACACAGTCTTTGGGACCAGGCTACTGCTTCTCTCCACATCAGTCTGCTCGAGATGAGAATGGTTCGCCTCATGCTGCAGACATTCCAACCATATCTGGTACCTGGTCCCCTTCTAGTACAAACAGAAACTTCTGTTGTTTATTACATAAACAAACAAGGGGGCACAAGATCCCAACACCTCTGTCAAGAGACAGTCTGCGTGTGGCAGGAAGCCCTACATCAACATCTCATTCGTACATGTACCGGGAGCCCAGTATATATTAGCAGATCCCCTCAGTCGTCACGCACAAGGTCACAAATGGACTTTACACGACTCAGTCTTCCAAGACATCTTTCGTCTTTGGGGGATGCCAGAGATCAACCTATTTGCCTCTCCAGACAACCACTGCCTACCTCACTATTACTGCATTATACCAGACAGTGAGGGACACTCTATAGATGCTCTCTCCATAATGTGGCAGGGAAGGTTTTTATATGCCTTCCCCCTCCCTGTTCTCTCTCCCCAATGCATCCTTCTCAAACTTCAATTGAAACCTGCAACAACGATACTGAAAGCCCCATTCTGTCCTTGTCGGGTCTGATTTCCTCTTCTGCAGCAGCAGCTGTCAGTCACAGATCCCATTCCACTTACCCTTCATCCAGATCTACTCACACAACACCAAGGGGCTCTCCTATATCCCAGTCTTCACTCTCTGCACCTTCATGCATGGCTCCTGAGGACGTCTTCGTAAGAAGATAACAGGTATCTACAAATGTAGCAAACATACTATTGTCTTCCAGAAAAACGTCTACTAGAAAAACCTACCAAGCGAAATGGAAAAGACTCGCTCATTGGGCAACTTCAAACTCCCTAAACCCCTTTTCCTGCTCCCTCCCCACTATACTGAACTACCTTTCCTCACTGTCCTCTCAAAGAATCAGTTTTAGTCATCTATCAACATTCATTTAGCGGCCATCTCAGCCTTTCACAAACCCATAGATGGCCATCAGGTCGCTCAGCAGGACCTTGTCTATATGTTCAAAAAGGGCATTTTACACCTGAAACCTCCCATTGAAAGGCCAGTGCTTCCTTGGGACCTCAACTTCTTCATTGAAAAGTTAATATTGGCACCCTTAGAATCAGCTGCCACCTGCAAAATACGTTTCCTAGTATGTAAAACTATATTTTTAGTGGCTATTACCTCGGTTCACCGCATATCTGAGTTCCAAGCCCTCATGTGCTCTGAATCTTATTTTGCCTTTCATAAAGATATGGTATCCCTTTGTACAAATCCGGCCTTTCTTCCAAAGGTCGTATCACAATATACTGTACATTGAATCAGTCTATACAGTTAACATTTTTTTTACCCAGATTACTCCAATCCAGGTGAATCACTTCTTTATGCCCTGGATGTACTCCACATATTGCGTTATTACATAGCACGCACTAAGGTTACACGTAAATCCAAACAACTTTTTATAGCCTTTTTCCCAGGCAGAGAAGTGCTACCAGTCACCAAGCGAACCTTTTCAAACTGGCTGGCACATTGTATAACTACTGTTACAATAAATACCAAAAACCCCTACCAGGTGCTGTGCACACGCACTCTACCCAAGCTCTTTCTACAACCGCTGCATGTTTTCATGGAGTCTCTATTTCCGACATCTGCAATGCTGCTACCTGGTCTACAGTGCATACTTTCCCTAAGCACTATAGTATTGACTTGGCCACTTGACGCCAGGCAGCCTTTGGGTGTGCCATTCTGCAAGGTCTCATTTCCTAATTACCACCCTTCCTACTTCACTGCTTGGGAATCATCCCAAGAGTAGTACCTGCTGCAAGAGATACCCTCGAAGATGACAGTACAGTTTCATACTTAAAATAACAGTAGATCTTTGAGAGGATCTCTTGCAGCAGGTGTGTTCCCTCCCTCCTTCCTTCCCACTCCTTCTTGAAGAGAGCAATCTTTCAGACCTTCATCAACAATTTTATTGGGCACCTTAGATATCTTCAGTTCCTCTTGGAGGCTTGCTCTGTGAGCTGATCGCCGGCGGGGAACTGAGGATGTTAGGGGCCACCTACGTATTTATAGTAGCAGACGTGATGAAGTCACAGTGGGTGGACTGCAGGCAATACTGGTAGTAAAAGCTACCATCAACAGGAGCACCCTGTGGTGGGTACCCAAGAGTAGTACCTGCTGCAAGAGATCCTCTCGAAGATTTACTGTTACGGTAAGTACCAAACTGTACTTTCTCAATACTGGGCCGACATTTCCAGTACAGGGCACTTTTCTTTGGCCTTCCGGCAGCTCCCAGGGTCTTCCCAAAGGAGCTGATAGTCCTGGTGGCTCAACTTCGAAAAGAAGGGCATCATGTCTATCCTTATGTGGGTGATCTGCTTATTTGTGCACTGAAGTTATCCTTGGTAAAGAGGTCAGTGCTCAGATCTCTGGAGATGCTTGAATCCCACGGCTGGGTGGTGAATTGGGAGAAAAGCTCTCTCGAACCATCTCAGACCTTGGAGCACCTGGGGGCAGTCTTCCACATAAAACAAGAGAAAGTTTTCCTATCATCATCCCAGAAAGAGACACTTTTTTTTTTTCCCCCAACTGTTTTATCTCACCCGAGAACCAGAACTCTCTCAGGCAGTCCACACACACCTGCCGCTTCTACAGCCATCAGTGACCAATTGCCCCCTCAAAGTCGTTAGCGCTCCCCGTGGGCCCCCACTAAAACCCACTGGGAGATCAAGGGGCAGAGGCAGAGGCCCAGTGTTGGGCATGTGGCGGTCGAGGCACCAGGATGCCGTCACCTATCCGGCCCTCTGGGTTTTTTCCATTTCTTCCACTGCAGTTTCCCCTCCCTTGCGTAGGCACGCCCTGATGCTCTGGTGCACGGTAACCCTGCCAGCATCGGCTATGCCAGCACGTGCTTGCCTGGTTCACTGCACTTCAGTCTCACCGGGTCCCGGTTCACCAGGCCACCCCGGATCCCCTGTAGTTGGGGAGGAGAGTTCCATGCGGGAGCTCTGTCCTCAACCCTTTCCGCTGCCGACCCGGCGCCCAAGTCCGCTCCCTAACCCAGGTCGCTGGCGCAGCATGAGGTGTGACGTCCAGCGCTTCAACCCTCAGCACCACCGGGATGGCTCAGAAAGAGACTCTCTTAAAGGAAGTTCAATGGCTCAGGGCTCAGGGCTCAGCCATTGACCTCAACCCACAGCATGCTACGCATCCTGGGTCTCATGGCGGCAGCAATAGATCTAGTCCCGTAGGCTTGTTTTCATATGTGACCCCTGCAAATGAAATTGCCGATGGCCTGGTATCCAATGTCAGAAGATTATCAAGCCAGAATTTCCCTTTCCCCCTCAGCTATGTCACTCCCTGAGTCGATGGGTGAGTATGGAAAATCTGAGCAAAGGGGTTCCATTGGAATTTTCCCAGAACTGGTTCTAACAACGGATGCCAGTCTGCACAGTTGGTGAGCAGTCCTAGATCAACTACCCACTCAGGGAACTTGGTCGGTCCAGGAACAACATCTCCATATAAATGTTCTGGAAATGAGGGAGGTCTGCCTAACTCTTCTTCATTTTCAAAATCTGCTGCAGTCAAAATTGGTGAAAATAAGGTCAGACAATGCCATCACTGTGGTGTACATAAACTATCAAGGCGGCACAAAGAGCAGGGAGATGCTAAAAGAAGCCTCCAGTCTTCTCAGGTGGGCAGCGGAGAATCTTCTCTCTGTGTCAGCAGTCCATCGGACAGGGGAGTTGAACTTTCAAGCAGACTGGCTAAGCTGCAAACATGTTCACCTGGGTAAGTAGAGGTTGAACCCAGAGGTGTTTGACCCTTGTGCAAGAGGTTCAGCTGGCCTCAGATCAATCTGTTTGTCTCTAACTACAATGCCAAGACTCTAAGGTTTTTCAGTCGTTTTCGGTGTCCACAAGTGGTTGCAGTGGATACTCTGTCCCAGAAGTGGGCCTTCAGCAGAGCATACGAGTTCCCTCCAGTACATCTTCTCCAGAGGGTCATACAAAAGATAAGACACTCAAGAGGAAGCTTTTTTCTGATGGCTCCAGAGTGGTCAAAAATAACTTGGTTCTTGGTTTTAGTGAACCTGGCTCAGCGAGCACATTTTTGCCTTAAAATGCAAGGAGACTTTCTGTCTCAGGGTCCCATTCTGCATCCAAACCTGGGGCAATGCAGCTCTCGGCCTGGGTTCTGAAAGGAGGAGGAGACTCCTAAAACTAGGCTTTTCTAGGAATGTAGTGGTTACTATAATGGCTGCAAGGGAAACTTCTACCTCTGCAGCTTATGCTTGTGTATGGTCCATCATTTCGGCATGGGCCAGGCAGCAGGAGCTCCAGCTTTCTGAGGCTTTAGGTCCGCAGATCTTGGACTTCTTGCAGAAAAGTGTGGAGAAGGGTTTGGCCCTGAGCACCCTGAGAGGCCAGGTCTCTGCCCTCGGAGCATCTGTAGGCATCCCTATGGGGACTAATAGAGAGGTAATTCATTTTCTACATGTGGTTAGCAAGAGTCGACCTGTCTTCTGATCCCCGGTTCCTCCATGAGATCTAAATATGGTTTTGAATGCTCTTTGTAAGGAGCTTTTTGAGCCTCTGTCATCCATTCCACTGGATGTGATGTCTTACAAGGTGTGTTTTCTGATTGCTGTGTGTTCAGCCAGGATGATTGATGAGCTCCAGGCCCTATCCCACAAAGAACCATACCTTATTATGCATAAGGACAAGGTGGTACTCAGAACAGTCCCGTCTTTTATCCCAAAAGTGCCCACGGCTTTCCACGTGAACCAGGAAATGTCTTCCATCTTTCTGTCTGTAACTATCTCACCCAAATGAAAAGGAGTTGCACAAGTTAGATTTACAACAGGCTATTAGGACATACCTCAAATGGACAGCTGTGTTCCGGAAATCCGTTAGCCTGTTTGTTCTCTTCACAGCAGCCAAACAGGGCCAAAAGACCTCAAACGCCTCCCTAGCTAGATGGATGAGGCCCTTCATTGTTAAGGCCTATGTAACAGGAAAGAAAAGGCCTCCAGCCCTTATCGAAGTTCACTCCACCAGGAATATTGCTACTTCCTGGGTGGAGATGCAGCTACATGGTGGTCCATTCACTCTTTCACCAAATACTACAAATTGGATGTTCAGAGCTCTGTTGATGCAGCCATAGGTCACAGAGTACTACAGGCAGCAGTTTGTAGGTAATCTATTACAGTATTGTTTCTGACACATGGGATAATATTGCACCCCCCCACCCCGTTCTGGGTACTGCTTCTTAGAACCCAGTGGGTATGATTTCCCATTGACAATGTGGAATACTACAGAAAGAAGAAATTTACTTCATACTTACCATAATTTCATTTTCTGTTAGCTCCAACATTGTCAATGGGACCCACAGTACCTGCTCCTGTGGGAGAATATTATCTGGTATGCCAGAGGAGGATGTCTGTTGTTTAATTAAAACCCCTATTATGACTTTTGGGCATCCTTCTATTTTATTCTGCTGCACTGTTTTCTTACAAAAAAAAAGGTTTCTTAATCGGACTGCGATCTCGCATCGTAACAGGTTCAGTTGTAACTCTGTGGGTGTATACCTTGCTACAGGTAGTTCTCATGGCATACAGTTTTTGATTTCCAGAGTTAATCGCTGTGTTTGTTGTTATCTTCTAAGTTGCAGAGGAACTTGCTGATACGGGATGAGTTAGTTTAGCCTCCCACCTTTCTAGAAAGAAATCAATTTGACGAAACCAAGAGTCAGATGTAAGGGGTGTGTTTTTTTTTTTTTTTAAATGCATCAGCAAGGTAAGGCAATTTCTATTAACATTTAGAAGGCAGCGTGTATTCAAGTTTTCAGTTTGATGTTTTATCACTTATCAACTGGACATTATGGTAGTTAGGTTTATTGAGGCACTGCAAGGTCAATAGTGACTGGGGAGTTGCTGCTGCTTGGAATCCTCATATACCCAATATTCTAAAGCTCGGGCTGTGACATTCCCCTGGTAGGGGTGCACTATACCCAGTGGTTATGACTTCCTATTGATGATGCTGGAGCTAACAGAAAAGGAAATTACGGTAAGTATGAAGCAAATTTCTTCTATTTATGCAATGTGGAGGGGTGGACATGGAGTGTGATATTGTAGTTGTGTTTACCTGAGCTACTTTGTGTATAATATACAAGCCTAAATTTATGCACATAGTAGACATCAGGCATTAATACATATAGTTAACATGTCATCACACTTCTCCAGTACTCTACTGGCCGGTGCTTCAAATCAGTTTAATGCAAAAAAGCAGTTTCCCCTGCTATGCACGGTACCTTTTTTTTGTTCTTTTATGCAGCTTCTTTCTTCCAGGAATCTCTCTCTCAGTGCTGAGCTGCTGTTTCGTCTGCTCAGACCCATAGACAAATCACTGTTTAGTTTTCCTATACCTCTCCCCTACAGCAGCCTCTCAATGGCAGGAACTTCGGTCCAGAGGCCAAAACACAGAGAACTGCAGCCCTCTCCAGCCCCACAGTTAGCAGTGCATAACTGCAGCAACCTCTCTCCAGTGGCCATAGCACAAAGACTTGCTGCCCAATCCACTACCCTCTCCACTGTCGTGATTCAATTTATTTATTCAAAAAAATATGTCCTGGTCAGCACTTCCTTGCAGCACTTGCACTTGCAGAACTTGCAATCCTCCATCTGTCCTAAACTGCAGCAGCACTCACTGTCCCCTGTTTTACCGCAGCAATGGGACTTGGTTCTCCAGTAAGTTTGAAACCAGCTCAAACTATAAAACAATGAACAATCTTTTTTAAATTAAACAAAATGGCCACAAACATACATCTCGGTGACCTCTGTGCACAGGAAACACACGACTTTCCTTCCCACTAAGAGGCACTGCCATTTTTATCAGTTAATTTTTCACAGTACAACCTGCCTGCCAATAGCAAAACACATTAGGGAAGTCAGGATGTTTAAGCATGCCTAGCAACTACCTAGCCACTCTACAGTTAAGTGGAGGTAAACATGTTAAAGCATCAAAAAGTACTATTAGATCTCTTTAAAAAAAAATCTGCCTATAATGTCTGAAGTGGTCTCTGTTGCATAAATGAAATGCACAGAGTAGACCCAGTGTGATAAATTGTTTATCTATATTTGTGCAATTTGACATTGGACACCTCATGCGTGGATTATGCTACTCATGAGGTTACTGAAGTCAAACAGCCCTTGTGTTGATAAATCATTTATCACATTGGGTCCCCTCTGATAAGTTTTCTGTACACTTGTCTTGTATACTTCACCTTTTAGTCAGATGGTTTCAACATTTTTCTGTCTTCTGCTGGGCTAGATTTTGGTCCCATGGCTATGGCCAACCTGTCCCTAGGCATAGGGTTGCCCATTCAGAGCAAATACTGGAAGTTGTGTAGACACATAGATATATAGGCATGGACAGCAGAGAAAGTTTCTACATGTATCTAGTCTGCCCACCCTACCTAATTATTCTGCCTTGCCCTAGTGGCAATCCTCCACAGCCTCCGTACTACAAAGTAGTTGGAATCCTTTCAACAGTCCCTTTGAAGGAACTCCAGTTTTCATTTTTCTGCTTTTTATCTAGGGTGTCCTGTTGTAATATCTAGATGTTTTGTAAGGTCTAGCCTTCTATTTTATTTTCTGCACAAATATTTTGCAAAATTTGATTTTGCATTGTCTCTCTTCGATGATTGGATCTTGTATGTGCCTCTTTATGTAATTCTGGGTTATCTCTGAAAATGGGATTGTTTGGTTCCTGTGGGCCTACCAGTTACCAAAAACTAAGAAATAAATAAGGAAATCTTGAGGGGGTTTGTAGAACCCTCTACAACTTCCTCCCCTTTTCTGAGTTGACTTTTCCCATTTGGGAATTCTTTCTAGGTTACACTAATCTTGAATCTGATTCTGATTCATCCCAGAATATTCTTGTGGTGACATTTCTGTCCTCTTAATTTCATGGGTTTACTTTTCAAAATCTTTTCATATTAAAAAGTTCAAATAGTTCATTTTTAAATATTTTTTTTTGTTTGCACAGCATAAAAAAAACTGAGTTGGTTGGGGCCAGTACCACTAGTTATGCTGTTGGTACGAGTGGCACCATACTCGGTGATGCGTGGATGCACATGGTACTGGCAGTCCCAGACTCCACTGGGGTACTTGTGCCTCTGGTCTCAAGACTAAAGAGTATGGCTCTATGGAGAAGATATGCTTGAAGATCTTTTCTATCTTAACATCACTATGCTCCTTGTATCTCTAGTATCACATATTCAGCCTGCCATGGAGACCTTTACAGAGTCAGCCTGGGGCAAACAAGCTTATATTCCAGCAGTCTCCTGGCTCCTGGTTAAATAGTATACGGTACCTCAGACTAAACCTGTTTATTATATCAAGTCTATGACAGATACTATTCATTGAGGATGTCTCCTCCATTGGGCCACATAGGAATTGTAAGTTGTCGGCATCAGGACCACTCGGAATCTTTTGCTAGCCGGGGGCCACCCACAATGATGAGGAGGCAGTATAGCGCAGTGGTCTAAGGCTCTGAGCTGCAAATCTGGTGACATCCAGCAGACCAGACCTGGGTTTGAATCCCACAGCTTCCACTTACATACTGTGTGACCCTGAGCAAGTCACTTAACCTCCTTGTGCTCCCAGGTCGCTCCTGTAAAAAAGCTTTCGCTTAGTGTGCTATACCTGGTTAAACAACAACTAAAAAATAAATGATGTGCAATATTGGCATCATTAAAATATGGACGGCCCTATTGCTTCTCAGTTCTTTCTTCATTGGACCTGCAGAGAAACTGTACCATTGCTTACTTGGCTTTCTTACTTTCTGAATTTGTTGAACGTACTTTTACATATCATAATTTTATGCCGCCATCAAAAGAACGTTTATTTTTGTTTGTACCTGCATTTACATGGTCTACAAGGATGACACTAACAAAGTTTATGTTTACTGTTTGGGCCTGACCCATATCACAAGGGCCTGCAAGATTTGCCAGGGATTCAACCAGGTCAGAAGGAGACACCACAAAAAGGTTCCTGAAACCTTCATTGCTGTCAAGGCCATGGAAGCTGTGCCCAAGGCCTCCAGCACCAAGCCTGCTTCTTCCTCTCGTTTGATGACTGGTACCAAGGACACTCCCTGGTATTCAGCAACTCTTGGCAACATGGTCGAGGCTGAAGGAAAAAGATGAGGAAAAGTTGTTGAAGTTCTCCTCTTCCTGCCATCACCACAAGCATAAGTACAGTGCTGCTGCTTTCCTGGTTAGGTGGAGGTCTCCAGTGAGGAGGGTACATAGTAGTAGTAGTAGATAAAATTTATTTATACAGTGATAACACCATTAGGGCTATATATGCCTTTTTCTTAAGGTGCATCTGTTTTAAAGTGTCAAGTTTCAGTAACATAAAATACATTACATAAGTACAAAAACAATACATACCCCAGGCAGACAAATTACATACAATAAAGAATATTATACACTACAAGATGAATACAGCAGACATTACATTACACTGCTTAATCCATTCGACAAGACACCACACCAGTCAATCAACATATGTACTTTTCCTCCATCTGATTTAAACTATCCATTACAAATGCAGTGATACTCCATTTCCCTATGAAGAGCTATTTTAAAAGAATTTGATTTCATATGTAAATCTTTAATATGCAAGGGAAGTTGGTTCTAACAAGTGGCTGCCTTATACTGAAATGTCATAGCAGTGAATTTATTTTTAAATTTAGGAACTATTAACTCTCTGGCTGCTTTTTTTCTCAGGTTGCGACCATGTTTTGTTTTTTTCTAGCCTCTCTGCTAGTATATACATCAAATTATTCTTTAAAATCTCATGGACTTGTATAGCCCATGCCCATTTTCTTCTGATCGCCAGTGAGCTCCAACCAAGGGAGCCAAGCATACTACAATGGTGGGTATTAAACTCACACTTCAGTACATATCTTGCTAATTTGTTTAGAACCAAATCTAATTTTACCAATTGCTGTTTATTTACATGACAGTACATATGGCTTCCATAGTCCACAATAGGCAATATCAATTGAGTTGCCACAGTTTGATATACTGTCATAGTTGTACAATACAACAACCGTTTCGCTGCCCCTAATCTCATATGTCTTTTTTGGCATCCTCTGTGGCAGTGATGACTATGGTACCCCAACACTCAATGAGACACCAGAGTGTCTCAAAGTTGGGGTCTGACTCTGGCACTATCATACCTACTATGGACAGTGGGCAGTCTATGCCTTTGGGGTCTCACCCATCTATGATGATAGTCCTGGGCCCTTTATCAGGTACCGTTGACTCCCAGGTCATGCTAGTGCCTGTCTCTGAACTGTTGCCATTGCTCCTGCAGATGGTAACAGCTGTCCCGTTGACAGGGTTCACCCAGTCAGCACTTTTGTCATCAGCAGAATCTTCCCTGCAAGTAAGGCCAGGGATGCTACTCAGTTTATTTCATAGTTCCCAAGAAGTTGGGAGGGGGTTTCAGGCCTATTCTAGATCTGAAACATCTAAACAAGTTTGTTAACCACACGATCTTCAAGATGGAGTCCCAACATCCAGTCATCTGAGCTGTCCAGCTGGGGGAATTGTCTAGCATCCATAAATCTGAGGGATGCATATCTTGACATCTTCACCCGACAGTCTTATCAGAGGTTCCTCAGTTTCATGGTTCTGGAACAGCACTTCTAGAACAGAGCGCTCCCATATGGACTGGCAACAGCCCCAAGGGTTTTCTCGAAGGTGCTCATAGTCCTTGTGGCTCAACTCCAACAGGAGGGACATCATGTCTATCCCTACTGGATGTTCTGCTCATTCGAGTGCTGTCTGTGCCATTGACAAGGAAGCTAGTGGCTAGGAATCTGGACATTTTAGAGTCCCATCGCTGGTTGGCGAATCGGGAGAAGAGCTGTCTTGGACCGTCACAGACCCTGAAGCAGCTAAGAGCTGTGTTTAAGATGGACAAGGGGAAGGTCTTCCTCTCGCCAGCCAGGAAGGAGACCCTGCTGAGAAAGGTTCAGTAGCTGAGGAGCCAATCGTTGGCTTCAGCTCACAGCTTTCTGCAATTCTGGCCCTCATGATGGTGATGATAGAACTGGTTCTGTGGGCTCACCTCCATGCGTGACCCCTTACTGATCAAGTTGCTGTCAGCCTGGGATCTGTCCTCGGAGGATTATCAGGCCAGGATCCCAGTTTCACCACTCCTGCGGCAGTCTCTGAGTTGGTGGGTGAATTTGGAGAATCTGAGCAAGGCATCTCCCTTGGAAGTCCCCCAGAGTTAATTATGACATCTGATGCCAGCCTGTCTGATTGGGGGGCAGTCCTGGACCACATTCCCATTCAGGGGACTTGGTCAGCGCAGGAACAGCACCTACTCATGAATGTTCTGGAGATGAGGGCTGTGCACCTTGCTGTCCTTCATTTTCAGTCAGGTGCAGTCATAAGCATTGAAAATAAGGTCAGACAATGCTGTCACAGTGGCGAACATAAACAAATCAAGGTGACACAAAGAGCAGGGAGATGTTAAAAGAAGCCACTGATCTCCTGCTGCGGGCAGAGGATAATTTTCTCTCTCTGTCAGCAGTTCACTTGGTGGGGGAGTTGAACATTCAAGCCGATTGGCTAAGCTGCGAAAATGTCCATCCAGGGAAGTGGATGTTAAATCTGGAGGTGTTCGACCTTCTGCCTCAATGATTCGGTCATCCTCAGATCAACCTGTTACCCTCTACCCAGAATGCTCAAGTTCAACGGTTCTTCAACCGCTACCGTTGTCCACAAGTGGAGGCAATGGACGCCCTGTCACAAGTGTGGAATTTCAGCAGAGCATATGTCTTCCCTCCTCTGCTGCTTCTCCCCAAGGTCATATGCAAAATCAGGCACTCAAGAGGAAGCTTTCTTCTAATAGCTCCGGAATAGCCCAGAAGACCTTATTTCTCAAATTTAGTGAACCTAGTTCAATGCACACTGTTTCACCTTCCAGTGAGGGGGACCTTCTTTCTCAGGGTCCCATTCTGCATCCAAATCTGGAAACGATGCAGCTTGCGGCCTGGCTCCTGAAAGGCAGAGAGACTCCTGAAATAGGGTTTCTCTAAGAAGGTAGTAGACACCCTGATGGCTGCCAAGAATAATTCCACACCGGCAGCTTATCCTCATGTATGGACCACTTTTTTCAGCTTGGGATAGGGAAATAATTTCTGGCCTTCTGAAGCTATGGTTCTGCAGATTTTGAATTTCCTGCAGGAAAGAGTGGATATAGGTTTGGCTTTGAGCACCTTGAGAGGTCAGGTGTCGATCCTTGGAGCCTCCTTGGGATTATCCTTAGGTGCTAACAGCGAGGTTATTCATTTTCTGTGGGCTGTCAGCAGGAGCCGAATCTGTTCTGATCTCCTGTTTCTCCATAGGTCTGAATCTGGTCCTGAATGCTCTTTGTAAAGAGCCTTTCGAACCACTTTTGTCAGTACTGTTGGACATGCTGTCATACAAGGTGTTTTTTAGTTGCTACGTGCTCAGCCAGGATTGGTGAGCTCCAGGCTTTGTCCCACAAAGAAACATACCTCGTCATGCATAAGGACAAGGTGGTGCTCAGAACAGTCCAATCTTTCATAGGAAGGTCCCTACAGCCTTCATGTGAACCAGGAAGTCTGTCTCCCATTTTTCTGTCTGCAACCTACTCACCCAGAGGAGAAGGAGTTGCATAAGTTTGATTTGCAATGGGCCGTTAGGACATACTTTAGATGGACTGCTGAGTTCTGGAAATTGGATAGGTTGTTTGTTCTTTTCGGAGCAGCCAAAAAAAGGACAAAAAGCCTCTAAGGCCACCCTCGCTAGGTGGGTGAGGGCATTCATTGCCAAGGCCTATGTCGCAGACAAGAAGAGGCTTCTGGCTCTCATCAAGGCTCTCTCCACTGGAGCTATGGCCACCTCCTGGTCAGAGAAAGGTCAGGTATCAGTGTTAGAACTGTGTAAGGTAGCTACCTGATCCTCCATCCGCACATTCACCAAGCACTACAGATTGGATGTTCAAAGTTCTGCTGATGTGGCCTTTGGTCACAGAGTTTTGCAAGTGGCAGTTAGTGGTAAAGTATTTTCTTGTTTTGCAGTTGATGTATGAAACAATATTCTCCCCCATCCAGTTTTTCATGGGTACTACTTCTAAGAACTCATCAATAATGAATCCCATTGACAATATGGAGCATTACAGAAAGAAGGAATTTCTTCATATTTACCGTAATTTCCTTTTCTGTTACCTCCAACATCGTCAGTGGGACCCACTCAGGAGCCTTGCTCCTGTGGGAGAATATTGTCCGGTATTCCAGCATTAAGAGATGTTAGTTGTTTTGTTATGAACTCTGATTGTAAGTCTGTCTGGACATGCTTCTGTGCTTGTATTTACAAGTGGGGGGGGGAGTGAGAGCAGTTCTGCATTAGTATGTGGGTTACTAGGATCGAATTTGATAACTAAGCATGTCTCCTTTGTTACAAGTGAGTGCATGAACTGTTTGCAGTCCTTCTCCCACTGTTATCTGTTTACATTAATTCCTTTGACAAGTCTGTTCTAGTTGACTCAGTGCTGCTGGACCTTCCAAGATGTTAGAGACTTGGAAGATGAGCCTTGGTCCCTTACCTCCGCCATCTGACGAGGTAGGCAAATGTTTACTATATTTTGTTCAGGCTGAAGTCCTCTCTATGTAAACAGCTGATTTGTGTGCTTTCTTTTCAAGATGACCAGTATGATCTACACAGATATTTATTTTCCATATTCAGAGGCACTGCATGGAAAATAGTGACTGGAGAGATGCTGCTGTCCGGAATGTTCAGGTGCCCAGGATGCTATCCTGATTATAGCTTTGGGCTGTGCCATTTCCCGTAGTAGAGGTGCACATAACCGATCAGTAATGAATCCAATTGACAATGTTGGAGCTAACAAAAAAGGAAATTACAGAGAAATTTTTTTTTTGTGTGTCAGTTCTGGTATGTTGTCTCAAATAATTTAAGTAGTTTCTCTCAGCCTAATGAGTGTCAACGGTCATTGGCCATGCAGGACAATAGGGAGCCTGAAAAGGCAGCTGCTCTGGCAGTGGGACCATGTCCAGTCTGCTTTCCCCTTCGACGAAGGGTTCTGACAAATGACGGCCCAGTGCCCAGAAAGAAAGACAGTCCTTCCATGAGCACAAAAGAAGCGATCTTGATTCCACACACACTTTGCATCGAGTTCTAAGCAGACTATGAAACTGCACAGCTCAAGGTCACCCTCTGAGAGGTCTACCATGACATACTCTGTTATCTGGACTCGGCGGTCCTCACTGTCATTGTGGTTGACACTAAGGCCCTCCGGTTCTGGAAGGTCACTGTCTGGGGCCCAGAGCCCCCCAATGTCTTTTAAGTGAGGGATTTCTTGGGCAGTTCTACCCCTGGACAGCTCTTATTGAGCAATGGGTGCAGTGTCTGGCTTGAGTGACACCACTAGTGGAGCTGGTCCCTGACTCTTTGTGGCTGGCAGAACCAGTACCGCAGGTGGTACCGCTGTACCAGGTAGTGTGTTTGCATTCAGCCAACAGCCTTTGGGTCCTTTCTAGGGGTTGCACAGCATCTGTCCCACTGTGGCCCACCCCTATCCTATACCAGTACAAGACTCGCCATGGTGCCATTGCTGGTCACTTTGGTGTTGGGTGGGTCATCACCGTATGTGCTTACGCTGCCAGGACCATTTCCTGTGCCATATCCGGCGTCACCTGTTGCCCCAGTCCCTTGCCCACCAGAGCCAGTGTTGCCACAGCCACATGCTAGGTTGTCAGGCTAGTGACCCCACCCTCTCTTCTCCCCTTCTTCCGAGGATGCTGAATAGGGGGATGAGTCAAACCCTGACCTCATTATCTGAAGGTTGTGATGATGACTCCTTCTATGATCTGGAGACTTCATGCCCAGTCCCGGTGTCTCTGCCTCAGGAGGATCTCTCTTTACGAGCTCTGCTCAGCAATATGCACTAGAAATTGAAATTCGAACCAGCAGCCATCAGTCAGGCTAAGTCCCTCTAGCTGGAGTTCCTAAATGTGCGTAATATTTCAGCCAGTTTGGTTCCTACACTCTCCCCTGCATTGAAGCCTTATCCAATGCTGTTTGTCAAAGACCTGCTTTGACGGCAGCTGTCCCCAAGCAGGCAGGCAGGCTGAGAATACAGTGCTCCAGAAAATAAGCCAGTGCATGTCTCTTAGCCCATAGCTAATACTATTGTCATTCTCACTGAGAATGACAAAGCCATTGTCCCCAAAGAGATCACAATGCACCCCATTAATCGGGAGTCACACAAGACTGACATTGTGGGCAAATGAGCCTATGTTTCAGCCACTCTGGGCATGGAGCTCTTCTACAACCCAGGCTCGGACTTTCCATCAAGAGAGCAGACAGCAAGCAATTCTGCAGATGGCATACTACATAATGGAGCGTGAAATTGTACAAGCTACTCCATGCACTGCATGCTGGGCCTCTTAGCTGCCTCGCTGTTCACAATGCCCCTGGCACATTTTTATATGAGGACAACCCAGTGGATGCCCAGTGCACAGTGGTCAAATGTATTGCACCCTCAGACATACCCCATTCAGGCGACCAAGCCCGTGGTTCAGTCTTTAACTTAGTGAATAGTGGAAGACAGTCTCCTCCAGGGCTTCCTTCTCCTAAATGGGGCCTCAGGAGACTCTTACCACGGATGCCTTCCTGCTGGGATGAAAGACCCACTGTCAGGGCCTCAAGCCACAAGGTGTCTGAAACTCATCAGAGATTCATCTCCACAACACTGTGTTGCAGAAACTAGCTGTTTTTGTGCTGTCTGAGAGTTCTAGTGGACCCAGTCAACCACAAAACAGTCCTCCTCCAGACAGACATCAAGTTTGTCATGTACTACATCAACAAACAAGGAGGATCACTCTCTTACCTTCCTTGCAGGGTGGCAATAAGAGTGTGGGAATGGTGCCTGGAGCAGGAAATCCTGCTCCAAGCAATCTCTCTGCTAGGAGTCCAGGACACTATGCTAGACGAGCTCAGTCAAATAGAGTCCAATCCTCACAAGTGGTCACTAGCTCCAGATATTGTGAGATCACTGTTCAATGAGTGGGGTACCCCAGATGTGTACCTCTTTGCATCTGAACTCAATGCCAGACTGCCCCAATTCTGCTGCAGAAATCCAGGGTATGGCATTTTCTGTCTGGATGTATTCAGACTGTAATTGAAAAATTGGGTTCTGTATGTATTCCCTCCAATCTCTCTTGTTTGGAGGGTATTGCTCAAATTGGAGGCACAAGGGGCAATATGATTCTAGTGACCCCCTACTGGCCTCAACAGATATAGTTTCCTCTGCTGAACAGATTTTTCAGTAAGCAAACCGAGGACTCTACCACTCGGAACAGGCTTATTGGCACAGGGTCATCTGATCCATTCCAGCCTGCAGTCCCCTCACCTTCAGGCCTGGCTCCTAAAAGACAAAAGTGAACAGGTACAAGGTATCTCAGAGGGTCTCTGAAATACTTTTGACTGCACACATAAGTATTACACTAGGAAGACGTACACTGTTGAATGGAAAAGATTTTCCATCTGGTGTTCCAAAACCCACATGGACCCCATTAGATGCCCTATTGGCAAGGTTCTGGAGTACCTGCTGGACCTTTATGATTCTGGTCTACAGTATCCTCAGTAAAGATCCACCTGTGTGCTATTTGGCATACCACGAGTCCATCAGTACCCTTTACCTGGCACAGCTGCCACTGTTCAAGAGGTTCTTCAAGGGCAGTTTACACACAAGGCCTCTCATCAGGAAGCCAATAGCTGACTGGAATATCAACCTTGTGTTAGATATGCTCACTCTCAAGCCCTTTGAAACTTGTGTCTGGAAGTTTTTAACTTGGAAAGCAGCATTTCTGGCAGCCATCGCCTTCACATCTGCTCACAGAGTGTCTAAAATCCATGCTTTGGTCACAGATCCTCCGTATACTGCTTTCCAGAAAGACAGGGTAGTTCTCCATACACACCCCAAATTTCTATCAAAAGTGTCTGAGTTTCTTCTTACTCAGGCCTTAGTCCTGCCTACCTACTTTGCCAGCTTCCAGAATGAGGAAGAAAGGACTCTCCGCTCACTGGATGTTAAGAGGGTCCTTAGGTTTTATCTTGTCAGAGCCAAGGACTTCAGACAATCCAAACAGGTTATATTTAGTTTAAGTAGCATTCTTATTTGCAAGGCACTGTATTTGTTAAAGTATTTCAGTGCAACATCGCTGCGGAGCAAAGTTTGTACTACAGCTTGGATGAGCTACCCATCTTTTATACTGTCAGTGATGGCTGCCAAGGTGACCAGGAGCAGCCCACTTATACATTTACCTCAGGGCAAGTAGAGCAGCTGTAAGTGTCTTCATTTCTGAATTGAAAGTCATTGATGCCACAGGCAGGGAAGTGCAAGTCCTGTTAAAGGACAGTGATAAACATGTGTTCCAACCAGTTCTGCCTAACATATGTGGGCAAGTTTACTATAAAAAGAAGTTCTACCAATAATGTACATACATTATATGAGCAAGGGGAAGGAATTTCAGGGTTGAAATCAGCTGCTTTGGCACCTTCAAGTCTCCCTCCCAGACTTAACAACACCATTGACCAAAGCGTTCCACAAGTTTTTTGGTTTTTTTTTAATATTTGTTCATTACCCAGCTGCAGTTCTTCCAGTACCATCCTCTTGCACTGCTTTCCTGGTAAGCCACAATTGCATCCTGCCCTTCTGATTCTACCTCCTATCCGATCACCCGCTGAGGAAACTCCCTCAGGGCAGGTCCCTGGTGAACCAGGACTGACTGTATGTTCAGCTAGTGAAGGCAGAGGAAATGTGGATGAGACAAGGGTGCTGCAGTGATATGGAGGTCTGACGCTGACATCATGCACGCTTCACTGGCGCTTTTCCCCTATGTATCCTCCTATCTCTCTCTCTATACTGACCAACTCAAGCACAAAGTTAGGGCATTCCACCAAGACCACCAGAAGAGGCACTCATGCAGTGGGACATACAGCACCCTTCCCTGGAGCCCAGATATGCTGCATCTGCAGTGCATCCATGTTACCACCAGCCCAGTGGAGGAGGCCAGGCTTGTGGAGCAGATCTGGGTCTCTTGCATGGAAGCACTCTGCTGATGTCACCAGTCCTGTCTGTGTCCAACAAGTCTAACCCTATAAAGGCAAAGAGAAAGTTTCCTCATGAGCATGATACTCAAGAGGAAAACATGGACTTCTGGTCATCTGATCAGGATCCTCTCAATCCAGGTACCATATGACACCTAGAGCAGAGGCTTCTGGGAGAGAGAATTGAAAAGAGATGATGAAGACAAGGAGGAGTGGTTTTCTTGGTCAAACCAGTGCCTTCCTTCCCCTTTACTACCACCCCCAGAGCAGGAAACTGATCTTGAGAAGAAAAATGGATTGATGCGTCAGATCCAGTAGATCAAAGTGACCCTTCGAAATAGAAGCTGTAACCTGTTTTATTTCTAATGTGTATTTGGTCCTCAATATCAAGTAAGCTGGCAGGAAGACTGCAGAGTCCCTTACCCTGACACAGCATCTGCAACATTGGCATTCTTTTTCCCGCCTGATGAGCATGTCAAGTATCTTGCCCTCTAACACTGGAACATTCTTTGCAAAGACTCTGTCCCATACTTTGGCACAAAAGGAAATGTGGCTTTCCAGAAGAGCAGCCATTAGAGAGTTTGCTAGGACAAAATTGCACTTGTGGCGAAGAGATCCTAAAGTTGACAAGATTGATAAAGTATTGTTTTTATGAAGTATAAAAACAGAAAATCAAAATAACCAGGATGGAGATACTAACTGAGCTCCTCCGCTTCATCCCTGCAAAGCACCAAGTAATCTGGCAAAAAACGACATATTCGCTGTCAGCCCAAAGAAGTGAAAGAAGGAATTCTTCTTTCAGAGGAAAAGGTAAATCTCTCAAGGACAGAGGATCTTGCTACATTCAAATAAAATCTAGCTCTGCATTAGGGTGTGCAGGCTCAACTGGGGCATATAGTCCCAGTGCAAGTTGGACTTATGGGTTCTACAGTTTATCGCTCTGGGATGTGCAATACAAGTCTTACCCTGACTATAAGAAAGTCTTCCTTCCATCACTGATATCCCAAAACAAAAATGAGCAAAGCCACAGTACAGTCCCTCAAGTACCAGCCAGACATAGTAATCACGGTTCTGATTCCAAAGACTCAGTATTGTGTGGTGTTCTACTCACTGTACTTCATTGTCCCAAAGACAATGTGTTGTTTTTTCATCCTGTCCTGGATCTAAAAGTACCAGACAAGTGAGACTCTTCCACTTCAAAAAGGAGTCCCTCTGATCCATAATTGGAACCGTTTAGCTTTCTTACCATCCATCAGTCTAAGGGATACCTTCCTTCACATACAGAATCATTAGTCACATTGGAGGTTTCTTTGATTCACAATTCAGTATCAATGTTTTCAATACAGGGCTCTTCCCATCTTGCTTCAGCACCAAGGGTGTTAACAAAGTTCTTTTGGCATTGGTATTGTCTTAGCAAACAGGGGAGTTGCATCTTCCCTTACATGGATGACCTGATCAAAGCTCCTTCATCAATAGGGGCATCTCCGGCAGCGAAAACCATGGTTCAATTCACACAGGATTAGGGTTCTGTAATCCTTCGTGAAAAGGGCTCCCTGATGCCCAGGAAAGTTCTACCACCATTGGAATATCTGTTCCAGGCAGGTCTTGGCAAAATCTGTTTCATCCCTGTAGTGCAAATGACTTTGTGGATTGCATACAGACATTTTCCAGCAGCCAGACTGTACTGGCTTTGCAGTGTCTTCAGTAGCTACTATAGGTCTGGAAGCAGCCATAATACACCTCATACCTTGGGCATGTTTCCACATGGGCAATTTTAAGTGTTTTTTTTTCTTTCATGAGGAACCGGGTCTCATTTTCCCTGCAGTTCCAGGTTCACCTCACCATACTGAATTGCTGCAATACCAAACTCAGCTTGTGAACTGTAGAGGGCACCTAAAGAAGGGGATACCATTTCATCCCCTGCAAGAGCAAGTTCTAAGGATGGACACTTATCTCACAGGTTGGGAGCAATCTTAGTATTATAGAGCATGGGGTCATATCAGAGAAAGATGTACCAGTCAACTAACTTAAGAGTAATCCTCCAAGTCCTACTAGCACTTTAGCTGCAACAACAAGGAAAAGAAGAGAATGCAGTAACTGGGTCATATCCTGATCATCAAGGGGACACAAAAGCTTTCAGATGATGACAGAATAAGGGCAGATTCTGCAGAGAGTCATTCATCTGATGGGACTGCTACATCTCCAAGCAGACTGATTAAACATGGAAACAAGCTTGCTGGGGGAGTAGTACCTAATTACAGAAATGCTTTGGCACACTTTTGGAACTATCAAGTAGATTCATTGTGCAGCTGCCACAAGGATCTCAAGTCTGTGACAACAGATGCTTTCTCACAGCTATAATACTTTCAGGTGATGTATTCCATCTTGCCAGTTCCACTTAATCTTTGTGTTCTTCAAGATTTATTGTTCCTAGGGGTCTCTTTCTTCTTATAGCCCAGATACCCCAATAGGCAGAGTACTCAAAACTGCTAAATTTGACAACACAGGGTTAGTTTATACTTAACCGAAGGCCTGATCTTCTCTTTCAGAAGCCAGTCCTGCGCCCACATCCTCTTCAGTGCGACTTGGTGGTCTTTGCCTGAAAGGAAGCATTTTACCAGGTTACAGTCCTAAGGTGGTGGGCACTTAACTAAGACATGGAATGCAATGTTTGACAAGTATTCTGAACTTGAACAAGGTCAAAGAAATTTAAAGCATCTTCAGCGTTGGTAGCTGAAGCTGTGGAATTACAGTAATTCAGGAAGGCATGGTTAAGAGTTTAAAGGCTGCCACGATAAGAGCCCAGGGTTCCATGTGCAAAACAGTCATACGAACGGTAAAGACTTTTGTCTAGGGTCTTATCTGGATGCAGCCATATTTCTTTAGTTGTGTGGTAGAGTCCCATGATTAGTCCTCCGGTTCCACTCATTGAATCTCAGCTTGCTTCCGAATGTCCTTTGTAGTCCACCATTTGAAACATTAATGCAAATCTCCAACTTTCTCCTTTTAGTCAAAACAGATTTTTTTATACCTTATTGTTCAGTAAATAGAGTAAGTGCAAACCAAGTAGTGTCCTGCAAGAGTCTTGGCTAATATTTCACAAGGACAGGGTAGCTCTCAGGATTATGCCTTTGTTTCAGAGGTTATATCAGAGTTCTGTATGAATCAAGAACTCAAACTTCCCTTTCCCTGTCTTCATATACTATATTTTTGACAAGGAGAGAAAGTTGTATCATCTGGATGTCAGGCAAGCACTGAAATTTTGTCAGATGAGAACCAAATACCTCGGGTTATAACAGATTGTTTGCTTTCCTGTGTCCACGTAGGCATAGGCAGCTTTCTCAAAGGATACCCTTGCCAGATGGATTAAGGTCAGTATCAAGGAAATACACAAAACTGCGTGTATGATTCCTCCAGAATGTGTCTAAGCACACTTAACTAGACCTGTGGCCTCTTCTGTGCTGCATCCTCATCCTAAATTCACACTTTTGCAAAGTGTTATTGGCTGATTGTTTTCAGCTTCACTGATGCTTAAAACAATCAGCCCATAATACATTGCAAAAGTGTCAGTTTAGGCCCAAGATATAGCTGTTAGCAGATACATTTTGCAGTCTTTCTTCCATCCATGTTGCTTACTTAGTTTTTTCCCTCCCTTTTAAAGAGCTAGTGACATGTTCAGGAGAACCTTAACAAAACAATATTTAGGCGCTGTCCAGTTTGTATCTCTCATTAGTTCTGTATTCCTCCTCCCCATTATTTAGTAGTGAGGTCATCTGCATGAAAACAGGATGTTTGCTTCTGAAGAGTTCATCTATTCCTACTGTTTTCTCCCTACCTGAAGTCATAGAGCACTACTTGTGACATCACAGGTTCTCCCATGGCAACAGATTGTGAAATCACAACAGAGGATTATGACTTGAAGTAGGGAGTAAGCTATAGAGGCAGATAAACTCAAAATGAACTGTAAGGGACAACAATCATATATTTATACACATTTCTTTAGTAATAAATTATGGGAAGGAGAAATACATAAAATCTAAATGGAATGCAAACAGAATTGTAAGTAATTATTATGTTTTTTAAAGTTTTCTTCGAGTCGTCAGTAGCCCTTTAAAGTGTGGTGTTGCTTTCTTTGTTCAGTAGTGCAGAGTGGTCTGAAAAGTTGCACTGAATGAAATGGAACAGGAAAAAGAAATCATTACTTACTAAAATGATTCCCTCTTTGAAATCTGATGCATCTTATAGGAAGGAGCTGCAATTAGAATGCAACCAATTCCATTATATTACCAAATTCATAATCAAAAGTATTATAATAACTGATGAGCATTTTTCCCTAAGGAAAATCCGGTTATAATTTGCCATTATGACCAGCTGGATATAACGGCAAACACGTGCCTGGTTTCCCCTCTGAACACGCATGCGCCAGTCGCCGCTGTTCCTTTACTCTGCGCCATTCTCAAGGGCCATTGCTTCTCGCTGGAGAACTCACCACCCCTCGCTGTTGGCGATGTTACTTTAAAAAGAAAAGGTCTCTTTCTCCATTTATGTTGAAACATTAAAAAAAATTTAAATAAAAAGGAAATGTTATTTGCTGCCAGCTGCTCTGGACCATGGACTGCGCTGAAATCCAACCGGTCCGCTGCTCTGTCTAGTTTATATAATTGCTGTGGTGGAAAAAAAAAATGCTCCCCAGCAATAATATAAAATAAAGGCTGGGTTGGTGTGTAAAACTCAAATTTTCCTCACACCCTTGGTGTGGGGGATGCCTTAATAAACCCCTCAAGCTTCACTCTCGGGGTTTATGTGGCATCCAACACTTTAGATGTGTGTAAAATTCTTGTTATAACCACCTACCCAGCCATTATTCTATATATTATTGTTCAGAACCTAAGATTAGTAATTTTGTTAACTTTACTCATTTTTTACATTTGCTTGCACATGTGCAAGTAATGTTTTGCTACACTACATGGCATTTCTGAGGTATGCCACTGCCAAGCCCACTGCAGCTCAAGCTGGAAGAGGCTTGGCAGTCCAGACCAATGACCATGCACTGTAGTTGTGACACTACTCGGTGCTTGCTGGGCAGAAACATTGTGTAGTTGAAAGGACCGAAGCTGTTCCTGTCAGAGGGCGCTTTGATCCTCTCATTTGCATGAAGCTGGTCAGCAAGCAGCTGATCGGCTTTCAGTATTTGGAATGTTGCTGCTACCCTATCTTGTGTTTAAGTCTCCTTCTTAGCTCCAGAATGACTCTGCAATCTATCTGTCTTTGTATCTGTCTGTCTGTCTATCAAGCAGACTGGGGTGCCCACTCCAGGTATCGTTTCTTTCTCCCTCTCCCCTCCCAGGTGGCTCACCTCCCCCTTCCCAATCTTATATATTTTTAATATATATATAAGCAGTCTGGGGTGCCCACCCCGGTACCGCTTCTCTTGACTCCCTGCTCTCCTCCAGGTTGTCCGCTCCCATTCCCCTATGAGCCCGACACTGGGATGCCCAATCTCAGTGTCAGAATATCCCTGAAATAAAGAAGACTGTCGCTCAGTTTTTTTTTTAAACCTGTAAAACAGAAAACAGTCCCTCACCAATCTGCCCCCACACATGCACACACACCCAACCCGCACCACTGACCTCCCACTCAGCACCCACCACCCCAGACCCCACAATACCCACACACCCTCACTCACCTGAACATGTCCCAGGGTGTAGATCTACTCTCTAATTGGAGACATGTCTTGCTCCTGGAGCTGCCGACTGCAATATGAGACACTACGGTAAGTACAGTTCAATGTATTTCAGTGGGGTTTTGAACTTGGATGCATATCTTTGTCATTGTATATTTTGGCACCAAATTTTGAACATGTCCTTTTTGAGACCCCACATCATGACCAATGGTAGTGGAATTATGCAAATAAGGTGATTTCATGATTGCATTGTAAAATCACCTTTTGTGCAGGATTTGAAAATTTTCTCCACCCTTGTTCATGAGATGGGTCAAAAGAAGGCTATGTTGAAAATTTGGGATTTAAATATGTAAAAATGGCAAAGTTATGTGCATACATTGAAATGTTTCTTTCCTCGCTCATAACTTTGGTAATTTTCATTCTAACCCCAGGAAATCTTACTGTATTCTGACATGTGCAGTATTGTCCCACCATAGTACTTCCCCGGAGCTGAAAAGGTTAATATAACCTTTGCAAATGATAAAATGCTAGGCTTGAGCTCAGTTTTCAAACCACTGTCCCTGGTAAACAATCCATCAACTGTCAGATTCTTCACTCCGCTTGACTAGTTGGACACCTTGGAGAATCCTCTGCATCTTTACTAAAGTCGTGTTTATTTTTCTCAGTTTTACAACCGTTTTTAGTTAAAAAAATTTTTTCAACTGCTGTCTCTGGTTCACAAAGGTAAACTAGTATAGATAGTAAAGAGTTAGGAAAGTTCTCAGTTTCTGTCTGGTTCTCCGATCAGGAACCGATATTATTTTTTATTTCCTATTTTTCTTGTAAGTATATATATTTCTGACTCAGATTTCTCTTTGTGGGATGTTACTGGGCTAAACCCCAGTTCGTTCTCTGGTTCTTAAACAGACCAACAAAAAAAAAGAGAGAGAAAAAGAGATTTTACTTTGGGAATAGTGGCCATGTCTCAGATAGTTAGGAAAAGAACTGGCCCTACTGGTTTCCAACATTGCACCGAGTGTGGGGAAACATTTGTTAAAGCTGACCCCCATTTGATGTGTGTTCTCTTCCTCAGGTTTGAACACTTAGAGACAGATTGTGAAATTTGTAAAAATTGTCCTTAGTTTACGCTGGACAGGCGATTGAACCGACTGAAGGAGAAAATGTCTGAAACAACCACTGACCCGGTTACAGACAAATCTTCTAAATCAAAAAATGCTGTTGAACCGAACGAAACACCCTGTGACCCCAGGGTACTGGTTCACAGCCTAAGAAACACACCGCTGATCAGGCCGCTGAACTGGCAACCGTGGGCAGGAAAAAGGAAAAACACGCAGAACCGCAACCGGTGAAACCGTCGGTTCCTACCGTGGAGGAGATAGCTAATGCTATTCGGATTATTCAATCCTTCCAGTCTCCCCCGGTTCAGGTTCCACAGTCCTCGGTTAAATTTCCTGCGGTTGTGCCCCCAGGTTCTTTTCCTGTTACCGGTCCCCTCAATCCTGGTTCTGAATACCTTGAGGATGAGAGGGATGTGGATTATGGGAAGGAGGAAGAGGAGAACTATGGAGAACCGGTAGAACCAGAGGTTCCTCCTGACCCTCATCATTCAGATTTCCCTGATAAGGGATCTGAGGACTTTACCTCCGTTTTTGCTTTTATGCAACAAGTGGCACTGACTTTAGACCTTCCTACTCAAGAGACTACAGATGAGGAGGAAGAGGCTGATTGTGTTAAAATGATGGATGTGGCTCCAGCAAAGAAACTGCTTTTTCCCAACTGTAAAACCCTAAAGAAACATGTTTTTAAGGTTCTGCAGACACCCACTTCAATTCCTCCAGTTGATAAGAAACTGGATAGGAAGTACTGGATAGCCAAGTCTGGTGCTGAATTGTTGTTTGCACACCCCAGCCATGAGGGTGTTGTACAGGCTGCAGCCTGTGATAAGGCTGGCATACCTTTAGCATCCCATACCCCTGATAAGGACTCCAGAAAAATGGACTCTTTAGCCAGAAAATCTTATCTGGGTTCTTCTCTAGCCATTCAACAAGCCACTTATGTGGCCAGATTTCAAAAACATCTTTGGGATACAATTTCAGAGATTGCAAAATCCTGCCCTGAACCTATGGCAGCTGATTTGGCAGAAGCTGTAAAAAGGGGTGTTGAAGCATCCAAGTTTCAGTTTAGAATGGCTGTGGATGCCAACTACACTGCAGCCAGGTTTATGGCTAATTCTATTTCTCTCAGGAGATTTGCTTGGTTGAGAATCACTAATTTATCCCAGGACACTCAAAATCCTTGGATTTTCCCTGTGACCCCTCATCCCTCTTTGGCCAAAAGACTGAAACCTATATGAAAAAGATGGCTGACTACAAAGTGGCTTACAGGAGTGCAGCAGCCAAAGAAAAGGCAGCCACCCCTCAGAAACAACAGTCCAGGACTGGTAGAGCATGATGTTACTATAGACCATTCTTCCAGACCCAGGCCTTTCTGACCTTCCAACCTCAGAGGGGCTATTTCAGGGGCATGGGTAGAAGAGGTACTGGCAGAGTGGCTCCAAGCCCTCAGCCTACCCCACAGGTGAAGCAGAACCCCTGAAGTTTCCATCAGGGTCGCCTCCTCTCTTCCTGTAGGGGGCAGGCTCGCCCACTACCTCCAGGCCTGGCAGTCTATAATATAGACAAGTGGGTCCAGGAGGTAGTGGGCCAAGGCCTCTCCCTCAGCTTCAAGGCCTTGCCCAAACTCAAGACAAGAGTCTTCAATCCGCTCTCCTCGACAGAATCACAGCTACTGGAGGAGGAGGTACAGAAGTTGTTACTGGATCGGCTAGCCTCACTAGATTTAAAGGACGCCTACTTTCATATCCCCATCAGGCCATCACACAGAAAATTTCCCAGGTTCAGGCTCAATCAGGCCATAATCAGTTCAGAGTAATGCCCTTCGGCCTTTCTTCAGCCCCAAGGGTATTTACCAAGTGCATGGCCGTTGTAGTGGCACACCTGAGGAAGCAGGCTGTCACAGTCTTTCCCTACCTGGACAACTGGCTGCTGGTGGGTCAGTCTCCTCAGCAAGTGTGGGATGCCCTGACTCAGGCTCAAAGCCTCCTTCAGTCCCTAGGGCTTCTTCTAAATCCTAGAAAGTCAGTCCTGGTCCCAGTTCAGCTTCTGGATTTCATAGGAGCAGAGCTGGACACACTACAAGGAAAAGCCTTCTTTCTACCAGCAAGGGTGGATACTCTGGTTCAGTTGGCCAGCTCCTTCCAGTTATCCTGCCCCAGACCAGCAAGGCATTTTCTTCAACTGTTAGGACACATGGCTGCATCCACAGCAGTGGTGCCAGGAGCCAGATTTCAAATGAGAGACATTCAGTTTCACTTCAAATCTTATTGATCACAAAGAATGTACCAGTCACCAGGCCTTTCCTTCTGGCTCTGCAATGGTGGCAGGACAGGGAAAACCTAAGACAAGGCATTCCTTTCTTGCAACAGCTCCCCTCAAAGGTTCTGACCACAGATGCTTCCCTCCTAGGGTGGAGAACACACACAGGGGACCACACAGCTCATGGCACCAGGTCCAAAAAAGAGACCTTCCTCCATATAAACCTGCTGGAGCTCCAAGCAGTCCATTTGGGGATTCAGTCCTTTGCCTCAGAGCTTGCAGACGAGGTGGTACAGATCAGAACAGACAATACCACCACAGTGTACTACATAAACAAGCAAGGGAGCACTCTGTCTTACCCACTGTGCACAGAGGCCATGTTAATATGGAAGTTGGCCTACTCCCTAAATCTATCCCTCACAACTGTGTACCTGCCAGGGAAGGACAACACCCTAGCAGGTGCACTGAGCAGAGTCAATCAAAACCATCACGAATGGACTTTGAACAGACAGGTGCTTCTAACAGTGTTCAGATGGTGGGGTACCCCAGAGCTGGATCTTTTTACTCACCCAGACAGCCACCAGCTGCCACAGTACTGTTGCAGGCCTCCCACAATGGGCACAGTTCCAATGGATGCACTACTGTTGTTTTGGATAGAGAAATTTCTCTATGCATTTCATCCTTTCCCTCTACTGCTCAGAGTTTTGAACAAACTCAGGTCTCAGTCAGCCACCATGATCCTTATAGCCCCAGATTGGGCCAGGCAACCATGGTACTCCCTGCTTCTACTTTTGTCTGTCAGCCAGCTGATAGCCCTACCCTGCAGGCACAATCTCCTAGGTGACTCACAGGGCCGAATTCTCTATCCCAACCTGCAGTCTCTCAAACTCAAGGCCTGGTTCTTGAGACTTAGAATTTGCCAATTTAGGGTTTTCAGATAGGGTACTTCAGGTTCTTAGGAGCTCCAGAAAACCCTTCACACAGCTAACCTATTCCTCTAAGTGGAAGAGATTTTCTTGCTGGTGCCAGCAACGGAAGGTGATTAGTACTCAGGCAGGTGTACCTCTGGTGCTAGATTACTTGGTACACCTCCATTCACTTGGTCTTAAGTTCTCTTCACTGAAAGTTCATCTAGCAGCAGTTTCAGCCTACCTTTCAGTTGGCAGAAAGCATTCCTTGGCCTCTGAGCAGGTGTTCAAGAAATTCTTCAAGGGCCCTCTGCACCTGGATCCCCCTCACAGAGAGCCCACCCCAGCATGGGATCTGAACATCTGTATTGGTCAGCTGAATTGCAGCCACCCTTTGAGCCCATGTCGTCAGCAGAGCTCAAGTATGTTACTTGTAAAACATAGCCTTCACTTCAGCCAGAAGAATCAGTGAATTACAGGCCCTGTGTACAGATCCAGACTACATTTCCTTCCATAGGGATAAGGTAGTCCTGAGAACCAACAGGAGATTCCTTCCTAAGGTGGTGTCTGATTTTCACCTTAATCAGTCTGTTACTCTGCCTGTCTTTTTTACTGATCATTCATGCTCAGGTAAACACAGATTGCATAGCCTGGATATAAAAAGAGCTATCAGCTACTACCTGGAGCACACCAAGGGTCATAGAGAAAACAGGACCCAGCTGCTCCTCACTTATGGAGAGGTAGGAAAGAGCAAACCAGCTTCAAAAAGCACCATTGCTTGCTGGATTATGGCCAGGATCCAGTTTTGCCATAGCAAGGCTGGAAAAGAGCCTCCTGTGGGCCTTCGAGCCCATTCCACAAGGGGCACTGCTGCTTCCATAGCAGCCTCAAGGGATATACCCTTATTGGACATTTGCAAAGCAGCTACCTGGAAAACTGTTCACACATTTGTCAAACATTGTAGCCTGGATTTAAAGCCAGGAGTGATGCTAAGTTTGGCACAGCAGTACTGCAGAGTCTGTTTCCTAAATAGGTTCTGTGCCCACCTCCAAAGGCACTGCTTGGGTAGTCTGCATATGTCAGAATACAGTAAGATTTTCTGGGGTTAGAAGAAGATATTATTTACCATAGTAATCATGTTTCTTCCAAGGGAATCTTACTGTATTCTGAGCTCCCACCCTTCTCCCCTTCTAGAACCTGGGGGCACTGCACTACAGCTTTGTGGTGAACTCCTGGGCTGCTTTATACTTAGGCTATCTGTGACTTGAGTCTTTAGGATAATGCCTATTATTGGAGGACAATTAGGGGGTTGGGAGTCTATGATTACTTTCATTATTATTATTATCATTATTCTGTTTCAGGTTAGCATTAGTTAGCTTCCTAAGCAAGCTTCTTTAGAATCTGACAGTTGATGGATTGTTTACCAGGGACAGTGTTTTGAAAACTGAGCTTGAGCCTAGCATTCTCTCATTTGCATAGGTTCTATTAATCTTTTCAGCTCTGGGGCAGTACTATGGTGGGACAATACTGCATATGTCAGAATACAGTAAGATTCCCATGGAAGAAACAGAATTATTATGTTAAGTAATGTCTTCGCATTTTGATTCAAACTTTCAACATAGCCATTTTTCCATATAACCTCAGAAATGTGATGTGTAATTTTTTTTTAAATCCTAGACAAGACATTTTTTCACACCTGTGGTGCAAAATAACATTTCGGCCAATTTACTATAAATGGCACATGTCCTGTTTATAAGGCGAATCGTAAAACGAATATCTTGAAAAGTTGGGGCCAAAAATAACAAAGTATATATGTATATATATATATTATGTATATGTGTGTGTGTGTGTATATATATATATATATATATATTGTTTAACAAGCTTTGTGTGTAGTGTCAGTCTTCACCCCAGCGGTCATGCTTTGTGATCCTATGCCAGTGAGCTCAGTGACCCAGCTGGATATGGGGTGAAGGTGGGGGGAATGGCACTGTTATGCAATGCTCCCCACCTCCAGGGAATAAAAGGTGCAGGGATATCTTCATGGGCCTGGGTACCATATAGTGAAGACAACTGTCCTCTTGGCATAGGACCCTGCACCTCTCCACCCATGAGTGGCAGAGTGCCTTGTGCACTGGCTGACAGATGCGCTCTTTGCTCTTTGCATCTGTATCTGTGGCCACATAGAAGTGCAGGGACCACAGGACACTGCACATTTGTAGCCCACCAGACAACCTCATGAATTCTTCACATCCATTACTGCACAGAAGTACAGGTCCCTTGAATTGAGTCTTCCCTTAATACAGGGCATCTACATCTGTGCACTGTCAGTACCAAACACCTGCACAGCGCATACATGCAAGCAAACATTCAGCATTGACAAATGCTTGTTTAGAGATAACGTTGTGCTATCCATGATGCCTTGTAATATCTTGAGTTACTGTATGACAGATGGGATTAACTTCCATTGAAATAGCCTGCCTACTCTCTTCTGATTCATGCATAGTTTATATAGAAACTCTTGCCTTATCCTGATTGGGTAGAACCATTCTAATGACACAGGAGCTCAGTGACTGTGCTTGTAGCCTAGTTAGATGCACATAAAGAATTGATAGAAATAGGAGCAAAAGGGGCTCAGGGTGGATCTTGAAATTCTATATAAGATCACATATGCATCTCTTAGCCTATCAAGTGAACATGACCCTATGTGTAAAGACTTGAAGTGCCACAGATATACAGACAACACATTGCCTTGTTTACTGCAGTAGCTATTACATTATGTAGCAGTATTATGTTGCATCCTAGCCAGCAATACTATAGAATACCAACACTGTCAAATTTTAATTGTTGTAATTTTGGGGTTTTAATTAAAATATTCTTGAATTGGGTATGTATTTCTTCCAATTTTCTGTTAAACAATCTACGTCAGTACTGCTTGCAAGAAGTGTGACGGAATGAAACCCCACGACCACTGTCTTAGGAGTATCTGCAAAGAAATAAGTGTACAGAATCTTCCTGTCTCATTAAGCTGATTGGAGAAAGATCTGTAGTACATAGTGACCTAGTGACAAACATCAGATCTCCAAGAAAGGACAGTTTTTGTAAGTCATGATTGTTTTTGTGTTTCACCAGAGAAACTCCACATATCCTTTGTAAGTTAGATGTAAATTCAGATCAAGAATTCAGCCTTTTCAGTGTAAATGTTTTGTATTCCTCAGATAGTCCTCCCAAAATTAGTTCAGGTCCTCTTTGAATGCAGTATATTCTGTAGCAGAACTTACTTTTTATGGCCTGCTAATTATATTTTGCAAACATTTTCCAGGCTGCTGAAAAACGAAACAAAGATCTAGAAGACAAAATCAGAACTCTGAGGGCAGATGTTGAAGATTCTCAGCATAAACAGGACAACCTCAAGTCTGAGTTACAGAACTTCTTGGATGTGCTAGATGGGAAGATTGATGAACTACACGAGTTTCGACAAGGACTGGCTAAACTAGGAATCAACAATTGACATGGGGTTTTGGGGAGGGGACACAGATATTGTTGTTTCAGGCCTAATAGTTTGGTGTTAATACTCCCAGGTGTGTTGTACAACACTATGACTAGAATTTTCCACTTGTTTGCATCTTTCTTTGTGTAGAGGTTGGAAGTCTGTAGTGTACTTAGAGCAACTGCGTTGCTTGATGAAATTTTGTAAAGTTATATAAACAAGTGTCTGCCCTGTTTTTAGGGTATTGTGGACAGGTGGAGTATTCAGTCTGCGAGAATTCTGGGACTAGACCTGTTTAAATAAATATGCAGTGTGTAGTTGCAGAAAAATTAGTCTTTCACTTAAGGGCTCCTGCAACCATAAGAGCAAGAAGGTGGTATTGTTTAGTTGTAGGTGATAACACTGTCAAGAAATGTGCAGTTTAATTCTTTTAATGCAGTAAAACCTCTTACAGTTGGTCTTCCCAGAGACTATATTGTTTTTTTGATGAGTGTGTGTAAATCAGCTTTGAAAACTGTCACCTCAACTGTAGTGCAGTTAGGTTTGGGAATCCCTCTAAATAGCTAAAGGCCATTTATGAACAGCTGAGTAAATGCTATTGTACAGCTTACCTCTCAACTGTCCCTAATGTTGACTCAGAATATTCCTGTGTCCCTCCTAACATGGCATTTTCTCACATAATAGTCGAGATTTTAACTCAGTGACTTATGTGTAAGACATTTCTGCTATAGTTTAGTTCTCATTCAGGAAATGTCTTTATCACTAAGACATATTTAACAGCTCCTTGAGTTGATATTGACACATTTAGAAATGCATCCACAATTTTGGTCATGTGTTCCTGGTGTGTTTTAAGCCCTGTTTCTAATTTGTGGGGCACAGGGTTAATAGGTTTAGTGTATGTACAGCTTAAGAGGTTAGTGGACTGGAACTTAGATGACCTCGGAGACAGATTCTTTTGTATCATATGCACATACATAATCTGCACAGTGTTACAAAGTGCCTCAACTCTGGGTTTAAAACCAGATAATTTATTGTATAGCAGCGGCAAGCCATTGTTTTATAGATAACATCTTTTACGATAGTCCTGTTAAGATGGGGATGTAAATTTTCACCAGTTTTTGAATACTCTGTTCCATGGAACATTTTGAGTGAGTCACTATGAAGGCACTTGCTCTCATTTGCAGGCTACAGGAATCTTTGCATTTCTTTGTGTGTAACCATTACAGCATAGTGCAGAGGATTCTGGGGCACAGTAGTAGAATGAGAACAAGTTAAAGGATTTGTAGATTTTCTCTTAGCAGGAGTGAGATAGCTATTCTGGCTGCAGCATTAGTGCAGCATTGTACTGCTGTTCCAACAAGCCTTCCTTAGTCTTTTGGGTTAAAATGGCTCTTTTAAAGCCACATCAGGGAAAAGGTGGTTACAAACGGACCTAAATGCCTCTATGAAAATGAGTCCTGCATTTGTAATACTTTCTTATTTCAATAGGAATGCAGTATATTTGTACTTTGCCACATCTTACTGTCAGAAATCTTTTTTTAAATGTTTTTTACTATAATTGGTCATTAATATTTAATGTGGTCTTTTTAGGTATAATTGTGTTTGCCCTAACTTTCCTCGAATCTCAAATAAGCCACTTGCGAATCTCAGAGTCCCTGCCAACCGCAACATGACAGCAGGTTATATTACAGTCAAGTGGTGGTAGGCCTAAGAAATTTCTGTTGAATTAGAGTCAAATATATGACCAACAATCTCTGTTGAAAGTCAGTGGTAATAAGATTCTAGAACTTGGGCAAGAATCAGCTCACTGTTATAGGGATGGCATTGTACTGGTTATGATACAGTACAGTATTTTTACTTCTGAAATATGTGACTGAAGATGTGAGACTGAACTTGGGTCATTTTGATAATATGGTCATCACAAACAGATGTCAGGGATAGTGCACTAGTCTGTTTGGCTAACTTTAGTGCTTTGATTACACAAAGTGCAGAATGTATGTGCATAAAGGCTAACTTTAACACAGCACATGTTTCAAATAAGAAGTAGACGCAGGATGAGATGATGCATGAAAAATAATCAGAGCATAGTTTGCTGAAGAAATAGAGCATTTTCAAGAGCAGCTGATATGATATTTTCTCCCAGGCAGGCAGCTCATGCTACAGAGCAGTTTGACCAAACAGCTAATTCAGGCATATTTTAAATTTGTTTATTCATAGGTTACTATACAAGTTAACATACTGTAGCATGCTCATAACTTCCTATATTCAGCCAAGCCACTGCTGCCAACAGCAGCCCTGCCCCCTAAATCAGCATTTTGGTGATACTAAGTAGGGAATGGGGCTGCAGTGCTGGTAATGGTGCCAGAGCGGGATGGTGGGCCTGCATAGACATACAATTTGGAAATTTAGTAGGCCATTGTACATGTTAAAGAGCAGCTGACACCATGTTTGGCTCTAGGCAGGCAACCCATAATATGGAGATGCCTGCCGTAGGAGCTATTTTAGCCATGTTTCATTTATTTTTTTTCTTTTACTATTTCTCAATAAAGTTCTTAGGTCCATAAAACCCGGCTTGTAAATTTTGTGTATGAGCTGAGTGGCCACTGAGCATTCCAGCCCCGCCACTGAAAATAGCATAATTATGACGTGAAGTAGGGAACGGGACTGCAGGCGCTCCATGGAGAATGTAATAGGATCGGGGAGCGGAGACGCCTAAATGTACTTAGATTACCTTTGCTGGCAGGTATACATGTATGGGCTAATGTGGATAGCATATATTATAGCCCCTTATATGTATACCTGCCAGCAAAGATAATCTAAGTACATTAAGGCATGCTCCCTCCCCCATCCTATTACATTCTTCATAGAGCACCTACAGCCCTGCTTCTATTTTATGTCATAATTATGCTATTTTTTAAAGAACGAAACATAGTGTATTGTGCACTCATCTGTCACGATGGAAATTACAAGCAGACTTCTGAGGCTAATAACTTTTTTAGAAATGGTAAAAAAAAGATAAATATGGCTAAAATAGCTCTAGGGCAGGCAACTCCATATTATGGGTTGCCTGCCAGGATCATGTCAGTTGCTTTTTGAGGGGCTAGTATTGTTTTCATGTACAGACTATGACCTGCAGCCTTAACAACTGTATGTTTATGCAGGTGCCACCAGTCCTGCTCTGGCTCCTTTAACAGTATTGCAACCTTATTTCCTAATAAGCATCATCAAACACTGATTTTGGGGACAGAGCTACACTGGTCAGCAGTAGCTCAGCTGGATATACAGTAGGAAGTTACAAGTATGTCAGAGTAAGTTAAACGTTACACTAATACATGGATAAAAAATGTAAAATTTGCCTGATTTAGTTTCTTGAGCTTCAGCTCTTTAGTATAACATGCTTGCACTGAATGCAACAGCTGCTGTTTACGGTGAACTACCAGAATATATAGGACTAAATAAGCATTGTTTGAATGCCTCGACTGCTGTAAACACTATAAAGATGATTTATTTAAAATGAAGTGTATAGTACTATATCTAACCATTTAAACAGTGTGCTTCCCTTAGGAACTGTGCTCTCTTAAACAGGATTATTTTGCTGCTAGATTAAGAACACTACATGTATGTAAAGGGGAAAAACTATTCAAAGTATACAAATAATTCAAACAGTTGACACTTAGGTTTGCTGCTAGCATTAGCTTAAGAAGAGCTAGTAAATGATAAGCCACTTTAAATTGCTGGTGCCTACAAATAAGTATGTTTTGAGACAGATAGGCAAAAAATAGTGCCTCATTTAATCTATATATTGAGTAACAAACCTAGAAATTATGGTAAACTGATATTACAGACAGTATAGGTGCAAAAAAAGAAAATGGGAATGCTGTTGTATTTGGTGTTTGAACACTGGTTAGCAATAAGAACTGTTCAGGTATGAATAAGCTACAGAGACATAATAAAATCAGAACTGGCATCTCCTCATTATTATGTTTCAGTGCAGTTGTAAAGGGTGCTGAGCTTAAGATCTGTTTATAACAGTTCAAAACAAAATTGTTTGCTTGTAGCATTCAGAGCTTCATTATGTACCTGTCTGTTACTCTTGATTAAAAAAAACACAATTCATTATATTACAAGAATGAAGTAATTTATAAGGGGTACATTATCTTTGTACTTCATTGTGTAACACAAATTTCCATGTAGTTACCCAACATGTAAGTGTGCTTCAGTGTGATATAGTACACTGGTAGTGTTAAGAACTATATGGACCTTTTGAAATTATGAGTTAAATAACTTTTCTACTGTAACAAAATGAGATTTATTAGCTTGATTAACAATTGTACTATGAAAGTACAAATGTAGAAAACACAACATTGCTATTAAAGGTATATTTTTAGCTCATTAAAAAATAAATGAAGATCAGTCAAACAGTGTTTACTGCAGCTGGACAATTGCTGAGAAATCCCTATCTTTTTGCCCTTGGTCTATAATGAGCAAATTTACAGTTCTCTGGGTTATTGTAAATGAGGGTTTAACTTGAATTCTGTCCCTGTTGAAAGGTACAGGGTAGTGGTGAAAAGTATTTCAAAAGATCTGATTTTTTTCACTGTTAAAATTTGCTTTTCTCTATTTTTGTGATTTTATCTGATTTTCTTGTATCATATAGAATTGTTTCATGTAAAAATATATAGTTTAAATAAATACTTTTGTTAGTTTTCTTTTGTAGGAATCCTGTTTCTTCACACTTTCATACAGATTGCCCTTTCTCTTGTAAAACAATTAGCAGAAACCAACCTTAGTTAAGTGCTTAGCAAATTGTGTACAAACATTCCTGCTGTATATACAGTAGCTTCAGTTATTTAATTTTTGCACTGTAGTTTTGTATACAAAGTTGCATGGTTTGGTGATTGGCCCTACTGAGATTAGAAATAAGGCCTCAAGATAAGGTTACCATGAGGCTTTTGATAACTGCAGCAGCAAACTGACAAATCTCCATCACTTTAAGAACAGTTAATATCTCAGGGAAAATTTTGAAAGACAATATTTAGATATAGTTCAGCTTGTATTCCATATATATCGTTTATAAATCTCTCCCCTGTGTAATTTATTACTGAGGAAATTTGCATGACTACTAGATTTTTATCCCTTTGAGTTCTTCTTCCTCTGCAGCTTACTCCCTAATTCATCATAATCATCTGTTGTGACATAAAAGTTTGTTGCCATTGGACTGTGATGTCACAAACGGTGTGTTATGACCTCAGGTAGGGAGAAGGCAACATGAATAGATGAATTCTTCAGGAACAAAGATTCTGTTTTCATACAAATGACTTCAACAATAAGTAATCAGGAGGAAAAATATATATTTAATATAAAATATAAGCTGACTTGTGTTTAAATATTAAGTTTTATTAAAGTTCTCCTGAATGTGTTGACTGCTCTTTAAGAATCAATCTGTTGTCCTTTTAGATAAACTATCAGTGCAGTGAATCTACATGCTGTACCAATACACACTGCTGTAACCTAAACTATCTGTTTTTTAGGATTCCTAAGAGGAATTAAGCTTGAGTCAGCAAGGATCTACCTCTTTTTGGATTCGTACAGAAAAGTATTTGCTCTTAATACCAAAAACTGTCTAAATAGAAATGTTCCAAAACTTTCTAAAATGTCCCCCTTCTTCAAGCAGAGAAAAACAAATAGCCTTGCTAGTTGCTAGCTAAGTTAAAATGACAAATTCCTAAAAAAAGAACATTGACCTTTTAATGACCCTACATGGCAGCTGTTCAAGCAAACAGGAGGTGTTGGGATATACAGTACTAAATGAAACACAACTCTGTCCCCACTGCAGAATCAAGCATACACTGGATGACAACAGTAATACCTAGCTCATAACATGTTGGTGACACAGTACTGTATGATGATGATGTTGGCTTTATGTTCTATGCAAATTATGTTGTATAGTGAGGTTATCAACCTCTGCAGTGCATTTAAGTTTGATAAAATTGTATTAGATCATTGAAAGCAGCAGTGCAATGAAATTGGGCAAAATATTTAACCCTACCTTTTTTCACTATAAAAGATTCCAGTCATCTTCCAGTTTTATGTAGTGGTGGCAAAATGTTTTAGTTCCACCAAAATTTGATTATTATAGGGGCACTGTCGTGCCCCTATAGTTAGAGTTGAGTAGGCACTTCAATGTTAAATCCCAAATTTTGCACTTTAATAGCTTTGCAACCGTTCAATGGATTTGCATGAAAATGTGCATGCACTGTCACTGAGGGTGGATCTCTGGATGTGGCAAGTTACATTCTAGTTGGATGTGCAGTTTCCAGGTTCTGGACAGGTGAAAAATGGACTTTTCACTCATTGACTTTGCTGGGTTTTTATTTGAACTTGCCTACAGCCCAGACAGTTTGGAACTGTGCTCTGAAATGTACAGGGCACAAAGGGATTAGACAACAGATGTGCCTTTTGCTAGTTTGATGAAAAAAAAAATCTGTTCCAAAGTTGTTTACATTTCTAATTTTGACCATGTGGCTTCTGAGCATGCTAAGGACTTCAAGATAGCTGTATGAAATGAAAAAGGAATTTTTGTTCGTATGGGAATAATCCTTTTTTGTTTGCAGTCATTTTCTTTTTCATTTTTTCAGCAACAAAAATTTTTTATAAGCCACTAAAATGACACTCTGAGGAGTAACCAACACATGGAGCTTGCTTATCAGGACCCCCTTAGCTGGATTCTGCAGTTCAGTGTTCAAGAAATGTCCTTAAAATATATGTTTTTATATTATAATGCTTTTTTCACATTGTGTGATAGAAAAAAGATTATTTTTCGTATCATGGATCATGAAAAAAGATCCTTTTTCATATTGGAAATCATTGTATTTCAATGGGGTTTTCAACATTGGAGCATAACTTATTTTTCATATTTTTTCACCAAATTTTTAACATTAACTTTTGGGGACCCCACCTCATGAACAATGTCAGTGAAGTTTCACAAATCTCGCCCAAAGGGCAGTTTCGCAGTTGCTTGGTAAAATCATCTTTCTGGCAGGATTTCAGAATTTTCACAGCCTTTAAAACTTGAAAAGTTATGTGCATGCATTTAAATTTAACTACGCTCACTCATAACTTTGTGAATTTTAAATATTTTCACCCCCAATTTTCAATGTACCAATTTTTTTACATCACCTCATGAATGTGACAACTGTCATTTTTGAAGTACTGACCAAAATGTATTTCTCCCCTGTGGTGCGGAATGACATTGCAGTGATGCAGAATGACGTTTTGGCTGGGATTTGAACATTCACAGCACAGCATTCATGAGGTGGGGTAATAACAAGGCTATGCTGACAGAGTGGTTGGTTTTGGCTGAAATGCTTCCATGCCAGCATATATGTACTGTATGCTTGTATTGAGGGATGGGAGCGCAGGGCCCAAAGGGCCCTCTGCTCGCACAGGCAAATGAGGATACAATTATGCTAGCTCAAAAAGTAAGGAAATTCTTTGCAAAAACTCTGTTAATGCATCAGGGTTAAAGTGACAGTAGGAAACGTGGTAATAGGGATTCCCAACACTAAACCCCCATCCTGGCAGGCAAACCAGGGTGGGTGTGCCTTGAGTTCTCCAGCCTAACGCTCACCACCTTCCATCAGCAAAGAAGCTGAGATGTGTACAGTGTATGAGAATGGGGTGAGCATTAAGCTGGAGAGCCCCAAGGCACACCTCTACACCTGGTTTTCTGCCTGCAGGGTAGGGGGTGAGATTTTAGGGTTGAGAACCCCAATACCACATTTCCCTACTTTTATGACTTTAATCATAACTGATGCATTAACAGAGTTTTTTTTTTACAAAGAATTTTATAAAGTTTAATTATTTCTCAAGGCAAAATACGACTGCCACATTTGGCTTAGAAATACTATTGTAGACCTGGTCAATCAATCAATCAAACTTTATTTAGCCAGGCAAAAACACCATTGAGTAGACTCATTTGCAAGAGATGGTCCTGGACAGTAAAGGTACATATACAGAGCAAAAACAGAAAAATGACAGATACAGTTTTAGGCATAAAAGAGGAATAAGAATACAAATAGAGTTTCATCAGTGTGTATTTAAAACACTGCCTCATTATAATCATGTAACAATAATTCCAGTTCCATTCATGTAAGCAAACAAGAGGTCAGACACTGTCTCCAAACATACACCCTACATGAGACCTGCATAGAATAGTGGGGACTTGGTAGAAAGAGGAGAATTGATAGCAGAAAGATCTGGAAAATGAGAAGAAAGCAGAAGAGCAAGTGCTAATGTGTAAGATTAGTCAAATACGGCAAAAGGGACACTGTGGTCAAAAATGCCATTATCTGTGGCAGGTGCAGGTTTCCTTCAAATTGTGTGTAAGCAATGTTTTAAATGTGGAGATGCCTGGGATAGTAGTAATCTTTAGTAACTTCTGCTTGGAGTTCCACAAGGAGAAAGTGAAGAACTGATAGCTGCTGAACCATGTCGAGTCTTGGATTCCAGTACCCATAACATGACTATTGAATAGTTCCTCAGACTGTATGTCCACAAAGCTCACCTGAAGAGAATGGAGATGTAGGAAGGTAGTATTTTGATCAGTCCCCTATGGAACCAAAGAAGTGCATTTCTTTGCCTCCCCATCATCAGGGAGGACCAGCCTAGCATCTCGTAGAACAAACAATGATGGGTGCTAAAAGGAGCATCCAAAATGAATCTCATGGCGTGATGGTACAGGGTGTCCAGTTTGCCTATTGCCGCTTTTGGGCAGTGACAATAAAGAAGATTGGCATAGTCTAATAATGGTAGGAAAGTTGTTTGGACTAGCTTCTTCCTAGTCTCTTGGGTAAGAAGGTGTCTGATTCGGTAGAATATGCCCAGACGTTGTCTCAGTCTTTTTGTGAGTTCACTGAGGTGGACCACAAAGCTTACGTTTATTATCCAACCAGAAGCCCAAGTATTTAGATTTTTCCACAATTTCAAGCAGTTCATCAAGTAGTGTGTGGATTCTGAGGTTGGCTATGGACGCTGAGACAGAGTGGGTATGGGGGAGATGATCATGGCTTTGTCTTTTTAGCATTAAGAAGCAGTTTTAGCTGCAAAAGGTTTGCTGCAGAATGATGAAATCATGTTATGGATCCTCATGTGCAATTTCAAGGGTGGGACTGGCAGTGTAGAGTACCATATCATCTGCAAACAGATGCACGTTTGCCTTGTATATATGAGAGTCATTGTTGTTAATGTAGATTGCAAAGAGGGTGGGCCCAGAATAGAGCCTTGTGGTACCCCTTGGGATAAAAGTTTGAGCAGGGAGCAGTCCCCTTGCACTTTAATTTGTAGCATTCTATTGGTGAGATAGCATCCAAACCATTTTAAGGCTGTACCATCTAGTCCAAGGCACCTCAAGGCAGTCAACAGCAAGTTGTGGTCCACAGTATCGAAGGCCTTGCTATGGTCTAGGAACAGAGCATAAACATGTTTTTTTGTGTCCAAAGCATTTTGCCGGTCATTTGATACTTTGGCTAAAGCAGATACTGTGTTATGTTTTGGTCTGAAGTCCAATTGTACAGGGTTTAAAAGGTTCTCAATATCTAAGAAATCTCTTAACTGGGTATTCACTATCTTTTCAAGGAGTTTTGATAGGATGGGAAGTAGAGAAATTGGCCGATAGTTCAAATCATTCGAATCCCCGGACGTAAAGAGGGGGATAATATGTGCAACTTTCCATATTGCTGCCAGATCACCTTGAGTTAAGGAAAGCTTGAACATGTGAGTGATAGGGGCAGTTAGGTGGTAATAGACCATTTTCAGGAAAAAAGGATCTAGGAGGTCTGTGCCGGCACTTTTCTTAGTGTCAAGTGCGAGTAACAGGTCCTCCACCTGCTTAAAAGTTATTGGGCAGAAGCTAAAGGAGTAGGGTTTCTGGTTTAAGACATTGGTTGTGCAAGAGGCATCATGACTATTAGACAGAGTAGCAAGCCTGCTATCAGGTGAGACATCAAACACCAGGCCTGTCTTGGCAAAGTGATTGTTAGGTTGCTCCAGAATATCGACCTTGTTAGTATATATGGTCCTTCCAACCTCTATCTTAGGGGGCAGCGGAGAGGATGGTGTATGTCCCTCGATCTTTCTCAGTATATTCCAAAACCTGGTGGAGTTATTTTTGTTCTCCTAAAGAGTAGATTGGAAAAAATGAGCTTTTTCTGCTCGGACAAGTTTGGTGCAATCATTCCTTACAATACAGAAGGCAAGCCAATCTGTATCTAATTTTGTTTTCCTTGCCCTTTTCCATAACACGTCTCTATCCCTAAGAGCTCTTTTAAGTGTAGGTGTAAACCAGACAGATGACCTTTGTCTAGTCCTGATCTTTGTAAAGGGGGAATGCTTATCAATCAGTCCTAAGACAAGACTATGGAAAATGCTGTAGGCCTTAGGGATCGAGGGAGCCAAGTACAATTCCTGCCACTTAATTTTGCTAAGGTCATCTAGAAAGGCAGGCTGGCTGAAGTTTCTGAAACTTCTTTTATGTTTGAAGGTAGAAGTTGAGATAAGCTGTGGAGAGCACATAATATAGGCAATAGCACTATTATCGCTTAGATCATTGTGAAATACCCGAGTGAGAGATGTGGGGCTTGTTAACAAGTATTAGATCCAAGAATGAACTGCAATCTGTTTCTTTTCTGTTAGGGCGGGGTGATGGCTAGGAGTAATTTGTGCTAAACCATGGATATCACAGAACTCCTTGATAGTTTTGGAGCAATCATTCTTCCAGTTTAGGTTGAAGTTCCCCATCATAATGCATTCAGAGTTAGTCTTCTCCAGCAACTTGTGGAGGTGGGATAGGATTCCGAGCCCAGCAGACAGTGGTCTATAGCAGGCACTTATTAAAAAGGATGACTGTGAGGGGAGTGTGGCAATCAAACTCCCTTGGGATAGAGGTTCAGTCAAAAACCGTAGCTATGAACTTATTCTTAATGTAGATAGCAAACCACACAAACACACCTGGTGGGTCTATCACTCCTAAATACATTATATCCAGGGATATTAATGGTTTGGTCAGGAATGGAGCTCATAAGCCAAGACTGCCTTAGAAAGTTTCTGCTAATAGCTTGGCAGAAGACACCAGGAGAAAGGACTGCTGTGTGACTGGACTTCTCTGCTGGGACTATATTGCCCTCCTTCCGTCCCCTCCGTCCCCCCACCCAAAGCTAGTTCTATTTTTATAGGCACAGAATTTGACTGACAACAGGAACTTCCTGTTTAGGGCAGGAAGTGAGTGATCCCAGAACCACCAAGGACCCACCATCCTAGAAGGGCAAGAGTAGCTCTCGGCCCCTCTAGCTACTGGAGGTCTGCCTCTGAGCAAGTAAGTGGTCTACTACGAAATATAGGATATTCTTGTCTCAGAACAGGACAATCAGGAGCTAAAGGGCACACAGGCAGAAAGTAAGGAGAGAGAAAAAACAGAGGAAAGAGTAAGGATTGCAAGCAGTTAAGGGGCCAGAAATAAGACATGATTGGAGTGGTGCAGTGCAGTGGCTGTGGAGCAGCAGTCTTCCGGGAGAAGTTCTGGAGGATGCGGTGTTGTCTCATCTGCAGGCACCTCTCTGGGCTGAGGGAGGAGGTTGCTCATCTCCAGGCTGAGTTGGCCAGGATTTGTGGGATCTCCTGTTCCATCCAGGGACCACCAGTGCCACTGCCGTTGCCTCAGGAGGTTGCCAAGAAAAGGAGGCGGTTGGACCACAGTGGGCTCAGGGAGGGTGAGGTGGTGGGATGAGAGCATCCCACTCCCATTGTACCTCTCCACAATTCCTATGCCATTCTGGCAAAGTGTGGTTCCTCTATGGAGGCACTTCCAGTGAGGAGACCAAGGAGAATGCTGGGAACTCCACAAAGGAGACCCACAGGAGGGGGTGGCAGGGGACCCTGCAGGGAAGAAAAACAACTCCTGGTGGGGACCTCATTGTTAGGAAAGTAGAACTGGGGAGGAAGGGAGAGGGAGGTAAGGTGCCTGCCTGGCGCCATGGCTTGTAGGGGACAGGCGAATCCTCAGGATTGCCGGAGCAGCTGCACAGGATGGAGCTGGATGTCATTGTCCACCTAGGGACAAATGACCTGGCTAAGAAAGGAATTAGAGAAGTGCAGGAAGAGTTTGTGGAATTGGGAGGGGCCTTGGTCATGCTAGCACGACGGTAACCTTCTCGGAGGTGCTACCTATCTATGGCATAGGAGAGGTTAGGGTGTTCCACACCATGGGATTCAATCAGTGGTTGAAAACTGGTGTGGAGCTCAGGGATTTGGCTTCATTGGGGACTGGGGTCCACCTGGAGTGATGCAAGCCTATACTGGCATGATGGTCTGCATCTGTCCGGAGGGAACCAGGATCCTAGGTGATAGGTTTAAATGCTTCATTGTGAAGCTTTTAAACTAGCCAAGGGGAGGCACTGAAAGGAGCAGGAAAATCCTAGCCCCCCCAAATAATCACGGTAGTAAGCGGTAAACACCAACATAGAGGTGTCGATAGGGAGAAGGGCAGGGGTAAATGAAGAAAGTGACAAAGGCAAGAAGGACAGGGATGGGGTAAAAGGGAGTAAGGCCATCAGGAAATGGAGGGTAATGAGTACCAATGCCCGTAGTCTGGGCAACAAGCTCCCTGAGCTGATGGCCTTAATGGAAGAGGGATGCCTGATATTGTAGCAGTCACAGAAACATGGTACACAGAGAACCATGACTGGGATGTTAACATACCAGGTACATAACCTACAGGAGAGACAGGCAGGGAGGAGTTCTCTATGTAAAGGAAGGAATAAAAGCAACTGAACAAAAGAGTAAACAGGGAGGAGGAGGCACTGTGGGTCACCTGGAGACTGGAAAGGCACCACAATCCGCATAGGGTTGTGTACAGACCCCCATGTCAGGGGAAGGAATGGACAAGGATATGATAGAAGGCATTCTTAGAATGGCAGAGAAAGGGAGATACTGTTGATGGGAGACCTGAATATGCCAGATGTTAACTGAGCACATTTGCTGCAGCCACATCCAAGAGCAGGGCCATTCTTGATGCCCCACAGGTGGCAGGCATTAGACAGTTAGTTTCGAATCCACTCGTGAGGGAGCAATCTTAGACCTCACTTCAAACGGGGCAGGAGAGGATCTCAGATCTAGAAGTGGGTTGCCATCTGGGGACAAGTGACCATCAAACAGTGTGGTTACGTTAAACTCAGCTACAGAGTCAAGCCACAAAGTGAGGGTACTGGACTTTAGGAGGGCTGACTTTGGCAAGATGTGGGAGAGTGCTCAGAAAAGCACTGGCAAACAGGCTAGAAGGAGGTGTGGAACAACAATGGGGAATTATCAAAACTGCCATCACAGAGGCAACAAGCCTTTGTGTGAAGCAAATGAACAAATCAAAACGAAAAGAAAAGGCCACTATGGTTCTCAAAAGAGGTGGCTGTGAAAGTCAGGAAGAAAAGATAGCATTCTGGAAGTATAAGGAAACACAGAAGGAGCAGGACAGAGAGCTGTACCAGTTAAGGCAGAAGGAAGCAGGAAGGGAAGTCAGAATAGCAAAGGCCCAAACTGAGGAAAAGATAGCCAACTCAGTTAAGAAGGGGGATAAAACCTTTTATAGGTACATCAGCGAGAGTAGAAAGACAAAGGGAGGGATAGTGAGGCTGAATAGAATGAACAGTGGGTGGGCAGAGGGGGACAGTGAAAAAGCAGGAATACTGAACGAATATTTCTGCTCAGTATTCACAAAAGAGGAGGGGGAAGTGCCTAAACCAATTAACAGAAGCACTCTTGATAGGGGGGTTGATCCCAGTCCTTTCACAGAAGAAACGGTTCTGCAAGAACTCCTAAAACTGAAGGTGGACAAAGCAATGGGTCCTGATGGAATTCACCCCAAATTCTAAAAGAATTAAGGGAGGAACTAGTGAAACCACTGGCTACTCTTTTTAATAAATCATGGGAGGATGGTGTGGTACCCGAGGACTGGAGGAAGAGGATGTGATTCCCTTCACAAAAGTGGTTCCAAGACAGAGGCAGGAAACTACAGACCTGTCAGTCTGACCTCTGTGGTAGGGAAAGTGATGGAGTCACTTCTGAAGGAAAGAATAGTTGAGTACCTAGAGGCCAGTGGAGCACAGGACCCAAGGCAGCATGGGTTCACAGCGGAAGGTCATGTCAGGCAGATCTAATAGATTTCTTTGACTGGGTGACCAAAGTAGTAGACCAGGGAGGGGCTGTGGACATGGCCTACCTAGACTTTTAGCAAGGCATTTGACACAGTCCCACACAAAGATTAATAGTCAAATTAACCAGCCTGGGAGTGGGACCCAGGGTGGTAGCCTAGGTAAAACATTGGCTGGACAACAGGACACAGAAGGTAATTGTAAATGGAGTCCATTCTGAAGGGGGTTACTAGTAAGGTGCACCGAGGTTCAGTATTGGGTCCAGTCCTTTTAATGTCTTCATCAGTGACATTGCAGAGGGACTGGAAGGAAAAGTATGCTTTGCAGATGACACAAAATCTGCAACAGGGTTGATACACAAGGAGGCGTGGAAAGGATGAAAGGGACTTGGCAAGGTTGGAGGAATGGTCGAAGTATGGCAGCTAGGATTCAATGCAAAGAAGTGCAAAATAATGCACCTGGGAAACAAGAACCCAGGGGAAGAATACACAATGGGTGGAGAGGTAGTAACAACAACAAAAAAGGAAAGGGACCTGGGGGTAATCATATCAGATGACCTTAAGGTTAGCAAGCAATGTGAGAAGGCAGTAGGGAGGGCTGGGGGTGTACTAGGATGTATAGGGTGAGGCATCAGCAGCAGAAAACAGGAAGTTGTTATCCCTCTGTACAGACAGTTGGCGAGACCCCATCTGGAGTACTGTGTCCAGTTCTGGAGACCCCATCTCCGCAAGGATATAGACAGGATAGAGGCAGTCCAGAGGAGGGCAACTAAAATGGTGCAGGGTCTGCAAGAGAAGCCGTATGAGGAGAGACTAAAGGAGCTTAATATGTATACCCTTGAGGAAAGAGGGGAGAGGGGGGACATGATAGAAACTTTTAAGTACCTCAGTGGAATCAACAAAGTCCAAGAGGGTAGCATTTTTCAGAAAAAGAGACTTGCAAGAACAAGGGGACACAATTTAAAGAGAGAAGGAGGGCTGTTCAGGGGCAATGTGTGGAAGTATTATTTCACAGAGGGTAGTGGATGCATGGAACAGCCTTCCTGAGGAGGTTGTGGGGTCTAAAACTGTGGGAGAATTCAAAAATGCATGGGACAGACATAAGGCAATTCTTGTGGGGGGTAGGAAGAAATAGGCTGTTGGTTAACTAGGATCTGCGGCCTATCCTGTAGGTAGGGAAATGGGCAGACTAGATGGGCCTAGCGGTCCTTATCTGCCGTCAAAGTCTATGTTTCTATGTCTCCAAGATCACAAATATGTCCAGTGATGTGTGAAATGCCCATGTCTGTATCATATCAAATTTCTTTAGCAGGCTGCAGACATTTAGGTGGAGGAAACTAATGCCCTTAAGTTGTGATAAGTCCGTTGGGGCATCTAGGACAATGGAGGACCAGGATTTAATTTGACACTCCCTGAACATCATAGTAGAACAATCCACTTCCTGAGTTCCCTTGTAAACGTCTTGATAATGCAAGTGTTATGTTGCTTTGAAAGCAGGATTTATGAAGGAAAACTACTGGGGCAGTGAAGTGGCAAGCGAGGGGAAAAGCATATAATGCTGTTTTTGTTGGTATGGAAAGAGGTACATGGTTGTACAGGTAGGTGAAAGGTGGAAAAAGGGCATACCAGGCATTATGGAATCAGTCCCCGAAGTTACAGTTAGGGGCATATTTATAATGGTCGTTGCTTTAGTTTGACCCTGGTATGAGGGATAGTTAGCAATATTGGGAGCATGGTTAGATAGGAGGAGGAGGCATCCACAGAGGAAGATTGTTTATACAAATGTCATCTTGAATGTGCTAGTGTACATTAGGAAGTAGATTCTCAAAAATCCAGAGATAAACCTAGTTAAAACACTCCAGCAGACCTGAAGGATACACAGTCTTACTTTAAGGAGAGAGGTAGGAGGTACCCAGCTGGGGGAGGAAGGCAGACTCTTTGCCAAACAGAGTATTTAATAGAGGTCAGGGCCGGGGAAGGGAGGGTGGACCAAAAATGTAACTTTCTACAGATTCAGTTAGCAGATTCAAACTTTACAGTAGGCACTGAAGCCCACAAAAATAATTGAATCAAAGCACTGAAAAGTACAGAGAGAGATTGTCCAATGGTCTGGCAGAGCAAGCAAGATTCAGCCAATAAGCTCCTGCCTACAGCGTGCACAGGCCAATCGAATTAATGGCTTTTGAGATGCAGAGCTCCACAGGGTAGAGACATACCTTTTGGTCTGGTCAGCTGGCAGATCTCATCATTGGAAATGGCTGGCATGGAGAGTGGCCTGAGCTGTGGAAATAGCGGGAGAGCCCACTCAGAGCTGTAGCTGAAAAGAGAGAGAGAGAGAGGCTTGATTAGACCATATCAAATTTGGCAAACAATTGAGCTGGCTCAGAGAGGATGGGCAGAGTATTGAAGACAAAGGCAGGGGAGTAGGTGTTGGAGAGGGGCTAATCAGGGGGAGGGAGTATAAGAAAGGGGCGTTTTGATAGAGAGATGAACGAGAGCACAGCAGGGGGTACTCAGCCTGTGGCGCCAATGGCATCGGAGAGGGCAGGGCTGGAGTTAGAGAAGTAGTGTTATCTACAGAAGCAAAGAGAAAAGAAAGGATGTCGTAGGCAGTACAGGGTCACAATGAGAGGAGTTGGCTGGTGAGAGTATAGCAAAACAAGTATGCAGTACTGGCTGACTGAAGTTAACAGTCTGCTGGTGCTTCACTTGCAACAAAAGCAGAATATTTCCTACATAAAAGAATGTCTAGCTGGCAGTACAAAACATCAGCTAAAAGTTGTGAAATACAAGTGCTTATGAACAGAAAACTTAACTAGTAGGACTGGCTAAACACATTGACATTAGCAGCTACATGCTCCATAAAATATCAGTCTAACTTTCCACAGGTCCAGTTAGCAGTTTCAAACTTTATAGTAGGCGCTGAAGCCCACAAAAAGAATGGAATCAAAGCGCTGAAAAGTACAGACAGAGAGATTCTCCAATGGTCTGGCAGATCAAGTCAGATTCAGCCAATAAGCTCCTGCCTGCTGCATGCATGGGCCAGTTGAATTAACGGCTTTCAAGCCACAGAGCTCCATATGGTAAAGATATACCTTTCGGTATGGGCAGCTGGCGGATCTCATCATTGGAAACGGCCGGCATGGAGAGTGGCCTGAGCCACGGAAATAGCGGGGGAGCTTGCTCAGAGCTGTAGCTTTTGGTCAGGGCAGCTGGCGGATCTCGTCATTGGAAATGGTCAGCATGGCAAGTGGCCTGAGTCGCAGAAATAGCGGGGGAGCCCACTCAGGGCTGTAGCTTTTGGTCTGGGCAGCTGGCAGATCTCGTAGTTGGAAATGGCCAGCATGGACAGTTGCCTGAGCTGCAGAAATAGTGGAGGAGCCTGCTCAGGACTGTAGCTTTCAGTCTGGGCAGCTGACGTATCTCATCGTTGGAAATGGCTGGCATGGAGAGTGGCCTGAGTCATGGAAATAGTGGGGGAGCCCGCTTAGGGCTGTAGCTTTCGATCTGGGCAGCTGGCAGATCTCATTGTTGGAAACGACCATACGGGAGAGGCCTGAGCCATGAAATAGTGGGGAGACCCGTCAGGGCTGCAGCTGAAAAGAGAGTAGAGGCTATGACTGAGAAAATAAAAAAATGGTGTGCCATATAGGTGGTGCCTAGGAAAGTAGATTTGACAGGTACTGTGTGCTAATGTTTTTGTTAGTTGTAGCTAAAATTGACTTTAAAAAAAAACAAAAAACTGTTGCACTGCTGCTTTAAATAGCACACACAAAACAGTTTCCCTACTTAAATGTTAATGAAAGGAGATTTTTTTTGTCAGATCTTCAGACTCAAACAAGAAATTGTTGATTCCAATATCTGGTTTTGCACTTTTTGTTGTGCTATCATTCTATTCTTTGCCATATTGCTTTTGTTAAAACTGCAAAATGTCCAAATAATTATGCTAATTCTGCAACAGCAATGGTAAGTAGAGATGTAGTGGAGTTTTGCTTTGATCGCAAAGTTCCATCGAAGTCACCAACTTTGACTTCTCAAAGCACTTTGTAAAGTTGGCCAGTTTGTGGCAGCTTTGACTTCAAAAAACGTCGCTGGCACTTCACATGTAACTTCACCTTAGAGGTTGTTTTATGGTGAATTCAGGTGAATTTTCCTCAGAAAGTGTGCTGTAGGTCACATGCAACAATTCCTGCAGGTCACATGATACAGCTGTATGTACACAGCATCCTTCAGTTTCACTTTGCAGTCTGTGAATGAGTGGAAGGGTGCAGATCTGCTGCCTACTGAACCTTGAAAAACAGATTATACATTCAAGTTTTACAGCTTCTGTCTGACGAGGACATGTTTACGGGTGGCACCAACAGCACAGGGAGTTGGAAGAAGGACCAGCAAGAAGTCTGTAGCAGCAATCGCTTCTCTGTCTACAGGAACCCCCACCCACGGTGGAGCAGCAAGTGTCAGCACCTCTCATTATCACCGCTGTTCTGCCGCCAGAAGAACCCGCAAGGGATAAACACTCTGTGGCCCCCTTCCTGTGGTGCCTCCACACCACTGGCTGATCCCTTTGAAGAGTAGACCCCGAGAATTTTCACCTCTGTCTCCTCCCCTAGGCAGCAGCACAAGTCCCTAGTTTGGGAATTTATTTTGATTTGGACCCCACCAGCAACAGTGTTGTGATGTGCAGACTGTGCCAGACAGTTGTTTGGCATGGTAAATGGGGGAGTCACTTGGGCACTGGTGGGCAGCACGCCTACCTTAGAAAAAGGCACTGCTGTGAGTGGGAAGAATACAAGAAGGCAGTTGAGAGGGGCGGAGGCAGTGCCACTGTACTAGTGATCGTGCTGTTTTGCAGGGGGTGCAGTGTAGCAAGTGACAGGAGAGGTGTATAGATGCCGGAGGGAGGCACTGATGAGGGAAGTGTGACTTGAAGCCAGACTCAGGGAGGCTACAGCCAGGAAGAGAACCCAAGATCCCAGCTGCAGATCATCCTTCTCAGTTAAGAGATGAAGTAGCACAACTACACATTGAGATGGGGCATCTCAGATAATGAGGTGTGTCCTGGGAGGCCACACACCAGATGCTCTCTCAAACCAGCAGACTGTCCTTGAGGGAAAGGCAGAACTTCATAGTGGGGGTGCACCCTCTATCATACCTAGGCCATAGCAATGATGCACACTACATGAAATTCTCATTTCCATATTTTCTCAAGTCCCAGAAATATTATTTGCTATATGCTGCTGTGCTGTGCCAGTCTCAAACCAAAGCACCTCTCTTTAAGCACTTTAGTGGACAGAAGTTCATGACAGGATGAGAAGAGACCTGTGAAGACAAGAGTGAAATTATTCAGACTCTAGTCCACTCGTCATGTTGTGTTGCATCTCTGAAAGCAAAATTAAAATAAAAAAGTAGAAGAAAAAAAACAAACTTTTGAAAATGATACTTACCTTCTCATTGGTGATGGTCATGCCGTGTAATGGCACAATGGTGCCCCGGGGGGAGGCAACTTGCTGGCTGCTGAGGATGAGGCAGCAGGAGAGGACACCTGTGAACATGAGTGAAATTATTTAGAGTCAAGTCCACTCACAGTCTTTTGTACCTCCAAAAGGAAAATGAAAATAGAAAAGTTCATGATGTGTAATGGTATGACAGTGCCCGAGAGGTGGAGGAGAAGTAGGCATCTTGGTGGCTGGAGGAGGCGGCAGGACAACAGAAGCAAGTTCACACGGTAGTCTGTGTGTCTGGCATTTCTGCTGGGTGAAGACTTCGGGTTTTTCTGGAGGCATGCATGATATGGAGGAGGAGGAGGCCCATGTTGTTCCAGGGTGAGGAGGAGTGGAGGCCAGAGTACAGAGTTACATTCTCCTCCTTTTTTTGACCTCAAAACTAATCACTCTGGTGCTCCTCACCCCGCCCCCAAACGAATATCCACTCTGCATCCTTAATATCTGAATTTTCATCATGTGGGAATTAAATCCACATCTACCTCTGTGGTGGATGATTGTCCTTCCTCCTGCTTCATGCTGGTGTGTCAGTGCTGCCCACAGCAATGCACTTCTGTTTGGAGGTATATATGCACTATTCATTTTAATGAATATCAACATAGCAACATTTTTGGGAGATAGGTTTGTACGTCAGTGATGATTGCCTTGCTGCACTGAATGCACATTCAGAAGCAGCACTGGATGGTGGGCAGCTTAAATAGTTAAAAGCCATATCTGTCAGTGCAGACCACTCTTTGACTTTGTTATTCCAATACAGCAGGGATTCATCATCGGCTCCAAGGTGTTTGGGGTCTGCCATATATGCCTCAACAGATCTGGCTTGTCTGGTATCCTCTGATGGTTCCTCCTCGTTCTCCTCCTCACAGTCTGCAATCCCAACCAGGGCAAGAACTAGCCACAGAGGATTTGATTTTGGAGGTGGTTTTCTGGTTGTCTTACAGGTAGATGTTGAACCTGCATCTCCACATCTCTCACTTCCCTTGCTGACTGTTGGTGAGGGTGGCACAGTGCATTTCATCTGAATATGCTTTTTTTTTAAGCATTTGCTAACTGTATGCATGAGTGATCAGTCTTTGTAGATGCCCAACTTTCTGATTACAGCAATCAATTATGGCTGAAAGCCCCTGTTTGTACCATGGATCCAGCACTGTTGCAGTACAGAAATCCATGGATCTCAGGATAACATTTGGTGTCTGTTGTGATCCAGTAGCATGTGATCAGAAAATACACTGCTTACCAAGTCACTTGTTACCTCAAACTGCTGCTGCACATTACAGATGGTCTGCCTCAGCACCCAGAGCAGTGGGATGGCCTGACTAATAGAGGTGGTATCCCCACTCACTGACTGTGTGGCATGATCAAAAGGCCTCAAGATGGAAATGAACCCATTCATAAACTTCCATTGTCCAGATGTCTGTGACATAGAAGCTCCAGAACTGTCACGGCTTGTATGAAGCAGCATATACTCTGATAAGGCCTTATACTGCAAATACATCTGCTCCAGCATATACAGGGACAAATTCCACCTCAAAACAACCTCCTGCTGTAATCAGTGCTGAGGCAAGCAGTGCACGGTTGTCCCTTGACTTCCCGGACCGCACATGATGGTCACAAATTCAATGGCACAGGTTGAGCACTTCTTTAATGACACATTGTGACAAGAACTCTAGCACAATCTGATTTAGACAGTGTGCAAAGCAGGGCACCCTAACAAACTCCCCAACATTAATATCCTTGACAAAATTTGCACCATTGTCACCGGCTATGAAGCCTGCCTTTAAGGATAGTGGGTTCAACCAAGTGTCAGTCTCCTCCAATACTGAAGCCAAAATGTCCGCAGTGTGCAAATCAAGCATACTCTTCATAGCTAGTGTTGTATGCTTGCAAATCATTCCAGGCATGTAGCCTCAAAAGTACAGTTAGGTTGCTTGCATTTACTGCCAAGGTAATGACCAACCCCCATCAGTTCTATCCAATGTGCTGTTATGCACATAAACAAATAAGCTGCTATTGGCCCACTGCTCCACATATGTGGTAAGATGGATGTATGAACTGGAGGAATGCTGCAGGGCATGTGAAACTTCTTTTTCAGCAATATCCCTTGTTTCAGGAATTGCCTGCTCTGAAAAGTAGGTCTTGGATGGCTCTTTCACTTGGGGCATGCTTTGGCTATAAAGCAAAGGAAAACAGCATTTTCCACAAAAGAAAATGAGAGGAGATCAGTAGTGATCATCTCTGCCACGGCAGCATTCAATTCCTTGGCCACTGAATGATATGGGGGGAATTTGCATTGTTTAGGTAGAATGTTAGTAATAGTTGAGTGGATCTCTTTTGGGTGGGTGCTTTTCAGAAGCAATTGTTTGGGCACCATGTTTCTCAGAGGATGGCACAGGCAGAAATGGTATCAGGAAACTTGTGACTTGGCTGAGGGGTTTTGTCAGAGTGATGTTGCTGTTGCTCCTTCTGCTGTTGTTCTACAGTGATTTTACATTTTCAGGAGTACTACTGACCTCCTCCTCCCCAACCATCTTTTCCTCTGTAATATCCTCTGCCTCATCGCTACCTCCCAAAGCACCTGCAGACAATTTCTACTGATTTGCTTGTCACCTAGCCATACGTTTGACTTTAAGATGGGTATGCTGTCCTCCTGTGCCAATGCAAGAATCTTTCTTGCCCCAGCTTACTTGGGCCTGACAAAGTTGGCACACTGCTACAGTGTCATCTTTTGGATCAGTAATAAAAAAGTCCCACACAAGGGGTTTTGAAGGGTGCACAAATATATGTGAAACACCAGTTGTGGTGGCCACCATACCCATCCTTTTTTCTGTTCTGCTTTAAGTGTCATCATATATTTTGTAGCAGAGGTTGCCTACCATTCAATTTGAAAAATTCATACACTTTTCTATCACCCTTTGTTTTCTTAATTTCAGGCTCCCGTGAAGGATCAATGACAGTGTCATCCTCAGCTTCACTTTCCATCTCCTCCTCCTTTCCTAGGTCCTTCTCTTCCTTATTTTATTTTCCTGAGATGCTGTGGCACACACAACTCTGCCACTGCATCATCCTCAGACTCTGGTCCAGTACCACTAACCACTGGAGACTTTGATATTTTCAACACCATTGTACTTACTCACTGGTGTTGATGGGGTTGAGGATACTTAAGATAACGGATCTTGGCAGTGGCTGCCACCTCCTTCAGCTAAGAGGGCAGCCAAATCAAGTACTGTAAACATTTTTTTTTAACAACACCACAACTGTCACACACTGCAGATATACTACCTTTTGCATCCATACTATCCTCTCACCTGTCTCAACCAGTGGTCACCACTGCTCCTGCCATTTCTCCCTATCTACTGTTTCCTGTTCCTCTACCACTCACTCTAATGTGGTAATGTGTAGCAGGGCTAGTGGCTTGAAAAATACTGAAAATAGTAAAATAGTTGCAATAGTTACAAATTTTAAAAATTCAAAATGACAAGAAAGGGTTAAAGTATTATAAAAAATAATCAAAAATATTAAACTACAGGAGTTCTACAACTACCTGCCAGAGCCCTGAACAGACGTTAGTATTGTAGCAGAACTGAAAGTGTACAGAAGTTATGGGTCTTGAGAGAAATGAATTCTCCGAGAGTGACAGTGAATAGTGAAAATGCACAGAAACTAAATCTGTAGCTTTCTGCAGGCAAAAGCCTGCCCCCCCCAACACACATACACACACAGAGTGCTAGTCCAGCACAGCAACAGCACCAGAAAAAGGAAAATCACTAACTAAACCATAGGCAAAAATTTTCAAAATTAAGTCTGCAGATGCAGAACACCAAGTATAATTTTTTACAGTTAATTTTATGCAACGAACAGCAGTACAAACCGAGTCAAAACAGAGCTCTAAGCACAGCACAAATCCCATCCCCAGAACACATTTCCTAGAACTGCACATAGCACAGCTCTTCTGGTCCATTTCCTGCTGCAGTGTAACCATGTGATCTGTGGTTACATGGTGCAGCAACAGCACTAAATGACTCTGCCATTTTACATAGAAACATAGAATTTGATGGCAGATAAGTACCGCTTGGCCTACTAGTCTGCCAAGAGCCTACTTCCTCTTACCCCTCACTAGAACTGCCTTATGTCTGTCCCATGCATTCTTGAATTCCCCCACTGTTTTTGACTCTATGACCTCCTCAGAAAGGCTGTTCCATGCATCTACAACCCTCTCTGTGAAGAAATACTTCCTCACATTACCTCTGAGCCGTCCCCCCTCTATCTTCAAATTGTCCCCCCTTGTTCTTGCACATCTCTTTTTTTGAAAGATGGTACCCTCTTGAACTTTGTTGATTCCCTTGAGCTATTTGAAAGTTTCAATCTTCTGTCTCTCCCTCCTTTTCCTCGAAGCTATACATCTTAAGCTCCTTTAGTCTTTCTTCATATGTCTTCTGGTGCAGACCCTGCACCATTTTGGTTGCCCTCCTCTGGACAGCCTCCAGCCTGTCTATGTCTTTGCAGAGATGGGGTCTCCAGAACTGTACACAGTACTCCAGGTGTGGTCTTACCAACTGTTTGTACAGAGGGCCAACAACTACCTGTTTTCTACTACTGATGCCTCTCCCTGTGCATCCCAGTATCCCCCCAGCCCTTCTTACTGCCTTCTCACATTGCTGGCCCACCTTTAGGTCATCTGATATGACTACCCCCAGGTCCCTTTCCATTTTTGTTGTTGTCTGTATCTCACCCCCCCATTGTGTACTCTTGCCCTGGGTTTTTGTTTCCCAGGTGCATTACTTTCACTTCTTTGCACTGAATCTCAGCTGCCATTCATTTGACCATTCCTCCAACCTTGCCAAGTTCCTTTTCATCCTTTCCACCCCATCTTGCGTATCAACCCTGTTGCAGATCTTTGTGTCATCTGCAAAGAGACATACCTTCCTCTCCAGTCCCTCCACAATCTCACTTACAAAGACATTAAAAAGGACCGGCCCCAGTACTGAACCCTGCGGTACCTCACTAGTAACCCTCCTTTCTTCACTGTGGACTCCATTTACTATTACCCGCTGTGTCCTGTTGTCCAGCCAGTGTTTTACCCAGGCTACCACCCTGGGACCCACTCCCAGACTGGGTAATTTGTTTAGTAAATCTTTTGTGGGGACTGTGTCAAATGTCTTGCTAACATCTAGGTAGGCCGTGTTCACAGCCCCTCCCTGGTCTACTACTTTGGTCACCCAGTCAAAGAAATAATTAGATTTGACATAACCTTCCTGCTGTGAATCCATGCTGCCTTGGGGCCTGTGCCCCACTGGCCTCTAGGTGCTCAACAATTATTTCCTTCAGAAGTGATTCCATCATTTTCTCTACCACTGAGGTCAAACTGACAGGTCTGTAGTTTCCTGCCTCTGTCTTGCTCCCACTTTTGTGAAGGGGAATCACATCTGCCCTTCTCCAGTCCCCAGGTACCACACCATCCTCCCATGATTTATTAAAGGGTAGTCAGTGGTGTTACTAGTTCTTCCTTAGATCTTTTAGAATTCTGGGTGAGTCCCATCAGGCCCCATTGCTTCATCCACCTTCAGTTTTAAGAGTCCTTTCAGACCCTTTCTTCTGAGAAAGGATCAATATCAACCCTCTCAGAGTGCTTCTATTGACTGGATTAGGGTCTCCCTGCTTTTCCATTGTGAATACTGAGCAGAATTATTCATTCAGTATCCCTGCTTTTTCACTGTCGCTCTCTGCCCAACCACCTTCCTCTTTATTCAGCCTCAGTATCCTTCCCTTTGTCTTTCTTCTCTCCCTAATGTACCTATAAAAGGTTTTATCCCCCTTCTTAACCGAGTTGGCTATCTTTTCCTCAGTTTGGGCCTTTGCTATTCTGACTGCCTTTCCTGCTTCCTTCTGCTTTAACTGGTATAGTTCTCTGTTCTGCTCATTCTGAGTTTCCTTATACTTCCTGAATGCTATCTTTTTCTCCCTTACCTTCCCTGCCACTTCTTTTGAGAACCATAGTGTTTTTTCCTTTCATTTTGATTTATTTGCTTCAAACAAAGGCTTGTTGCCTCTGTGATGACAGTTTTGATGTTTACCCATTGTTGCTCCACCCCACCTTCTTGCCTGTTTGCTAGTGCTTTTCTGAGGCACTCTCCCATTTTGACAAAATCAGCCCTCCTGAAGTCCAGTACCTTCGCTTTTGTGTGGCTTGACTCTACAGCTAAGTTTATCATGAACCACACTGTTTGGTGGTTGCTTGTTCCCAGATGGCTACCCACTTCAAGATCAGAGATCCTCCCTCCATCCCCATTTGAGAGTACCAGGTCTAAGATTGCTCCCTCCTGAGTGGGTTCAAAAACTAGCTGTCTGAGGCATGCCACCTGTAGGGCATTGAGAATGGCACTGCTCTTGGATGCGGCTGCAGCAAATGTGCTCCAGTTAACATTTGGCATATTCAGGTCCCCCATCAGCCATATCTCACCTTTCTCTGCCATCTCAAGGATGCCTTCTGTCATTTCCTTGTCCATTTCCTCCCCCTAAGATGGGGGTCTGTATACAACCCCTGTGCGGATTGCGGAGCCATTTCCAGTCTCCAGGGTGACCCACAGTGCCACCTCTCCTCCCTGTTTACCCTTTAGTTCTGTTGCTTTGATCCCTTCTTTTACATAGAGAGTTGCTCCTCCTCCTCTTCTTCCCTCCTTGTCCCTCCCGTAGATTGTATACCCTGGTATGTTGACATCCCAGTCATGGTTCTCTGTGTACCATATTTCTGTAAGTGCCATGATATCCAGGCATCCCTCTTCATCACCATTTCGGGGAGCTTTTTACCTAGACTACGGACATTGGTACTCATTACCCTCCATTTTTTTATTGTTTCATTTCCTTTTGCCCCATCCCTGTCCTTACTGCCTTTGTCTTTTTCTCCATTTACCCCTGCCCTTACCCCTATCGACTGCTCTATCTTGGTGTTTTCCTCACTAACTACCCTGATTTTTGGGGGGGGCTAGGATTTCCCTTCTCCTTTTCAGTGCCTCCCCCCTTGACTAGTTTAAATGCTTGCCAATGAAGCATTTAAACCTATCACCTAGGATCCTGGTTCCCTTCCAGGATAGATGCAGACCATCATGCCTGTATAGGCCTGCATCCCTCCAGGTGGACCCCCAGTCCCCAATAAAGCCAAATCCCTAAACTCTGTACCAGTTTTTCAACCAGTCATTGAATCCCATGGTGCAGAGTACCCTAGCCTCATCCATGCCATAGACAGGGAGCACTTCCGAGAAAGTTACCATGTGTGCTACTTGTCTAAGGCCCTTCCCCAACTCCACAAACTCCTGTTGCACTGCTCTGATCCCATTCTCAGCCAGGTCATTCTTCCCTAGGTGGATAATGACATCCAGCTCACTCCCCCTTGCAGCTGCTCCCAAGATCCTGAGGATTCATTTCCTGTCTTTCCATACCGTGGCACTGGGCATGCACCTTACCTCCCTTTCCTTCCATCCCCCAGTTCTACCCCCCTAACAATTGAGTCCCCCACCAGGAGTTGTTTCCTTCCCCTGTCGGGTCCTGTGCCACCCTTCTGTGGGTCTCCATTGTGGAGGTTCCCAGCATCCTCCTTGGTCTCCACTGCGGGTGCCTCCATAGAGGAACCACGCTTCGCCAGAGTGATGAATGAATTGTGGAAAGGCACAGCTGGAGGGATGCACCTCTGTTCCACCACCCTCACCCTCCCTGAGCCCACCGTGGTCCAACCACTCCTCTTTCTTGGCAACCTTCTAGGTAGTGGCAGTAGCCAGGGTGGTCCCTGTGTGGGGGAGCAGGTTTCCTGAATTATTTCCAGGTCAGCATGGAGACGAGCAACCTCCTCCCTCAAACCAGAGAGGTGCCTGCAAATAGGGCAGCAACACAGTTTCCAGAATGTCTCCCGGAAGACTGCTGCTCCACATCCAGTACATTGCACCACTCCCCACATGAAATCACACTAGCATTCCGAAAAGCGGTGCCACCACCATTCATCCTCATCCTCCTCGGAATAGGAGAGGCTTCAACACAGACTGCATCAACGCTATGAGGACTTAATGTGGCAACAGCTGATTATGGCTGGTCCAAAGTCGACTCCGGCTTCCACACCAGCCATCACTTGGCTGTCACCATCCAAGCCGATGCCAACTCCCCAGGAGCCAGTCAACACCATCCCTCCACCTGCAGAGCCAGTAAAGACCCTCCCGACTTGGCCAAAACTGGCCTGTCCACCAATTTGGGTGGAGCCGCCACCTAAGCAGCCTCCCTCCAGGGCTCCTGCCAAGGAGTCTTGGCCCATTAAGGACCTTCCTCATAGGCTGTCCGTCATCCTCACTCCCGACCATCCCTGGTGGGTCGAAGGTGACATGTGTGGTCAGCCAATCTATCTGGAGTCCAAGGACTCTGACTTGCATTCCTGTGCCTTGGACAAGGAATCCATCAGGAGTATCTTGACGGGGGAAGGTCCCACATCCTTCATGGGCATCCTCCCTCTGATCTCCGAAAATACGGGCATGCCCTTGGAGCCCGTTCAAAATCAGGCTGAATATTCCCTCACTGATATCCTCAAAAGAGGAGATTCTCTGACAGAGGCCTTTCCTGTGTCTGAAGCCATTGTTGGCCCGGTCTTGGAGTTGTGGCAGCACCCAGCCTCCTGCCCTGCACCCTCAGCCCTGATGGCCCACAGGTACGCGGTTCCCATCGACTCTCTTTCGGGATTCACAGAACACCCTTCAGCTGAGGGGTTGGTGACCGAATCTGTGTTTCAGCATTCGGGTAATTCGGGAGACACCGATAGACCCCCAGACAAAGAGTCCAGGAACTGGACCATTCGGCCAGGAAAGTCTATGCTGCCTCTTCACTCGGCCTTCATCAGGTGAGCTTGGCCATCATCATGGTGCATTTTTCTCATGCCCTCTTGGGCTTTTTGGATGAGGTTCTTACTCATCTCCCTGCAGACCTCCAGACCATGGTCAAGCAGGTCCATGACCAGGGTTGAGCAACTCCAGACGGCTATGGACATAGGGGATTTTTGCACCCGCTTCGGTGGCGGCCATGGTCGCCATGCACCACAGGGCCTGGCTGAGGGTCTTGACCTTCATGGCACACACTCAGCACAAATTGATGGATGTTCCCTTCCTGGGCATCAATCTCTTCAGTCCAGGAGAGGATGGTCACCTCCAGTGCACAGAGAAGTCTAATGCCACCATGGACTCCATGGCTTCTGCCCAGAAGAAATCCTAGGGTTCCTAAAAGCAGAAGAGAAAGCACTTTCAGACTTCTGCCCCTGTGGTCAAGCAGCTCCACTTTCATTCAGGGCAGCAACATCAGCAGGTTCAACCTTGGCACCCTCAGCAGCCCATATGCCTGAAGGGGAAAGGTCCTGGTTGTCCCCAAGCCAGATCCTCCTCCTCCAAGCCTGCACAGTGACAGGATGGGTTTGCCAACCCCATAACCATCAAGCCTATGCTGGGTCCTCCCATGGGGGCGCCAGCTCTGCCACTTCCTTTCCTCCTGGTCTGCTGTTACAACGGATAGGTGGGTTTTGGAAGTGGTTGGCTGGGGACTGCCTCTGGAATTCAAGCAGTACCCTCCAAGCTGAGCTCATGCCCCATGGGAAGAAATGGTTTCCATGCACACTCAGTCGGCTCTCTGAGAAGACATTGCCCAACTCCTCCACAAGGAGGTAGTGGTCAGAGTCACAAATCCCCCTGTCAACCCAGGGTTCATTTCCAGGTACTTCCTGGTCCTGAAACAGACCGGGGGGGGGGCTGACGCCCCATTCTAGATCTGCACAACCTGAACCAATTTCTCAGGTCTCGCACCTTCAAGGTGGTAACTCTGTCTCAGATCATACCATCTCTCAAGCAGAACATGTGGTTTTGCTCACTGGATCTGCAGGATGCATTCTTTCACATCCCAATCCGTCCATCACACTGAAGATTCCTCCACTTCCATGCAGAGGGAGCCCTCTTCGAGTTCCAAGAGATGCCATTCAGTCTGTCATTGGCCCCCGGGTCTTCACCAAATGTATCGCAGTGGTGGCGGCCCATCTTTGGCATCAGGGAGTCAGAGTGTACCCCTATCTTGATGATTGGCTCATAGCGGGTCTGTCCAAACAGAAGGTGGAGGTGTCCAGGGATCTGGCCCTTCAGGCCTGCATTGAACTTGGTCTCCTAATTAATAAGACCAAGTTGGAACTCATGCCTTTGCAGGTGATCTGCTTCATTAGAGCAGAGCTCAACTCTTGCCGAGCCAGAACCAGGCTCCTGGTGGACAGGGCGGAGGTTCTCTCCTCCTTTGCTCGATCATTTCTGCCTGCGCCCTGCCAAGGACTTTCTGCACCTTTTAGGTTACATGGCAGCCTGCACTTCCATGGTCCAATGGGCCTGGTAGCATATGTGCCCCCTTCAATGGGAGCTGGCCTACCAGTGGACTCAACAACATGGTCAATTCAACCAGCTGGTCACTGTAACCCAGAAGAAATGGGATGCTCTCCAATGGTGGACTGTCCAAGAACATCTTATTTATTTATTTATTGAAAAGTTTCACCAGGTAAGGTACACTGAACAACAAGTTGTTCATCTCCTGGTATGACCTGGGGGAGCGGGTAGTGAGAGTTACATAGTAATTATAAAATACATGCAATAGCATAAAAGCAGTTTAAACAAAAAAGTAATATAGGCATGGATTGCAAGCATAACAAGCATAACAAGGCATGGGGTACAAGAGTACACACAATAACACAGAAGCAGTTTTTACAAAGGCATAATAAAGCATGTCTTGAGCATAAAGGCATGGATATTTACAGGGTAGGCAAGGATTCAGCCTAATTCAAAAGCCTAGAGGGCAAGACAGAATAGTGGCTGAGGTATTCCAAAACTTGTCTTAAGGCAACAATACGAGGGCTATAATATGAGGATTATAAGTAAAACAAGACAAAACAATGTAAGGGAAGCTAATGATGTAGCACCTAAGGCTCTAAAGGCCAGGGCGAGTCCCACAGGCTGAGGAGAAAAGTTCCAGAGGGAGAGAGATTGATAGTGAATACTGTCAAGGATAAGACAGAGGAAAAAAGTCTAGTCGGGAAGGAAGCACAGGAAGGGATCCTGTTTGTCCGGCTCAAGCCAATGGTCATTCTAACAACCAATGCCTTTCTCATGGGCTGGGGTGCCTACATGGGGAATCACAGAGTCCACGGGCTCTGGTCCCCTGAGGAATCCTGATGTCACATCAACCTGCTGGAGCTCAGAGCAGTTTGGCTGGTGCTGACTGCATTTGCTCTGTTCCTTCAGGGTTAGGTGGTGCGGGTCCAGACGGACAATACCTTGACCATGTACTATCTCAACAAGCAGGGCAGAATGCACTCCTGGCCTCTGTGCAAGGAAGCTCTCCACATCTGGACCCTCGTGAGTTGAATGGAGGCAGATCTCCTAGCCATCCATGTGGCAGGAGCCTCAAATCAACTGGTGGACACCCTCAGCCATGTGGTCAAGGTGTCACACAAGTGGTCTCTCCATTCAGAGGTAGTACACATGCTGCTCTCTCAGTGGGGCACACCTCAGGTGGACCTGTTCACCTCCAGGGAGAACACAAAGCTGAGGCTGTTCCATGCCCGCCCCCCTCAGCAGGGCTCGCTGCAGGGGGATGCCTTCTTGATGCCGTGGACCCAAGGCCTCTTCTGTGCCTTCCTTCCACTTACCTTGGTCCACAAGGTGCTCCTCAAGGTCAGGAGGGACAAGGCACAGGTGATTCTGGTCACCCCAGTCTGGCCCTGCCAGTTCTGGTATCCAGATCTCCTCAGCCTCAGCATCAGGCTCCAAAGGCATCTTCCAGCATGCCCAGACCTGCCATCAGTCAATCAAGGGAAGGTCCTCCACCCAGACCTTCAATCCCTGCACCTGACAGTCTGGTTCCTGAGTGGCTAGAGTTCCAGGCTTTGGGTCTCTTCAATGATGTATTCAGTGTAATTGAGGCATCTAGGAAGGAGTCGACCAGGAGGTGCTATGCTCTCAAATGGAAGAGATTCTCCATTTGGTGTCAGGGCAAGGGCCTGGACCCTTCGTTCTGTCCAGTGGCTACCATTCTCGACTACCTTTGATCTCTCTCCAAAGGAGGGCTCAGTCTAAGACCCTTAAGGTGCACCTGACAGCCATCTCTGCTTATTGGGTGCAGGCCGGTCAGCAGATGGTGGCACAGGAGAAGGTGATCTGGCATTTCTTTAAAGGCCTCGACCATATTTCCCCTCCAGTGCGTGAACCACCACCTCCGTGGGATCTACTGCTGGTACTGGCAAAGCTCATGGGCAAACCATTCGAACCGATGCACAGGTGTGAGATGTCACATCTGTCATGGAAGACCGCCTTCTTGGTGGCTATCACATCAGCCAAAAGGATTGGGGAGCTCCAGGTTCTCTCTGTCAAATCTCCCTATCTGATCTTCCACAGGGACAAGGTTGTCCTGTGCCTCAACCCGAAGTTCCTACCGAAGGAGGTGTCGGAGTTTCACCTGAACCAGGTGATTATTCTGTCGGTGTACTACCCTAATTACACCTTAGAGGCTGAGTACAGGCTCCATACTCTGGACCTGAGACAAATGCTCTCTTATTACAGGGAGTGTATGGTTGAAGTTCGGGGAGAGGTTCACCAGCTGTTTGTCACCTACGCTCAAGCCGCACCTGGCAGACCTGCAGTGACATGGACGATTGGCAGATGGATTACATCATGCATTGATCTCTGCTATAGGTTGACGGGTAGGGATCCTCCTGTAGGGCTAAGGGCTCATTCCACCCGCCATACCACTGTGTCAGTGGCTACTTCTAAAGATGTCCCTATTCAGGATATCTGCAGGGTTGCTGCCTAGAAGTCAGCGAACACCTTCATTTCCCATTACCACATCGACCTAGAGTCATGCCAGGATGCTGGTTTTGGGGCCTCAGTTCTCCAATCTTTGTTCCCCAAGTAAGTATTAAGGGGTGTGCGCCTTGCCTGCCTCCTTCTGGAGAACTGCTAGGAGTCTGCCAATCAGTGTGGATAGAACAACATATCCGTGATCTTAGAAAAACAGGTCATTCACCCAAGTAGTTCTAGGAGTGGTATATGTTGTTCATCCACACGAACCCACCCGACCTCCCTGGCTTTGACGCACAACCCTCTGCTTCCAGCAGGCAATATCTGTCATGAAAGGGCAGAGCTGAGGGATATACCACCCGGGTGGGTGGGAGGAGCCAGCTTTGAGACCTTTCTGGCAAGATTCTTAAAGGGAAAGGACATGCCAATCAGTGTGGATGAACAACATATACTACTCATAGAACTACTGTTACAGCTGAGTAACCTGTTTTTTGAGGACAGACATGCATATGGTGAAATTAGTCTGTTTGGTTCCATAACATAAAGAACTGTAAGGCATGTTGGGATTTGACTTCCAGTACTTTGAAGGACTAGGTCTATTGGATGCTTCCTTACAGTCTGCATCCCTTAGGTTAACAAACAAGCCACCATTGTGGGTAGGCTCTTTTTTTTTTTCTAATAACATCTTTATTGAATTTTTTAACAAGATTACAATACACAAAAACCAAACCAACAAGGTACAGCATAAATAATATGTTTTATATATAAAAAAGAAAATAAACTAACAGCAATCAGAAAGTGGGGGAGAGGATATCTTGCATGGTCAAAAAAGGAATTAAAGCAGGTTATACAAACAACTGAAAAAGTCCTGTATGAAGTATTAGATACAAAAAATAGGACACGCAGCTACATAGCTACTAATGGATGCTGAAATGCCATCACTTGGAGTACAAGTTTATAATGAAAATAAACAAAAAATTACTATATAAGAAAAAGGAAAAATCAGGATCAGATTCGGAAGCAGGAGGCATATACGAAAAAGAAAAAGCTACTAAACTTCCTTCTAAACGTTCCCTGCCCTGCCATCCCTGACCCCCCCCCCACTAATAAAACATAGGCTTAGAAAAATGCAAGTACTGAAAAAGCCACTAAGGAATAAAGGTAGAATCAGCTTCCACCTTGCAAAAAAACCAACGACCCCAAATCTGATCAAAAATGGGAAGCATATCTAAATATCTATTACTTTTTCTAGCGATCTGTAGAAAAAAAAAATCATATCCTGGCTATGGTGTCCATCCCACCTTCCTCAGGTTTCTCATTGGGAAGCCTCGGGTGAGTCTATCTATAGAGATGTGGCTGTAATGTTAAGGCCCTGCCCTGGACCACAAAATTCTGGCATGGAATGTGGAGTAAAACCAGCTTTGGGGGAAGAGGTGCAGCAAGACCAAAAATACGTGAAATCACTAGAGAAACAATGGGCCAATAAGATTGAAGGGAAGGGCAGAACCAAAAAATGTGGGCCTGATCTGCTAATTGCTCCCCACATAGCCACCAACATGAAGCTGCCAATGGGCCCAAGAAGAGAGTAAGTGAAGCAGGGGGTTCTAAAATAACGCATCTGGCATGTCCAGGCAAATTCACGAAGATATGGCGCCATTGAAAGTTTATAAGATGCCAGAGAGAATGTTTCCCATTGGGAAATTCACAGTGTAGCAATAATTCAGCTAGCAACTTATGAAAAATGAATGCCAAGGAATCCATACCCAAACCACGAAGCAGAGAATAAAGCAGACCAATCAAATGATCGTGGGGGGCCAGTCTGGCAATTAGTAAGAAGCCGAGTCAGCGGTGATGAGGAATCTAAAGGAAAGCTCTGGGGTGGGAAGGGAAAGAAGATATGAACAAAGTTGTAGGCACCTAAAATAATATGAGGGTGGAATGCCATATTGGGTCCGAAGAGCATTAAAAGAACAGGGTCCATTGCGGTCTAAGACCTGATGTACGTACCACAGACCTAATTAGGCCCAATGTTAAACAAACAAATACAGGAATTAAAAGGAATCTGTCAGTTCCATGCCAGGGCACTAAAAAGAAAAGTATCGGAATCTGAAATAAATGACTGGACCCTATGCCAAGTAACCACAATTGCCCGGGTAAGTCCCAAGAATTTAGAAAGAGGAAGATATTCAGGGGAGGACAAAAAGATGAGAGACATTGTGTAAATCATTTAAAATGAATTATATGCTCTTCCAGGGGGCCTGGAAAACTGGGGATGACCATAGACAAAAAATGCACATCTGAGATGCCATAGCATACCAGCAAAGGTTGGGAAGATTCAAGCTTCCTGTGTCTACCAGGAGATGTAAAAGGGAAGATTGTAACATCAGCTTCTTACCCCATCAAATAAAATTAGAAACCATCCTCTGCCAGTCACTGTAATAAAACAGTTTGGGGGGGGCAACAGAAGTGTCTATAAGAGAAATAGGATGCACAGCAAAATATTAGAGCAGATAACAGCCACCCTCTGAAAGAAGGAAAGAGGAATAGTGGACCAAGACTGCAGATCCTGAGAAATGGTTACTGTAACAGTCTCATAGTTGAATAGGTCCAAATGGTCTATATCACATGGGATTGTCACACCCAAATAGCGAAGGTTGTTCCTATTCCATCTAACAGGGTGCACAACGCTGGTGTTCAAGAAGAGCACATAGAAGGGATTTGGAAAAGCTTTTTCTCTATTTATGTAAGGTAACCCGCCATTGCCTTAACATTGGATAGCATTTTATATACCTCTTATTTTAGGAGACATTCTTAAGCCATTTTAAAGCTATAGAGGTTCCAAATCCTTTCCAGAACAACTTATGCCTCTGGTTTTCTCTGGCCCTGTTTGTTGGTGTCTGTTTCTCTCTGCACATATAGTAGGAGTCCATCGGTGGAAGGAGCCTTGCTTGGGGAAGAGTAGTGGAGGAGTCCCACGAGGGACTGGAGGTCGCAGACGGACTAGAGATGCAGGGAGGCTTGCAGTGGTGAGAGGACTTTGTGGATAGTCGAGAAGAAATAAAAGAAAGAGAATGGAGGAATAAAGGATATTACCTGATATTACCTGCTGATTGTCATTGCCAAAGGACAGTAGACAGAGAGGAAAGGAGGATGGAATTTAGAGAACTTTGCTGGCTGGATTGGAATGAGCCTATCTGCACTGTAGAAGAGCTCTATTGTAGCTTGCAATTGACATTTGTGGTGCTGTATGTTTTTATGTTTTTATTTTAAAGCGTACTGTTTATGGTAAGCTTTCTTTTGTGACAAGCCCATTGCATGTTTGTGGCTGTATTCTTATTTACATTTTTTGTTCGCTCTCTCCTGTTTTTTTCCTGTGCCACACTTGTGGTTTTACTAGATTTTACCCTAATTTTTGTTCTAGGTTTAAATATTTTTTTTTTATATATCATTTCATTTTTTATGTTGTTGACTCCTTGACCTTTGACACGTGACCATTACCATACACACTTATAGCGCATGTGTTACCATTTTGGGTACCCATCACCATCTTGTACCCGATTTAGCTTTCCTGATGCAGCAGCACTGTCACACTTCGACTTGGAATTTTGAAAGTAAGTGGTAAGCCATAGCTTCTTTCTTGAAAAAAGAGCTCAATTAAATATTTTTGATACTCAGTATAGCGGATTTATGTCTTTTAGGAACCTGTAACATTTAATCTAGCCTAGTTGATGTAACAACACTGACTGAGCTTCGATCTGGCATCCCTGAAAGTAAGCAGTAAACTGTAACCTTTAGCTTGTTAATAGTGCCTATCTAAAATTCTTTCTCGTTTCTTAGTACTGTGGCTTTGTGTTTTTCTAGGGAAGCTGAAATATCACTTTGGGGTCACAACTGGTTTATAAGAGCTTTTGACAACAAAATGTACTTGTGATAAGATCCCACTTGTGTTTAAATGGACTCCAATTCTATTTATATTCAATTTTACATTTTGACTCATGGCTCTATTCATGTAAGCTCTTTATTTACAACTTTCTTGCCTAATTTTATGTGAAAACATATTTTTAATGATAGCATCTCCTTTTTGCCTGTGCTGTAGCCATTAGCACTGACTATTTTAATATGGGGCCTCATTAAGTTTTTGTTTTATTTTTCAGCATTACAATTGTTATATATGCCATTATAGTGAGGCCTTGGCCCTGGAAGTATCCTGTATATTATTACAGTGTTTTTGGATGGACGGAGGGTCTTAAGTAGAACTAATCAAACATAGCACATACTTTGAAGCTGGATTGACCCTCTGAATTTCTGTATGATTGTTCTTGGAATTGTGCTGGTGGTGGAAACTAACTGATTTAGATTTGCTCATTACCAAGGGACAATATTTAATGCTTTTGATTAATTAGTAGAATCTTATGGGATATTTTTTACATTAGTCTTATTTCTACTAATTGGAACTGCTGCTTTTGCATATATTGCACTTTTGTTAACCTTTTACTGTTTTGCACTGTTTCAAACCCTATTTAAAATGTTGGGAAAGTGTAGCTCTCCATTGATAGACACACCCCATTAGAAGTAATGAAATTGAGAAATTATAAATTAGTTAAAGTAGAGTACAAGAATAAAAAAGGGGATAGAAACAACAGGATTACTGAATATTTGAATAAGACAGATAAGGTAATCTCCCCAAGGACTTCCTCCCCTAGAAAAGAAGCAAGTGTAGTACCCTCACATACTCCAATAAAGCACAATGATAATAGACTTAATAGACTACCAGATGATTATATTCTTAAATCAATTAAAACCATGAAAGTCAAAGTAAAACTCAAAGCCAGGTGCCAAACAGGCTATCCCCAAAGGATAATATAGGGGAAAGTAAGCAGAAAACTGGAGTTAAAGTGGATGGAGAGAATAAGAATTTGGGTCCTAGAGAAGACTTCTTGACGGATTTTGATAATTCCATTATGCCATTTATAAATAGAGGAAGAACAGTGGGGGTTGGAAATGATTGTAATGGTTCTGGAGATGTACAGACCTTTGGGAAAAACCCAGTGCAGGTAGAAATTGTATGTAATGATTCTGCTGATACTCCGATACCAGAGGAAAATACTGCAAATGCCCACTGTCAGAGTGACCAGAACCCTACTTTATTGAATGATTACAATGTGCAGGCAAATATCCTTAAAAGCAAGCAGCTGTCTGAAATTAAAACTGTATTAGTTGTAACTAATCTATGTATAAGAGTCATAATGAAGGAACTTGAAGATCAGAAAAAAATAAATAAAGGAGCTGAAACAGCTGGTGCATACTTGCATAGAAAAAAGAGAGGGAAGAAAGGTATTAGAGATTACTGAAGAAGTAGTCAATAAGGAGTATAAAGAAATGTTAGAACAAAAGGCCAAAAGCAAAGATGTAGATAAACTAGAGAAACAAAAGGGGAACCAAATGTAAAGAACATGAAAAAATAAAAAAATAGAACAAAAAGGAATACAAACTACAGTATGTTGTATACCCTTGAAAAACTGCAGAAAGTTAAGACAGCAATAAGAACAGAATCACCTAAAACTATAAATAATTGTGTATGTGCTCTAAAAGGGGAAGACAGAGACCTGAAATGGCAAGATAGGGAAACTTCATATGGTATACTTTATTGGGATACCTAAAACTAGGAGAGAGACACCTTTCCTTTTGAAGATAGCTGTCTACAACATTATCAAAAGTCAACTGAAGTCTAAGGTCACATGAGATGATTTGGTTTCAGTATATAGATACAGAACCTTACCTGATAAAGGTTATGTCTGTTTAGTGGTTAAGCACAAGGCAGCAAGAAATGAGATCCTTAGCATAAAAAATGAAATAGGAAAGATGAGTACTGATCTTGATGTAATGACAAGACACTTTGGAAATAAAAAAGAAGTACTGGTATCAAATGACAACAACAGATGCAACGAACCATAAATATAAGAAATGAACAGCAACAGTCCATAGTTAAATATCTACAGAAACCAGTGGTTATAGAATATGAAATGAAGGGTTCCCCAGAATATAAAACTATAATTAGAGGAAGGAAGCAGAGAGAAGAAAGAATAAATAACAGTGTAATCTTGGAGGAATTTAAGGAAGAGTACATGTGAAGAAATCTGTAATTGTGACTGCAGTTATGTTGTAAATGTGTCTCGCCATAACTATTTTGATAATTTGTCACGTTCATCGAATAGTATGGACACAGATTGCTCAACTATAGAGCTTTCTGACTGAATTGAGAAGAAAATGATTGGGCCATCCATTGAGAACCCCAAGGTATACACATTTTGTCATGGGATATTGCAGAGGTTAATGGTTAAACTGGTGATGGTTCTTGGCTTCATCTACTAAAACTTTTTGATGTACTTCTATTACAAGAGACTTGGCTTGATCCTAATATACGTATGTATGTAATTTCAAGGTTTTAATTAAATCAAAGGGGGTCATAGTGGTGGCCTGATGGTTTTAGTAAAAACCAAGAATAACTAGTTTATAGGAAATGTATATTTTTCAGCTTATTTTAATTGGTTGGTTATTGATATTACCACTGAAAATTGTGACAGTGTTCTCCTGGTTAATTCATATTTTCCACCTAGTCTGAAGAATACAGAGTTTGTAACCCAGCTTAATGAACTATCTAATCTTTTTGATGAGCTCTCTACACAAAATATCCATAAATACATTATGCTGTTTGGTGACTGGAACACACATATAGGTAATATGAATGAAATTGATCTATTTCTTAATAAAGGGGAATTGGGGTGCTATTGGGATTTACTGCTGGATGTTCAAAAGATCAAAGTAAAGACAATAAGGGATATAGTCTATTCAGTTTTGTTATTAAACATAACCTATGTATCATGAATGGATGGAAAGCTCAAGATGCTTTAGGTGAATTTACCTATCTATTATGAGGCAGTATAGTACAGTGGTCTAAGGTTCTGAGCTGCAAACACGGAGACCTGTGTTTGAATCCCACAACCCTCACTTGCATACTGTGTGACCCTGAGCAAGCCACTTAACTTCCTTGTGCTTCCAGGTCACACCTGGAAAACAAGCTTCGGCTTAGTGTGCCTCTCCTGGTTAAACAATTTCCCCTTTCCTTTCCTATTCCACTAAAAAGGGTGGCACACTATTAGATTTAGCCTTCATGGATGTTGCTTTATATGTCAGAATTCAAAGCTTCAGTTTTCTGTCAGAAAATTTGTCAGATCACTTCCCAATAGCAATGACAGTAAACTGTGGTCTACATTATAATAAGTTACACTATGATAAAATAGAGACAGAGGCAGAGCAACACCTACAAATATGGAAAAAGCAGATCAAATGGCACCCAATAATGTCAATGAATATGTACAATCTCCTGCAGAGTTACCCCATACAAGAACTGAAAGAATTATTGATTAATGTCCCTGATACAGACATTTTTGAACAATTTGATAATCTGTTAAAATTTAAAAAAATAGTGTTCCGTCCCAAGCATGGAATGGTAACAGAATCTTAAGACTATTTAACAAAGCACCATGGTATGATGCACAGTGTAATACATGCAGAACAGTTGTTAAATAAAATAGCACGATTATGCAGGAAAAACCTTGATTGCAACTATAAGAAAAGATTGGTCTTAATAAGGAATGAGTACAGACAACTAATAAATAATAAGAAAAGAAGATATAACAATTTTTTGTGGTCACAACTACAGGAAGCCATTAAAGGAGAAAATAGTCAGGACTTTTGGAAACTTATTCTATTGGCTGAAAATAAATATTTAAATGTGAAAGAAATATAACAGCTGCTGAATGGATCAGTTATTTTAAAACTTTATATAAAAAACAACTGGTGAAACTAAACAGTTCAAGATACTGACAGGAGATATAAAGAAGAGAGAGCCTCTTTCTGACACCGTAATATCTAGGAATGTAATAGAATATGCTATTAGAGCACAGAAAAGGAACAAGGCTGTGGGTACCAATTGCATTTCTGCCAAATTTTACTAATATATCTTTTGGTGGTGTGATATTTTTATCAAGTTGTTCCAAGTTGTAATAGAAGTAGAGAAGGTACCAGACTCTTGGCTAGTAGCCGAATTAGTACCACTACATAAAAAAGGAAATAAACAACCCCCCTCTAACTATAGACCCATTGCACTTCAAAGTATATCCGCTAAATTTTTTACTCACATTTTGTTACAAGAACTTAGTTACTGGGTATCTGAAAATAGTACCTTAACTAATAAACAATTTGGATTTAGAGAGAAACATTCCACCCTAGACTGTCTGTTTGTCTTTGACCACTTAATTAGGAAGGTGAAAGTCAGTAAATCCCCTCTGTATTTTGCCTTTATTGACATATCATCTGCATTTGACAGTGTGAATAGGGAAATTGAATGAAGAATATTACATTCCTGGCATATACTGTAAATAATACATTTTTGACCTTAATACAGAGATTATATACAGATATGTCCATCCAGATCTGATACTCAGCAGATAGAAGATTAACTGAACCTTTAATAGAAGATAAGGGTGTAAAGCAGGGTTGCCTGTTGGCACCCCTTTTTTATAATATTTATATTGATCAAGCTGTACGTAGATTAGATACTTGTGGAACAGATGGACCTAGGGTTAATAATGTCAGGATAAATATTCTATTATACGTGGATGACATGGTCCTGATGTCAGGTTCTGCTAGCTGACTTCAAAAAGCATTGTCTAATATTACGGTAACTTTAAATGACCTTCAACTTTCCATAAATATTGATAAAACAAAAATTATGGTTATAAATAAGCCAGGACATTTGAATTATAGATGGACAATTGACAGCAGAGTTAATTTGGTTAATAGTTACCCTTATTTGGGTATTACCCTACATAATACTAAATCGTGGAGTTTCCATGTAGAGGAAAATAAAAAGAAAGGAAGACAGCTTATATTGGCAATAAATAAATTTTCTAAACAATTCATTAATAACTCTGCTACTTCTCTTTTGAAAATATATAAAATGGAAGTGGACTCCACCATTTTATATGGTTCTGAGATTTGGGGAAAATATAGTATTTTAACTACTTTAGAACCCATTCAAAATGTGCATATTAGGCTCATTCTTAGTCTCGCAAAATTTATACCAGGAGAGTGTTCAAGAGCAAAGACAGGCAGTTTGCCCCGTCATCATGTGTCATGATTAGACAGTTCCACTATTTACTTAAGGTATGTTATATCAGGGATTCTAACTCTCTCTTATATAATTGTTGGGAAGATAGTTTGACCTCTCGCATCAGGAATACTGTTATAGTAAAGGACTGGGCCTGGATAAAGGATCTGATCAGGCTTAAAAAAATCATCATCATCATCATCAAATCTTTATTTATTCAGGTGAACATCACTGAGCAAGGCTCATTTACAAGATGGACCTGATAAGGTCAAGGTTCAACAGTTGATACATAACAGATACATCATACACTTATATAAAACAGTTATACATACAGGGGAAAAAATGTTTATAAACACAGTGATGTACAATAAATTCACATGATACAAATGGGTTATAGGAGAGTTAAGCTAATATTTACAGTATATACATATCCCAGTGGAGGGGCCATGGCAAACACACAGTATAATGTAATACTAGGATGGTGAAGGTATTACTGGGTGCCATAAGATGGGGTAGCTGCCTGGGAGGGAGAACTGAAGAACAAAGATTATGCCATATATGGTTAATTTTTGAGAGGGAGATTGTGAGATGACAAGGCTAGCTCTAGCGGTAGCAACTGCATTTCTCTGTGAAGAAAACTGTACAACGCTGTTTAAAGGATGCAATTGGAATAATATTGGACAGTTTTAGGGATTTTTGTAGGGTGTTCCATGCTATAGCTAGAGAATAGCTGATTGCTGCCCTCCCTATCCGGGTGTTGAATTTGGGCAATTCAAGCAGGATGATGTTGTTGCTTCTTAGGGCATAGGAGCTAGGAATGGTCTGGGTGAAGCAGTCCAGAATATAGTTTGGAAGTTTTTTTGATACACTCTGTAGATCCATAGGGCTGCATTTCTGTTCCTTCTGAGATGAAGAGAAACCCATCCAACTGCAGCATAAAGAGAGCAGTGATGGGTATTAGATGGCAGATCTGTAATGAATCTTATTGCTCTATGGTATAAGGTATCCAACTTGTGTAGATAGGAGTGACTATAAAGGAAGTCTGCATAGTCAACGACTGAGAGAAAAATGGCCTGGACTAACCTCATCTTTGAATCTCTGTTTAGGAAGGGTTTTAATCTATAGAGAAGGCCAAGCCTTTGGCGAAGCTTTTTTAGCAGTTCTTCTAAATGGCGAGTGAAGTCGAGTCTGTTGTCAATCCACACACCTAGGTATTTGAAATTTTCTACATACTCCAGGTTTTCTCCAAGTATAGTGCATAGCTGGGGGAGAATGATTGAAGAGGAGGTGCTGGTGGAGCTTTGATTTGTGAACATCATTGCTTTAGTTTTCTTTGCATTCAACAGAAGCTTTTTCTCAAGTAGCTGATATTGTAACAAGGAAAATTCTGTTTGTAGGATTTTACGAGCAGCTGCAGATGAAGGGCTGCTGACATACAAAACAGTGTCATCAGCAAAGAGGTGTACAGAGGAATTGGTGAGGGTTGAATCAATGTTATTTATATAAATAGCAAAAAGGATAGGACCCAGGATAGAACCTTGGGGGACTCCTCTTAACAGTGGTTTTAATGGGGTTAGGTGACCTTCAGCTTTTACCTGCTGTGACCTACCCATGAGATAACACCTGAACCAATTAAGGGAGGGTGGATCAAGGCCAAGGGACTGCAAGGATGATAGTAGAAGCTCATGGTCCACAGTATCGAATGCTTTGCTCAGGTCCAGAAATGCTGCACATACATTATTCTTTTTATCTAATTTGGTTTGCCAGTCATTTGTGGCCTTGGCTAGTGCAGTGATATTGCTATGCTTGGCCCTGAATCCAGATTGAGCTGATTCAAGAGGTTAGCATTGTCAAGATACTCCCTTAACTGGTTACTCACTAATTTCTCCAGCATCTTGGAAAGCACTGGTAGAATGGAAATGGGCCTGTAATTATTAAGTTCCATAGGGTCCCCTGATTTTAGAAGGGGAACCACTTGGGCTGTCTTCCACAGTGTGGGAATAGAACCAGAGTTTAGAGATAGGTTAAAGAGATGAGTTAGGGGGACTGCAAGTACATGGGATGCAATCTTTAGAAAGTAGGGGCCCAGAGAGTCTGCCCCTGTGCTTTTTTTGGTATCCAGCTGCCATAGTAGGTCCTCTACTTGCTTCAACAGTGCAGATTTGAAGCTGAAGGTAGAGTCAGCTCTCTGAACACCAGTGTACTGGGAGCTTAATTGTTCCCTCAGCAGGTTAGCTGGAGAGGTGTCAAAGGCAAGGCCAGCCGTTGTGAAGTGGTTATTGAAGGCGTCCAGAATTTCCATTTTGCCAGTGATAGGGCCTTCACTGTGGTATGACTGAGTTGGAAGGGAGGTACTAGCATCCTACCCCACCATACCCTTGATGGTACCCCAAAATCTAGCAGGATTATGATAGGAGGAGTCGAGCTTAGCCAAGTAGAAGGCAGCCTTTGCATCCCTAACTTTCTTGGTGCATCTATTCGTTGTTTTCCTAAAGATCATCCAGTCATTTGCATTCCTGGTTTTTCTTGCCATTTTCCAGAGTTTGTCTCTCTCCAGCAGTGCAGCTTTGAGGTCAACTGAAAACCAACGACAGGATTTGTTTTTTATTTGGATATTAGATATTGGGGCATGGGTGTTAAGGGCATTTATTATAATGCTATTTAGCAACTGCTGTGCTTTTTCCACAGAATGGGCAAGGTAAAACTCTTGCCAGTTTGGAGAGTGAGCTAGATCATGCAAATATCCTTCAATATTGATGTTTTTCTTGGATCTCCTCATGAGGAATTTTGCAGGGGTTGTTGTTTTGCTGGTGGATCTTACCCCTGCAATGGGGCAGTGATCACTTATGTCGCAGAGAAGCACTCCAGCATATGTGAATAGATGTGGTTTATTCACTAGCATTATATCGAGTAGTGTGCTGTTATTACTATTCCTTGCATTAATTCTTGTTGGCTCATTAATTAGTGGAACCCATATATCACAGAATGATACCAGAGGTGCAGCTGCCTGGGTAAGCCAGTTGAAATTCAGGTCACCTAGAATAATGACTTCTTCAGTGCTGGGCTTGAGCAGATTCCAGGTGGGATAAGAGCTTGAGGTCAGCAGAGGGGGGTCTGTAGCATACAACTAGCTGAAAAGCTACTGTATTGGGGAGAGAGACTTTAAGGGATAGGCACTCAAATTCCTTGGGCATAGAGGTTGCAGCAATACAGGATACAGGTATACCGGATTTTGCATATATAGCTACTCCACCTCCCCTTGTTTGACAATCCGCTCTGAATAGCTGATAGTTGGGTAGGTTAACATCCCTGTCTGCTGTGGTGGGTTTGAACCATGTCTCAGATACCACGAGAAAGTCTGGCAAGGTATGGGCAACCCAAGCTTGTATCAGTGTAAGTTTTTTCAACAGACTGCGTACATTAATATGCAGAAAACTGAGGCCTTTAATTGAGGTTAGGTCTGATGGAGAGGTAATACATTCAGGGGTCCAGGGTTTATTTCACGTTACCAACACAGAGCAATAGAAAAAGCAGGAGTTTCACGAGGGCTGCCAGTGATAGGGAGAGGGGCTGTCTTTGGTCCTCCTTCTTATTCTGTTGCCACTCTTTGGGGTGCTCCATGGGGTTATGGAATTGTGTCGAGACACCAAGTAGCAGTTTGGTGGTTAGGCATAGGGGAATCTGTATATCCAGTAGTGGAGCCTTGATTGAAATACATCTGTGGTGGTTTGTGTCTCTTTGAGGGTCACCCACTGTAATCGATGCAGCAATGGTAGGGCATATGTGAGGCTTGAGCCAAACGATGGGGATGATTCGAGAGACTGGACGGATGGATCACCCTAATTCGTGTGGCAGGGACATCTTCTTTGTGGAACTCCATGGCAGACAGTGAAAGAAGTATCAGAAGTAAACTCCCCATTGTGAGAGAGATATTGTTAGTTGGCTACCGGGAGAGTAGTGAAGTTGCTGATTGGTTGGACCAGCAGGCCGGTGAGACAGTTTCTTGGTTTAGGGTAACGTTGAGGGCAGGGAAGAAGTTTCATGGGAAGATGTCTATAAAAGTAACACACAAGGGGGGAAGGGTGGGTGGGCAAAAAGTTTGGCGGCTTCCCGAGTCCTCCTTCGCTGTCCCTCCCAGCCTCGTGGTTCCCTGAGTCAGCTAAGGTGCCGCCGACCGCCAGTTGGCAGAGCGAAGCACCGGCACTCAGCTGGGTGCTGTGGAGCAGGGATGGCAGACTGGAGAGAGTCATAGTAAGGTGCAATAATTATATAGAGGTAGAAGCAAGTGTTCCTGTTCATCATTGACTAAATCTGCACAACAAAAGGCTGTGGGGGTTCTCCCTTCCTTATTAAACCTTGATAATAATGGGCTGAATGATAATTTTGATAATATTGTGGTTAATAGAATTCAAGATATTGCTAAACAACATGATATGGCAAGGGTAACTTCATCTTCTAACTTTTTAAATGATAAAATACTTAAAATTCTCATAAAAGGGAGATGTACTTATTTAAATGCAAAAGCAATTTGCTCTATAGGACCATGACAAATTTAAGGTTTAATGTAAATGGAGGAGTTTCTTCTGATTTTATGGACTGGTTTACCTTTAAAGCATGTATAGAATGTAGGGGCAGTTGCCCAGGGAAATGGGTTTCTATTCATATTCTTTTTGTACGTCCCAATTTGAATGCACTTAGGGATAAATGGTTGTCTCAATATCTTAGTAAGATTAGTGGATTGCCATTGGTTGAAAAATTAAGATTTCTGTTAAATACAGAGGATACAGCAATACTGTATAGCGTTGCACAGTTCACTATTGCAGCTAATAGATTGATGAAAATAAAAGTGGATTGTGCGTCACTGTAACATATGTATTTTTTTTTTGAAGTTGCACAGTATGTAACAATGGTTTTCTAGATTTTAAGTTATATTTTAATGTGTAACACTATTTGTATATACACATTTTCAGTAAACTTGTACCTTGTACATAACAGGGTACAGTTTCACAAAATATTTTTTTTGGGGGGGGGAGTAATGAAGGGCAAAAAGTTCTGTTGTATCCTGATTCAAACAGAATCCAGCTAAAGCCTCAAACTGAGAAAACATGTTCAGAACCTCCTTTAAGGAAAAAGGGGGGTCAGTAAGTGTAAGCAAGATCAGCAAATGAAGTTATTTTATATTCTTGGCTGCCCAAAGGAATACCATGGACATTCTGAGCAGAACAAATAGAGCTTGCCAGAGGCTCAATGTATAAAACAAATAACGATGGATAGAGGGGACAGCCCTGAAGGGTGACCTGCCTAAGAGGAAAAGGGGTAGAATAAATGCCATTAACTTTAACAAAAGCAGATGAGGGGAATATAGATGCTGAAGCATTAAGACAAATTCTGAGGGAAACCCATACGCTCATAACAGAGGCCAGAGGAAAGACCAAGAGACCCAATGTGGGCAGGCTCTTTTCAGCTCCCCATGGTCAGTGTCTTCTTCCTCCTCCTCACCACCTTATATTGCTGGAGTTAAAAACCATGGAGGGTATGGTAAAGAGACTAGAGAGCCATTCTACTGCTCCAGTCTATTCAAATTAGATCCAGTTCTGAGCTGCAACATCTTACAACATTGATGGTTTCTATAGAGGCTGAACTGTTGCATTTAGTTCCTTTCCTGGCAGCTTTGGCATTGCTGTCTTTGTCTGAATGATCGCTGCTTTTGGTGCTGGCCAGCTTCTCTGGTTCTATGGCACCAATTTATGATTTTTCTTCCTCTGTACCATCATCAGTATAGCCAGGGTGTGGCTCCACACTGGGAGAATGTGTCTTGGGGCCACCCCCAGCACCAGCAGAATGCATACAGCAGTATTTCTGTGCTGTCACTTGCCTCTTTGGAACTGACAGTGGTACTGACATGCTCGAACTCCATACCAATGCCAACACCGGCTTGGACCCCAATGATGTCATTACTGGCACTGTCAGTTGCTCTCACCTCTCTGGGATAGTCTTGTTGGCAACAGTTGCCTGTACTGATATGCAGTTCATACATTCTGCCATGCCCAGCCCACCAGACACTGCTCAAATTGATTTCCAGCACTTTTCAGTCTTCCTTTTCAAGGTCCACATCCTTACCTATCTCCCACTTCATAAGCCCAACCACATTTTTGCCCTATCTGTTCTCTGACTTTCATACCAGTGGTATTGCCCTCCATGGCAGTTAGGCCCCTACTGCCTCTGTGGATTATGACTGACAGCCAAATTGTCACTTGGATTAATTCTATTTTGGTTTGGTTCCAGCCAGGCATAACAGGCATCTCCCTGCCTTTAGTAAAACCGGTTTTGGTAGCAGGGGTTATTTCTGCATCATCTCATGATACAGACTCAGCTAAGTTACTGTCCTTGTCAGACTACACTGACTCTTTCGTCTGCATCCCTTTTAGCCATGGAAAGAATTTGGGATTTCAGTAAGTGATTGTGGATGTGCAAAGGAATCTGCTTTTTCCTTATTTGCAGGTTTCCAATGCCATACCTCTCACAGATTACCTTGAGTTGCCTTCTGACCTTGTCCTACAAGAAGGTCACCATAGCAACCTAGACGCATCTATTGAGCTTAGTGAAAGTTCTACATGGAGCTCAACTATGGTACCTCTGTCCCAGAGGGGCAGCTGGGTTCCTCCTAAATCTTGAGGTGGGTATTTCCTAGCCTGTGAACCCTCCTCAGGGTGTTCTTCATTTCTGCTGCTCCCACTCTTCAATCCAAGAACTTGAATGGCCTATCTTGGTGAGCACACGTGTTAGCCTCAGTTACTCTATACATAGCAAATAAAAAGTATTAAATGACTTGTTTTACTCAACAGTTATGAGAGCTGTGGCTATCTGTATTGTCCGTCATTCATGGTTGTGAGTTATCACCCCTTTACATTACCCTTAAGCAGGAAATCACTAACTCCTTTTTTGATGGCAACCATATCTTTAGCAGTCAGGCATCAACATTATTATCTTGTTCTGTAAATAAGTTTAGACCTAAATGTGTTGAAGCATCTGTCACAACACCTGCTGCTTCCTATTAATGCCTGAGGGGTAAGTAGAAGGAGTGGGACTGGTGTGGCGCAATGAGGTATAGGTGGAGCCGCAACTGTGTAAAACCACTTCTCTGTCAGTCCCCAAGGTGTAGTTCTAATAGAGGGTTGAGTGTGAGTGCTGGTGGCCAGAGCTGCAGATGTAGCACAGCCCCTTACACGGCCACATGAAGATGCCCTGAAGGACTTTATTTATATAAAATAAATGTAGTGTCTGGTGTTAAATGCAGTGGGGATAAAGTTCCCTATAAGGGAGCAAAGCATGCAACAGGAGTTGTCAGGAGTCAGCCGCTCATGTGAGATACCATAAGGTGCTGAATTGAATTAAACAAACTGCCTGAGCCAGCCAGCCTCCCTAAGAGGTGATATTTAACAATATATAATCAAAGAAACCTCTGCTAGGAGATAAAGTTGTGGGGTGGGGGGCACGTCTAGGCTCCTGAGGGAGCTTGTAGTGATCACTGAGGTGCAAAGTTTTTTTCTTTCAAGTAATAAATAAACCAAAGAAATTTGGAGCACTCACTTTAAAATCCATTTTAGTGGTTGTAGGCAGGAAATGGAGTAGTTTGGGAATGGAGTTACCTCTGAGGGCAGTTTGTTTGGTTGTTTGGTCTGCAGGTAGGCAGACTAACCATGGAAGGTGCTTCCTGCCTGGGGGAGTGGTTACCACCACCACCACCACCTACAGAGCTCAGGCTCTTGGGCCCACCCATGGGAGTGGCAAATTGTGTCAAAAACCTATGTAAACAACCTAAAGTGTTAAGGTGGCTCTCTTAAGGTTTAGATGAAGTGTAGTATTACATGCAATTTCATCTGTGTTATTGTTAATTATTTAAGATAGTTCCAGTCAGTGATGTTTTTTTGGGGGCTCCTTCTTCAACCCACAATAATCTGATCAAAGATAGGTCTTTTTTTTTAAAACTATTCGGCACAAAACTGGGGGTCTTGGCTACAAGATTATCTATGTGACTAGTTCATTAAGATAATTAAATTTGGGTTTTTAGTTAGTTAAGAAATAAATAGTGAAAACTGATCCACAAAAAAAAAAAAAAAAACAATTTAAAATTGATTGACGGAAGCTGTTTGGAGAAGCATTTCAAGCAATTATTCCCTTGGGGCTTATGCTGATGCAGGATTCCAAGGTGTGGAAAGCTGGTAAATTATAACACAAGGTTGACTGGAGTAAGCGATGTCCTTTCCAATTAGTGCATTATTCTTTTCTGTGTGTGTGTGTGGGGGGGGGGGTTAAAAAAGATTGTACACAATTTGGTAGAGTCCAAGACTGGGGAAGCTCCAGCTTAAGTTGGGGGGGGGCATAGGCTCTGAGATAAAAGTTTTGTTTTCCCTTCTCAGGCCTAGAAATGTGTAGGAATAGGGACAGGGGTCCATCTCAATTTAGCCTAGCACAGTTAGGCCAATAAAGGAGCAACAGTAGGATTTCTATCTTTATTTTTAGCTTCCTGTTAGCATGTTCTTTGGATCGAGAGAAGAAAATAGAGGAATATCATCTACGATTTCATACATAGCAGCAGAGCTCATCATCAGCTACCCTTGTTATCCACTTTAGTTCTAGACAGAACCAACTCCACTGTGCAGCAACCATCATCGAAGGACCAGGTATCTTCATTTCAAATTGTGTCCCCTCCCTTATAGATGGATTTTAGGACTTAGGGAGGAGTACAGTGACTGTTACATTGGTGTTTAAAATTAAATTTGAAGGCACAAAGTCTTGTCCATGGCCAGCCTGGTTAAGAGAATAGCTTAATTCTAAGTTGATTTTATGTACTTAAAACATGTAAACAATTCTACTGCTTTTAAACCTTGCTAGAGACAAAATGCGCAGTTTGTATTCTGAAAATAAATGCTTCTTTATGGCCAGGGGCAGCAGGTTTTTAAACATTTTTGGATGCTCTGGGTCATTATAAAATACTGGGAGTCTGGGTGCTGCCTAGGCCACAGAAGCTCCAGGGTTTTTCATGATGTGTGGTGCATTTTGGGGGGTATTTTGATACATTTAGAATGTATGAGTATGCTAGCTACCATCACAACTACTCCACTGCAGAGGATGCCAGGGTGCCATTGGGGCTTTTTGATGCCTGAGCAGGTGCTAAGATCAATAGGAGAGTGCCCTGGAGGGATCTTTCATGCTCTCAGTTTTACGAGCATGCCAGAATAGTGATTTTATGTTGCAGTGCCACCACCCAACAGGGTGCAAGAGTACCCTGGAGGGCTTTTTGATGCCTCCAGTTGCTGGAAGGACCCAATAGAAGAGTAACCCGGTGGGCTCTTTAATGCCCCCATGTGCTTTATGGATGCCCTTAGTGATTTTAGGTTGCTGTGCCACCACCCCTCAGGGTGCAAGAGTGCCCTGGAGGTCTCTGTGATACCTCCAGGTGCTGCAACAAGACATGGACAAGTGCCCTAGAGGGCTTTTTGATGCCCCCCAGGTACTGTAAAGATTCCCTTTGTGATTGTAGATTGCAGTGCCACCAACCCACAGGGTGCATGAGTGCCCTGGAGGACTATTTGATGCCTCCAGGACAGATGCTGCAAGAAGACATGGAAGAGTGATCTGTAGGGCTCTTTGATACCCCCATGTGCTCCAAGGATGTCCTTTGTGATTTTAGGTTGCAGTGTCACCACCCCACAGTGTGCAAGAGTGCACCGAAGGGCTGTTTGATGCCTGGATGCATCAAAGAGCCCTCCAGGGCACCCTTGCACCCTATGGGGTGGTGACACTGCAACCTAAAATCATAAATGGAATCCAGGCATCAAGAGCCTTCCAGGGGCTAGCCCAGTGGCGCTGAGGGTTGAGGCACTGGATGCCACACCTCGTGCTGCACTGGCGACCCGGGTTTGGGAACGGACTCAGGTTAGTGGGGGGAGGGAGGATCGAGCATCCCAATGGATGCTCTCCTCCCTCTGGGGAAGGTTATCAGGGGTGCCTTGTGCACCTGCATCCCAAAACAGCCGGTGGAAGCACAGGCTTTCCAGGGTTCTGGTGGCTCCATTCACTAGAGTCGGGGAGAGGGGACGCTGTCAGGCGCTTGGGAGAAGGTGTGTGTCAGCATGTCACCTTTCTGCTACATATATCCTTGCGCTGGCATCCCAGGGGACTGGGAACCACAGAAAAGTGGAAAAAGCCTCAGTGAGCCTAGATGACGGCCGCTCCAAAACAGCCATCCAGGTCCAGAACCCACAGGCAGATCTCCGCTGTGCAGGTGCTCCATGAGTAGGAGGAGGAGGAGGTAAGGAGTAACCGGGCACTCTAGGGGACAGATGCCGTGGTAGCGGACCTAGAAGGGACATGAGCAATGCCTGAAGGAGTGGAGTACTGAGGGGGTATTAAAATGGGGCAAGGTGTCCCAAACTAAAAAAAAAAAAAAAGAGCATTCCAGCTTACTCTTTCACCCTGTGGGGTGGTGGCACTGCAGCCTAAAATCACAAAGGGAATCCAGGCATCAAAGTGCCCTTCAGGGCACTCTTGCATCCTGTGGGATGGTGGCACTGAAACCTAAATCACAAAGGGCATCCTTAGAGCACCTAGGGGCATCAAAGAGCATTCCAGGCACTCTGCTATGTCTTCTTGCAGCACCTGGAGGTATCAAAGAGCCCTCCAGGACACTCCTGCAACCTATGGGGTGGTGGTACTGCAACCTAAAATCACAAAGAGCATCCTTAGAGCACCTGGGAACATCAAAGAGCCCTCCTCCAGCACACTCTTCCATGTCATCTTACCGCACATGGCTGGAGACATCAAAGAGCCCTCCAGCCTCCAGGGCACTCTCGCACCCTGTGGGTTGGTGGCACTGCAACCTAAAATCACAAAGGGAATCTGTACAGCACCCAGGGGTATCAAAGACCCTGCCAGGGCACTCTTTCATGTCTTCTTGCAGAACCTGGAGCCTCCAGGTGCAGCAAGAAAAGGTGGAAGAGGGCTCAATGATGTCCCCAGATGCTCTAAGGGTTCCCTTTGTGATTTTAGGTTGCTGTGCCACCACTTCACAGGGTGCAAGACTGCCATGGAGGGTTCTTTGATGCCTCCAGCCATGTGCTGCAAGAAGACATAGAAGAGTGCCCTGGAGGGCTCCTTTGATGCCTCCAAATGCTGCAAGGAGACATGGAAGAGTGCCTGGAGTACTCTTTGATGCCCCCAGGTGCTCTAAGGATGCCCTTTGTGATTTTAGGTTGCAGTGCCTCCACCTACCCCACAGGGTGCAAGAGTGCCCTGGAGGACTTTTTGATGTCTCCAGGTGCTGCAAGAAGATATGGAACTTCCATGTCTTCTTCCAGCACCTGGAGGCATCAAAGAGCCCTCCAGGGGAAGAGTGCCCTGGAGGAGGGCGTTTTGATACCCCCAGGTGCTGTAAGGATTCCCCTTACCATATGTCAGTGTAATGATATTAGAATTGTTTAGGAGCTGGTCAAAAGTAAGAGTAGACAGTAGTTGTAAGTTGTTAGAAACAGTTTCTGATCATTTTCAATAGTAAACATAACTGAAAATGCCATGAGAATTATTACTCATTATTTGACCATATAAAAGGTGTTCTTGTGAACCGTTGCTCTGCCAGTGAACTCATTAGCTATTTTGTCCATGTCTAATGGATCGATATGTTCCTGACGAATGTGAAGCATAGCCACACTATTTAACCGTCTCTGTGACATTGTTGATCTAAAGTATGTTTTCAGTCTCCTTAGTCCCGAAAAAGAACCCTCAGCTGTGCATGTTGATACTGGGACTGTCAGTAAGATCTGAATAAATTTTACAAACTCTGGCAATAAATCAGGAATGGATTGCTTTTCTGTGATGACACAGTACACATCTTGCAGTGAATCAACAGTTTGACCATTTGCTTTTGCAATGTTAATGAACATGTCACGGTGTAGTTGCAGATGCCCTGCATCCAAGTCATTGCCATAAAAATCAGGTATGGTATGTCCTTTGTCCTATCGCAAATGTTTCTGCTTCTAACATAAGCTTCTGAGCTGGAGACTGAAATCTATTTTTGAGTGAAGCAACAACCTGACCAATAACTTGGAAAAATGTTCTCCTGAAGTGGTCTTTTGGGGATGCATGAGTAACTGATTCAGAGCCATCATCTATATATCATGGAACTTTGCATTGACGCGGAATAACTGGTTCATCTAACTGTAGTTCCTCTGCTCTTCCTTCCACTGTACTCCAGAAGTTGCCAAACTGCCCTCTGCATTGTTGTATAGTAGCAAAAAGAGTTTGAATCATACCATTAGCTTTTAGAAATTGAAGACAGCTTGCCTGAAGGGCTGTGTTTATGCTGTCACAGTGAGAGAAAATTTTTAAGAGAAGCCTCGAGAAGAAAAATCATTTAAATGATCGTAGCTGTGCCAAGAACCCTTCTGCTTTTGCCCCATACTCCCAAGTATGCTCTGAGGACACACTGTCCAGAAATTCCAATAACACTGTATAGTTTTCTAGAATTGAATTTAAGCTAGTTGCCCTGACTGTCCACCTTGTTGGAGCAAATGGTGGTAAAGAGCCAGGCCATGTGTCTTCCATACCATTTTGAATGTTTTCAAAAAAGGTAAGCTGTTTTGGAGAGTCTCTAATGAACGTTATGAGCTCCCATAACTGATTTAGCATGTCTCGACATTCATGTATTTTGCTGATGCAGTCCTGTACTATGAAGTTCAAAGAATGTGCCCAACAATGTACAAAAAGGGCCCTAGGCTCCACATCATTTAGCCTAGCCTACACTCCAGAATGAACTCCAGCCATAGTAGCTGCCCCATCTTAACACTGACCCTGGCATTTCTGTATATCTATGGCAAAACGTAACAGAACATCTTTCAGGATACTGAAAAATGTAGCAGCATCTACAGCAGCTGTTTCATGAAATCCTAAAAATGCTTCTTCAATGCAGAAATCCTTGCTAACAAATCGAAAACGTATTGGGACTTGCTCACAAACAGTGATGTCCTTTGTCTCACCCATCATCACAGCAAAATACTGAACTGCTTTGATTTTGGAAACAATTTGGTTCTGCACATCCTTTCCCATAATGGCTAGCATTTAATTCATTATGTCATGAGACAACCCACCTATAGCTATCCTTTAGCAACCACTGTTGCAGCTGTGGACTAGCAGTGGCTCGCACTTTTAGCAGTTACTTGTAATTTGAACTCTCATTTGTATGGCCCCTAAAAAGCAAATCCCTGTCAGGCCAAGAATCTTAAAGATGTCATCATTTTCAAAAGTGCAATCCTTGCATCTACTGCTTGCTGCCTACTAGCATCAGACATAATGTCGTATTTATTTTGTTTGACCTGTGTTCTCATTGCAACTTCACTGTGACAGCTAGTTTTCTTATGCGATTCGAATCTTTCTGTCGCCTTATGCCATGCACTGTAACCAGTAACTGTGAATGCTTCATTAGCTTTTGTGGAAAATGTCAGCAGTTTTTTCTATCCTGCCTCTTTACACACTGAACAGTAGGCCTTTTTTTCATATGAGTCCTGCAATAATCATTTGAACTGATCACATCACCTTTCTTGAAAGATTTGGCCTTTTTTTCTTGGGACTATAATGATTCCTGTATTGAGTTTTCTTTTGCAGATGGAGTGCTGTTGCTGCTGCTACATGGCTCAACATCAACCACATCCCTATCAACATGAACCTGTGCTGCTGCTGTCTTCTCGGCTTCAGAACTTGCTACATCACATATTGGTGCTGCTATACTGCCGCTTGCTTCACTTTGCTGAGCCCATTTTTTAATAAACATGTCCATTTTAAGTTACACTGTGTGTTTCTCTTGTGTTGACTCAGAACAAATTACACTGTTGATTGCTGGACAGAATGAGATTAAAATATTAGAGAGAGTCAGTAGGGGTCAGTATAACCATTACACCCGACAACCAGTTCATTTTACACTTGTACGGATAGGACAGGAGGACTGTGACGGGCTGGATAATAAGACTTAGCTGCTCACCTTCAGAGTTCACAGGCACCCACAGACAGACCACCACCAATTCACTTTAACTATGACACAACAGTCCCCTCTGAAATCCACACTCTGACTTTTATTTGTATTTTGTTGGTTTTTGGACAGACAGACAGACGCTTATACGGACAGGACAGCAGGACTGTGGCAGGCTGGATAAGACTCAGCTGCTCACCTTCACAGAGAGTTCACAGGCATCCACAGACAGACCACTGCTGCCAAATGTTGCTTTTTTAATCCCCAACTATTCACTTTGCCACATAGAGACCCTCAATCCACTACACACAATCTGGGCAAGGCAAACTACTTTAAGGATCAGCTGCTCACCCTCACATACGCATGTGGTCACAGCCACAGACTATAGTACAGAGCAGAAGACCAATGTTGCTGCCGATGTTTTTATTTTTTTATGTTTACCAAAAATACTATCCTACCTAGTACTTATTTATTTTACTTTATTTTTTTTGGGGGGGGTTAAGGTGACGACTGGTGGGAGTGGGGACACAGTGCAGAGGAGCTCTACTTGGACATCACAGGACTGCAGCCTATCACAGCAAACTCAGCAGACCTTCTCCACCCACCCCGCATTAGTCTAGACTCAGCCCCACACACAGACACACACACACACTGGTCTGAGACTGGACGGCTAAACCCATTGCAGTTTTTTTTTTGTAAATAATCAAATTTAAAATTAAATGCTGTTTCGTTGCTCAGTTAGGGAAAGAGAAATTGTTTAACCAGGAAAGGCACACTAAGCCGAAGCTTGTTTCCAGGTGCGACCTGGGAGCACAAGAAAGTTAAGTGACTTGCTCAGGGTCACACAGTATACAAGTGGGGCCTGTGGGATTCAAATCCTGGTCTCCAGGTTTGCAGCTCAGAGCCTTAAACCACTGCGCTATGCTGCTTTCCAGTCACACTCTCTCTGACTGAGATTTTTTAAGTGAAGTAAATATGAAAAAAAAAATATTATGCTGGCAGAACTTTAGACTACGACGAGTCTAGTACTGTCGTCTGATCTGACTGAGTGTTAACCCCACATTCCAGTTTCTCTGACTGTCTGAAATTTTATTTTTAGTAAAGTAAATATAAAAAAAAAAAATATGCTGGCAGAACTTAAGACCATGACGAGTCTAGTACTGTCTGACTAAGTGTTCACCCCACATTCTAGTCACTGACTGATTCTGAGATTTTAATTTTTGTACAGTAATAAGTAAATATGAAAACAATAAATAATTTCTACTTTTTTTATTATTAAATATGAAAAAAAAACTTTATGTAGGCACTGGCAGAACTTTACACCACAAGTCTATTACTGTCTGATCTGACTGAGTGTTAACCCCACGCTCTAGTCATGACACAAGTTCACAACAACTATAAGTCTAGTAGTATTAGTATGCCTGACTGGTGGTTACCCCACCACTCTCTGGCTGAGTTTTTTTATAAAGTAAATATGATGAAACAAAAAAAATGATAATGCTGCCACTTGCCAGCCAGGAGATGTGTTGGTGCTGCGGCCTTCCCCATATCACCTATGCTGCTTCTGGGATCCATGACCTTCACCCCTTTACCGACCTCCCAGTTTCTGACATTGCAGTGAGGCGCTGCAGGGAGGTCAGTATTACTAGGAGGTGATTGGTTTGTTGAGTGCCAAGGGCAGCTGAGGAGGGGGTGGTGAGCGGCATTGAGGTTGCCTGGTGCAGAAGTCTCCCTGGATGTAAACGGAGCCAAGGGAGAGGACCAACATGTTTGGTCTCCTCACCCAGGGTTTTCATTGGATCGAGTGGTCAGGTAGCTAGAGGACCGGCTGCATCCTCTAATCCTCTTCTGGCAGTGCTCTGCAATGCCAGAATGATGAGGAACAAGACCGCTATTTTTGTGGACTTGATTTCCTCTGTTGACCTGGCTTGCATCATGGAAACCTGGCTGGGTGACGATGTGGGCCCAGTTTTTGAGGCCACCATCCCCACTGGACTCACCGTGGTGCACTGTCCGAGAATGGATCGCAGGGGTGGGAGAGTGGTCATTGTTTTTCAATCCAGCCTGGGCTTGTCAGTCTACCCAGTTAGTAACACCCTATCTTTTGAGTGTGTCGCCATGCGTGGGGGTGCAGGTGCAGGTTGCAGGATTCTCCTCGTTTACTGCCTCCCTGGGGTGGGGGGGGAATTCCTGCAGGAGGTAGTGGAATTCATTGTCGACCAGGTGTTGGGTCCCCCAGTGTCTAATCCTGCAGGATTCAATGCTCGGGTCGATGATGAATCCTCACGTTTCAAGTTACAACCTCTTCCAGTTGATGCAATCACTGGGCCCATCACAAGCGGTTGCTGCTGCTACCCACCAACATGGCCATACACTCGAACTGGTGTTCCAGCTGGGTCTTGAGATTGATAACCTCAAGACTGATCAGGTTGTTTGGTCTGATCACTGCACCATAGAGTTCAGTTTTTTTTTGGGGCCCTCCTCTGAAAGTCCCTTCTCTCTGGAGATGGTCAGCTATCGTCCCTTAAGGGGTGTTAATCCAGAGGGACTGTTAGCATTAGCTGACATATCTATGGTTGATGCAGCATGTGCGATTGGCACTGGAGAGGCGGTGGCCACCTATAATAGGGTGGTTGCCGAAGCTCTAGATGCCTTTGCACCAGTCCATGTACGACCCAGATCCTCTCACTTGAGAGCCCCCTGGTTTGATGGAGATCTCAAGGTTATGAAGATCAGGGACAGAGGTTGGAGCATTGCTGGCAGAAGACCTGGCTGGAGGCCAACAGACTGGCCCTACGTTCTCACTATGCTGAGTACCAGGGGGCAATTTCCCATAAGAAGGCAGAATTTCTATCAAGGGAAATTGCTGCGGGGAAAAACAGACCATCTCAGCTGGTTCGGATCATGGACAGGCTTCTACATCCTGCCTGTCTTCAGACACAAAAAGCCTTTTCAACCACTTTATGTGAAGAGTTTGCTCTGTTTTTCTTTGACAGAGTGTCGGTCAACCGGTCGGGGATTCCACCAGGGAGGCTTTTGCCTCACAGTGATTGAGTTGGGAGTTTCAGAGGCACTAAATCTTCCTGGGAGGAGTTTAGGCCAGTGGAGGTGTCTGAAGTGACAAGGGTGATCTTAGAGCTGAAGCTCGCCTTTTATGAACTGGATCTGGCACCAACTTGTTTCTTAATGGCCCGGTGTTCGCCAGGATTGCCAGGTGCTCAATGGCAAAGGGGGTCTTCCCAGTTGCTTTGAAAGAAGCACTGGTGAAGCCCCTCCTAAAGAAATCTTCCCTCGATCCAGACGTCCTGGTGAATTACCATCTGATCTCCAACCTGCCTTTTTTGAGCAAGGTTGTTGAGAAATTGGTGGCACAACAGCTTGAGGATCGCCTGGTGTCCTTGGATATCTAGGAGCCCTTCCTTCCAGTTGGGTTTTCGGGCCAGACATAGCACTGAAACTGCTCTAGTGAGAGTGCATAATGATCTGCTCAGGAGTAGAGATAGAGGAGACAGGTCAGTTCTTGTGCTCCTTGATCTCTCCTCAGCGTTTGACACTGTGAATCACGTCGTGCTTCTCGATTGGCTCTGTGAGTTTTGAGGACTCGCTGGTACTGTCATCAAATGATTTGAGTCCTATCTCTCAGACAGAGTGCAGCGGGTGGTGATGGGGAATTTCTCCTCCTCCCCGATGCCTCTGTCCTGTGGAGTACCTCAGGGTTCAATCTTGCTGCCGATGTTGTTCGCAGTGTACATGCTGCCCCTGAGTTAGATCATTCAACAATACAGTGTAGAGTTTCACTGCTATGCAGATGACACCCAACTGTATTTGTCTTTTGCACCCGAAACATCACGAGCTGTCGACATGCTTAACAGCTGTCTGGCTAAAATTAATAACTGGATGGCTTCCAGCTGGCTGAGACTCAACCCGGCTGAGAATGAGGTGCTGGTGTTCGAGCCTGGTCACAGACGTGATGGGTTGCCACCGGGAGCTGACTCTGGACTTGTTCTGGGGTCTGTGCCATTGGTGGTTTCTCTGAGGGTGCGAAATCTGGGGTTATCCTTGATTGCAGATTGACCTTTGAAGATCAGGTGTCATCTGTAGTCAGCAATTGCTTTTACCACTTGTGGTACATTGCCCAGATTAAGCCCCTCAATCTGCCCAGGGATCTGCTGACACTAGTGCATGCCTTTGTGACTTCTAGGCTCGATTGCTGTAATGCACTGTACTTCAGAGTCATGGGAGGGACTCTCCGCAGATTGCAGCTGGTGCAGCATGCAGTAGCCCGGTTGCTGATGGGCCTTTCGAGGTCCAGTCATGTGACTCTGGTCCTGCAGGCTCTGCACTGGCTGCCTGTCAGGTGGAGGGTTCTTTTCAAGGTGGGTCTTCTCACCTTTAAGGCCCTATACAGGCTGGGTCCTGGTTACCTGTCTGAGCTTCTGACACTGGTGTCCTCTGCCCGCTTCCTCTGCTCCTCCTCGAGGGGATCCCTGGACATTCCCAGGGTTCAGCTCAAGACCTCGGGAGATCGTGCTTTTAGCATCTCTGGGCCAACCCTGTGGAACTCACTTCCATCTGCAGTCTGGGAGGCTCCCTTTTTTTTTTGAGGTGTTTGAGGGAAGGCTAAAGGCCCACCTCTTCAGCCTGGCATTTGACTGCTGATGCCATCTTTTGTTCCGGCCAGTCCCTTGAAGATTGACTTCTGGAAACCTTTTAATACTATTGAATTTCATCTTTGTTATTGTTTTAATGAGGTTTTACTATATGTTTTAATTAATCGCTGTATGTTCTTACTTATGTTCGGCGCCCAGAGCCTCTGGGATTGGGCTCCTTATAAATAAAATTGCCTTGCCTTGCCTTAGTCAATGTAGACCATGGTCTCCTCTGTCTTTGATGATGACCTTTAACCCACTGGGCTGGCCACAGCACTCTTTCTGAGTCTGACTGACTCATATTTTTTTTAGTAAATAAAAGAATAGTAAAGTAATTAATATGAATATAAATAAATGATCATCATTTTCAGACACAGACTGACTGTCTGACACGCGGGCACCATACCACAGGACACTTTACTTCAGGTCACATTAGTTGTTTTTTTTAAGATTAAGTAAAGAAAAACAAAGAAGTAGTTAGAACTTAGAAGTAGCAGCAATTAGCAAGCAATTCAAGATGACGACGGGTTAATAGGACAGACTACCCCAAGATTATAGATAGCTAGCACACACGCACATTGATCTCTGACTCCAGCAACACTTCTCAGCAGACTGAGTCACAAGTCAGAGAGGATTCTCGAATAACCCTACACAGGTGCAATACAGGCTATGGAGAAGGAAGCCAATGTCTGCCTGAATCACATGACCATCTTCTTGCAGATCATGTGTCTCTTGGGCTTGGCTCGGTCTTCTTCATAGAAACATAGAAACATAGAATTTGACGGCAGATAAGGACCACTTGGCCCACCCAGTCTGCCCATTTCCCTACCTGATGGATAAGCTGCAGATCCTAGTTGACCAGCAGCCTACTTCTTCCTACCCCAACCCCCTAGAATTGCCTTATGACTGTCCCATGCATGCTTGAATTCCACCACTGTTTGTGACTCCACAACCTCCTCTGGAAGGCTGTTTCATACATCCACCACCCTCTCTGTGAAAAATACTTCCTTAAATTACCTCTGACGCCCCTCTATCTTCAAATTGTGCCCCCTTGTTCTTGCACACCTCTTTTTGAAAGATGCTACCCTCTTGGACTTTGTTGATTCCTTGAGGTACTTGAAAGTTTCTATCATGTCCCCCTCTCCTCCTTTCCTCGAGGCTATACATATTAAGCTCCTTAAGTCTCTCTTCATATGTCTTCCGTGCAGACCCTGCACCATTTTAGTTGCCTCCTCTGACAGCTTCCATCCTGTCTATGTCTTTATGGAGATTGGGTCTCCAGAACTGCACGCAGTACTCCAGATGGGGTCTCACTAGCTGTCTGTACAGAGGGATAATAACTTCCTGTTTTCTACTGGTGATGCCTCCCTATGCATCCCAGTATCCCCCCAGCCCTCCTTGCTGCCCTCTCACATTGCTTGCCCACCTTTAGGTCATCTGATATGACTACCCCCAGGTCCCTTTCCATTTTTGTTGTTGTTAGTATCTCACCCCCCATTGTGTACTCTTCCCCTGGGTTTTTGTTTCCCAGGTGCATTACCTTGCACTTCTTAGCATTGAATCTAAGCATGGGGGCAAAGGATTGGAGGAGCCAACTCGGGAGGCAGAGCCTTGCCATAGCCAGGACTCAGAGACTCAGTCAGGATTCGGGAGTGTTCAAGTGTGTGCCGCCTGGTTGTGTTATCACTCTGAATGTTGTTTCGGTATCAGCCACTTGGGGATTGAAAGTGCTGCTGTCATCCTGTCAAGTGCAATGCCAGCAAAAGCAAGTGCATCGGCCACTGGGGGACTTAAAGTGCTGTGCTGTCATCCTGTGTCAAGCTGGCAACAGCACTCACGAGTGAGCTGCGGAGTGGGGGGAGGGTTGAATGGGGCAATGGGCTGGCAACAACATTAACAACATACACAAGAAAGGATCAGACGGGGATGGGGTGGAGCAGTCAGAATGGATCCCTTATTACCTTCAGTTTTTTGAGGGTACTCATTTAGACTTTGTGGGTGCTCAAGCACCTGCGCTGTTGGCACCTGTGTTTATGGCTCCTGCAGAAGATATTGTGTGCATGTCTGTGTCAGAATTGGTGTGAGTACAGGGTTCCAGCCCTCATGCAACTGACCTTGTTTCCCAATCATAGTGCCACACCCACCCACAAGTCATAGATTTTCTCTGCTAGCCAGTATAACAACAACCTTGGGGCCTGTGGTGGAGGGCAAGTAATTAAGTAGAGGTGTAAATTGTATTTACAGTACTTAGTATTAGTTTGTACAATGTACATTACCATTTTTTCACTAAGATAAAAACACTATCGAAGGCACAGAACCCTAGCTACCTAGATAAGTTTTTTATCTTGCTAGTGGGGTATGTCACTCTGTGCCTGCACTGAGCAACCTGCCTCACGCTATGCTGAGCCTCAGAGCAGCCACCATTTTTAGTCTTTTTAAAACCACTAAATCAGATTGTTTAAACTGGACATCTGATGGGTGGCTCTCAGGTATCAGTCTTCCAGGAATGAATCTTCACCATTGATTCACACTAATGGGTCTGTGCCAAAAGCACTAGGACCCCACCGGAGCCAGAACATTTCAGGAGAGCTGGCGCCAAGGCAAGCTGTGTTCATTCACAGCACTGCGAGAGTGGCACGCAGCTCCAGGCTTACCTCGGCACCAACCCTCAACTGCCTCAGTTCCTTTTCTACTGCCGTTGTGTGCATTTCAGTGATGATGTTGCTCACTCACTGGGAGTCAGAACTTCATGTTTATACAACAGCCGCTTTTAGTTCTTCTCAGTTTTAGTTTTTAAAACTAGAGTTTGTTATTTTTGTGACAGTTTAGTGAGTTGATGTAACTATTTCTGTCAGTTTTCTCTGAGCCCTACTGAGTCTACGTTCAATGGCTATGCAGGATGATGGTAGGGAGCCCATCAGGCAGGCTGCTCCGACAGTGCGACTGTGTCCTGTCCACTTTCCCATGGGGGATGGGTTCTGACCATGGGTGGTCCTGTACTTGGCAGGAAGGACAGTTCTCTGAAGCACAAACAGATGGGCCCATTCCCAGTTCTGGTTGTGTTCTTGGCGCCACTTGGCCTTGAATTCTTCCTCTTCTTTTCAGAAGGGGAAGAAATGGTACCACTTGAGGTCACCTGTAAGACCCTCAGTTTCCAGGGACCCTGTGCCCTCATCTGCACCACCTGTATCATCAAGTGCCTTTGGTTCTGGGGTATTGGGGTCTCAGGACTGGAGTTCCCCTCTGTCCTTAAGTGGGGATCCCGGTGAGCAATTCCACCTCTGGGCAGTTCCTTGGAGCAGTGGGTGCAGCATCAGGCTTAGGTGTCTCTTCTTGCAGACCCAGTCCCTGGCCCTTCGGGTTTGCTGGCACTGGACCCCCGCGGGCAGGGTCCTCAAGCCAGGTGGAGCATTTGGCTCCAGCAGCAGCCTTCTGCCCTTGATGGTGAATACACCACCGACTCCTGTCCCACTGGCTGCATCCCTGCCTTGTGTCACTTGGAGGGACCAACTGGGTACCATTGCCAGTCACTTTGTTGCTGGCTAGGTCACTGGTGCTGGGTCTGCTTCTGGCATCAGTGCTGGGTTTGGGTCTTTTGAGGCCTGACCTGGTGCTGCTTCTAGTGCTGAACCTCGTGCCTGGTTGACTCCATGTTGGCATCATGTCAGCTCCATCCTGACATCAAGTCACCGGGATCTCCTGGTGCCGGTTTCAGCCCTATCTAGCCGTTGGGGCCTGGTTGGACACCAGTTCCAGTGCTGGTCTCAGTGCTGGATCATTACTTGTCGTCACTAGGTCAACTTTGGGGGGTTCCCAGTGCCAGTTGAGTTCCTTTCCTAGTGCCACCCTTGGCAGTGCTGTTTCTGGTGTAGTGTTGATGCCAGGTCAGTTCTGGAGATCTCCTGGTGCCACATGCAGTCCATTCCTGGCTCTGTCCGTTATGTAGCTGGCTCTGATACCATGTCTCTCATTGTGTCGGTGCTGTGTTTCTGCCGCCATGTGTCTGGCACTGGATGCTGTGTTTGGTGTCTGGTCTGGTGCCATGTCCAGAGTTGGATCTGGCACTGGGTCTGGTGACAGGTCTAGCACCAGGTCTGATGCTGGATCCAGTGCTGTGCCTGGTGCCGGGTCTGGCTCCATGCTCTGGTGCCCTGTCTGGCAACCGGTCGATGGTAGAGATTCTTAGCTTAGAGGCCTCTCCCTACAACCCCCCCCCCCCCCAGGGAGGATATAGTGAAGGATGAGTCTACCCCCACCTCATCTTTTCTGAGGTCAGCGATAATGACTTCTTAGTCTGGACTTTTCAGACTCTGATCCTATTGCTGTGCCTCAGGACATGCCTCTTATGGTTTGCCAGCTCCAAGGGCATTTATTCCCGTGTGTCTATTCTCTTTGGAGCTTGCTTAGTTCCTGACACAGATTTAAAAAGAAAAAAAAGAAAAGGGATTCTGCTGACTGCCATGTACAAAATTTAGTCCAAACAGTCACCAGTTCCAATTATTTATCCAGGATTGTTTAGCTCCCTGGATATGCAGGCTTAAAGGTCCTTCCCTTTGCGCTCTCTTAGACACCCTAGGTCTTTGTAAGGTGCCTTGCATTATTCATAGTGCACCTGAGAAACTTAGGACTTCAAGTTTACCCTTTTCTGGGCAGTTGGCTGATAGCCAGTTCATCCAGCCACAAAGCACAAGCAGTGGCCATGGCCTCTCAGCTCTTTCCCTCCATTGGAGTTCTGCTGAATCTAGAAGTCTCAGCTCCAACCCTCACAGCAACTGCTGTTTATAGGAGCTCTTCTGGATGTGATCAAGGCTCAGTCTTCCCTTTGAAGGCAGAACACAGGTGATCCTGCAGATTGCATGCTGCATTATGGAGTGCCAATCTGATTAAGCCCATCCCATGCAACCCATGCTGGGTCTTATAGCAGGTTATTAAGCCTCTGGTTTGATCAGTTGCATGGCAGTCAGTGGAGGACAATCTCCTCCAGGGTCTCGCTTCTCCCAACCAGAGCCTCTGGCAACTCTCACTGTGGAGACCTCCCTGTTGGGAAGCCCACTATCAGGGCTCCAAACGCAAGGTTTCTGGACCCTGTCAGAGTCATCTCCACTTCAGTATGGTGGAGATGGAATTTGTTTTTGTAAGACCTGTGAGCCCTAGTGGATCTCGTCAGCTACAAAATAGTCCTCTTCCAGACAGATGACAGTCTGTGATGTATTACATGAACAAACAATGAAGAGCACAATCTTACCTTGTCTGCAGAGAAGCTATGAGAGTGTGGAAAGTGGGCCTGGAGCAGAGTATCCTACTGCAGGCCATTTATCTGCCAAGAATCTAGAACACACCGGAAGGTGAGCTCAGCCAAACAGGTGCCCATCTTCACAGTTGACTTTGTGAGATCACTGTTCAGTGAGGGGAGCATGCCAGATGTGGACTCTTTTGCATCTCCACTCAACGCTGAACTGCTCTGAGTCTTCTCCAGAAGTCCAGGATATGGCATTTTCTGTCAGGATGCATTTAGACTGCTGTTGGGAAATCTTTCACTGAATACATTACCTCCAAGCCCCCTAGTGCAGAGGGTATTGCTCAAGATGAGGGTGCACAAGGATAAGATCACTCTGATTGCACTGTTGGCCTCGGCAGATATGGTTTCCCCTGTTTAACAGGCTATCAGTCAGCGAACAGAAGATCCTTCCACTCAGGTTCGACATATTGACTCAGGGTCTCCTAGTCCATCCCAACCTATGCTCCCTTAGCCTTCAGAGCTCACTCCTGAAGAGATGGAAGTGAATAGAAACAAGATATCTGAGAAGGTCTCTGAAATACTTTTTGCTGCCCATAACCTTTCACTAAGAAGACTTACTGTACTCAGCCAAAGGGAAAAGGTTATCCATCTGGTGCTCCAAAACTCACATGGACCCCTTTTGGTGCCCACTTGACTAAGTTCTCCAGTTCTTGCTGGACCTTTCTGATGTTGGTCTACAGTATTCCACAGTCACGGTCCATGTGTGTGTGTATCTGCATGTCAAGAGCCCATTGGTACCCACTACCTGGCTCAACTGCCTCTTTTTAAGAGGTCCCTTTAGGTCATTTTACTCACAAGGCCTCTCATCCGGAAGCTGGTAGTTGCCTGGAATATCAACCTTGTGTTCCACATGCTCAACTGCAAGCCCTTTGTACCTCTTACAATATGTCAGCTAAAGTTTTTATTTGGAAAGCAGCTTTCTAGTGGCCATCTCTTCTGCTTGCAGAGTATCTGAAATCCATGCCTTGGTTGCAGATTTCCCATATATTATTTCACACAGAAAAACGTAGTGTTCTGCACATAAGTTCCTTCCTAAAGTGGCATCAGAGTTCCATCTGAATCAACCACTGTACTGCCTACCTATTGTGCCAGCTTTCAGAATGAAGGAGTGCGCACTCCCTATTCTCTGACTGTTTGGAGGGTCCTCACTTTTTACCTGGACAGAAATAAGGACTTCAGCCAATCCAAACAGCTTTTGGTCTCCTTCGCTCCCAGTTGAAAGGGACAGCCTGCTCCAGTCAAGTGCATTTCTGCCTGGATGGGGAGCTGTCTGCACCACTGCTATGTCATGGAACAGGTCATGTTGAAAGGTCAGGTATGTATCCATTCTGTTACTGCAGTTGTCATGTCCCTAGAAGAGGTTCGCTCTGTGCCTGTCGGTGACAAATTGCAGAGCTGTAACTTGGACCACAGTGCGCACTTTTGTTACACACTATGCCCTGGATGTCCCTGCCAGGCAGTATGCCGCATTTGGCAGGACTGTCCTGAATGGACTTCAGTTATGAGTGAGTTCTTGACTCCTACTACCCTATCCCAGGGATTTTTGTCTGACCTTGGTACTCTGACCCATTAGTGTGAATCGTGGGAAGATTCGTTTCTGGAAGATATGACAATTATGTACTCACCATAATTCTTGCTCTTCTAGGAATATCTTTGCCATTGATTCACAAGCCATCCCCCGAGCTCACTCCAGTATGTTAATTGGTCTTGTTCCCTTGTTCAAGGCTTGGACTGTGAAGACACTGTATTACTCATATGTTGACCATTCTTACACAGGTCATCAGAGCTTCCTTATGCCCTTAGGGTTACTGCGTGAGTACTAGTTAGGTTGTGCTGAATCTCCTCAGTGAAAAAGGAGCTAAGGCAGATGAGAGCTGGAGCCGAGGTAAGCCTGGTGACACAAGCCACTTTCTCAGTGCTGCGCATGCGCACAGCTTACCTTGGCGCCAGCCCTCCTGAAGAGTTCTTTCTCCCGTAGGGTAATGTGAGAAAGTTCTTTTTCACAGAAGGGGTGGTGGATGCATGGAATAGCCTACCTCAGGAAGTGATGGATATGAATACAGTGCAGGGCTTCAAACAGGCATGGGAATTGGCATAAGGGAGCAATACAGATGAGTATGAAAAAATAGGCCATTGACAGTGTAAAGGCCTATGGCACATTCATAAGGCAGAAACAATGGGAAGACTGGATGGGCCTGGCGGTCCTTATCTGCCATCAACTTCTGTTTCTACGTGGGGTTCTAGTGCCTCTGGCACAGACCCATTAATGTGAATCAATGGTGAAGATATTCCTAGAAGATCAAGAATTACGATGAGTATGCAATTTTCATTTTTTTATCTTCATTTGTGGTCAGTGCTCTTTCATTCACTCGTGGCTTCATGGTCAGTGACCTTTGAACACTTACTCCTGGCTTCCCACTCATGAGGGTTGAACGGTCACTTACCACAGATGAACATAAAAATGAAGTCTGATAGGCACTCATCAGATAGCCCCTATATGTTTAACTGGATCACCATAGGTGTTGTCAGTTCCTACCCATGCATTGTGGGAATGCACAAGGTTGAGGGAACCTGGCTGGGTGAATTTATTCAAGGTTAGGTCAGGGCCATGCCTCCACCCAGAGAAAAGTTAAAGTGAGACTGGTGTACGTATGGTACAAGCCCCTCATGTGCACTCCGAATTTGTACACTGATTGTATTATGATGTTTTTTTATTATGTAAAATTCATTTTGTATATTGTTTTCTACTGTTTCCCCTTCCCCCCCATGTGGCACCTGTAAATAAGTCCTGGCTCAGTGTGCCTTTCCCAGTTACCAAAAGTCTAAATAAGTAAATAAAATAAATAAATATGCAGTACCTCCCCACTAGTTCAACCCACCCGTGAAAACACTGCAGTGACAGCCATCACAGAAACATTCGCTACTGGGAAAACAACTGAGACTTCTCAATACCAGGATACACCATATGTAGACAAGATTGGGATGCTAGAAAAGACAGTAGCATAGCCCTTTATGTCAAGGAAGGTATACAGGCAGCTGAAACAGAATCACTGTGTGCATAGCTCATGACCACATCAGGTAAGAAGTTGCACATGGGTATAGTCTACGGGGTATGGGGAGAGAGGAACAGGGGGATGAGGAACTAGGGGCAAAGATTCAAAAAGGGCAGCAAAGGGGGAGGTATTGGTGTTGTGGGATCTCAGTCTACCATATGTAGATTGAGATATTTCAGCAGCTAAGAGTGCCAGGAGTCAGGCTCTGCTAAATATGCTGAAGAACTGCCTGCTAGTACTGCTGGTCAGAGAACCGACAAGGCAACTGCCATTCTTGACTTGGTGCTCACGATCTCAGAAATGGTAGGTGGGGTGAGGATGGAGGAGCCTCTAAGATCCAGTGACCCTAACACTATATGGTTCGAACTAGACCTGGGTACCAATATACTCTAATCAAAAGCTGTGATTCTGGATTGCAGAAAAGCAGACTTTGACCAGATAAGGGAACTAGTCAATAGTAATATGCGTATACAGCCCATGATGCTTTGCATTATGGGGGTATGTGTGATTTTGTATTTCAGTCAATAGTAAGCTGACAGGAGTGAATGAAATCGGGGTGTGGTAGAAAGGTGGAGAGTAATGGCCGTTCTGGAGGCAACTGATTATGCCTGAGAACGGTTACCAAGAATAACAGGCACAAGAGCTCAATCTGAGTCTCAAAAAAGATCAGGGAGACAGTGAAGGATAAAAAAAGGCCTTCATTAAATGCAAAGAGCATCAGGGCGATGAGGAATGAAGTCAGTACCAATTAAGGATGACAGAGGCCAAGAAGTCAGTCAAGGATGCAAATGAAAACATGGAACTATGTATTGTGGAGGGGGTTAAGGGGGGAACCGTTCTTTAGATACATTAAGGAAAAACAGAAGGCAAGAGGGAAACTATTAGTCTTGCAGAGGAGGACAGGGTTAAAGAGGAGGATAATCAGAAGGCAGGTGATCTTCCTGGACTGTATCTTCACCATTGATTCACACTGATGGGTTCTGAACTGGAGGCGCTAGGATCCTGCGGGAGCCAAAAATCTTTAGGAGGGTCAGCAATGGGATAGGCTGCACATATGTACGGAACCATGAGACTAGCTCATGCTGCGAAGCCGGTCTCAGCAACGGCCATCAACCACCTCAGTTCCTTTTTTTCCTCCATTAGGTGTGCTTTAGTGACGATGTAACTCACCCACCAGGAGTCAAATTGTCACGTCTCTATGACAACAGCATTCAGTTCATTCCATTCAGTAATTAAAACTAGTGTTTGTTATTTTTGTATCAATTTAGTTTAAAAAAAAAAAAAATTCTGTCAGTTTCTGTCAGCCCTACTGTACAATGGTCTACACCCATGGGCGATGATGATGGTAGGGAACCTATTCAGGCATGCTGCAGGGCCATGTTTGGTCCACTTCCTTTGCTGAGGAAGGATTATGATGACAGGCAGTCCTGTGTTCAGGAGGGAGGACAGCTCTCTCATAAACACAAAAAGAAGTGAGCCCCATTCTTAATCCAGGTTAAGGACCCGGCGCCGCTCGGCCTCCAGTACTTCCTCTTCCCGTAGGAAGGGGAAGAAAGAGTATCACTTGAGGTCACCCTCTGGTAGATCTGCCGTGAGGTCTTCTAGGTCCAGGAGCAGGAGGTCTTCCCTGATGCCATCAGTTTGCCCAGCAACTCCTGCTTCCAGTTGTTCTAGATCTCAGGCCTGGAGCCCCTCACTGTCCCCTTGTGGGAATTCCAGCGGGCAGTGTCACCACTGGGTAGCTCTTATGGAGCAGTGGGTACAGTGTCTGGCTCATTTGCCCCTTCCTGTAGATCTGGTAGTTGGCCCCTTGGGGTTGGCCTCTCCGGTGATGCAGTTGGGACATTCTAGCCAGGAAGAGCATTTGGTTCTGCTAACAGATCCTGATCCCTTGTTGGTGACCGCGCCACTGATGCTGGTTCCACTGGCTGTAACCTCTTGCACTGGCACTTTGAAGGAACCAGCCCAGGTACCTTCACTGGTCACTTCAGTGCCAGCTGGACCTTTTCCGTGGGTAGCTCTGGGTTCAGGGCTGGATTTGGAATTCTTGGGACCTCTTCTGGCACCATGTCCAGGGTTGCTCCCGGCAATGCCTGTGACACAGAGGCTTTTCTTAATGCCGCACTCAGGTTGTGTGGTGGTGCCAGCTCCTCTGGGCCAGTGCCAGTGCCTGGTCTTTTGGTCCTGGTGCCGGCTTCTTTGGTCCCGGCACTGAGTCCGGCACCAGGCCCTGCTAGACCAGTACCGGGCCCAGCACCAGCCCTGGCCCCTTTGCTGGTGCCCATAGAAACATAGAATTTGACGGCAGATAAAGACCGCTTGACCCACCTAGTCTGCCCATTTCCTTACCTAACGAATAAGCTGCAGATCCTAGTTAACCAACAGCCATGTCATCTGGCTTTCCAACTCCAAGACCTGGACTGTGAATTTCTAGGTCCACCCCTTTCCCAGCTCCTCTTTCTGGGAAGGAGTTGGAGGGGGATGAGTCTGACCCTGACCTCATTATTTCAGAGAGTGGTGACTATGACTCTTTTTACAGCCTGGATAATTCTGCTCCAGGCACTCCTCCTGTTTCATGAGTGGACCTTTCTTTCCAGACCTTGCTTCACAATATGCATGCAACCCTTGTCCTTGAGAATTCTGCTCTAGACCTGGGTAAGCGGTTGCATCTGGAGTGGCTTCATGGGAAAGGGGAAATTGTTTAACCAGGTAAGGCACACTAAGCTGGAGCTTGTTTCCAGGTGCGACCTGGGAGCACAAGGAAGTTAAGTGACTTGCTCAGGATCACACAGTACGCAAGTTGGGTTGTGGGATTCAAACCCAGGTCTCCAGGTTTGAGCTCAGTGCCCTTAACTACTACACTATACTGCTTCATGTCCCCGATATTCTGGTGACCCTTACACCTCCTATCCCACCTGATTTTGAGACATTCTCAGAGGCAGTGTGGGCTAGGCCTGCTTCAGTCCCCTCCATCTCTAAGCACATAGACCATAAGTATATTGCTCCTAACAACAGACCTATTCTGGCTTCTCAGCCTATTGCTGATAAGATTGTCATCCTGGCTGAGAAGGATAAAGCTGTACTTCCCCAGGAAGTTACGGCACATCCCATCAATAAGTAATCTTGTAAGACTGATATGGTGGGAAAAAGGGACTTTGCTGCAGCCACCTTGAGTACGCAAATTGCAAGCTATCAAGGGCACGTCTCCCAGTACAAGTATGCCCTCTGGACTTTACTGAAGTCAGAATCAGACTCTATACAGAAAATTCTTCAGACTGTTACCCATGGTATAGAGTCCAACAGTCATCAGTTGAAGGCAGCTATGGATGCATATGACACTGCTTCCTGCTCAGCTGCCACAGTTATCTGCATTAGAAGGCACTCCTGGCTCCAGACGTTAGGTTTCTCTAGTGACGTCCAGTAGCAAGTCATGAATATTCCCTTTGATAGCTTTTATTTGTTCAGCCAGCAGGTGGAACAGTCCTTTGAGCCCTCTCAGAAAACTTGGACAGCCATCAAGACTGCCTGTCCTACCCCTCCTCAATCTCAAAGAGGGAAGGATTGGGTCTTGTAACACAATAAACAGTCCTTTCATGGCAAGGGCAGGGGAGCCCAAGTTATGTCTCAGCCTCCTCAGCCACAAAAGAAAGAGCAGCTGAAGGCACAGATCCCGAAAGTGCCTAGTGCCACCCTCTGAAGCTCCAGCCACAGTGCAGCATTAGCTACCCGAGGAAGACCCTTCCTCTCCAGAGTGGGGGGGGGGGCCTCTGACCCAATTTTACCATCAGTGGAATTCCATCACCAAGGACAAGTGGGTTTTTAGGATCCTCAGAGGGGGATACCAACTGAACTTTTCTGAAATCCCTTCTGATTACCCTCCCAAAAAGCAGCACCCCCTCTCAGCTGCCATGTCGGACCTTTTTGCCATGGAGATTGCAGGCCTCTTGAGCAACAGAGCAGTGGAAGTAGTGCCAGCAGCAAAACACAACACAGGCTTTTACTCCCATTACTTCCTTATTTTGAAGAATTTGGGGGGGTGTGTGCCCCATTCTTGACCTCAGAAACCTGAATAATTTTCTGCACCAAGAGAAGTTCAAGATGGTCCCTCTTGGGACCCTCCTGCCACTTCTCAAGCCCCAGGATTGGTTGGCATCTCTGGATGTGTAAGATGCCTACCAACGTATTTCAGTCCATCCCAGTCACCACAAATTCCTCCATTTTGTGACTCTGAGTTCTGCCCTTTGGGCTATCCTCAGCACCTCAAGTCTTTACAAAGTGCTTTGCGGTTCTCCTGGAGCATTTCCAAAAACTTGGACTACAAGTCTTCCCCTATCTGGACAACTGGCTAATAGTCGGCACATCCAAGCAAAAGACAGAATGAGCAGTAACCACAACAGTTCAGTTCCTGACCTCCATGGGGGTTCTGCCCAACCTGGAGAAGTTGCAGCTTCGACCTTCTCAGCAACTTCTCTTTAGTGGAGCTCTCTTGGACATGACCAACGTGAGAGCATTCCTCCCAGATGACAGAAGGAAAGTCATCTTTCAGATGGTGCATTTCATCATGGAGAACAATTTCGTGCATGCTCACTCCACGCGGTGAATGTTAGGTCTCATAGCCTCCTCTATCTTCACAGTCCCTTTAGAACATCTGCACATGAGGACAACCCAATGGATGCTCAGCACACAGTGGTCTCCGATAATGCATTCTCAGTCTTACCCCATCAAAGTGACGAATCGTCCATATCCTCCAAGATCTCCCCCTTCTTGTCCCCAGATCCTCAGGTAACCCTCACCACAGATGCATCTCTGTTGGAGTGGGGAGCCCATTGTTAGGATCACCACTCTCAGGAGTATGGAGCTCTACCAAAGCCTATTTTCACATCAATGTTTTGAAGATGAAAGCAGTCCTGTGTTCCCTTCGGGGCTTTGGTGGCCTTTGTCCACTGCAAGATAATCCTCCTTCAGACAAACAACAAATCAGTCATGTACTACGTCAAAAAATAGGGGGAGCACACTCGCATCCTCTTTCCAGAAAGACAATGAGAGTGTGGGACTGGTGTCTGGAACTGGTTGCCCTCATCCAAGTGATTTACTTGCCCGGGGCTCAGAACAGTCTGGCAGATAAGCTCAGTCAGACAGAAGCAGATACTCACAAGTGATCCTTGGCATCAGACATCGTACAGCTTCTCTTCGATGAGGGGGAAACAAACACCAGAGGGGGACCTTTTTGCATCCCCACTCAATGCCAAACTGCTTCAATTCTGCTCCAAAAATCTAGAACCTGGTGTTTTCTGTCAGGATGCATTCAGGCTGCAGTGGACAAATCACTTGCTGTACGCATTTCCTCCTCCTCTGGTTCAACGATACTGCTCAAGCTAGATGGCACACAGGGACAAAATTATTCTGATCGCCCCTGGCTGGCCTCAGCAAATATGGATCTTTTATGTGTCAGTCTTCACCATTCATCATTGGTGGGTTCTGGCAAGAGGAGCAGGACCCTGTGGGAGCTTTTTTTTTTGTAAAAGGGGGAGGAGTCGAAGCCATGGGTGGTGTCACCCTTGAGTCCGACGTATTGTATGGCACTCACGGGTTGGCCAGTAACCGACACCGACTCCTCCTCCTCCATTCCAGTTCTGCTTCTTCTGCTGTTGAGCAAGCATGACCTCATGTGTGGAATGCTTTAGTTGCGTCACTGGGCCTAGTCCGTTCAATCCAATTTTTCATCCGTCCTAGTTCTGCCAAAGCCATCTGTCGACTCAAGTAAGACCTTTCCTTTTATTTCTTCAGTGTTGCGACCTTTTTTGCTGTTTTACTGTTGATTTTTCATCTGATCATGTCTCATCCAGGGTACAAGAAAAAGAACACTTTGAAGGCGGGTTGCCCCGATGCAGCGGTGTCCCTGTGGCCGGCTTTATTCTGTCTCGGACCAGCATAATCGTTGCCTGACCTGCCTGGGCCCTAACCACGATATGGACCATTGTGACACCTATTTTTCCATGGATCGCAGAGTTCTGAAACACCGCATGTTTAAAGTCGGCCATACGCCACCGACTTTTGGAGGACAGGTGCACACTAGGGACACAAGACGTAGGTCCCTTGACCCTTCCTCTGGGTCCCCTCCCAGTTCTTTACAGACAGCAGAGGACGGAGCTTCCACCCTTTCTAGCCTCACCACAGCAGAAGTCCCTCTCGTGATGCCAGAGGCCCGGTCTGATTCCTCCAGAGGTCAGGCTGGAGGCACCGTTTTGGCAATCACCTCCTCGGAGGTGAAGGCTCCCCCAACATTGTGGTCTGTGTCTGCCAGGTCCAGTCCAGCGGTTTCCTCTGTGCCACCTGTCAGCGCCGCTTCAGATCCTGGTGCCGTGTGTGGCACTGGAGATCAGGGTGGCACTCTGGGCAGTGCTAGGCCAGCTCATGGTGCCACTTGTGGTGCTGGGTGGGGGGTGGTTCAGGAAGTTTTCTGGTTCCGTGCCTCTGGGGATGATGATAATTCGGAAGCAGAGCCAGACTGGCTTCTGGATTCTTCGGAGTCCTCAGACCCCCCCCTCACTCAGCACTTCGGTGTCTGTCCAACCCCCTCCTTTGCAACTGATGGTTTCTGTTGGCACCAATGTCAGAGCCGCTCATGGCACTGACAGATCTTTCGGTGCCAGGGGTGGCACTGGAGAGTCCATTGCCTTTGGACTCAGAGGAGGTGAACCCCCTGTTTTGGGTGTCCAGACTGGGTCTACTTCTGGACCTGCTACGGCATCTAGGACAGGGGAGAAGGTTCCCTTATCTGCTGCCTCTCAGGAATTAGCGGGCGAGGTTGAGCTTCCTTGGTGGGTCCCAAGGAAGAGGTCCCTCTCTGAGTCTGAGGGGTTGAGGGGACAGCGTCAGGAGCAGCGCCCTTCTCCGGTAGCCCACAGGGGCTCGGGTGGGAGCAGCAGCACTGGCCCTGTCTTCTCCCCAGAAGTCTCCCTGGGAAGGGGATCTCATTTCTTGAGGCTAGGGGCTGCCTTTCTGGACCCACATGGCCCCAGTCACCTCACAGTGTGGAATACTCTTCAGGGCTCAGTCCCAAACATTTCAGAATGGTAGAACAGCCAGTGACTACATACCTGGTAGTACCCGCCTAGCCCTCCCCCTTTCTGGAGGTACCATACTGCGCTTGGCAGCATCAGTTCCTTCCCCAGCCCTGATGGACTGCCGGCACAGGTATTGCACCCCCCCAGGGATTTCTGGGAGACCTACCTCACCCCTTTTTGGGCGTGATGCTCCTGGACATGCCTTCTGGGCATAGAAGCCCAAGACATGACCAGCCTCCAAACGTGGACTCTGCAGAGCTTGACTCCTAGGGGAGGAGAGTGTTTTCCTCGGCACATCTCTCTCTCTGTCTCTGGAGGCACGTATTGCACAATGGTTTAAGGCTGTTAGCTGCAAACTTGGAGACCAGGGTTTGAATCCCACAGCCCCCACTTGCATACTGTGTGACCCTGAGCAAGTCACTTAACTTTCTTGTGCTCCCAGGTCTCACCTGGAAACAAGCTTCCAGATCCTGAGCCCTGTACTCGGGCTACACCAGCCCCGTTGGCACGGGCATGGTTCCCAGAACCTGCCGCCCGTACTTGCTTCCTCTAGCCACCTCCTGGATCCACGGTGACAGGTAAGGAAGCCCTCCTAGACAGGGAAAGCCATGCATGCCACCATTGGCCAAGCACACTCAGGGCTCTACCCTGATTGGTCCTTGCCTTCTCTGCCTGACCCTGATTGACTCTGAGACTGAGCTCAGGGCTGCTGTGCCCATTGACTAGCATTGCACTCTGCCATAGTTTTTGTCATGGCACCGCCTCCGCTATCTCTCGGTCTCCTACAGACCCAGAGGCTGGACTGTAATTTTGCCCCGAGCGTAGCTGCCCGGCTGAGGCTAAAAAAAACAAATGTATATCTGCTGATTGTTTTCTACTGAGTACTGCCGAATCCTAAGACTGTTTATCTGTTAATTTGCTTCTACTGTGTACTGCCGAATCCGAGGACTGTATTTTCGGATTTTATTTTCCTGCCTAATTACCACCCTCCTGTGACTCTCTTTGTACCCTGCTCTCAGGGCCTGAACCCCCCCCACTTGCTCGCCTGCCTGCCTAAATTCCCATGCCTCAGCGCACCCCCCAACCCCGCCCTCACCGGTGCCAGGCCAATAGCACTGCTATCAACTGCCAGGCAGCCCCTCCCCTCTTGCTCCATGCCCACCAATTCAGTGCTCTGCACTGCGTCACTGCCTTTTGTCTGCTCCCTCATCCCCCTCTCTAAATCTCTGCTCTTCTCCTCTCTCCCTCCCAGATCTTGAGCCCTGTACTCGGGCTACACCAGCCCTGTTGGCACGGGCACGGCGCCTGGAACCTGCCGCCCGTACTTGCATCCTCTGGCCACCTCCTGGATCCACAGTGATAGGTAAGGAAGCCCTCCTAGACCGGGAAAGCCATGCATGCCCCCATTGGCCCAGCATGCTCAGGGCTCTACCCTGATTGGTCCTTGCCCTCTCTTCCTGGCTCTGATTGGCTGCAGCACCCGCTGACTCTGAGACTGAGCTCAGGGCTGCTGTGCCCATTGACTAGCATTGCACTCTGCCGTAGTTTTTTGGCCGTCCCCCCTCCCCCTCCTCCTCCTCCATTTATTAAATAGACCTCTTGCCATGCCCCTGGTACAGGCCACTCCCCCTTTCTAACACCCATTGGTCCCTGCCTCTCTCTTCCTCTCTCCTGCCACGCCCCCCTCTGTTTTCTTTTTTGTTTCCTCTGCTCTTATTTTCACTACAGCTATCACAGCCTTCCTCACAGCTCCTTCTTTGTCCCCCTCCACAAACTATGCCTTCCTTCCCTACTATCCCCTTCTCCCTCTCCTCCTTCTTGCCCTCATCCCATTGCTCCAGCTCCCTGCATCCTGCTTTCCATCCCCTTTGCATAGCTATCAGCTTAATTTCTCTTATAGCCACACTTGCACCACTCTACATGACAACATTCTCACCCCTAGGGCTCACCCCACCACATTGTACTCACACCTTCATACTAGGGTGCAGTGTGCCCCACTACCACCCCAGTTCACTACGCTCCTGCTAGATACGCACAAAACTACCGTAAACAACTCCTCCTCAATCAAGTACCACAAGTTCTCCCACAGGGAACTGCGCCTGGCCACCCTGAAACTCCTTCTCCTACTCCTGCTATTATCTGGAAACACTCACCCCAACCCAGGCCTTCGGTCTGCTATGAACTCCACCCAAACTAAGCACATTGGCTCCCTCTCCATTATCTGCCTGAACATCTGCAGCTTACTATCTAAATTGGATCAACTACAAGCCTTCGCAAATGCCCACCAGCCCGATATTCTGGCGGTAGTAGAAACCTGGCTCACCCCCTTGGTTCCTGATCATACAATCTCCATCCCTGGCTACACTATCTTTAGGCTTGACTGAAAATCAAAATGAGAAGGGGGCTGCGCCCTTTACCTAAAAGACAACCTGATGGGGCACACTGCCCACACTGACCTACCAACACCAAATGCCCAGCTATTGCATATCAAAATCCTGCTTGGAGCTCAGCACAAAGCCCTCTCGGTCATCACCATTTATATCCCTCTGAAAGAACAGGCACTGGTCTTCCACACAGTACTGGAGTACATCAAATCACTTCCACCCGACTCCGAAATCACCACACTTGGTGATTTCAACACTAACAGGTTGAGACCTGAGGCTGGCGATGCCAGGGACACGGTCACATCAGCAAGCCTCACACAGATATTGGACTCCACAACTAGAATGAAACTGGCACCAGCACTCTACTGGATTGGATCCTGACTACTCACCCCTCCTGGATCACTAGCTATGCCATACTGCCTGACTTTCTCAGTGACCATTCCCCCGTCAGCTGCACCTGGTCAAATAAATTCTGGAAATCTCCTCCAAAGGTCATCCTCCGCAGAGTCCTACCCCGTGGGAAGCTAACCCACCTAAAATCACACCTGCTAAATCAAGACTGGTCCCCCATCGACCTGGTCCCTGATGCGAACACAGCCCTTGACCGATTCATACATATTTTCAACAAAGCTTGTAACATCATTGCCCCGCCAAAAAAGCAGAAAATTAAACCCCTCTGCAACCTCTGGCTCACGGGTTCCCTCTTAAAGAAGCTGAAACACAGGGACCACCTCTGGGAACTTGCCAGAGAAACAGGAAAACAGGCAGACATCCAAAACTACAAAAGTGATAGAAATGATTGCACCAAATCCATACACCAACAGAAATCTGAATACTACAAGACTGCACTCACTGACATATGGGCAAATACAAGAGCTTTCTGGAATAACATTAAAGATGTTACCAGGAAGAAGTCCAAATCACCCCCTACTGCTATCACAATAAACAGAAATACTATCCTGGACCTAAAAGTCATAGCCAACACCTTTAATGATGCCTTAACTGACCTAAGCAGCATCCTCCCCCCCCAACTTTTTCAACAACAGCGACACCCCTCTTCCCACCCATCAGTCTTCACCAAAAAAATGCCCACCTTTTTACTTCAGAGCAGTAAAGAAAAATGCTGTCAGGAAATACATTTCCAAAGCCATCAAAAACACCAGAGCTAGTGCTAACACACTGGACCTCAAACTTCTGTCTCTCACTCTGGAAGAGGTTCTGTGGCCTTTCACCAGGATCTTTATTCTCTCCCTCTCCCTCAGCCAGTTCCCTGACAAATGGAAGGCAGAAACTGTCACTCCTATCCATAAAGGTGGTGACCGGACCTCCCATGTGAACTACTGAATTATCTCTATCCTTCCACCCCTCTCTAAGGCCCTGGAACGGATAGTAGCAGACCAGCTCACTGATCATCTGGGCAAATACAACATCCTTTGCCATCAGCAACATGGATTTAGAAAAGGACACAGCACCGCCATGGCCCTTCTTGAGTTTATGGGAGCCATACACAACTCCCTTGACCAGGGTCGGCTAACCGGAGCTACAGTCATAGACCTGTCGAAGGCTTTTGACACTGTTCACCTTTGCCTCCTGCTTCATCAGCTACTGAACATTGGCCTCTCTGTGGAATCGGTGAAATGGTTCAATAGCTATCTTGACAACAGGACCCAATGTGTAAAAATAGCGGGCATGGTCTCCGACACTAAAGAGGTTCACTCCAGTGTCCCCCAAGGCTCCATCCTGGGCCCATTGCTTTTCAGCCTGTTCCTCAACTCCCTCCCTGACTCCACCCCTCAGCAAGTCATACTCTATGCAAATGATGCCGTGATTCTTGCCTCTCATCGTGACCCAAGCCACCTGCAACAAACCCTTCAACATGGTTTCACTTCAGTTGAAAGCTGATTCAAAGAACGTAAGTTAATCCTGAACCAGAAAAAAATGAAGACCATGATTTTCACCAGCCACCAAAACAGGCACAAACATCTCCAACTCTCCTTATATACCTGCCTTGGCGACTCCCTGGAGCAGGTTGACTCCTTCAGATACCTAGGAATCACCTTAGACCCACACCTGTCCTTCAGAACCCATATAACCAATGTCACTAAAACAGTGAATACTAGACTGTGTTTACTCTACCGGCTCCGTCGGCACCTGACTAAAGAGGCCCTCTATGCCGCTGTTCAAAGCTCCATCATCTCCCAGATTGACTATGGTCTTGTCATCTATGGTACTGCCACTACCTTGACACTCAGAAGGATTACCACCACCCTTAACAAGACCTGTCGAATCATCACTGGGGCCGAGCGGCTCACACACACCTGTGACCTCTACTCACAAGCTAACTGGCTTCAACTTGATAATAGAATTCAGTACCAAACCTGTGTGGTTGCAAAGAAAATCCAGTTGGGAATTGCCCCTTCTGGGGTTTGTTCACTTCTACAAATGAAAACCAGCTCCAGAATTACCAGGGGATCAAAGCCACAACTGTTCCGGATCCCACTCTGCCACACAGCCATTGGCCAGTGTTCATTCACCTACAGGGCACCCACTTGGTTTAAAGGTCTTGCCAATGATGCTATGAATACCACTGGGCTAGGGACCTTCAAATCCAGGCTCCAAAACACCCTGGTCGCTTCCAGCATCTGCGACTGTCATGAATAATGCCATGCAACACCGCTCTGCTGCTGCTCTCCCATACCTAGCTCCTTTACATAATGCACTTGCCCTAGTTGGCCTCTGCCCCATCCGCTCTTTGCATCTGACAATGCCACCAGCCTGGCTGCTCTCACCCCACCCTCCCCCCTCCTCCATATCCTTACCTCACCCCCCTCCTCTCCTCTCTCCTCATTTTCTTACCTCCCTTCTGCCCTGCCCTTTCATTCTACCACCCTTTCCACCTTTTTTGGCCTCATTCTTTCCATTTTTTCCCTCAGCCTTGTCTGTTCAAATTTAACTGGTGATCCTGTACCCTTATTTGTGAAACAAATGTCTACTGTTACGTGATACCAATGTCTTGACATGGAACCTTTGTAAAAGAGCCCTGGGCTCAAAGGTAACTTGTAATCCTAGAATTTAAATAAATAAAAAATAAATAAATAGTGTGCCTTTCCTGGTTAAACAATTTCCTCTTCCCTTCCCTTCCATCCATTGCAGCGCATCAGGCCCATTATGTTGCCTATAACAGGCACTTATGATCTTTGCTAGGACAAATCCTAGCATCCATGCCTGATATGGAGGCAACCAGATAAGCCATTGCCCTCTCCACATGTGGCCTGGAGCTTGTGAGGCACCAAGGAAGGGCATCGTAGGACGCCTGTGAGGTGGCATCCTGGCTAGCGGGGACAATGATTTGCGTAAGGCACACAGCATGGCTTTGCCTATCCCGGTTATCACCTGTGGCCCGGCGAAGGGTGATTGCCTCCTCCTTCTGAGGAACACACCTTTTTTCCTGCAGGGTGAGGCTGGAACTTCAGTGGCGACTTCCTTCTCACAGTCAGAGGGAGATCCCGCCTCACCCTGACCAGTCCCAGGCCTAGTTAGGCCTGTAAGGGTCTCCCCCCTCCTGTGTCTCCCCCACAGGAGGCTTGGGGCATTCTTCCCTCAAGGAGGTACCAGGCCCCCTTCGGGGGGCTTGGTAATCACCCACCAGTGATGAATGTTGAAGATTGACCTAGATAAGATATGAAAATTACATACCTACCGTAATTCATGATCTTTCTGTGCATCTTCACCATTCATCACTGCTTCCTGCCCTCCTTCCCCTCTTGGGCCTCAGTTTCTGGGCAGTGCCTCCTCCCTGCTTGTCTTTCCCCAATTGAGGCCTATTGTGGGCTTGGTCCTGCTGGTACCTCTGAACTCTCTGCTCCTTCTGGTGAAGTGACAGAGTTTCACTGTTGGGGGAGGGCAAGCAGGGGCACTTTTCCCTTCATATGAGGACTCACCCAGGCCCTTTCTTGCATACCTGATGAGGACCCCTCCTCCGGCTGGATCAAGCCCCTTTCTTGGGCTCGATTCACCAGCTTCGGTTTCTTAACCCTTGGGATCCTCCTCAGGTCTATAGCAGTTGTGAGGGCCCTGGTGACCCCTAAAATCTTTCCTTTCAGGAGCTGTAGCTCTCTCTTTTCCCCTGCTGGTTACAGCTATATGTTTCCCTATATAGGGTCCCCCTCGGGATAGTGAGACCATGTCTTAAGGTTTTTTTTCCTCCTGACATCCTTTCCCCTTCTGTCTCGGGGATGCTCCATCTCTAGATTCTCTTGAGAGGATTCTCTCTTCAGGGGGACTCTGCAGTGGCACGGGTCCTGTCCCCACCCTCGCGGTTTGTTAACGACAGGAGTGGGAGACACTTGCCTCCCCTTCCACCTCTTTTGGGCTGGTGGAGAGGGCTTTTTCAAATCTGGTGCCCTGGCTTGGTCTGTCTTCTGGGCTGTTGCCCAGCTAGTCCCCACCCCCTTTTTTTTTTCTCAAACCTGGGTTGTTGTATTCAGCTCCACTTCGGTGAAATTGTGAAAAAACTTAAATGTGGCTGTAGACAGTGGCCCCCTTCTGCAGAGACCCAGAGAGCCCTTCAGACCTCTGCAGGGGTGGCATGGTGTCACCATTTACTCTCTTCCTTATCTTTTCTATCCTTTTACTCTCGCTCCCTTACTCTGTCCCTCCCTTGCCTGATCAGAGGTTTGGGGCCCCCTGTTCCAGACCCCTAGGTTACCCTTTCTGTCCTCTTAAGCCAGCTTTATTTCTTCTTCTGTTTATATCCTTTCATTTTCCTGTCTCTTGGGCTCCCTTGGGCTCCCTTTCCCTGTCCTCCTTTTTTCTCTTTCCTAACTCCACTCTCCGGCATGCAGAACTGGGATGGAGGAGGAGTCGGCGATGGTTACTGGCCAACCGTCGAGCGCCACACAGTGCATTGGCCTTGAGGGCAGTGCCACCCATGGCTCCAACTCCCCCCCCTTTTACCAAAAAAAAAAATGCTCCCACAGGGTCCTGCTCCTCCAGCCAGAACCCAGCAGTGATGAATGGTGAAGATTCACAGAAAGATCAAGAATTACGATAGATACGAAATTTTGATTTTCTGCTGCTCAACAAGTTATTAGTTGCTCTTCAAGGCCACTTCCCTTGCGGATGGACCTCCTGATGCAGGGATCCCTGGTTCATCCCAGCCTGCATTCCCTTCACCTCCATGCCTGGCTCCTAAAGAGATAAAAGTGAGTAGGTACAAGGTCTCTCAGAGGGTCTCTGATATTCTGTTGGCTGCCCAAAAGCCTTCCACCAGAAAGATTTACACAGCCAAGTGGAGATGTTTTTCTGACACCAGATAGGTTTTGGAGTTTATGCTGGACCTTTCTGATGCAGGCTTACAGTACTTCTCAGTCAAGGTCCACTTATGTGCTGTTTCAGCTTGCCACAAGCCAGTTCAGAACCTTGCCCTAGCTCAACTGCCTCTTTTTAAGAGGTTCTTGAAGGTTACTTTACACACAAGGCCCCCAGTCAGGAAACCTGTTGCTACCTTCCTCATTGTTCCTCATTGGCTGGTTATACTGAGCCACTACTAGAGGGATTTCTCTGACTCAGTCAAGATATTACTCCTTTTCGTCACTAGGCCTACACTCCTGTTTCAGCTATTCCATTCCTCCTGGCCTCTGCTAAATATCTGTAAGCCACCACTAGAGAGATCACTCTCACTCTGCTCACAGCTCCCTCATTATCTTCTTTTGGCCACTTCCCTTTTTCTATCCAGTTCCCCTTACATTCCCCAAACTAACTACATACAACATTTCTAATGAAGATGCATTCACTCTGCTCATTAACTCGGCAACTTCTTCTCCTGTCAGTACTTCTAAGTGTCGGGTTCATTCGTACCGCATGCCTGCCATATACCTAGAAATGTAAAATTGTTCAGAACCTACACTATGACTGTGGATTCATCTCTGGGAATTTCTTCCATATGACAAAAGGTACATGGTCACCACTCTAGCTTCCACCGCAGTGATTTGAGTGGGCTGGCGCTGCAGGTCACTCCATTCATGCCAACTCTGTTACCGCAACTGGATACCCTCTCCTGATTATTGATAAAAGGGTGAGATGGGCAAAAAAGTGCTCTTTAAAACTGCTTAATAAACTCAAGCAAAGACACCTACTTGGGCTTGTCCTATTACTGCTACTCCTTTCTGGCAATGTCCACCCTAACCCTGGCCCCTCCAGAAATGAACACACCATCACCCTGAGAAAGCAGTGGGCTATCTCTATGGAATCAGTAAATATATGCAGCCTTCTCCCGAAAATGAACAGCCTGCTGGCCTGGATAACTGCATAAACCTGACATATTGTCTGCTGTAGAGACCTGGCTATCCCCATCAGTTCCTAATTCAGCCGTAACCCTGCCTGGCTACAACATCTTCAGGCTGGACAGGCAGTCTAAGCATGGCAGTGGGTGCATTATCTACCTGAAGGACATGCTGTTGGGGCATGCTTTTCCTGTGCCAAACCTTGATTGCCTCTCCCAGGTGCTTGCTGTTAAAATACCTCTCAGGGCCCATAACAAAGCACTGACAGTGTATTGAATATACGTGCCACCAAAAGATCCTGAAGCTGGCCTACACAGCCTCCTGAAGTACATCCATAGTAACCCACTCACCTCTGAGACCATATTTCTGGGTCACTTTAATCTAAGCTGGCTTTCGCCCACCAACAGCTTAGCCAAAGAGACTCTGTCTACTCTACACCTATTACAACTTGTTAACTCTTCTACTAAGTTCAACTATAGAATGGGGATTTGCACCCTTCTCAACTGGATCCTCACCAACCATCCTGATCACATCTTGAATGTTGTTGTACACCCTGACTCTCTAAGTGACCACTCCCCAGTCTCTTGCTCCTGGACAAATAAATTCACTAAACTGCCCCCTCAAACAGTTTACAGCCAAGTTCTCAAACGTGGGTATCTTGAACCTCTAAAACTATACCTGAGTAACACCGACTGGCCTGAACTTGACTCCATCACTGATGTTACCACAGCACCTGAGCTTTTCATCTCCTGCTTCAATGTCGCGTGCGACATCCACTCTCCATCGAGGGTAAGGAAAGTCCATGGTACGGTTAACTCCTGGATCACATCCAAACTATTATCCAAGATGAAACTAAGGGACAATCTCTGGCACTGGGCAAAAACCACTTAGAACCCTGCTGATATCCAATCCTACAAAGCTGCTAGGAATTTGTGCACTCAGATCATCCAGCAGGAAAGCAACTACCATAGAGAAATGCTTGCCAACTCCTGGGGCAATAGTAGAAATTTTTGGTCAGACATTAAGGATGTCACAGGCAGGGTCCCAAAGGTGGCACCATCAATGCTCAACATTGATGAAGTACCAACTATGGACCCTCTCAATATTGCAAATATCTTCAACAATGCTTTTTCTGATCTGAGTAGTGCCCCCCCCAGACTTCTTTGATGAATCACACTCCTCTACATCCATAATGCACCATGAAGGCTCACTTCATGTGCCTCCCGGTACTTGCAACACTAACCCTCCCTTCTAGTTTAAGAAAGTATCAGTTTCCTTGGTAAGTCACGGCACAGTAGCGACTCCCTTGACCTAAAGCAAATTGCACTGACCCTTGATGAAGTATTAGCTCCTATCACTAAGATTTTCAACCTATCACTAAGCCAATCTCAATTCCCTCCTAGATGGAAAACTGTTCTGACAACTCCAGTACACAAATCTGTTGACCGTACCCTACACACCAATTATAGACTGATCTCAATCCTCCCCCCTCGGTCGAAAGTCCTGGAACGTATAGATGCAGGCCAATTAATCAACCACCTTGAAAAATACTCCATACAGTGCCTGCAGCAGCATGGCTTCAGGAAAGGGCACAGCATGACAACTGCCCTCCTGGAATTCACTGGGTTCATTCATCAATCGCTCGACCAAGGGAGTCTTGATGCAGCCTTCATAGATTGATATGGTGAACCATGCATTGCTGCTTAAACAATTAACCTCAGCAGGGCTCTCAATTGACTCTATGCACTGGTTTAAAAGCTATCTGGAGGATCGCTATCAAATGGTAAAAATCTCCAATGTCACCTCCGACAGGTGGAATGTACACTTGGGTGTGCCTCAAGGATCCATCTTTGGCCCTCTCCTCTTCAGTATTTTCATAAATAACATGCTGCACTGTTGCCATCAATGAATAATTTTGTATGCAGATGATGCTCTCATATTCTCAAGCCAACCTAAACCCGCTGTTCTTGAATATCACCTTCAACTCGGTTTTGAGGAAGTCGAAAAATGGTTCTGTGACCAGAAACTGGTATTAAACTACAAAATAACGAAGTTTATGACATTCAGCACCTTGCACAGTAAGTTTAAAGCACATGCCCTCAATATTAAAAGCCAACCTGGTGTTTCACTTGATTTGGTGGAGCATTTCGAATATCTGAGGGTTACCTTGGATAGCCACCTCACCTTTGCCAAGCACATTGAGAATGTATCTAAGGCCGTAAATATAAAAATTGGGCTCCTCTATCAGCATAAGTGTAATCTAACTCCTGAAGCTCTCAAACTGGCTATCCATAGCTCCATTCTCTTTATCATAGTCTATGGCCTCGTTATTTATGACTCTGCCCTTCCCCTCACTTTGAAGGATAACTGTTGCACTTAATAAGACATGCAGGTTTCTTACAGGCTCCAACCACCTGACTCATACCTGTGAACTCTACACACAGACTGGCTGACTACAGCTTAGTAGTAGGATTAAATATCAAACCTGCCTACTTGCCAAAAAAAGCACTCTGGGCATGAGTCTGCAGCACTACTGACACCTTCATGCTGTTTCAAGCAAACTCGTTCATCTGTCAACCAACTACTCCATGTCCCCAGATGCCGGACTACCCAGGTCAGCGATCCTTCTCCTACAGAGCTCCTCTTTGGTTCAATTCCTTGCATCTTGATGGATCTTCTTCATCTAAACTCAGCCAATTCAAGCACCTGCTAAACAGTACCTGGTATCTAACAGTTCCTGTGACTGTTTCCTCCAGTGACTCCCCTTAACATGCATATGCCTCCGCCTCCATTGACAAAATCTTACCCTTTGTCAAATGCCTACCCTAGACTCACACCTTCCTCCCCTCCTCTCTGTTTTCTCTCCTGCCTCAAACTCTCTTCCTCTTCCTCTGGTTCCTCTTCCTCTTCCTCCGCCTCCCCCCTCACCCCCCCATCCCTTCCCAACTTTTTCCAGTGCCCCTCTTCAGCGCCCGCTTTGGTCTACCTTTTCCACTACCCCCCCTTTTACCTATTGCTTAGCTTGACAATGCCCATGGCTGCTACTCCTAACTCCCCCATAACTGCTCTTTACCTTACCTCTCTTTAATTACTGGTATAATTACTGTGTTAACCTATTATTTTCCTTGATTTGAGTTGTTATTTAGTCATTTAGACTATCACTGTTAGTTCTCCTGGAGTTTAACTGTTCATTTGTCATTTTAGATTACCTCTGTTTAGTATTTCTTTGTCTGTCTGTTACCCTCACTTACTGATGTGGAACCTTTGTAAACGGGCGCCTTGCACTCAAAGGTATTATAATCCTAAATGGAAATAAATAAATAAAATACCTGGGACCTCAACCTTGTGATGGATATGTGCACCTGTAAGCCATCTGAACCTCTGACTATGTGTGATCTCAAATTCCTACCTTGGAAAACTACATTTTTAGTGGCCATCACCTCTGCCTGCAGGGTCTCTGAAATTCATGCTTCGGTCACAGACCCTCCGTATACTGTCTTTCATAAAGACAAGGTGGTTCTCTGCATGCACCTACATTTTTGCCTAAGGTGGTGTTGGAGTTCCATTTGAATCAGTCGTTGGTGTTGCCGACTTACTTCCCCAACTTTCAGAGTGAGGGGGAACCTACCCTGCACTCTCTGGATGTTAAAAGAGCCCTCAGATTCAACCTCAATTGAACGAAGGACTTTCGACAATCTAAGCAGCTCTTCATTTCCTTCAACCCCAACCAACTGGCTTAGCCGGTTACCATCAAATGTATTTCCGCATAGATAGTGGCTTGTCTCTGTCAATGTTATTGCATAGTGCAGGTCAAGTTGGAAGGCCAAGTTTGTGCCCACTCCACTACAGCAGTGGCCATCTCCTAGGCAGAGATTCTTGCTGTTCCCATTGCCGATATTTGCAGAGCTGTTAGCTGGAGCACAGTGCACACTTTTCATCAAGCACTATGCCTTGGATGTCCATGCCAGGCAGCATGCCTCTTTTGGCGGGACAGTCCTTAATGGACTCTTGTCCTGATTGAGCTCTGGCTTCTGCCATCCTGCCCGGGGAACTTGTCTGAGCTTGGTACTCGAACCCATCAGTGTGAATCAATGGTATAGATACGGTCCAGGAAGAAATAAAAATAATGTACTCACCATGATTATGGCTCTTCTTGGATCATCTTCACCACTGAGTGACACGCCCACCCACCGTCCCCCGAGCTCACTCTTCTGTTCTTGGTCTTCACTTTGCCTTGTTTGGTTTGGCTGTGAAGACACTGCTTCTTGTTTTTCTTCTCATATGGGTCACAAGGGCTATCTTATGCCCTTTTTATGTTAGCTGTTTTTACTTAGGTTATGCTGCATCTAATCTGTAAAAAAGGTACTGAGGTGGTTGATGGCCATTGCTGAGATAGGCTATGCAGCACAAGCTAGTCTCACAGTGCCACGCATTTGCACAGCCTATCTCGGCACTGGCCTCCTGAGATGTTGGGCTCCCGCAGGGACCTAGTGCTTCTAGCTTAGAACCCATCAGTGTGACTCAATGGTAAAGATGATCCAAGAAAATCAACAGTTATGGTGAATATGTAATTTTTATTTCTAAATGACTACATTTGCTCTGTGTTCACAGTGGAGGAGAGCAGGCCCTTGCCTGAAAGTGGCATAAAGGCTTCAGCAAGAGGGATTCCAGAAATGAGGCATGAGGTATTTACGGGAGAAAGTGTCAGACAAGGGCTAGCAGCCCTGGAAATAGATAAAGTTTTGAGTCCAGATTGGATGCACCCAAGGGTGTTCATGGAACTAGCATCAGAACTGGCTTTATTTTACAGAATTGTTGAGCTGTGGGATAGCCTATCAGCAGAGGTGGTGAATGCAAGAACTATTAATTGTTTCAAATATGGTTGGAAGTAAGTAAAAGACTTAATTGTTACACAGGGGAAAGCAGTAGGATGGGGGCAAGGGGAGGAGGTGAGGGCAATAACCACAACTAGACATTAGGTCCAAGGGTAGAACAGGGTAAAACAGGGCAGACTGGATAGACCAGTGGTCTTTTTCTGCTGATATTTTGTATGTTTCTATGACAGTCCTCCCAAAGCATGTACTTAAAACTGTAACTTGTTGTTCTCAGACAGTTTCAAACAACAGAACAAAGGATTTTATTTAGACTAGGGAATCAGACCATAAACTGAAGAAAAAGTGTTAGCAGTAGTGCAGTGTATCAACTTGTGGCTGGTCTTCTGTGCCTCTAGGCTCTGTCCATTTCAGTCTCAACCACTCTTCTGTGGCATTTGAGGTGCAGCCAAATCTATACTTTTCCCTGGGCTGTAACTAGTTGCTGCTTCAGGCACAGCCCTCAAATCATGCCTGCCTCAACTCCATAGTGCACAATACAGTAGCTTGCTTCAACCCTCCAATACTAGCAGCATGACCCTGTCCCCACAGGTACTAGTGCTATATACTAAGCTATAACTGGGGAGTTTCCAGTGCTTCATTTGGTACCCAGCCATGGTAATGGTTTAGAGCCTATGACATCTGATAGGGCTGACTGGCGGTAGTGCACTAAAAATTAAGTTAGCAATCTTTTGGGAAACAGAAAATGTTAAACTCAAAGACCTTTAAATGTAAAACCTCCCATTGAGATCATTTGATCTCCTTGCCAGATGGCTAAGTCCAATAAACACTCTCCCAGTCATATGTATTTCATAGGTCTTATTGCAGGAGCAAACCTTGGTTTTACTTATGGTTTCTGAACCAGAGGATCTTCCTTGCTGTGTAAGGGATTGAAATCACAGTTTGCAAGGATCCTTCACTGGTTGATGTCCAGTTAATCTGTAGCTTGCCTCAAACTCTATCTCTTGTCTGGGATAGCAGTAGTGTCACAGGGCATCAGTGGTCCTCCAGTGCAGGACAGGCCTCTCCTGGCTCTAGCAATTGGTTCACAGGGTGGCCTTTCTTGTGTTAGTCTTCAGGGATCTGCTCCACCTTATATGTCATGGTATCCAGTCCCCCGGGGTGGAAACAACACCTGGCAGTAGTGTTGATCAGGTGGATTCAGTCCCATTTCGGACTGCAGCTCTGCTGAAGTCTGTGTTTGAGCTGTGGCTTTCAGCTTTAAATTAGTGTGACTCAGCATGAGAATGTGTCTCAATCTGTTTTGTCTTGACAGAGAGCCATGCAGTCTATCTCTGCAGCACAAGCTGTCAGTAGAACTCAGTTTCCTATCTATTCAGCAGCCAAACCCAGACTAAACTGGGTTCAGAACAATCCCTGCTGTTCACTGAAAATGCACAGCTGCAAACGATAGACCGAGCTGTCAAATCAAGTTAGGCAGGGCTTGGAGATCCATCACTCAACATGCGATTGGCAGCTCAAAAGATGCCTAAATATCTAAGTCTGTCACAAGTCCAGGAGCCCTTTTGGCTCTCTTCTCAAGCAGCATTATGTTATCGGGTGGCCCATTACCTTCTGACCCTATTACCAAGGCAGAGTAGGTCAAAAATTATGAAAATTTTACCAACTTGCAGTTGTGAGGCAATCTTCCACAAAAGTCCCTATTTATGCAAACTGTGCAGTGCAAACAAAAATCCACAGCCCAAACCAGTCCTAAGTGAGTGCAAGCTCATGTACTGGCACAGTTGATGTGACAGGCGATTCCTGGTCCTCATGCTGACATTGCATGACTGGCTCTGTCATCATCAATGGATGCCCTTGATGTGTGAGTAACAGTGGAGCTGTAAATGTATATTAGCCCCATGGTGGTTGTATATGGCCATCACAGTTCTTTTAAAGGCTTAGGATACTAGTGTATTTTTAGCTGTAATTTTGTACAGATAATACAGTTTAAGAAATATAAACATAAATGAGTTCTAAAAATTGCTATTGAGTGCCTTTCTGTACAATGCAATAACCTCTTTAATATTACATGGAATGCCTTTACACTATATATGGCTAGTGATTCTGATGAAGGTTAGGGACTGTCATGGGCAAGAAACTTGTGTATCTTCAGTCAATATCACTCCTGAAGGACCTATTTCATCAAGTAGACACTAAAATCGATGGAGCAGACAATGCATAATGCTGCTATTCCTCCTACAAAGACAGTTCCATTGACTTCAGAGGATCAAGATCCTACTGATCCTGATTTAGATCCAGAAATCCCGGTAACAACAAAGGGGATACTATTGTATCTCAGAAGGGCATTACACCTGATGCAAATCCTCCTGGGAGGGGTTTGAGCTGACACTATCACATTGACCAAGGTACAGCCAGAGGTAGGTTCAATAGCTCAGATAAGAAAATGGGCAGACACCATGGACTACTGAATCTTTTTCTGTTGGTACCTGTCTGTTTCTCTACAAATCCAGACGTGGAACACAATGCATTAAAGAGGAGATCCACCCACCAGCAAAACAAATTCACAGTTGACATCTGCAGAATTCAATTGCATTGCAATTCAAGCAAATGTTACATTCAGGCCCTTCCATTCATCATTACAAAGGATATTTACATGTAAACTGGAGCTTTAGCCCTTCACTGACTGCACTGTGTCTGGAGCAGAAACCATACTTCTATGCTTAGGACATCACAATCTGTTGTGGTTGATACATCTATGCTGTCACAAACAGGGAATTAAGACTTCAGTTCTAGTCCCAGCCTTATCTATATATGAATTGTAAAGACAAGGCTCTAGTTTTCATGCACATAAAGTAACCCTTAGTTTTATATAAATACACTTTGTTTAATGTAATTACTTTTAGTAAAGAAGAATGAAATGACTTGAAATTTAAATTTTCTTGGACTGTTATTCAATGCAGTTCTTCTGATGCCAACTATAATTTTTATGTTTGCTTGCATGCATGTGCAAGAAACGAAGTGCCATCATCCAAGTTTTCGGAGGTGTGGCAGCCGTCTTCCAATTCAGTCAGTGTGTTTGCAGGCACAGTCGCAGTTCTCCAATCAACTCTGCAGCTGTCTATGACAGTAGTTGAAAATGTAGTGCTGTACAGTTGAAAGGGAGAGCACTGCTTCAGTGAGCAGCACTCCCCTCCACACATACGCACACATATTGTGTGCTCATGCACTCCACCCCCCCACGCATATACTGTTTGGCCGACGAGGTGCCCAATCCCCTGCTGGCTCCACGCTCAAAAAAGTTTTCTAGGTACCACGCAGGAGCCCACCCAGCGCAAGCACAAGTCCATATGGCCGATGGGGGGTGCCCAACCCCCGTTGGCTCCAGGTTCTCAAACAGCTTTACAGCTGCCACCAAGAAAACGTGCCTCGGCGGTCTCAGCCCACCCATGCCCAACCACTGTGCACCCTACCTCCCCACCCCCTCACCATACCCCGGAGCTCAGCACGACGATATTCGATGGACCGGGAACACGTCTGCACTCTTCAAAGCCAACCGCGAACTGAGGAAATGCTGGTAAGCTGTATAATGCAATAAATAGGGTTTTTCAACTTTAATGCATATCTCAGGCATGTTTTGGAATTTTGGCACCAAATTTTGAACATGGGGTTTTTGGGACCCCTCCTTATGAATTTTGAACTGTCATGGTGTTATTAGCTGAAGGGTGATTTCACAGTCACTGCATGAAATCACCTTTGGGGACCAATTAATGAAATGACAGTGCCAGTGTTCATAAGGGGATCTCAAAAAGCCTATGTTGCAAATTTGGTGAAAAAATTCCTAAAATGACTGTTTTATGAGCGTCAGTGCGACAGTTCCTACGCACACTTGTAAGTTTGAAATTTTAATATTTGCACTCTGAATTTTCAACATTGCCATTTTACCACACCTCCTTGTGAGCAGTACAGCTGTCATTTTTCACATCTCACCCAAAATGTGTTTCCACACATGTAGCGCACAATGGCGCAGTTGGTGTGCGAAATCAATGTATGGGACATATTAAGAAAATCACAGTGATACTGTTCATGAGCAGAGGTCTTAAAATGGCTATGTTGAAAATTTGGTGAAAAAATTCCTAAAAATGACTGTTTTACGAGCGTGTGTTGCGCAATTCCTATGCACTCTCGAAAGTTTGCGAATATTTAATATTTGCATTTCAGATTTTCAACATTGCCATTTTACCATACCTCCTTATGAGCTGTACAGCTGTCATGTTTCACATGTTGCCCAAAATGTGCTTCCCTGCATGTAGCGCACAATGGCGCAGTCGGTGTGCGCAATCAATGTTTGGGACAGATTAAGAAAATCACAGTGACACTGTTCATGAGCAGAGGTATTAAAATGGCTATGTTGAAAATTTGGTGAAAAAATTCTTAAAAATTACTGTTGTAGGAGCACATGTTGCGCAGTTCATACGCACACTCGCAAGTTTGCAAATTTTTAATATTTGCACACCAGATTTTCAACATTGCCATTTTATTACACTTTCTTATGAGCAGTACAGCTGCCATTTTTCACATCTCGCCCAAAATGTATTTCCACACATGTAGTGCACAATGGTGCAGTCGGTGTGCGAAAGCAATGTCTGGGACAGATTAAAAAAATCACAGTTACACTGTTCATGAGCAGAGGTCTTAAAATGGCTATGTTGAAAATTTGGTGAGAAAAGTCCATAAAATGACTGTGTTATGAGTGAGCATTGCGCAGTTTCCACGCACCCTCGTAAATTCATGACTGTAATATTTTCAGTCCAGATTTTCACCAGTGGCATTTTTCCACACTTCCTTATGAACAGTACAGCTGTAATTTTTCACAACATGGTGAAATGTGTTTTCACACTTTCAGCGCAGAAATGCATGGTCGCTGTGGGAAATCATTGTTCGGGACAGATAAAGAAAATCACAGTGACACTGTTCGTGATCGGAGGTCCCAAAATGCCTGTGTTGACAGTCTGCTGTAAAAATTCCCCAAACTAATTACATTACGGGTGTGCGTTGCACAGTTTCTATGCATGCTCGTGACTTCACCAGTTTTTTCAATATTTTCACTGCAGATTTTCAACATTGCCATTTTTTACACCTCCCCATGAACAGTACAGCTGTCATTTTTCACATTCTGTTCGGAATTTGTTTTTGCATCTATGGTGCTAAATGCCATAGTCGCTGTGCAAAAGTAGCTTTCGGCTAACAAACTGATATTGCCACTGTCCGTGAGGTGGGGGTCACAAAAAAAAATGTTGAAAATTTGGAGTGAAAATACCAACGAATGCCTGAGGCGTTAGGGTTTCTGACCATAATGCCCCACCCTGTAGAGAATGTCAGGCATCAGGAGTGTGACTTGGGATTCTCGCTTGTAATGCTCATACCATTCCACACCCTGCAGCCAGTGAGAGGCATTGAGGTATGTCTTGGACTCTTCTGCCCCAAAGTTCACCCCATTCTCCTATACTGCACCCATCTCACCATATCTCCTGATGGAATGTGGTGCGCATAAGAAGACCCCAAGGCACACCGCGACACTTGTTGGTGTCTGCAGGGTAGGGTGTGGTGAAATGGTGTGGCTGTTATGCCTGACTACCCAAAAGCATACCCCAATGTCTGTCAGTCTCTGCAGGGTGGCGTTGGGGTTTACTTCAGTTGAATACTTCACTGCCATTCCTATTATGCATCTCTGTAACTCCTACACTACCAATGCCAGCAAGCAAACATTCGGCATTGACAAATGCTTGTTATTTGTGCTAGTGACCAGACCCCTCTTTAACTGATAATGTAAGATTAGTTACTGGACTGTGTAATATATTTCAAATGTGTATAGTATGCTCAGATTACAGAAGGTTGAGGATCAATTGACTACGGAATCCCACCTCTTCAGTATAGGAAACTATTTTGGTCATAATACATTTCCAATCTTCTGAGCACCTCTGCTCTCAAAGTTATAGATAATGGCATTTACTTAACGAAATATTATTCCATGTTGGTTACAACACATGGATGTATGTTTTGTCAACTGATTGGGTATTGGTCTCCCTTTATTGATGCAACTGTTGCTTATTATTGCAGTACAACCACTGTTCTGGTCTACAAATATTTCTTACTAAGACACAATGACAAAATGGGCATTTTAAGTGTCTAGAAGAGTTCTGACTGCAGCAGTAATAACTTCTGCTCTTGCTGTAAGTCATGTTGCTTGATTAGATCAACTCATACAAGTTTATGTGACTTGGAGGCACATAAACTGTTATCTGTTTTCTGGTACCAGTGTATGGGGGACACTACGCATCACATTCTGAAAGACTTGGCCCAAGCAGTACTAAGGGGATGCAGTTCTGTCAGGGAGTGCCATCCTTCAGATGAAATGTTAAACCAAGGTCCTGTCTGCCTTTTCAGGTATTTGTTCAGGTGGACAGTAAAGATCCCATGGCACTTCCCAAAATGAGTAAGGGAGTTTTTTTATTAAAATAAATTATACATGCTTGTAAGAAAATTATTTATTTGTTTATTTGAATTTTGGTGACCGGGTAAGCCCACTGAGGCAAAAGGTCCCTTTTTCAGTGATGACCTGGAGTTAGTTACAGTCATTAAATAACAGAGGAATTATACGTGATTATACAAATACATACAGTTTATACACCAACAAGAATTTAGTTACAGGCAATAATAATGAACAACAAAAGAACATTTGGTAGTCTAATGATGGCAGAGAATACATACATACAATGTGAAAACAATAGTCTTAGAACAGTAAAAAAGCTAGAATATAGCTATCTGGGGTTTCTGAGCCTACAGGGATGGGGGGAGCAAATTGGGCAGTTAGATTCAGTGGAAACAGTTGCAGGGGGATTTTCCCAAAAGAGAGTTTTAAGAGTCCTCTTAAATTGCACCATGGTAGGGCAGGCCCAGACCACTGAGGGCAGGGAATTCCACAGATGCATGGCTGAGAAAGAGAAGGACCATTTTCCAGTTTTGTACCGTACTTTGGGAACTTCTAGCATTGGGAAGGTTGAGGCTCTATTATGATGTTTACACAGTGAAGAAACATACAGAAAACCTAAGAAATACTAGTTTTAAACAAAGCAAGCAAGAAAAAAGAATGTAATTGAAAAAAAGAGAAACAAAAAAAACAAAAAACAAAACAAGAAAAGCAGCATTTGTGCATGAAACCATAAACCCCTACTGTCCCAAACATTACCATGTCCACATTTTATTTTGTGTCCCACTGTCATATAATATGACTAGTTATTCCATTTACTCTTGTATCCCGAGGTAATGAGGAAGAGAAATAATAACAAAGCATAGCACACAATTATGCTACCATTCCAGTATGCAAGATTCCCTGGCAGTGTTTCCAGGAGGCTTGTACTGTGGTGTAGTTTTAACTATGATAATTCCTTATGGTAGCTATTCCTAAGGTGATCAGCTGTCATCTCTACTATGCTCTTTAGGAGTGTATGTCTTTGTTGAATTGTAACCGCCCATGTTGCCTGCCAGACGTAATATTTGCATATAGCATAGCACAACTGCAGCACATGTTTCAGGAATTTCTTCAAGTCTCACTGGTATGTACTTAATACTATTATTTAGTAAGTAACATCTCTAAATAAACATTTCTCAACCCAGGAATCCCTCTGTATGCTTGACTAATGCAGTTATGCCATTTGGGTTCAGCTGCCCTGGAGGTGGAGTTTATGCTAAAGATGCCAAACAATTAACCTATCAGATTGTAGTAAGAGAGTGCTGCCTGTAGATGCTGCTGTAAGCCAGTCAGATTCATTTCTCCGATGACTGGACGAGTCTGCCTCTGAGCTCTCTCTCTCTCTCTCCATCTTCACTTGAAGAAGTTTATTCCTTTTAAAGTTTGCATTGTTTTAAAGTTTGTGCTGTCTTTAATGTTTTAGTTTTTTTGTGGTTTCTGACCCACAGTATGCAAACATATATGTCACTATACTGAGAATTACATTGATTCAATGAAATATAACACACAGTGTATTTCAGCATATAATGACACCACATATTCTGCCTTGTGCATTGCTTGAGAGCATGTCAATCTGTTTATTACTACTTTGTCTGAAATATATTATTAGTATATTTCAAAATATATACTGTATTCTTTGTATGTTCTGTATATTTTTAATATATGTTACATATATTTTTATATGTTACATATTTTTATATATTTTTTATTTTATATATTTTTATATTTTTTACCCTTCCATGAATGAATACCATACTATACTAAGCCCTTGCTGCTGTTTGCTCTATGATGTTTTGTATGCTCTCTCTGTGTCAGCTGTTGCATAAACAACTTTTAATATTATGTTTGCCTATTGTGTTATTGCATAACATATGTAATGTTTATTTTTTGTTACCCATTTGTCCTAGAAATTGTTGTAAACCAAGATAGTGTATCCTGCCCTCTCTCTGTGAATTGCATTGTATTTTGTATGTACTGCTCTTCCTGGGTTGCCCCTGAAAAAGGGACTATAATGTCTCAGTGGGCTCACCCGGTTACCAAAATTCAATAAAAAAATATGTTACATATATTTTATACGCGTTACTTATATTTTTTATATATTTGATATGTATTTTTGTAAATGCTTAGTTTTGTCCCATGTGTACATTTGCATAACTAATTTGCATATTTCAAAAAACATAGTTTAGCAGCCAAAATCATGATAATTTCTAATTTTACAGTACTTTTGAATTTACAACACTAGCTTACAGACTGAAAAGAAAGGTGCAAGTTATAAAGCAAGTACATGTAGACTCTCACCCTGACCTAAAATAATACAAAATATGGTGATATAAATACCAATCTGAGCCTTTAACAAGCATAAGCTTGTAAGATAAGTCATATGTGTAAGTATAAATGTATAACATTTATATTAGAGTTAAAGCTGCACTGTAAAGTGATAATTTAATGTAAATATCTCCATGATTAATAACAAGATGAACTCCAGTTGTACAGATAGAGGTATGTGTAAAAAATTATTTATTTTGTTTTTGTCTGGGTAAGTTAATAGTTATATTAATATCTATTACACATGTATATTATATATATTTATAAATATAGGAAACAACGTTTGAAATATAAAACAAAATACATATATATATATATATATATATATATACTGGCAATATACCAATAACATATATTTACCATCCTTATTTCAATATATTTAAAATGTTATCAATATATTTTGCAATATACGTAATATACTAAAGTGGCCATAATGTATATATTTACAGTATATTGCGATATATTTGCAAATTTAAAAATATATTGAAATACATTGATTTTCCAATACCTTATAATATATTATAAAACAAGTAGATTGGAATATATTTCACTATATGTAAATATATTGTTAATATATTTTAAAATATATTTAATTTACTTTAGTAGCTTTTTTGTGGTTTTTGTGTATTTTACTCAGTTCTCAGGAACTGAGGAAACTCTCCTCAAAACAGTCTTTTCTGTGGTTCCCATGCTTTTCATTCTGACTAAAAATACCGCTTTTGAGGTAAAATTTTCACATCTGTGATATTTTATCTTTGGTTTTTTAGTGGTTCCATTGTTTTTAAGGGAACCATGTTTAGCACAATTTTTTACTTTATTTATCCTCATTTTGGAACCGTTTCTCATGATTTCATAGCGCCTGGGAACTGACCGCAAAGTTAATATTTCTCCCTTTTGAGAACCATTGTAAAAGTCTTCTCATGAGATTGGCATGTCAGATAGACCCAAATAGAGGACTGGACCTATAGGATTTAGAAATGGTATTACATGCTTTAAAATCATGGCCAAGGCAAACAGCCATGACCTGTGCTTAAGCTGTTTGGGTCCAGCCCACATTTTTGCTAACTTTGAACTTTACACTAAATTTTGCTCAAAAACAGTTAATAAAAGAGCCAAAAAAAACTGGAAATAATGGCTTCTCAGTCTGTCTCCCCGCTAATAAAGCTTCAGAAGAAGGGTACTCCTCTCATCAAAAATCTAAAGACAGGTCCTCCAAAGACCCCTAGAAAATAAGTTTGATAAAAATACTAATGATCAAGCCAAACAAAATAGACATTCAGAGCAAGTTCCTGATTCTGTCCTGCTGAAAAGAAACACAAAGGAAAACAATATCACTGCCCCCTCCTGCTGAAAAGCAAAGGCAGATGCCAGTGTCACAATAAGATATATCCTCTGTGGAGGAAATGGCAAAGGCTTGTTAACTATATCAAACACTTCTGGCTGTGGGAATTCTCCTTGCTGCCCCAGCTGGTCCTCCCACACATATTTCCTCTGATTCTGGCCTTGACCAGAGCATTTTATTTGAGGGAGGTGATGGTGATGAAGAAGAGGGTGAACTGTTAGAGCCTGATGTATCCCCTGCCCAGGAATTTGACTCCTCTTCCCATGGCCAGGAGGATTTTACCTCTCATTATACCTTTGTCCAACACATGGTGGACACTCTTGATCTCTCTATAGAGAAAACCACTGAAGAGGATGAGGAGGCAGACTTTCTGGATGTGATGGGTCTCCCTCTTTCTAAAAAAGCTACTCCTTGCAGTTCATAAATCCCTTCTCAGGGCTACTTTAAAGTTAATCCAGAATCCCACCTCCATCTGAGGGGTGGATAAGAAAATAGAGAAAATGTATTAGCTGGATAAGTCCAATGCTGCATACCTTTACATACATCCAGACCATGAAGAAGTGGTGCAGGGTGCAGCCTGTGACAAAGCTGAGGTGCCCCTTTCATTCCAGCCTCTAGAAAAAGAGCCTAGGAAACTGGATACTATGGGTAACAAATCTTACACCACAACCTCTCTGCTGCTCCACCTTTCTACTTACATGGCATGTACAGCTCAGTATCAGAAGACTCTGTGGAACTCTGTCCTGGCTATCAGCCAGCAAGCCCCAGACAATGTGGCTTAGGACCTGGCAGAAACTGTTAAAGCTGTCTTGGAAGCCACAAAATACCAGTTTCATATGGCTGTAGATGCCAATGACACTTTCTCTAGGGCTATGGCCCAGGTCATCTCTCTCAGGAGGTTTGCCTGGTTAAGAACCATCAAACTCTCCCAAGTCACCCAGACTAAAGCTATTATTAAATTGGTTTTCCAGTTACCTTGCAGGCAGATTGCAACGCATCAAGGCCAATGCACTTTTATCCCCCCCCCCAGCTAGCACTCACAAGAGGTGTACCACAGGGATCCACCCTAGAACCACTACTTTTTTCAATTTGCATAAACACCATAAGTGATAATATCCACAGTTCCAACCTTCACCTCTTTGCTGATGATACAGTTCTCTACACTTCTAAACCCTCCCTAGCAGACATTGGGACTGAGCTCCAGGCTGACTTTAACCAGTTACAACTTAATTTAATAAACTCCAAATTACTACCAAATGCCAAGAAAACCAAAGCCATGTTCTTTATACACCATAATCCTTCAACCTTACATTGCAAACAATTACCCCTGTAACTATTACAACCTTATAATAAATGGTCAGCAATTTTTTACATTGTCTGACCGAGTTATAATTTCTCATTATAACTTGTGAGTTATAATGGGGAACATGCGCTGAGTCAGTCATGAAAACCCGCTCCCTGACTGGCTGTGCATGTGGTCCAGGGTGGGCTTTTAGCTTCCAAAACATGGTGGCTCCTCACTCGCTTAGCAAGGAGCTGCCAGAGCAAGTGCTGTCGTCGCTTTTTCTTTTTTTTAAAACAAAAGCATCTATCTGGTCGATCCTACCATTTAGAAACCATAGCACAGAATGTTTCTGAATCTCACTCACTATCTGGTTGATCTTGCTGTTCAGTGGCTGCACAGACAGGAAGTGGCAGCGGAAAGTGCTCTGACCAAAAAAAAGCTGCGGTAAGATCGCAACTGCGAAATAAACGTAAAAGAAAAAATTGCTGACCAGCAATTATAAGTAATAAGGGATGGGGAAGTGTCCTAAATTTGAAATTAATGGTTGCCCTTGGTGTGGGATGCCTTAATAAACCCCTCGGGTGTAGCATCTCACACCTCGGGCAACCATAAATTTCTTATTAAGCACACTTCCCCATCCATTATTGTATATGTTAGGGGACTCACTAGACGTTGTTGACAAATTCAAATACTTAGGAATCTGGCTTGACAGTAACCTATACTTCATGGAACATATTAAACCCCCCAAAAAAGCTAAAATCCAGATTAGGTTTCTTCTTCAGGAACAAAACACTATTTCCAATAGATATTAGGATTAGGTTAGTTGTAGTTGAAGCAACCTTTCTTCCCCTTCTGGATTATGCAGACATCATTTACAATAGTAGCTCTACCACTGACCTGCACAAATTAGATGTTCTTTATCATCATGCCCTACAATTTACAACTAACGCACCCTTCTGAACCGACCATTGTGTGTAGTATTCTTTAGTAGGCTGGACATCTCTGGCTGCCAGAAGGATGCCCCATATCTGTATCTGCGCCTGCAAAGCATTGCTGAATTAACTACCTATTTATATCATGTCTCTGTTCCACTGTTCCAGCAGCTGCTACTCCCTTAGTAAAAACACCAGCATCTTGTTAGTTATGCCCAAATTCCGCACCCACTACGGTAAAACAGCTATCCAAGACACCATTCCGTCAGCCTGGAACAAACTTCAGACACTGCTAAGGCTCAACAAGTTAATATCTTTGAATCTCTTTAAATTCCTAGCTAAGACAGCTGTCCAGGAAACCTGCCAATGGTTTTCAAGTTAGCATTTCCTCAAAGGTTTTACCTTATAAAATATATATGTTAACACTTATGCAGATTCCTTTGGTTTCCCCTCCCATACACTGGCATGTCAGTCTTTGCTCTTATAATGGTATAAATGTTGTGCTCCAATATTTAAAGCCTGTAATCCCTTTGTTGGTGAACCTGTAACATTCCAATATATAAAGCCAGTAACTCAATTACCACTGTATGCTGTTTTTTAGAATGTACTGTATGTATCACTGTCCTTTTGTTTTATTCTTTGGTAACTGGGTAAGGCCTACTAGGCATAAGTGCCTGTTTTCAGGGGTGACCTGGGAGCACTGGCGAGGTTGTGACTTGCTCAGAGTCACACAGTATGCAAGTAGAGGTTGTGGGAATCAAACCCAAGTCTGCTGGATGTACCAAGCTCATTCATTGCTCAATACTCTAACCTCTAGGCTATACTGCCAGCCTTTGTTGTTTCTATCAAATTCTGTATTTCTGTACTTGTATTATGTTGTCCTTGACAGGACCTTCTTGTAAATGAGCATGCTTAATGGAGTTTTCCTGAAATAAACTTGAACTTCCCCTGTGAGAATAATTCTTTTTTTGGGATGAAACAGAGGCATACATTAATAAAAAGGTGGTAGAATACAAAATCGCCTATAAGAGCAATTTAGCCAAAGTAAAAGCCTTTACTTCCTACAAGCCCCAGGCAGAGAGGGCAGAAGTACAGGTTACTATCCCAGGGCCGTCTACCCTATACCAATGTTCATGCCCTTGGATTACTCTCAGATGAGAGGATTCTTTAGGGGAACAGGTAGAAGGACTCAGAAACATGCTGACCCCATCCCCTCAACAAAAACTCAGACTAAACAAAACCCCTTAGTAGAAGGCCCAGGCTGCCTCCCCTCTGCCAGTCAGAGGAAGATTGACCCATTACCTCCATCAATGGCAACACATCGCCACAGACAAGTGGATGCTGGAGGTGGTGGGTGCAGTTGATAAAGTTTCCCACTCAGCAGGGCCACAGGAGTTTCAAACCTCTAACTCCCACATAAAGAATTCTGTTGGAGTTAGAGGTAAAGTCTCTCTCTAATCAGCAGATGCAGTAGAATGAGTTCCTCTCTCCTAGAGGGAGAAAGGCCTCTATTCTAGGTACTTTCTCACCCAAAAGAAAAATGGGGACTGGTGACCCATTCTAGATCTTAGGTACCTAAACAAGTACCTTTTCAATCCCAAATTCAAGATGGTCACTCTGTCAGTGGTGATCCCTTCCTTCCACAGGGAGACTGGCTAGCCTCCCTAGGCCTCAAAGATGCTTATTTCCACATTCCAATTATGCCCTCTAACAGAAAGTACTTCAGATTCAGACTGCCCTCTGGCCATTACCAGTTTGCAGCTCTGCCATTTGGTCTTTCTTCAGCTCCCAGAGTTTTCACAAAGTGCCAGGTAGTTGTGGCATCCCATCTCAGAAGACAGGAGGTCTCTGTCTGTCCCTACCTAGATGATCGGCTGATAGTGGACAAGTCTCCCCAAAGGGTTAGAGACTCTCTCAGCCTCACACAACACACCCTGGAGTTCCTGGGCTTCCTGATCAACACCACTTTGAGCAAGTCCAATTCCTGGAGTTCATTGGAGCAGAGCTGGATACCCAGCAAGGGAAAGCACTGCTACAACTAGACAGAGTGCAAAACCTCCAAACCCTGGCACACTCATTTGTCCTGGACCAACCAAGAGCTGCATCAGTCAGAGCCATCATGAATGGACCCTAAACAAACAGCTTCTGGCTACAGTATTCAGGAGGTGGAGCACTCCAGAGATATATCTCTTTGCCTCCAATCTCAGTCATCAGATTCCCCTGTACTGCTGCAGGCCTCTGGCTTTGGGCTCGATGCCAGTAGATGCCCTGTCTCTGGAATGGACCGGGAGGTTCCTGTACACCTTCCCTCCATTTCCCTTGATTCTCAGGGTGCTATTCAAGCTCAGAAGCCAGCCAGCAACAATGATCCTGGTGGCTCCAGACTGGGCAAGACAGCCATGGTACTCCCTGTCCATCACCCTCTCAGTTAAATGGTCCATTCATCTGCCCTTGACCCACAGGCTCCTGACCCTGCCTCAGATGGTGATAACATACCCCAACATAGAGTCTCTTCACTTCAAAGCTTGGTACTTGAGGAGCTAGGGTTCCCAGACTCTCAGTATTCAGAACAAGTCCTGAGAATTATTTGACTGGCCAAACAGCCAAGTACCAAAAAGGCTTATGCTTCCAAATGGAAGAGATTCTCTTCCTGGTGTAAAGACAGGCAGACTGACCCACTGCAAGTTAGCCTGCCCTCCATATTCCATCCATTGCCAGGGAGGAAATCTAACTGGGACAATAGTTGCAGTCATTTGTGACTAGATCTGTTACTTAAACTCTGTGAAATAGGTGTCTGAAAGGAAGGAAGGAAGGCACTCATCAGGGTGGTGGGTCAGAGTTGTAATTGATTGTTTCTGGAGGGCAGGGGCTTAGTCCCACCCACCCCTCACCCCACCCATCCCAAGTGCATCATTTCCTTTATATCAGGGGTTCAGAGATTACTTCTCCAAAAGTGCAAAGGACATACACCTGTTCATATCTTTAAAGGCACAGTACACTGACTAGGGGACAAACATACTCACATGCTTGCACACACACACACACACACACACACACACACACACAAAAAGCATCTTAAACAGGAAGGGAGACAGACATGTGGGGAGTGGTGCATGCACTGGCTGTGGAGTGGCAGTCTTCCAGGAGACATTATGGAGGCTGTGTTGCTGCCCTATTTGCAGGCACCTCTCTGGTCTGAGGAAGGAGGTTGCCCATCTCCGTGCTGACCTAGCGAGGATTCGGGAAATCTCATCTCCCACCCAGACCACCACTACTGCCTCAGAGGTTGCCAAGAAAGAGGAGCAGTTGGACCACAGTGGGCTCAGGAAGAGTAAGGGTGGTGGAACAGAGGTGTATTCCTCCAGTTGTGTCTCTTCACAATTCATTCACCATTCTAGCAGAGCGTGGTTCCTCTATGGAGGCACCCACAGTGGAGACTAACAAGGATGCTAGGAACCTCCACAATGGAGATCCACAGGAGGGTGGCATGGAATCCACAGGGGAAGGAAACAGCTCCTGATGGGGGACTCGCTCATTAGGGGTAGAACTGGGGGAGGGAAGGGAGAGGGAGGTAAGGTGCCTGCCTGGCACATCGCTTGGAGGGACAGGAAGTGAATTCTCAGGATCATGGAAGCAGCCACACTGGGAGGGAGCTGGATGCCATTGTCCACCTAGGGACAAATGACCTGGCTGGGAATGGGATCAGAGCAGTGCAGCAGGAGTTTTGTGGAATTTGGGAGGGGTCTTAGAAAAGTGGCATGCATGGTAACTTTTTCAGAAGTGCTTCCTGTCTATGGCATGGGTGAGGAAAGGGTACTCCTCACCATGGGACACAATGACTGGTTGAAAAACTGGTGAGTAGCTCAGGGATTTGGCTTCATTGAGGACTGGGGGTTCACCAGGAGGGATACAGACCTTTACTGGCATGATGGTCTGCATCTGTCCAGGACGGGAACCAGAATCCTAGGTGATAGGTTTAAATGCTTCATTGGCAAGCATTTCAACTAGCCAAAGGGGGAGGCACTGAAGAGAAGCAGGGAAATCCCAGTCCCCCACAAAACAGGGTAGTTAGCAAAGTAGACACAAAAGTAGAGAAGTCGATATGGAGCAGGACTGGGACAAATCCAGAAAAAGGCAAAGTCAGTAAGGAAAGGGATGGGCCTAAAAGGGGTAAGGCCATCAAACAATTGAGGGCGATGAGTACCAATGCCCATAATCTGTGTAACAACCTCCCTGAACTAGTGGCCTTGATAGAAGAGGGACACCTGGAAATCATGGCAGTCACAGAAACATGGTACACAGAGAAGCATGACTGGGATGTCAACATACCAGGGTACACAATCTACAGGAAGGACAGGGAGGGTAAAAGAGGAGGAGGAGCAGCTCTCTACATAAGGGAAGGAATCAAAGCAACAGAACTAAAGGGTAAACAGGGAGGAGAGGAGGCACTGTGTGTCACCCTGGAGACAGGAAATGGCACCACAATCCACACAGAGGTTGTTTACAGACCCCTGTCTTAGGGGGAGGCAATTGACAATGAAATGATAGAAGGAATTCTTAGAATGGCAGCAAAAGGAGAGATATTGTTTATGGAGGACCTGAACATGCCAGATGTTAACTGGAGCACCTTTACTGCAACCACATCCAAGAGCAGGGTAATTATTGATGCCCTACAGGGGGCATGCCTCAGACAGCTAGTGTTGGAACCCACTCTGGAGGGAGCAGTCTTAGACCTGTACTCTCAAACAGGGATGGAGAGAGGATCTCAGATTTAGAAGTGGGTAGCCATCTGGGAACAAGCGACCACTAAACAGTGTGTTTCACAATAAGCACAGCTGCAGAGTCAAGCAATACAAAAACAAGGATGTTGGACTTTAGGAGAGCTGACTTTGGCAAAATGTGAGAGTGCCTCAGAAAAGCACTAGCAAACAGGCAAGAAGGTGGGGTGGAAGAACAATGGGGAGCAATCAAAACTGCCATCACAGAGGCAACAAACCTTTGTGTAAAGCAAATCAACAAAATAAAATGAAGGAAAAAGCCACTATGGTTCTCAAAACAGGTGGCAGGGAAGGTTAAGAAGAAATGGACAGCATTCAGGAAATATAAGGAAACACGGAAGGAGCAGGACAGAGGACTACATCAGTTAAAGCAGAAGGAGGCAGGGAAGGCAGGCAGAATAGCAAAGGCCCAAACTGAGGAAAAGATAGCCAACTCTGTTGGGGGGGATAAAACCTTTTATAGATACATGAGGGATACTGAGGCTTAATAAAGGAGAGGGAATGTGGGCAGAGGATGACAGTGAAAAAGCAGGGATACTGTATGAATACTTCTGCTCAGTATTCACAAAAGAAAAGGAGGGGAGGTACCTAAGCCAAACAATAGAAACACTCTGGATAGGGGGTTGGTACCAGTCCATTCACAGAAGAAAGGGTTTTGAAAGAACTCTTAAAACTGAAGGTGGACAAAGCAATAGGGTCTGATGGGATTAACCCAAGAATTCTAAAAGAACTAAGGGTAGAACTAGTGACACCACTGACTACCCACTTTAACAAATCATGGGAGGATGGGATGGCACCTGAGGACAGTAGGAGGGTGGATGTGATTCCACTTCACAAATATGGGAGCAAGACAGAGGCAAGAAACTACAGACCTGTTAGTTTGACCTCAGTGGTAGGGAAAATGATGGAATCACTTTCTGAAAGAAAGAATTGTTGAGTACCTAGAGGCCAGCAGGGCACAGGACCCAAGGCAACATGGATTCACAGTGGGAAGGTCATGTCAGATGAATCAAATAGATTTCTTTGACTGGGTGACCAAAGTAGCAGACCATGGAGGGGCTGTGGACATGGCCTACCTAGACTTTAACAAGGCATTTGGCACAGTCCCACACAAAAGATTAATATACAAGTTAGCCAGCCTTGGAGTGGGTCCCAAGGTGGTAGCCTGGGTAAAAAAATGGCTGGACAACAGGACGCTGAGGGTAATAGTAAATGGAGTCCCTGAAGAAAGGGGGTTACTAGCGGGGGGTACTTCAGGGTTCAGTACTGGGACCAGTCCTCTTTAATGTCTTTATAAGTGACATTGCAGAGGGACTAGAAGGAAACATATGTCCCTTTGCAGACAACACGAAGATCTGCAACAGGGTTGATACACAAGGTGGGGTGGAAAGGATGAAAAGGGACTTGGCAAATTTGGAGTAATGGTCAAATGTACAGTATGGCAGCTTAGATTCAACGCAAAGAAGTGCAAAGTAATGCACCTGGGAAATAGAAACCCAGTGGAAGAGTACACAATGGGATGTAAGATATTAACAACAACAAAAACGGAAAGGGACCTGGGGTAGTCATATCAGATGACCTAATGGTGGGCAAGCAATGTGAGAAGGCAGTAAGGAGATCTGGGGGGATATTGGGATGCATAGGGTGAGGCATCACCAGTAGAAAACAGGAAGTTGTTATCCCTCTGAATAGACAGTTGGTGAGACCCCATCTGGAGTACTGTGTGCAGTTCTGGAGACCCCATCTCCACAAGGACATAGACAGGATGGAGGTTGTCCAGAGGAGGGCAACTAAAATGGTGCAGGATCTGCACCCGAAAAAATATGAAGAGAGTCTAAAGGAGCTTAATATGTATACCCTCGAGGAAAGGAGGCAGGAGGGACACGATAGAAACTTTCAAGTACCTCAAGGAAATCAACAAAGTCCAAGAGGGTAGCATCTTTCACAAAATGAGATGTGCAAGAACAAGGGGGCATAATTTGAAGATAAAGGGTGGACGGCTCAGAGGTAATATGAGTAAGTATTTTTTCAAAGAGAGGGTTGTGGATACATAAAACTGCCTTTCTGAGGCAGTCGTGGAGTCAAAAACAGTGGGGGAAGTCAAGAATGCATGGGACAGACATAAGGCAATTCTAGTGGGGGTAGTAGGAGGAAGTAAGGTGTTGGTTAACTAGGATCTGCAGCTTATCTATTAGGTAGGGAAATCAGCAGACTAGGTGGGCCAAGCGGTCCTTATCTGCTGTCAAATTCTATGTTTCTATACTAAATTACCTAGTTCACAGGGGAGTAATTTTGATGCCAAGGCTGGGGGGGGACTACCTCACTCTTAACCAGCTTCGGATAATGGGTACTGTGGTACATACCAAAATGTAAATGTTATATGGAAAAATACTAAATTTCCTATCAACATGCCTTTCAAATGTAATCCATATGGAAAACAATGAAGACAATATTTTCACAGGACACGTTTTTATTTTAAATATATTGTTTATTTTTTTTCCTTAATTTTTATTGCAGTTCTCAATATATTAGAGTACTTTACTTGGTGACAATACCTAATAATTATTACAGAATAGGAATGTGCAAGAAAAGGTTCATTTTCTTGTCTCTCTTTGTTACAACATGTCGGTTGGAACCAATACAGAACTATAAAATCCTGCAATATGTACGTATAGAACACATGTGGCAAAAAACACCAAGACCACAAGCCAAGACCCAGAACCATAACTGTAGTAACTTGATAATATCCAGAGTGCTAAAACACTTGAGACTGTGTCCTTTTGGACTGTAATGTGGTTTGTGTCATACCAATAATAACATGAGTGTCCAGAAAGGCTGGAACATGGCCCTCGAGATTCTATACAAGTTCTTGATTAAATGCAAAACATGAACTTACAGATGAATAGAAGTTTCAGATGACACTTACTCAGTGCTATTAAACGTAAAATATGTGAAAATGAAACAATATGAACAGTATGAGAAGGGACAAAGGGGACCTACCCCAACTCCACCAAAGTGCTATATAGAAAGGGGCCTATTAGATAGTAACTGGATCTGTGTAGGAATCATAGTGTAAGTTAGGTGCATCAGTGTCACATCTCAGAACCTCAACTGCAATGGTGAACTGTGCCTCCACTCTATAGGCAAGGCAAGGCAAGGCAAATTTATTTAAAAGACGCCCAATCCCAGAGGCTCTGCGCACCGTACAAATTTAAAAACATTTCACATAATCTTATATTCAGAAATAAAATAATAATACACAAACTATAAAATAAATCATACTCTAAACTTCGAATGCATATGAGAATAATAGTGTCTTCAGGCGAACCTTAAAGACATCTATAGTGGGAGCCTCCCTGACCAAAGCTGGTAATGAGTTCCAGAGAACGGGGGCTGCAGCATTGAAAGCTCTATCACCGGCTGATTTTAGCCTCATTCTAGGAACAGTCAGGAGGCTACCACTGGAGGATCAAAGAGGGCGGATAGAGGAAATGGGTGTCAGGAGGACTGACAGGTAACCAGGGCCCTGTCCGTGTAGGGCCTTAAAGGTGAGAAGACCCACCTTAAAGAGGATTCTCCATCTGACTGGCAGCCAGTGCAATTCATGCAATACCGGTGTGATATGACAAAACTTTTGCGCCCAGTCAATAACTGGGCAGCCAAGGGGCTTGCACAGCTGCAGTTCATGAGAAGTCCCCAGTGCCACCCCGAGATAGAGCGCATTACAGTAGTCCAGCCTAGATGTGACTAAAGCATGTATCAAGGTAGGGAGGTCCAGAGCTGGAACAAGGAGCTTAATCCTGGCAATGTTTCTGAGATGGAAAAAAACAGGTTCAAACCACGGAAGCTATTTGAGCCTGTATGGTCAGATTCCTGTCCAGAATCACTCCAAGATTACGCACCCAGGAGGAGGCCTTCAATGACACAGCTCCAAGAACAAGTCCAGTTGCTGAGTCAGAGGCCATCCTATCACACACTCTGTTCGACTCCACCACCAATACCTCCATCTTGTTAGGGTTCAGTCGCAGCCAGCTGGAAGCCATCCAGACATTTATCTCTGTCAGATAGATGTTTAGCATACCCACTGCGTTGGTTGTTCCTGGGGCAAAGGACAGATATAGCTGAATCTCATCGGCATAGCAATGAAAACTCAAGCCATACTTCCTAATGATCCCCCACAGGGGCAGCATGTACACTGCGAACAACATTGGGGCCAATACCAAGCCCTGAGGGACTCCGCAGGGAAGGAGACAGGGTACAGATGAGGAATTACCCATCATAACCCGATGCCTCCTATTGGTAAGAAAGGACTCAAACCAGTTGATAACAGTCACGGTGAGTCCACATAGCTCCCTGAGGTGGATAAGCAGCACACAATTAGTCCACAGTGTCAAATGCTGAAGAGAGAATGAGGAGAACAAGAATTGTCCTGTCTCCTCAATCTCTAGCCCTGAGGAGATCATTCTGCACCCGAACAAGCATAGTTTCTGTGCTATGTCTGGCCCAAAAAGCCGACTGGAAGGGATCATACATCTTGTGAGTCACAAGGTGCTCTTCCAATTGAAGCGCTACCACCTTCTCCACCACTTTCCCTAAAAATGGGAGATTGGAGATTGGATGGTAATTTGCCATGATCGTCGGGTCCAAAGAAGATTTCTTTAAAAGGGGACTCACCAGAGCCTCCTTCAAGGCATCCGGAAAGACTCCTTCAGATAAGGAACACCATACAATCATGGCAAACACCGGGCCAACAGAGTCAATGCATCTCATTAAGAAACGCATTGGCGCTGGGTCCAGTTCACAAAAGGAGTGCTTCAAATTGACTACCACCTTGATAACCTCACTCACTTCCACTGGTCTAAACTCCCCCCAACTCGGCAGAGTGCACTTAGCACACATCTGGCGACCACTGTCAGCTATAATATTGCTGGCTGAGGAAGCCTCCCGCTGGATCAAGGACACCCTGTCCAAGAAAAACCGAGCAAACTCCTCACAATCTTCATTTGAAAAAACCCTCCCAGGCTGCAAGCAGACAGGATGAAGAAGTCTGTTCACAGTCCGGAAGAGTGAAGCTGGTCGGTTCTTCCCGGCAGCAATCTCCCTGGACAGGAACACTGCCTTCTTACGGTTGATTGCCTCCTGATATGCACAATAGTGCATGCGCAGGATCAGTTTGTCTGCCTCCAGGTGGGACCTTCTCCAGTGGCACTCTAGTCTCCGACCCATCTTCTTCATTTCTCTGAGGTCCCCATCAAACCATGGGGACCTCAGATATAAAGTTTTGGGTCATACATGGACAGGTGCGAGGGAGTTGATGGTGTCAGAGAGCACCTTATTATAGGTGTCGACTCCGGCACCAACACCTCCAGTGCATGCCACACCCACACTTGATAATTTAACTGCCGCCAAAAAACCCTCGGGGGTAAGACCCTGCAAAGGGTGACAGCTAATCATCTCAGCAGGGGAAGGGCTTTTGGCGAGAGCCCCAAGCGTGAACTTCACCGTGCAATGATCGGACCAAGAAACATGATCAATCCCGAGATCAGTGATCTCAAGCCCCAGTGAAAACACCAGGTCCAGTATGTGGCTGTCCTGATGGGTGGGTGCAGCAACGACCTGCGTCAATCCTAAGGATGACATAACCTGCAGGAAATCACTGCTGCATCTTTGATCTCTTTCATCCACCCAAACATTGAAATCCCCCAGAAAAACACATCTGGGGGATCCCAATGTTTCATCCGCAATGAACTCGGTGAACTCCTGCAGGAAACTCCCCATCGGGCCAGAAGGACGATAGATAAGAAAAACCCTGCAGCCCGCACCGAGACCACCGTGAATAGCCACACATTCAAAGGAACCTGGAGTTTCCACTGGGTGCACGGCAAAGGTCAGGCTGGATCTAAAGCAGATGGCTACGCCGCCACCCCTGTGATTTACTCTGGGGCAGTGCACTACGGTATACCCGGGAGGGACAGCAGCCTCAAAAATGGGGCATGCATCATCACCCACCCAGGTCTCCATAATGCATACCAGATTGACCGATGAAACCAGTGCAGCAATAATTGCCATCTTATTTCTGATCGATCTGGCATTGCACAGCACTGCCGCCAGAGAATTGGAGGGTGGAGCAGCCCCTCGGGTTGCCTGGCCACATGGTCTGGTGGACTCCCTGGGGATGGGCACCAACCACGTCTGACCTCTCCCAGATGCCTGTCATAGCCTAGGGCACCTCCTGGACCTAACAATCTCTATCTTACCATCACCCATGTATAGATTACGCCACTGCCTGTAATCAGCATGACCCCTCTCAGTCCCTACTTCCCGACAGCGTCTAACCAAAGTATCAGACACAGGGAGAGGGACGGAGGGACATAAATTGTACAGCAGTGAATGGGTATAGGTAATCCTAGCCCCCATAGATCCTCCCACAAAATTCCAAACAATGAACACAAACTACTAGTTAAATACAAAACTAAATAACACTAAAATAACTACCTAACCTACTTAATCCAACAAAACCTGATATATAAAACATAAACACCAACAATATATTTCTAAACACAAATAAATAAATTCAAATTAAAAACTACTTAACAATTTAAAACAGGTCACAGGCCAAACCGTTTTCCCTTCTACAATGGGAGCAGAAATTTCAGTACCGAGTGGTGCTCGCGCCACTCACACACTCACACCACGCTCGTGCTTGCGAGCAGCGCTTCCCTTTTATGCGAGCACTGTCCCCACCCCTTCAGCAGCAATCCCAGCACCTCCTCTCTCACGCCTCTGACCAGATGAGAGGCAATAACGGCACATAGTCTCTCACACTGTGCAGTTCACCCACGAGCAGGGAGCAGTAAAGCTGAGGTATTGCAACTTCAAGGAAGGAGCAGGCAACAGGTGAAACAGCAGCAGTCCAACCATTTAGCTGCATACGAGCGGCATTTACAGCAGCTAGCTAACGTTCCAGCCAGGCAGATAACCTTAGCATATAGCAGGCAGTATATCACACAAAAGGTATTAGGAAAGGTACTAAACCCTCACAGCTATAGGATCAGTTAAAAGCAAGGAGTACAAAAAGGCCCCTTTATAAACAAATCTGCTACCCCGCTATAGGCACAAGAGTCCAAAATATTGTGAAGTCCAAATTTAAAGGATACCTAAACAACATTTTGCCAACAAAATATTCAAATATATGACTTCACAGGTGAGTAAAGGAAATGATGTATTCATTAATGCAAAAATTACATTTATATAATTGACCTAAATGCGGTTCCAAAACATTTCAAAAATGTAAAATCGGCTTTCCAATTTCAAGAACTGCCTTACCTGCTTCCTAATATGGCCACCAATTGTGTTAAGTAATGACGTCATTGGAGCCTGAGAGCTACATGGCTCTTATAATGTTAACTAATTCTTTTTCCCTTTGTATAGAATTGTTGCACCAAAATGGTCAAAACCACGTGCACTAAGTTGATCAGTACACATGCAAAGCTATGGTTCTGTTCATTGTGTTTAGTTTAACATGTTAAAATTGTGTTTTAATCGAAACAACTTAATCTTTGGCAAACCACAATGCAGTACGAATCTTAAATAACCTGATGATCCAGCGGACATGGCAGACCCAGGATGTTACAATGGGGTGCTGGGGTGGTATGCATACTTGGTATGCACTTTTAACATTTTTATTAAGCCTTTATATTGTCTGCTATTCTTTTTTAGCACGTTTTTGACAGAACCTACAAATATGATCAATAGATTTGAATGTAAACATTTGTACAATCAATAAATCAGACTTTAACAACGTGAAATGCAGCAAGCAAATAATTTACAATCGGGGTGGAGGGTGCAGCTGCACCCTTAACCCACCCTTGATCCAACACTCATTTGTAGCAAAATGCTTGTGTAGTCCAATGTCAAAGTTAATACTTCCTTAGAAATCAAAAATATGGTTGTCTTGACTTCGTTTCCCATGGGAAATAATAATAAGAAGAAGTTGAAGAATCAACATTTATATAGCGTTTTTCATACACAGTGTATCCCAAAGCGCTTTACAGGTATGCTAGACTGGTAGTGAAGTGACTGAATGTATAGTGGCAGTCATTTCACACAATAATATTCACATGTAGCATTGGACAATTGCATGAAATGGTTTTATGGGAAGGGGAATGTTGGCCAGGACAACGGGGTCAGGTAGCGATCATGGTGCTGGCAGCCCCAACTCTTACATCTCACAGTGATCTACTCATATTTTTCCCCTTCTGGTTCCCCCTTCCCTGAATATGCCAGTACCTTGCAGGAGTGTTCTTCTCAGTACCCCTCTGGCATTCATTGTTCACTACTTCTCCCCACACCACAAATGGATGAGCTCATCACCTTTCTGCATCATGAATACAGGTAGTACAGTTCCCAAGAGAAGCAGATCTTTCCAGTAAGTCAGGCTGATAGCAGCAGGGAACAAGGGAAAAGATGGGCAATCCTATCCTTAAAAGATTTAGGCTATCTGTGATTAGGCACTATTAAATGATGGGTGTGTCCATCATTATGCACATCATTTAATTGTGCTTAATCATAGGTGGCTTATATCTTATATGGGAAAGAATGCCTGTTTTCACCTTGTGCTCTGCTGCTATCAGCCTGGCTTATCAGAAGATCATGTTTACTATTAATATGTAAAACTAGAATAGGAGACTGTACTAACTACATTCATGATGAAGAAGGGTAGAAAGCTCACCATTTTTTTGATGTCAGGAGCAGGACAGAAGAATGAATGCCAGAGAGGAAGTGAATAGGTCATTCCAGCACAGTATAGCTATATTCAGGTTAGTGAAAGACAGGAAGGTGGATGTTGAGCAGATCATCCTGACATCTGAGATGCGGGTCTGCCAGCACTGTGATTACTACCTGATTGTGGATGAGAGCAGCCAGTGACGACAAATACTCAGAGTGGCAGGTCTGCACCTAAACTGTTACTTTAATTCAGTATAGGGAGATTACCCTTGGGTGAGGGGGGAATGTTAACGTTTATTAGGACATTATTGAGGGAGCTGTGTATAGCTCATTCAAGATCTGGAATGTTGGTAGCCAGCCAACTCGCACTGTGCAGTAGGGCACAGAAAAGTACTGCAGAAGATATGTGGGGAACTGTTCTGCGGGGTTCTGCAGATCACAGACAAAGGAGTAGACTGACACTGGAAGTCGGGTGGATTTGCTCAAGGCATTAGTATACCTCTCCTGCTAATAATATTGTTATCCATAGTAAATGCAGCCTTATGAGGCCATGAACAGCAGTTGTTCTGGTGTGTCTTGATGCTTATTGCTTTGCCTTCCAGGAAGACCTAGCTGTTGGTTAATGAGGTGGGGAAAAAAACAACAACAGGGGGAACTGTACATACTGCCTTCACTGTGTGGAAGGGTGGTGATCCACTCAGTGTTTACTGTGGGAGCAGAAGTCAAACATTGAGAAAGTGGATTGGACAGTGAGCTGGGAGGCATTTTTTAACAGTATCAGCTAATGAAGCATATCGGTATAGGTGTGCACAACTGTCTGAGGTACAAGATTACAATCTGAGGTATGATAATTCTCTTCATAAGACCGCAAGTTGATATGCAGCCCCATGCAGTACCAAGGAATATGACGTGCTTGCTTGAACACATTTGCATTTTTGGTGCATCAGCCCATTGCAACATCTTTATTGCTACAGTCCAAATACAGCACAGCGCCTTTCATGAGCATGAACAAATTTACATGCAATGGTGTCCAGACATAGTTCATCAAGTCTGGTTTGGTGAACATGACATACAGCAATTGCGTTCAGGCAACACCGTGTCTTTGTAGACTGCAGCCATGTTTTTAGGCACCTAAGTGCACTGAAACTGCGCTCTGCTTCACAACTGCTTACTGGTATCACCAACTGTAGTCGCAGAAACTTTTCTAGCTTTGTAAAAAGGCCATGGACATCTAGGGGTAGTGCTTTAAATAGGACTACAGCTTCATTCAAAGAGGTATATGTGTTACTCTGTGCAAACATCTCAAGCTGAACTTTCAGCATTCTGGGATTAAGCTCTGCATATTTTTTAATGCAGTCAATCATTTCCTCCAGCTCACGGTCATTCCCATCACCTTTATGTACTGCAGCAAGAAGGAACTGTTCTAAAGTCGAATACTCAGTCAGCCCTTGCTGATGGAACCTCTCTTCCAGCTGGGCAACTGAGATGTCTACCATCTTAAAGAATTCCATTCTGAAATAATCCTCCACTGTTGCATGACTGTGCTGCTCCCCCTTGCCAGCAAAACAAACTGGGACCCATCATTGCCTTGGTGGTGCAATGGGATCCAACTCCAGCTTCTGGACAAGTTTGTCGGTGTTTCTGATGGCTTGCAGGACAGTATTTTCATTCCTCAGTCTTTGTACTGTAGCTGATCTTTTATGAGGCTCACTTGGGTAAGCTTGCCACCTACTGTGCAGTTTGGATTTTGTAGGCTCCTATTCAGACAAGTCAGTGGTTCCATAACTACCTTGACCAGCAGCAGGCTTACTAATGTGTTGCGCTTGCTGAGCTTCTCTAAGAGACCACTTCCCCTTATTGCAGCATCCCCATTTTCCAATTCCATTTGTTGGAGACTCTCAAGGATTTGCTCATATTGCTGTGACACAGCTTCAACTGCTGCTAGTCTTACAGTCCATCTAGTTGGACATAAGGGTTGCAGTTTCTTGAAGGAGGTAGATGCATTATCAGATGTAGCAATTTGAGAAAAATTTGTTCTGTACTTCAGGGATTCACTGAACAGTTTGCCCAGTTCATTTACACAGTGCAAGGAATTTCTTAATACAGGGCTTGCTACACAGTTCTCTTTCGCCACAAGATTTACGCAGTGAGCACCACAATGCACAAATGTGGCAAGTGACTGACTTTCCTTTATGATAGCCTGTGCACCCCGATAGCATCCCAACATATTTGCAGCGTCACCAAATGCCATACCTCGGAGGAATTCAATTGGCAGAGGAAGTCTTGTGAGGACATCCATTATGACTTTTGCTATTGAGGCTCCGATAGTATCCTGTGGCTTATAAAACCCAATGAACTCCTCCTGGGGCTGCATGTTTCCATCAACGTATCTAAGGCAAATGCTTTCTTGTTCTTTACCTTGGCAGGCAACCTGGGTGTCAGCATGGCTCAGTTGGTAGCACATCTGCCTCTGGACTAGAAGGTCGTGGGTTCTCATCCCACACCGGGATTGGACCTGCACCTAAAAGTTGCTGGCATCTGAGTGCAGTATTGGGGGTGCTGTACTGCTGGGGTGTGCCGTCCTTTGGATGAGACGTTAAACTGAGGTCCCTTCTGCCCATCCTGGTGTTGTCCAGGTGGAAGTAAAAGAACCCAGGCACTTTTCACAAAGAGCAGGGAGCATTCCTGGTGTCCTGGCCAACATTCCCCTTCCCATAAACTGGTTCATGCAATTATCCAGGCTGTGTGTGGGTGATGATGTGCGATATGGCCGCCACCACAGATTCAGTCACTTCACTACCAGTCTAGCATTGCCTGTAAAGCACTTTGGGATACTGTGTATGAAAAGTGCTATATAAATGCTGATTCTTCTTCTTCAGTCTTGTGTTCTGTCAACGATAATGGAATAGTATGATGACTTGTTAATATCCTTCATGACAGAATGGATGATCTCATGACTTATGAGTCCAATTAGTTTATTTTGAATTGCTGGGCTTGTATAGTCCTGCTTTCGTTTAAGCCAAGTTGCTAGGGTCTCATCTTCATTGCTGAGTAGCTTGAGAAGTTCAGCAAAGTTTCCCTCATCAAGCTGATGACCTCGAATTGCCAATCCCTGTCTTCCCAAGTAACGCAAAGTGGCTATTAACTTAAACAAGCACTTGTGAGACACATCTTGTGAGATCTTTTTCTGTTCCACTAGAGCAGAATCAATGCTTTGACCACGGGATACATGAGCCATCTTCCAAAGGGCATGTTGTTGTGTTTCTGAGCTCTGATGAGCAATAAACTTCGTCCATGCTTTCCTCCAGCTGGTGAAGCCTATTGTGGTAAATACTGGTTCTCACCCTTTTGACTGCTCAAGCATCCCCATTTGTTCACACTTTGTGCAACAAAAGCAGAGCACAGCTTTCAACTCAGGACTGTAGTGCAGCCATGAAAATTCCCTGTACCATGATTCCTGGAATTGGAGTTGTTTGTTTCCACAGTCCTGCTTTGGTATTTCCTCAGATGGTGGTTGGTACGGCCGATCCATATCACGAGTTGTCATCTCCATTCTAGGCACTGTTTCTGCAACAGATGGTGATTATGGTTGGGGTGGCTGATCCAGAGGCACTGTTTGGATCTCCAGTACAGGAACTGTGCTGTCGACAGTACGAAGGGATGAACTTGTACTTGGTAGCTGTTCTCCTTTGTTAACATTAGCGTTGAAGCTCTGATCTAGCTCCTCATACACTGCAGTACATATTTCTTCAGTCGGGATCATCTGTGTGGATGAAGGCACAGCATCCACAGTATATGAGGTTTCTTCTTGAAGAACATGGCAATTGAAGGTTGGTCTCTCTGACGTTTCATGTTATGAGATCTGCAGTTAACCCTGATCTGTGAAAAATGAACAACTGTTACAGATTCTTCTTCATTAAAGGAAAACTCCTGAGACTGTGGGTTCCCACACCCAAAAAGCGAACCCTCCGGTTTAGCTTTTAGCAGCACAAGTGGAATTTTCTCGAGCCGCAACTTGGTATATTTTAATTTTAAAAAGTACGGAATCCAGAAGTCCAGAGGATACAGGGGGTGCTCCATTTTCTGCAAAGGTGTGGTGACACACCATATGCTTCAACACTTTTGTATTGAAGCATGTGGTGCATGCCACACCTTTGCAGAAAATGGAGCACCCTGCATCCAGACTCCGGATTCCATACTTTTAAAATTAAAATATACCAGTTCTCTCTCGTAAGCTGGTCTCCAGGCTTCCCTACTCCTGGGCTGTACCTCCTGATGCTGATCCACAGGCAGGAATCAGACCTCTGCAGCAGGGGACATCCAGGCCTCCACTTCCTGTTCTCCTCAGTTTACTTCCTGCCTCCAGTCTAGCAGGTACTCTGCAAGCAGTGCTCTGTCCTCTTGGCAGAGCTGAAGACAGAAGACTGTAAGTCCATCAATTTCTTTTATTTCAGGCATTGTAGCTTTTTCTCAGCACTCCTGCATGGACCCCAGTCTCAGCTTTGCAAGCTGTACAGACTGGCCCCATTTCAACACGGCCTCATTTTTCCCGTGATTTTGGACTGGGCCGTCTGCTTCAGGAGCTGGAATCTGGCCAGTAGAGATTTGGGGCTAAAAATCAGCACCAGAATATTTGGGGGCAGAAAATCAACACCGGAGGGCTTATCCAGGACATTCCCTCACAAAGGGCAGCCCCGAATGTTTCCGTCGATGGCTGATGCATTGGACTCCTCAGCCACTTGTCGACTGTTAGTCGCTCCTCGTGCATTCATCGGTTGGCGCTCTGGGATCCCCAGCTGATCATCCACAGGGCCTGCTCCCCTGACACAGCTCAGAGGCTCGGAGGCTTCTAAAAGAGCAATTCCTCAATGAGGTTGCACTGGTTCCAACTGACAGTCTGACAACATGGGTATACATCGACCACCAGGGCGGCACAAGAAGCCCAAAAACGCTAAAAGATTCCCCTCTTCTTTTCAGTGGGGCGAGCACTACTGAAAGATGTATATTGCTGGACAGGAAAATGACACAGCAGTCTGGCTCAATTCTCAAGGTTGTTCTTCCAGGGGAATGGGAGTTGGAGGACATTGCCTTCCACACTCCAACAGAACAGGGTGGCAATCCTCAGACAGATCTTTCGCCTGTGGGCGGAATTCAAAGGTACAGCAATTCTGCTCCCTGGCCATGGACAAACCAGTGGTGGCTCAAGATGCCTTCTCCCTAAACCGGGATCAGTTCAGCCTCCTGTTTGCCTTCATCCAACACCGCTTCTATCAAGACTCCTCCACAAGTGACCTTGGACAGGGCAGTCATGATTCTAGGGGGTTCCTTATGGCCAGTTCACACATGGGTTTCCGACTATCATTCATCTTTCGAGGTGACCACCTCTAACCTTTAGTTTCAGCCCAGACCTTCTCCTTTAAGGGCCGGTCTGCATCTCTATTTGAACAACTTGTGTCTTGGGGCCTGAAGATTGAGCAGGAAAAGGTTCAGTTCTGCACCCAGTTTTAACAACTGGCCTCTCTCTAGGCTGGGAAAGTGACTGGAAAAACTTTCAAGGAGCTATGCAGTACAGCTCCTGTTATTGACATGGTGGGGAGCTCATATGCCTCTTCTTCCTCCAAAATGCATTATCGAATCCGGAGGAACTTTTGATTCTGGCTCCATTCCAGACACATACAGAACGACACAATATAATCACCTGTACTACTGCAGTTCCTTTAAGACAGATGGACAAAGGACTCCAAAAAGCCACCTTACAAATTAGAGTTTCTGCACTGGGGGCACACTTTATGGAACTGGGGAATTGTTGGGCTCATATCCCCATGTCTGGTACTTCTACAGGCAGCAGCATTAAGACATCTTCAATTCACCTAAGCTATCACCTTGGAGTCTTGATATGGTGCTCAGGGCCATGAACAAGGCCTCCTTTAGAGCCTCTCATGCCATCCATCGTGCATCTCAAAATAAAGGTTACCTCTTTTTTCTCAAAGCTATTACTCCTGCTAGGAGTTTCAGCAAACTAAAAGCGTTGCTGGCCTAAGAGCTGTACACTAGTTCATCAGGCTAGAACAGTTCCACTTTTTATTTGCCAAAGTTATGTCCTCCCTCTATTACAATCAAGGGTTCATTCTTCCTCCTTCTGCCCACTCTCTAAAAGCAACAAGGACGGAAAGTGGCATACACTAGACCTGGGAAGGGAGAAAAATGGACATTAAGAGAGAGGAAGCTATTCGCAAAACTTCAGCTGTGTTCATGCCAGCTAAAGAGGAAAAAGATGGGGCAGCAAGGATTCAATAGGCTCTATAGCCAAATGGATTCTATCCATCACCTCTACAGCATATGATCAGGCCAGAGTAACTTGCCTGACCCAGTGAGAGTCCATGGCCCCCTTTGTGGGCATAATTCCGAGAAGCATCGACAGCACACTCACACTAAATGGCATTTTGATGAGATGGGTGCTGTATAGGAGAATGGCGTGAACTTTGTGGTCAAAGAGTCCAAGGCAAACCTTGATGCCTCTCACTGGCTGCAGGGTGTGGGTGGGGGTGGAATGGTATCAGCATTACAGGTGACAATCCCAAGTCACACCCCTGATGCCTGTCCTTCTCTACATCTGGAGTGAAAATATTAAAAAAATGGTGAAGTCATGAGCATGTGTAGAAACTGTGCAATGCACACCCGTAATGTGGGGGTGTGGGAAGGTGGATGTGCATAGGGTGGGCGCAGGTTGGGGGGGGCAAGACAATCAACGAGTGACCAAGTAGCACATCCGCCTCTGGACCAGAAGGCCGTGGGTTCTCATACCACACCGGGATTGGACTTGCACCTAAAAATCGCTGGCATCCCAGTGCAGTATTGGGGGGGTGCTGTACTGCTGGGGTGTGCCGTCCTTTGGATGAGACGTTAAACCGAGGTCCCTTCTGCCCATCCTGGTGTTGTCCTGGTGGAAGTAAAAGAACCACGGGCACTCTTCACAAAAGAGTAGGGAACATTCCCTTTGTCCTGTCCAACATTCCCCTTCCCATAAACCAGTTCATGCAATTATCCAGGCTGTGTGTGGGGTGATGATGTGTGATATGGCCGCCACCACTCATTCAGTCACTTCACTACCAGTTTAGCATTGCTTGTAAAGTGCTTTGGATGTATGAAAAGCACTATATAAATGCTGAAACAAACAAAAACAAACATGGTGGCATGATTTAGTGAGTGCCGGGCAGCGGCGTCACCGGCAGTTGAATTCAGAGCCGGGACATGGTGTGCCATACATGGCTCCATTTTGGAAAAAACAATTAATTTTTTTTCTAATTTTAAAACTAAGCAGTGCTGAGAAGTTAAAGTTAGAAGCTGGATCGGATGGAGCAGGAGTGGCAGTGGGGGGATCGGGAGTGAGCAGGAGCACCAGGAGGAATGGACCAGCACCCACAGCAAGTAATTTCAGTAAAATAATGAGAAACAAAACAAAAAAAAACATATGCTATATAAAACAGTGGATGGCTGAACATCCACAACAAAGGCTGCGTTTCCATCTCGAGGTCTCTATGATGTCATCAACTCCCTCGATGGAAACACAGCCTTGTTGTGTATGTCCATCCATCCAGTATTCTATATATAGTGTATAGTGGAATGCTGTTATGCATGAAATTCCATGCCTGGGATATGCTTGTTCTGCTGCAGTAGTGATGTCATTATGTTGTTCTGCTGCAGCAGTGATGTCACTACTGCAGTAGAACCACGAGGTCAGAGGGAATCAGAACCCCTCTGTGGCAGAACACACTGGTTGTGTATAGTTGCCATCCAGTATTCTCTATGTTTATCATCCTGATGTCCTAACATTTCCAACTGCCTCCCAAGTCTCTCCTTGATAAATCCCTCTATTACTTTACCTACCACAGATGTCAGACTGATGTGCCCATAATTGCCCATCTACTCCCGAGACCCCAACCTAGGCTCATGTCCCTCCCTCCCTCCTTCCTTTCCTTTGAATCAGGCTCCATCCTCCATCACTGTCCCCCCTCTGCCTATTGACCAAATCCTCCCTGTCCACTTGCACCCTCCCACCCTCCTCATCCACGTCATCTCCCAGGTATAGTATGGTGAAATGGTCTGCAAGCTTGATGCTCACACCCATATTGCTCTCTCCTACTTCCCCCTCCCTCATCTGTTCCCTCTGAGCAGCCTCCCTGCGGCATACTTCATGTATGATGCCAACTTTGCTCCCCACACCTCCAAAGTTACCATATGATCCACCTATCTTCTGGGATATGTCCCTTTTGCCTTGTCCTGTTGTACCCTGTGGAATACCATTTTGACATCCTCCAAACCTCCATGCCTAGTTTAATATTATGGCTGCCCCACACTCCTTACACCCAATTGCCCTTCCGAAGATGCCTGATCTGGATTCCCCCAAGCCCCCCCTCATTTTGGGTGTGAACCCCTACTATCACAATACATAGTCAAACTTACAGAGCCCCCCACCAACAATTAATATACCACACACACACACACACACACACACACACACACACACAATCTCCAGCAACACAATATACAAATCTTACGCCCTTCCTCCTCGGTCCTACACAAATCTGAGCTTCTTATTGCTCAGTCTCAGCTAGTCACACTGTGCACTACCCAAAGGATCCACCTCCACAGACCATTTAATAGAGGTCGGGGCTGGGGTGGTTGGTGTGGACACAATTACAGCTCTTCCCTGAGTTTGTGAGGGATGGGCCAGACTTATAGCCCAGACTTAGATTTAAAACTTGGCACCCTCACAGCTGATTGGTCCTCCAGCAGCAGACCGCAACCTCCAACCCTGGCCCGTTGCCGACTGCAGCCACTGGGACGTTCTCTCTGATGCCTTCCTCAATCACTACTCTCCCGAAAACCCTGGCCCACTGCTGACTGCAGCTGTCGGGATGACCCGTGTATCCAGAGCCCCCTGGACTGTGTCCAAAATTATGTAATTTAGAAGTTATAAAATTATAAATTATGACATTTAGAAGTTAGACTTAGCACAGCCCTAGGACCTCTCTCACACAACCTGGAGTACAGTAAATATAAATGTTTGGTTTGTACCTTAACCTCCCTGACATCTAAGCCGTTTGAGACAGGTTATTTCTTCCATGCTAGAGGTAATGCCTTTATGATGCATAAATTAGTATTGGAGACTTGATTAGTGTCCTTTTGCTTCTCAAACTGAAAACTGATTAGCAATCAGACGCTTTCGATTAGCAGTTTTCTAAAATGGGTACTTTTACTTAAAAGCATGGAATTAATTACTTATTATTGTATGTATATATATTGATAAAATACACCATTGTAGATATACTGTAGTTCTGATACTGAATTTGCCATTTTGACCATTCGGGAATGGGCATGGTCCGCTGGAGGTCGGCAGGGGAGGAGAAGGATCAAGCATCCAGAGGACTGCTCTCCTTCTCTGGGAGGGTAGAGGAGATGGGTCTGGTGCCACTTGCCCACTGGTGGAGGCTGAGAGGCACGAAGTTGTGCCGTAATATGGGTGGAGCTGGAACAGATGCTTGCTGTTAGCATCATTGCATGTTCCCAGCTTCAGGGGAATATAGCATCAGAAAATCCACTGGCACCCATGTATAAGCCGGGGCTTGGTGACCTGACCCTCCAGACACATTCAGTTCTGCCTCAGCAGCCGCACTCGAGGGGGGGGCATCCCCCAGGTGAGGGTGCGGGTCCCAGAACCAGAGCGAGCCCATTTGTGGGGCTAGGGGTACTGGCAGGCAAAAATATAAAAAAAAATGAAAAAGAAAATATGGGTTCAAAATATTTTAAAATTACAAAGTTAGCCGATCCAGTGGCATGGAGGGTTGAGGAGCCGTACGCCACACCTCACGCCATGCCGGTGACCTGTGTTTGGGAATCAGCAAGGGGTCCTGGGGGTTGGCAGGGGAGAAGACTGATTACAGTCACTGGTTCCAGCAGCAAGATATGTCTTTGATAGGGAGAGCGGGTCTTGAACCTGGGTCCTGGCCTCATGAATCAGGGACAAGGATTAAAAAAAATCAGGGACAAAGACCCCAAATGGAGGGACTTATCTTAAAAATTGATGCTATTCACTCAGAAGGGCAATAGAATGAAATGATTTGTGTTAAGTTGCATTTTATGAAGAAGAACAAGTATTACTTTAATGGTTGACATTATTTTGTGCTTTTAATCCCCACTGTTCTATCACAAAAACACAAATTTCATGAGGGACAGAGGAAAATTTTGAGGCAAAATCAGGAACGTCCCTGAAAATCAGGGACAATTGAGAGGTATGCATCTGGGGACTTGCATATTGCTAATTTTGCACATGGCCACTTCATGAAATACAGCACTTTTTAAAGAAATAAAACTGGTTCGAGCGTCATTTACTCCGAGTGATGGGTGCTAGATTTGGGTGATGGACTGTCTGATTTTTATCTCTGTATCACCAGTCACATTGCAGCCTTTACTCCTCTATTTGAGAACCTTACATACTCCTTGTCAGCCAAATCACTGTCCACCTGCCTCCCAGTTTACACCCAGTCCCCCCGACCCCTCACCATTCATTAAAGGGAAACTCTGGTAAGGCTACAAAATGCAGCAACTAGTGCAGAAACACCCAGTTAGGGCTTTTGACATAAAAAGAGTTTTCTTTTACCTGCTGCTTTTCTGTTTTAATCAAAAAGACCCACTCCTTGCTTAATGGTGACAGAACCACGGACGACCATTTCATGCTCCACGTGCTGCTTCCAGCATGCAGAGTATGCTAATGAGGTCTAGTAGCTAACACTGTGGTTTTTGCAAGAACCCCCCCAACTTTCTCTGCTGTCACTGTCTGGTTGCCTTGCATCACCACAGGAGGCACATGTGCTCCCCGTCCAGTCCCACTAGCATACCACTCAACTGTCACACATTACGAGTTACGTCACTCATTTTACCCCTCAGAAATCCTCTGCTCCACATGAAGAAGGGGATATTCCATTTTTCCCACTGAGACTTTAAAGCATAAATTAATAATTATCTATTATGCTCTGGTAGTTATCAGCAAATATTATTAGTGCACTGGCAGCAATAAATGGGCTGCACACACTGCAAAACTGGTGTGGGCTGGGCTGGGTTGAAATCACATCCAATATCAAATGTGACATGCAAAAGGACCGTTTATTCATTTTAAAGTGACTCACAGACAGTTTGTTGACAGCTCGATGGTCACAATGCAAATTAAATGACACTCTTGTCTCGAATCGACTACTCCTGCCTCACAAAAGCACGCATGGGACGCCACGGGAGCCAGTCTTCTGCCAGCTCCTCCTCAGACCTCACGATTGGTTAGGAGGAGAGAATACTTTTTTTTTACTAGCCGGGTGGTCACACGCTACTTGGTGAGCACAAGTCCCAAGTCGTCAAGAGAGAATTCAGTGTATTTTGTGTTCTCAGCAGCGGGCTCCTCTTCTTTCCACAGTGGGGGCGGTGGCAGTGCCAACAACAAAAAAAAAAACAAATAGCTCGAGACCACCCACACAAGCAGCAGTGCCAGTGACTTGTATTATGAACACGGCTGATTTAAATTAAATAAATATGTTGGGGGGTACAAATGGAATAAAAAGAGGCGATGCCGAAAGTTGGGGACTTGTGCCCCCATCCCCCCTATAATTACGCCCCTGCTAGTTCACCTACAGGCCTCAGGCCTTAGAACCTTGTCCCTGAAAGTCCACCTGGCAGCCATTTCAGCCTACACTTCAGCCAGAAGGAAATCAGAGCTGCAAGCTCTATACACTGAACTAAACTACATTATTTCCCATAGGGATAAAGTAGTTCTCAGGACCAACAGGAACTTTCTTCCCAAGGTGGTGTCTGAATTTCACCTGAATCAATCTATGACACTTCCTGTCTTTTTCACAGACAAATCCACTCCTGGTGAGTGCAGGCTTCACAGCCTGGATGTGAAGAGGGCATGGACCTATTACCTGGTGCACACCAAGCAGCTCAGATCTTCTTACATCCAGCTATTCCTCAACTATGGTGAGGTGGGCAAAGCCAAGCCAGCCCCTAAGAAGGCAATCTCTCACTGGATAGTCTCTTGCATCCAGTTCTGTTACAGTAAGGCTGGCAGACAGCCACATCAAGGCCTCAGATCCCACTCCACTAGGGGCACTGCAGTCTCAATGGCAGCAACAAGGGACATGTCCTTGCTTGACATCTGCAAAGCAGCTACTTGGAAGACTGTACACACCTTCACAAAGTACTACTGCTTGGATGTACAGTCCAGATCAGATGCCAGATTTGGCACTGCAATCCTGCAGAACCTGTTCCCTAAGCAGGTTCTGTTCCCTCCTCCCAACTACACTGCTTTGTAGTCTGCATTAGTCAAGCATACTGAGAGATTCCTGGGAGTGAGAAGAAGAAATTACTTACCACAGTAATGTTTCTTCCAGGGGATCCCTCAGTATGTTTGACCTCCCACCCACATCCTCCCTTCAGATAACCTTACTGTTAACCGTTCTACAGTCCTGATCACAGGCCAAATTTCTTACTGAGGGGCATAATCTGTGTGATGTGCATGGTTAAGCATATTGTATATAGTTCTCCTATAGGTGTTTTTTTTTCCTATAGTTCTGGAATAGGATTAGGGATTGGGACCTTTTGACCCACAGGCTTCGAAATGAATCTGACTCACTAGCAGCAGCACCTACAATCAGCAGTTTTCAACTCAGCCATTATTAGCTCTCTGCTTCTGGGGCAGCTGAACCCAGCTGGCAATACTGTTTAGTCAAGCATACTGAGGGATCCCCCTAGGAGAAACAATATGACTATGGTATTTTTTTTCTTTCTGCTGACTACCCATTTGCATTCTTTCTGGCCTTTAAGGTTTTCTTTTTTTTATATTGTGATGTAAGTCTGGAATTTTAATATCACAATAATATAACACATAAATTAAAACCCAGCCCACACTTTAATTCTGTGTTTAGATGGTTACTTCTCTGCATCGTTTCTTGAATTACAATGTTTCACTTAAAAAAATGAGTGGAATTCTGTAATAGTGATGTGTCTCCTGGAGGATACTTTGTGACCTCTCATTCCTTATGTTCTGATCATAAGGTCTAGCTAATGACTCGCATTGAACCAGTAAGGAAACATGCAGGGACTCCAGTGAAGATGTTGAATAGGGTGAGGGAGGAGGGCAAGGGTTCACATCAGTATATATCACCACATATATACAGTATATATAGATATATATATGGATGATGCCATATATCAGATAGAGTAGGTATATTGACTTGTAACTGATACACTCTGTGGTCATGTTTACAACCAGCAGCTATTATAACCAGTCAAGTGATATGTGTTTTGATAGAAAAAAAAGCTTAATTAAGAGAAGTTATTGTGTAAACTTTACTAAATGTGGCAGTGCAACACATTGAAGAATGTGAGAAATTTGTCAGAAATATGGAAGATTTGCTGGTAAATAGTAAGAGCAAGGGCACCCAACTATGACCATTACTAATGTGCAAGAGTGGTGACATTTCAGTGACAATGTCATTAGGGTATACGCATGATCAGTGTCCTAAGGATAAGCTTCTCTCCCCGATCACCTAGTACAACATGATGCCTAAAAAAATTAATAAATGAATGACACTGTACATGGCATGCCTTCATCCCCAATTTTATGCATCTTTTTTTTTTTTTTTGCTAACTATGTTTCTCACTGGCACTAGGGCATCTCTCCAGGGTACCATCTCAACAGTGCCTATACTCCCAGACTAAGACCTCCCCTCCTGGCCCCACAGCTCATCCAGCCCCCCAGATCACCCTCCGGGGGAGGGCCAACCCTCCCTTGGTGGCTTTTCTGCAATTAGAGGGACTTACCGCTGGGCTGGGTATGCAGTCGGAAGAACCATCGGGGCAGGTCCAGTGACAGGATGTGGGCATGTCTCTGGGGCCCCATTCACCTCCACTGGATGCCAGGGTTTTTCCGCTGTATTGCTCCCCCAGAGTGCAGACGTACCATGACATCAGCACACCTAGCATGCAGACATCTGCCGCCACTCTATCCCCCGATGTTACATCTAGCCTTGCTACCTGCAGGGTCATCTGGTCACCACCAGGTGCCACTATGGAGTCAGGCATACCCATGTACCCACCCCAAGAAAGGAGAGCTGTCCTCCTGATGCTCAATCCCTTCTCTCCTCTGCTGACCCCCAATGACTCTGAGTCTGTTCCTGAACCCAGTGGCATGGTGTGAGCAGTGGTGTCCAATGCCACAATCCTCAGCACCACCGGGCTGGCTTGTAACTTTATTCATCTTGATGTGAATTCAATAAATCTACCACTGAAACATTGTAATCACATTTTCTATAAGAAATGCAGAGTTTTATTTATTGTACCTTTCACTAGTAACATAATAATAGATAACATAGAGAGGAAGTATTTTCCAGATAAGTGTTTTTATTTGTACATCACCTCAAGTAAATAACCAAAAAGCAAAAACTGAAGTGTGTTACAATGGCAGTGCATGCACAGCCATGTAGAATGTGTGTGTGATCATGGCAAGTGGACAACAACTCATGGTGAGCTTGTAGATATATATGTGATGCCATCCTGACAGAAAGCAGGTTGAAATGTAAACAAACCTATGGAGACGGTTGTGGCGATTTGGCCACCTGAGTCATATTGCTGTCATATTTCTCTAAAAGTTTTATGTTTAAATTCCCAAAAAGGCCAGGATATCAGGTTTACCAGAAGGATGCCCACGTATTTATAAAAGGGTACTTGTAAAGAGAGACTATATATTGCAAATGTCTGACATTCCTCTTTGCCTAAGACAAGGCTTGCTAGAGATGAATGGGCTGAATTTCAATGGGGAATTGAAAATTTCCTGGAAGCCATCTCCTCCACTAATAACTTGTCACATTTCAAAGGGGGAAATGGTATTTCCTAGTAAACTGATCAAAGGAGATAAGTTCAGAAGGACAGGATATAGGAGAAACTATATCGCTGTCATAAACTTTTACACTTCAAGGAAAAAATACTTTAAGAACAGAATCTGGAAGTCTATTGTGAATACACTTCAAGTGTCATAATTCATCTCCATTTAAAGAGGTCAGGGGATACTGTATTAGGCCAGCCAGAAAGTTGATGTGGTGAGGAAATCTAAATAAAATTTTGGGAAAAAGCAAGAGAGACCCCTGCTGGCCTAAAGATAAGGCCACTAGCTAATTTAAATGACAGTTTTTACAGACTGCAGGACCAGGGGTATTTAAGGCCCCTCAAAACAGAAACTCAGGACATTTTGCAGAAGACACTTTTCCTGATACACATAGCCAGATTGCCAAGCATACACTGAGGACCAGTGGCTACAAGAACTGGGACTTTGCAGACTTCATTTATTTTTTGGACTTTTGATTCTCCACAGACAAGGTAGAAACTAGACAGTTACGTTTCACAGTGCATTTTGTATGTATTTTGTCCAACTTTTTCTTTGTTATTCTGTAACCAAATTTCTGAGTCTTCTGTTTGTAAGTCTTGTATGGTAATTATTTAATAACTAGTAAAAGCACTTGCTTTTAAAAAAATAACTGACTGGAAGTAATTTTGTTGTGTGTGTGAAGGTGGGAAGATTTATTCAATCTGTGGCAACCTGTTTAATGCTAAGGTGCCACCATCGCTATCAAAGACTAGGATTCTGAAAGGGAATCTGGGTGCCTAACTAGGGGAAATACACAGGGTCTTGGGAGGGGTATGTACAGTTTGAACTAGGTTTCTGCACCACCTGTGGGAGAAGACACAATCAGGGTTACAAGGACAGCTCCGAAGAGCTTGTAATGCCTCGGTCCTTCCCCCAGTGCAGCAACCAAGGAGGGTTCTTACCTGGTTACAGACTTGAGACTGTATTTTACCCTTACAGAGATTAGAGAGGAAGCCTTGGGCCCACGTGGTGAGTGTTCAGTTGTGAACTCAGCAAGCACTCTAGAAGGACACGGGGAGGGTATTTCTGTTCCCCCTGTCACAGATTGCACTTAGGGGTGGACATTGTGAGCTCAATGAACCCAGCCCCCAGGAGTGGATTTGTGCCAATCGTGTGATAGCACCAATGCATCACTGATTTATTTTAATTATAAACTTACATTGCACTCTTCATTTTAATAAAAAAAAAACTCATAGTGACATTCTACTAAATTCACTCCAATATGGGGGAAAAAAGATATTGTAAAAAATGAATGTAAAGGAAAGTTGACAGTGTCCCTGAAAGAAATAGCAGCTTAGTGATCAAATTTTCACACCACAGTCTGCACAAACATTCAACTAAAAGCACAGACTCGGCAAAAGTCAAATTAGAAGGAGCATCTGAATACTGTACTGACAGACACCCAGTGAGCAGCACAAATCACATAAAACTCTATGCTATGTGATCAAGTTTCACCATTCATTACTGCTGGGTATAAGCCAGAGATGCAGGACCCTGCAGGCGCATATAGCTTTAAGACTTTTGAAGAGGGGAGCTGACTTTGGAGTCGGTGCCATCCTCAAGGCCGGCACATAACATGGCTCTTGCGGGTTGGTCTGTACCCAATGCTGGCTCCCCAGCCTCCTCAGTTCTGCTTTTCCCACCATTGAGGCAGTATCTCATGGGGGCTTCAAGCAAAGCCTGCTGTGTCAGTTCTGCTGCCACCGATTTTCCACTTGACACCGCGTCTTCATTTCAGCTCTGAATTTTCAGTTCTGCTTTTTTCTTTTATTTTCTAGAGTGCGACATGAATTGCCGTTGCTATTTTTTTTTTGTTCCATTTTTCGGTCATATCTGGTTCAGGGCGTAAAAAGTCCAGGAAGTCTAAAGTGGGGCTTGTCCCCATGTGTCAGTGCTCCATTTGGCAAGCCCATGACTGTGTTAGACCATCATGATTGTTGTTTGGCCTGCCTGGGTCCAAACCATTATATGGATTCATGCGATGCCTGTTCCTCGATAGACCTCCATATCCTCCATATCCTACAACTCTGCACGTTGAAGATGGGACAACAATCACCCAACTTCAGAGGATGGCATCACATTCAGGATGCCAGAGTTAAATCTCTAGGCCCTTCCCCTGGGCCCCTGCCTGGTACTATACATATCAAGGGAGACCAGGCCTCTGCTGCTCCTTGTCTTGCTGGGATGGGAGGCCTGCACAAGGGGTTGGTGGGACAGTCGGCCTCCTCTTAGGCATTGGCTGAGCACCCCTCACAGTCTGTTTCCACCTTCATAGTGTCATAGTAGCACAGTAATGTGTCAGCAGAAAAGGACCATCCTGGCCCATCTAGTCTGCCCCTTTCCAACTCGTCTCTAATTCACACCACTGCCCAAGGATCTTTTATTCTGCCCACTAATCAACCCATTATGTCTATCCCATGCCCTCTTAAATCCCTCCACTATTTTGGCACCTACCACCTCCTCAGGTAATCTGTTCTAGGATTCATCTACCCTCTCAGTGAAAGAACACCCCCTTACATTGCTTTCAAATCTTCCTCTCTCCAATCTTAGACTATTACCCTTGTTGTAGCTCTGACTTTCCTTTTAAATAAGCTGCCTTCCCTCACTCTATTTCTATCCTTCACATACTTAAAAGTCTCTCTTATATCACCTCTCTCCCTTCTAATCTCCACCGGGTATAGATTCAGTTCTCTCCATCTTGTCTCATATGGCTTATCTTTCATACCCTGCACCATCCCAGTTGCCCTTCTCTGAACCTTTTCTATTCCATCCTATATCCTTTCATAAGTGAGGCCTCCAGAACTGTACCCAGTACTCTAGGTGTGGTCTGACCACGGTTTTATATAAAGGCATCAGTGACTCCCTCTTCCTATTTGTAATGTCCCTTCCTATGCATGCCATCATTTCATTAGCCTTGCTCATCTCCTTGCTGCATTGGTCACCTACCCTAAGGTTGTTCTAGATTCTGATCCCCAGATCCCTTTCCTGTTCTGTTTGATTTATCTGTTCCACCCCTACTGAGTACTCAGCTTGTAGATTTTTATGCCCCACATGCATCACTACACACTTCTGTGCATTGAACTTCAGCTGCCATGTGTCCAACCACTTTTCCAGAATATTCAGATCCCTCCTCATGATCCCAACTCCTCCTACTATGTCTACCCTATTACATAACTTTGCATCATCTGTAAACAAACACACCTTCCCTTCAAGTCCCTTTGCTATATCACTGAAATACAGTATATGTTAAAATAATCGGTCCCAGTACTGACCCTTGAGGAACACTGCTCATTACCCCATCACCCCAGAAGGTACCCCATTTACCACTACCCTTTGACTTCTATCCTTCAGCCAGTTTTCCACCCATCTAGTTATATTCTGTCCCATCCCCAGGCTTTCCAGCTTATTTACCAGTCTATGTGAGGTACACAGTCAAAGGCCTTACTGAAGTCCAGGTAGGACACAGCCACTGCCCCCGTTGATCAACCACCTTTGTCACTCAATCAAAATATTTGATCAGCTTCATCTGGCAAGCTCTCCCACTAGTGAAGTCATGTTGATTGTCATCTAACAGTTTATTGTCCATTAAGTATTTCATCACTCTATCCTTTATGAACACCTCCCTCACCTTTCCCACCACCAATGTGAGGCTGACAGGGTGGTAATTCCCCACCTCCTCCCTGCTACCACCTTTAAGAAGTGGCACCATGTCCACCATCCTCCTGTCACTTGAACCCCCCCGTATCCAAGGACAAGTTAAATAACTTCACCAGAGGTGCCGCCAGCTCATCCCTCAACTCCATGCAAACCCTTGGATGCAAATCATCTGGCCCCATTGCCTTGTCTACCCTTAACTTTCCTAATTCTTCCTTTACTCTGTTCACACTGAATGGGCTTTGATCTACCCCACATTCTTCTCCTCCCTTCCTCTATAACTCAGGTCCCTTCTCATCCCCTTCCACTGTGAATACAGACCAAAAATAACAATTTAGAACCTCAGCCTTCTTGAAGTCACCCTCAACCTTTATTCCCCCCCATCCTCACAATCCCTTGTCTTGTCCTCCTCTTCTCCCCAACATATCTAAAGAAGGTTTTATCTCCTCATTTGGTGTTTTTAGCAATTCTCTCCACTTTATCTGCTTTTGCTCTCCTGATCAATTTCCCTGCCTGTCTCAGTTTCTTCTTATAATTAACTCTGTCTTTCTCACTCTGAGTTTTCTTGCATCTTCTGAATGGTACCCTTATGATTAGCTGAGACTCACTATCCTGATACTGACCTGCCCATGCAGTATTGCCTGATAGGTTCAGTATCCAGATAGTGAGTATCCCGGCAGTAGGAAACCCGACAGACGTTTACAAGGGTAAGGTAGCGGATGTGATGCCTTGCTACCTTACCCCTGTTGATGGGCTTTAAATACTGGAGGAATCAGGAGGCTGGCTGAGCTACCCTGGTGGTGTTGAGGGCTAAACCACTGGCAGTTCAGCCAGCATGCTCTGGGAGATGCAGATTCTATCCCTTGCTGTGTCTGGTAACATTTTAGAATTTTATACCACTGTAACTAATTTTTTGTAACTCCAAGGTCTGCTCCCCCTTGGAGTTAGTTATTTTAGTTACGGTGGGTCTGTGGGGTCAGAGCCCCCATATTGCCTTTGTCTTTTTCAGTAAGATGCTTGACATTGTATTGTCGGGCATCTGATTGATTCGAAAGCATGGATTTCGGGCCAGTGGGGTCGGTATCCAGAGACTCAGGATATTGACTTTAGTGAAACAATAGAATATCCTTCTGAACGCTGTCTTTCTATCCCTTATTGCTCCTACAACATCCTTGTTAAACTAAAGTGGACGCCTTCTCTTTTTGCTTTTTTTCTACCCTCATTATGCATAGTTCAGTAGATTTTAGTAATGCCCCCTTAATACATCTCCACAATTCCCCTACATCCACTATCCTTTTCTTGTATTTCATTTCCCCCCTGAAAATCTCCCTCATTCTTTCAAAGTCTGCCCGTCTGAAGTTCAGAACTTTTGTAATAGTCCTGTTTGTTATCCTCCATTCGTATCCTGAAACTCGCTGTGTTATGACACTATTACCTAGGCAGCATCCCACCTCCACCCAACACTATCCCCATTTGTGAGTGCTACATCCAGTATATCCCCCCATAGGCTCCTTAACCAGTTGTTGTAAAAAAAGATCCCTGCAGAGCTTCAAGTAGCTCCCTGCTCCTAGCAGATATTGCCTTTGGAATTTCCCATTCTACATTTGGCAAATTAAGGTCCCCAAGTAGTACGAACTCCCCTTTTACTGATATCCTTTGAATCACCTGTATCATTTGCCTGTCTGCCTCTTCCTTCTGATTAGTCAGCCTATATATCACACCTAGTCTTAATATCGCACCAGGCCTTTTCTCTGTGACACACAGGATTTCTGACTCATCTTTTTCATCTTGTCCTTCAGTTGTTTTAATGGACTCCTTGACATACAACACCACATGTCCCCCCTTCCTACCTGCCCTATCCCTTCTGAAAAGCCTGTATCCTGGAACACCTACTTCCTAGGAATGATGCTCCGACCACCAGGTCTCTGTTATAGCCACACTATCTAGGCAATCATCCACCATCATGGTCTTCAGGTCCACCATTTTTTACTCAGACTCCTGGCATTTACAGACAGCCCTCTCCACCCTAAATCCCCTATTTTCTTACTATACTGTAATAACTTACCTGCCCCATTTCAGGGGGGATTTCTAAATAGGCTATTCCCAGCTACTTCCCAACAAATCAGTTTACATTTATCTTTTCCCTTGCATAGCTATATCATTTATCACTCAGGACCACTGTGCCTGCCTTGCTTAAGTGCAATCCACCCAGAGCATATAGTTTTGCATTATCCCATGTCCTCCCCCCCCACCAATCCAAACCCCTGTTCACGACACCACCACCTTAACCACAAATTGAACTCCTCAGTCTTCCCGTTTCTATCCATGCTGGCCTTTGGTACTGGCAGTACTGAAAAAGAGATAATTTCTTCTCAAGCTGCGAGATTCTAGCTTGTATTTCCTTTATACTGCTATCCATCAGGTCATTTGTGCCCAGATGCACCATCAATCAATCAATCAATCAAAATCTTTATTTATCCAGGCAAAACATCATTGAGCAGAGCTCTTTTGCAAATGGACCTGGTTAGGGTAGACTGATACATATGTATATACATGACCAAACAAAGTTTAGCATGTGGTATACAATTTACAAAGCAACATACAACAAATAATAGTAGGCATACATCTTACATTATTTACAGATACACATATCTACAAGGTGATCTTGCGGTGTTAACTGCTTAAGTAACAGGTGGACAGAATTTGTGTTCGGAAGGTGAAAGAGTATGGGTAAAGACTATGTGGGCCTAAGGGTACAGGGACAGTCAGCAAGGGAAAAGACACCAGCTAAACAAGACCAGTAAATTTGACCCCAGAGATAGTGCTAGATAAAGCTGATAAGAGTTGTGTGGTTGACTTGACCAGAGTGGATAAGTAGTAGTAAAATGCAGTAGAAAGCAGTAGAGGGATGGTAATAAATGGATAATAGAGCAGTTTAGAAGACAGACTACATGGAAATACTAAGGGTGATGTGATGTGGGTGATCCCACTATGTTTCTTGGATAGGCAGTATACTAGATGAGAGGCTTTTAGTGCCGTCATACTGGGCATGCACTCAATCTTAATATTTCTGTTCCCCTTACACAGTTTCCCCAGTTGAATTCCCCTATTATGGAATCCCCCAGTATTAGGACTCCACCTTCTACAGATTCCTTGCTGCCTACTAAAACCCCAGCTGGTTGTATGTTACCCGATTCTGCTCCGATTGAGCCCTCAGTATTATCCCTTTCTATCAAACTTCTTCTTTTCACCTTTGTATCATTACTACTATCAATTTTCTCTAACAAACCCATTTCCCCAGTCTTTCTATACCCTTCCCGGATACCGACCTCTGTAGATATTGTCCTTTACCCCACACTACTCTGCTCAAATTCCAAGTTTTCTGGTCCTTTCTCTACCCTTTTACCCAACTCAATATCTACTACTAGTTTACATATTCCAACTTTCCTCCCACTGCCTGACTCAACTCTTCCACCTTCTTCTCTTCCCTTCTGTTTTCTGCTCTTTGATGTACCCCTCATCTCTTCTGAGTCCATTAACTTTCTTAATGGTTTATGCCTATTTCTCAAGATAATCCCTCCTTCTTTGACTTATTCTCCACCCATATCCTCTATGTTCTTGCTTTTTTTACTATTCTGATCCCCAACAAGCTTTTTACTTACATTCATATTTATTGCTTCCTCATGCTTAGACCTATTGTGCCCTCCAAACCCTTTCCTTTCTAACCCATGCCCACTCTCTTTTCTTACCAATATCCCTACCATGAATATTGCATGTTTTTCTTTGTTTTGACACGTCCCTTGGGGAAGCTTGTGACATTTGTGCTGGTATCACAGCTATAAACTGGGCCCGTGCCAGCAGTTACCTCAGTGGTGCAGTCTCATGCCATCCCAACTCCTGGCACCGTCCCCAGTGCCAGTGAGTGCTGCGGCACTGATCGTGCTGCTATGTTCCCTTCCAACACCGTTTGTGGTGCTGGGAGAGGAGGAGTCCTTGGGGTGGCCTCTTTGGGGATCTCTCTGATCTCATCCTCAGATCCAGACAATGACTGATGATCCTGATTGGCTGCCTGGTTCCCTGGAGCCTCAGGACTCCCCTTGGCCTAGCTCTAGGCCCTCTATGGAGTTGGGGAGTCCACAACTTAGTGCCAACTCTGGTGCTGCCCTTTCTTTACCTCCTGGCACCATTTGTGGCACCAAGCAGGCTTCCAGTGCTGACCCCGATGCCGCAGAAGGGGGCAGTGTTGAGCATGGTGTCGTGTTAGGGGATAGTGCTGGCTGCGGTGCCAACCCTGGTTCTGGTGCCACAGAAGGCATTGATTCAGGTGTCAGCACCAGACACAACACTGAGGGGAGTTCTGGAGCCACCTGCAGTGCTGGTTCTTCCCAGTTTTCTCTCCTAGATTGTTCAGTTCCTGTTGGGCCTTGGTCGAGAGGCAAGTCCTTGTCTGGTGGGGCAGGGGTCAGCAGGTTGCAGTCAGCATCCTGTGCTGTCCCAGAGCAGCTAGAGGCTCTGGGAGAAGCAGGAATGCAGACTCAGACCTTCTCTCCCCTCCTGATTGTGCAGGATCTGCAGTTAGTGGGGATAGGGGATGCCCTAGTGGACCAGCATGGCTCCAATTCTCCTCACCTGGAGATTTCCCCTCAAGGGCACCACTCATTCCTCCTCTCCATGGTTGGGCAACCTACAGTGGGTAGTCTGCACTGCTCCCTGCCTAAGGTTCCCCTGCTTGCTCCTGCATCCCTAGCAGAGGTGCTGTGTGGTCTCTCATGACTGTTCTCTCCTTCCCCTACCTCTGCCTCCCATTCCTTCTCTCCCAGGTTTTTCCAGCCTTGTGGGGCCTATGACTTGGGAGTAGTTCTGGGCAATGGTTGCTGCATGCCCCCATAACCTTAGAGCCCTGCATGTGGTCATCTTCAGAACTCAGGCCCCTGCACTGCCTACCTCTGAACACTGCTCTTCTGAATCTCCAACCTCCTCCTATGAGGAAGCGGATACCTCCATTCACTTTTACTCTGATGCTGATCTTACCTACTGTCAGCATGTCCTATCTGAGATGATGGACAAGCTGGACCTGTCCCATTTCGTAGGTCACAACCCTGTGCATGCGACACTGTCATTCCTCAGGGAATACAGTTCTGAATCCACCATGATCCCTCTGTGGCCTCAACATTTCATGGATATGTCACACAGTGTCTGGCAGAACCCCTCAGACCCTATTCCAGTCCTGAGGGACTGCCAGTGCAGGTTCTGTGCACCAATAGCATCTTCAGGTGCTCTGCCCCATCCTGTCTCAGGAGTACAGCTGCTGGACACTCCACTCTGGGCATCATTGCCCTAGGCACAACCACCCCCAGACTCTGACTCAGCCAAATTTGATTGCTGAGGTACAAGAGAATTCTCAGTGGTGTGCCTCCTTTTGTGCATTTCAGCACACCAGGCACATCAGGCTGCCTTTGCCAGCCACCTGTGAGCAATGCTGGGTCAACTTCTGGCATCCATGCCTGATAGTGTGGCAACCAGATGGGCCATCAACCTTTCCACCTGTGGCCTGCAGTTAGTGAGACACCAATCAAGGGCATCTTATGATGCCAATGAGGTAGCTTCCAGGCTTGTGGGAACAGTGGTGTGCATCAAGGGGATGGCATGGCTCCATCTTTCTAGGTTATTACCCCTGGCCCGGCATAGGATGATTATTGACCATTCCAGGGGGCCCACTTTTTCTTCTCCAGAGTCAGGCAGGAGTTAGTGGGGTGCCTTCCCTCTCCCAGGTCTTGGGAGCTCCCACCTACCCCAGATCAGTCTCGAGTTCTACCTGACCCATGAGGGGCCTCCTCTTCCTCTTGTGAATCTCCCACAAGAGGCTGAGGGGTCTTTTTCCCTCAGGGTGTGCCAGTGCCACCTAAGGTGGTGGCTTCGCACTCACCCACCAGTAATGAATGGTGAAGATTAATCCTTGGAAGCTATGAAAATTACTTACCGTAATTCTTGATCTTCCAGGATATCTTCATTCATTACTGATTCTTGCCCACCTTGCCATCATGGCCAGTCTGGTGGAGAGTGCACCTCCCTACTTGCCCCCCTTTTGACACAAAAGATGACTAATATTTAGCTGGCACATACAAAAGGACTGCTGGTCCCATAGCCAGACAGATCCCCTACTCTTTGTTTTAACAGGGGAAGGGGGCAACTATAGCTAGCTGGCCTCCCTTGCCTCCTCCTCTGCAGAGGAGGTTTTGCTACCCTAGGGATTCCAGAGCTTGCCTTATCTCTAAGAGATGAGTGTAGGTTGTCCCTCTACTGCTTGCTCATGTCAGCACTGAGCTGCCAGGGTTAGAAGCCACTTGCAGTGTCTTGTACCTCATAATGTGCCTTTTTCTCCACTTAGGAGACAAGCATAAAAGCTCTGCCCCTTTGCACTTCTATCCTAGACATCTATGTTTTCAGTACTGCGCTAAGCAGGCAGCAGCCACCTTCACTTCCACCTTGCCCTTTTTCCCCTCATCTACTTGCAGGGACATTGGGTCTTTCAGGACTATTCTCCTGGGGCCCTCTATAGAAGAGAGGGAGCCATTGGCAGATGCTCCTGTCTCCCCAGATCCTTTGCCTCAGCCTACCAGGACTTCTCTAGCCTGTACAAAAAAAAGTGTGAGACATGACACAGGAATGGGCCACCTAGCCTCTTACATGGTCATGTATGGACTGCACTTTATGTCCCCTATATTCTGTCCTGGGGCCCTGCCCTTCAGAAGTTCTCTTGGACTCTTGTTCTCTTTAGGATCCTCACTTCAAATGCCAGACCATAGCTCTTTCTAGCAATGTTTGGGCTCCTCCTTGCCTACTCACTTTGGGTAGTCTGCCTTTCTGCTGGAGTAGGTCAGTCCTGTCCTATGTCCCTGGCTGAGGATAGGGCACTCTCCTGTCTCTCTCTCTCTCTCTCTCTCTCTTTCTCTCTCTCTCTCTCTCTGTCTCTTTGGCCTGCCCAGTAATCTGGTCACTCCTAACCTAAAAACCCTCTCCAAAGTCCATACCTTTCTTTTCTCTGGTCTGCATTAGGTTTCAGTTTATATCCTTTCCTTTTCCCTTTCCCCTTGGGCTCTCTTGCCCCACTGCTTCTTTTTTCTTCTCTTTTCTATTTCCTTTCTGGTGAGCAGAACTGAGAAGGTTGTGGAGCTGGTGCTGTTTACAGGCCAACCCACAAGCACCATGTCATGCATCAGCCTCAAGGGCAATGCCATCTCCAACTTTGGCTCACCTCCTCAAAAGTCTTAAACCTATACACTCCCGTGGGGTCCTGTGCCTCTGGCTTATACCCACCAGTAATGAATGGCGAAGATATCCTGGAAGATCAAGAATTACAGAGAGTACATAATTTTCATTTTTAGGCACTGTACACAGAAAAACAGTTTTATGGTTTACAGTTCAAAAGAAAATGCAAGACAATGCAGTAAAACTGTAATATAGAGCACTGCACAAGCTGATACACCCATTTCCACATGCTACACATGGTTCAGCTTTCAGTGTGGGGAGAACAACTGTATTCAATGGAGCAACACTCATTTATCACAGGACAGAAAAGGAAAACAGATTCTCAGGAAGTAAATGGGTCAGGAAGGTTAACTGATTCAGTTTCACTGCGAAGACTGCATCATCAATAAACATCAGTCTTACCCAGAAAGCTCAGGCAAGAACGATAAAATTAAAATGAAGTTATGAAACAAAAAAATGCATGGTAAATGCAACATGCTTCTCGAGCTTCTGTCTAAATATGAGTTTTCCAAATTTTCTGGTGGCGGTACTTTAAAGTTATAGTATGGGCTCTCTTGTGATTCATCCTTCTACAGTACTGGGTTTTTATTCTCCTCATAATTTCTCTTTTTAAGGCAGGGAAAATTGGTGATGTTTAGCAAACAACAAAATATGACTTCAGATTGTTTTTAGCCTAACTTATCAAAGAAACAAATCGGTAATGGTCGTTTTTCAAATGTGAATGTTTGCTGCACACAGCCTTTCATTTACGTATATAACACAAACCTCATGTTGATTTTTTCAGGGCTTCCTTAGCTCACAAAGTAACATATGAAACATGAATCTGGATGACTATGTTAGGAGCAATTAACTAGACACTCATATAAGATCTGAATAATTCTCATGTGCTTTAAGATGTTGTATCCAGTGCTAGCTATGTCTAATCTAATGTTACAATTTTTTGCCAACCTTTGAACTCTACTTCCACAAAACAATGATGTTGCTTTTGACTTTCTTAAATAAAAAATAGCAAAGTGATATGCACACTGCAATTAGGCAAATTATCATTATGCACAGGTTCTTTAAATAAATTCATTTAAATATAGCTTTGACTGCCACCCACAATTTATTTCCTTCGTGTTATTTCAATCAGATGTATTTTATATCACTATGTAAGCCCCCCAAATGGGCTTACCTTGTATGTGCTCTGGCCCTCCACTCCCTGTCACCATCTTGCAGTGGTCTCTGGTGGGGTCTGAACATGGCACCCTCCTTGTCTTTATGGCTATGGCTGCTGAAAATCTTTAATTCCTCTGTCCCAGGGAAGGAGGGGGCTGAGGTCTGGGAGCCTTTCCTGCACCTCCGGGTGCTTGTTGTGATCATCTGTGGTCCTGGAGAACTTAGAGAATTAGGACTGCAGAATTTAAACAAAAAACATGATGGTGCCACACCTTTTAAGCATGCATGGCTGCCAGGAAGCAAAATTTAAAGGAGTTGTGGCGCCAATAGGTAGAGCACCAGTAAAGTGCATGAAAGGGGTGGTATGAGTTGTGGGAGCCCCTGTGGGTTCAAGGGAGCTCCCTTAGATAAAATAAGCAGTGTCCTGGCTCCAGCATGTAAATCAGAGCCAGGACATATAAGCCTTAGCCCTTGAAAGGGCTTTACTGAAAAGTTATAGGCCAGGCTTGTTTGGGGCTGTAAAATAAACAAATATGGCAGCCCCCTTGGGACTACATACACAAGGGAGCTGCTGGGTAAAGTTGAAAGGGCATCGAGTTTGTTCAGGACTGCAGGAGCCAATCTGAAAAAGGCTGTGAAAAAGTGATAAATAGGACTTCATGCCTGCCAAAACAAGAGATCAGCCAGAGGGTGGAGTGCAGGGCAGACTGCTGTGGGCTTCCCACACATTTCCTGCTCCTTCTCCCCAGTGTCCAGTTGGGTCCCTAGCATCCAGGAGCAGGCAGTTCACCCGTGAACCACAGCTGACTCAGAGAGAAGGGTAATTTTGAGTGTGCTGCTGTAGGAGGGATCTGGCAAGTCAAGGCAAGTTTTGTTTTTCAGGCACTCAATCCCAGAGGCTCTGGGCGCCGTACATAAAATACAAACTATTAATTTAAATAAAACATATGCATAAATAAAACGCTAATAAATAACCAAACCATGTTTGTGGTCTCTGTCTGCTGAGACAGAGAGAGAGAGACAGCAGCCAGGGCTTCCTTAAATCAAGGAGGTTATTTTCTAGACTACACTGAATTGAATTATTACTTTTTGGACCTGTGTAAGTGACTAGTATTGATTCTGTTTTGGTGGTTGACTTTTCTTAATCTAACTTTAATTTGCCATGGAAGAACTGTAGCTGGGAGATATTTGCAGTCATTTGTGACCAGACCTGTTACTTAACCTCTGTGAAATAGGTGTCTGTTAAAGGAAGGAGCTGAAAGAGGCCTAGTTGAACTGTGGATGTAAAACAGGAGTTGTTTGTGGTCTCTGTCTGCTGAGACAGAGAGAGAGAGAGAGAGAGAGAGAGCAGCCAGAGATTCCTTAAATCAAGGAGGTTATTTTCTAGACTACACTGAATTGAATTATTACTTTTGGACCTGTGTAAATAACTAGTACTGATTCTGTTTTTGGAGTTGACTTTTCTTAGTTTAACTTTAATTTTCCAGGGAGGAACTGTAGCTGGGAGATATTAGCAGTCATTTGTGACTAGACCTGTTACTTAATCTCTGTGAAATAGGTGTCTGAAAGGAAGGAAGGCACTCCCTGGGTGGAGAGTCAGAGTTGTAGTTGATAGTTTCTGGAGGGCATAGGTTTACTCCCATTCACCCCACCCCACCCCTCACCCCACCCAACTCAAGCACATAACTTCCTTTATAGCAGGTATTCTGACATCACTTCCCCCAAACTGCTAACAGCAGACAACTGTTCATATCCTTAAAGGCACAGCACACTGAATACAGGGTAGAGACACTCACAAGCTTGCACACACTAAAACAAGAGCAAAAAAAAGCATCTGTAACAGGAAGGGACTCAGACATGTAGGAAGTGGTGCAATGCACTGGCTGTGGAGCAGCAGTCTACCGGGAGACATTCTGGAGACTGCGTTGCTGCCCTATTTGCAGGCACCTCTCTGGTCTGAGGGAGGAGGTTGTTCATCTTTATGCTGACCTGGAAAGGATTCAGGATACTTGCTCCCCCACCCAGGGACCACCCAGGCCACCGCTACTACCTCAGAGGTTGCCAAGAAAGAGGAGTGGTTGGACCATGGTGGGCTCAGGGAGGGTGAGGGTGGTAGAACCAGTTATGCCTCTGCACAATTCATTCGCTACTCTGGTGGAACATGGTTCCTCTTAGGATGCACTCACAGTGGAGACCTTGGAGGAAGCTAGGAACCTCCACAATGGAGACCCACAGGAGGGTGGCACAGGACCCCACAGGGGATGGAAACAACTCCTGGTGGATGATTTAATTGCTAGGGGGATAGAACTGGGGAGGAAGGGGAAAGGAAGGTAAGGTGCCTGTCTGGCACCATGGCTTGGAAGGACAGGAAATGAATCCTCAGGATCATGGGAGCAGCTGCAAGGGGGAGTGAGCTGGATGTCATTATCCATCTAAGAACAAGTGACCTGGCTGAGAATGGGATTAGAGCAGTGCAACAGGAGTTTGTGGAGTTGGGGATGGGCCTTAGACAAGTAGCACACATGATAACTTTCTCAGAAGTGCTACCTGTCTATGGCATGGATGAGGCTAGGGTACTCCACACCATGGGATTCAATGTCTGGTTAAAACACTGATGCAGAGCTCAGGGATTTTGCTTTATTGGGGACTGGAGCTCCACCTGGAGGGATACAAGCCTATACAAGCCTGATGGTCTGCATCTATCCAGTAGGGGAACCAGGATCCTAGGTGATAGGTTTAAATGCATCATTGGCAAGCATTTAAACTAGTCAAGGGGGAGGCACTGAAAAGGAGAAGGGAAATCCTAGCGCCCCTCAAAAAATCAATGTAGTTAGTGAGGTAAACACCAAGATAGAGCAGTCAATAGGAAGAAAGGCAGGGGTAAATGGACAAAAAGACAAAGGCAGTAAGGACAAAGATGGGGCAAAAGAAATATATCCATAAAAAAATGGAGGGTAATGAGTACCAATGCCTGTAGTCTAGGTAAAAGGCTCCCTGAAATGATGGTCTTGATGGACGAGGGATGCCTGGATATCATGGCAGTCACAGAAACATGGTACACAGAGAACCATGACTGAGATGTCAACATACCAGGGTATACAATCTACAGGAGGGACAGGGAGGGAAGAAGAAGAGGAGGAGGAGAAGTAGCTCTCTATATAAAGGAAGGGATCAAAGCAACAGAACTAAAGGGTAAACAGGGAGGAGAGGAGGAACTGTGGGTCACCCTGAAGACTGGAAATTGCACCACAATCTGCACAGGGGTTGTATACAGACCCCCATCTGAGGGGGAGGAAGTGGACAAGGAAATAATAGAAGGCATCATTGGGATGGCAGAGAAAAGGGAGATATTGCTGATGAGGGACCTGAATTTGCCAGATGTTAACTGGAGCACCTTTGCTGCAGCCACATTCAAGAGCAGGGCCATTCTCAATGCCCTTCAGAGGGCATGTCTTAGATTGGATGATAATTCAACGTCATGTCAAGGTCTAATGATGATTTCTTCAGAAGAGGCCTAACCAGTGCCTCCTTCAAGGCATCTGGGAAGACCCCCTCTGTGACAGAACACCGGACAATCAAGGCGAACACCGGGTCAACAGTGTCGACACATCCCATCAAAAAACACATCAGCATTAGATCCAGTTCACAATATGTATGCTTTAGCCTGTGGGCAACCTCAGTGACCTCAGCCACCTCCACTGGTTTGAACTCCTCCCAACCAGTGGAGTGCTCTCCAGAGGTCCAAGGCGCTCAACAAAGCAATCTGGAAGTTGGAATCCCTGACAGAGAAAGTGTGGGGCTCTATTGAAAGAGTCGAGACTGTAAGTGTGCAGTCTGAATTTCAAGTGCAGCATTTGCATGAGCAAAGACTGATCCCTGTATTCTTCCTTGGTGGGGTAAGTGTGGAGAGAACAGATTGTGATCAGGGAAGAGCCTGAGTGGGCTGAGGTTAGAAACTGTGCCAGAGCCCAGCCACTGCTGAGTAAAGAGAAGCTGCAGTGAGTGTGCTGGTAAGAGAGACTAAGCAGAAGCCCAGCTGTTAATTGTGTGTCCAGGGTGTGCAACAGAGGGGTCTAGGGGACTATGCCTGCCTTGTTCTGAGATCGAAGAAGATGAAGAACGGTGAGGAAGATGCCGAGAAGCCTGCCTGGTGAAAAACACTTACAAAGGCCTCTTGTGGTGAAGTTGGCAAGGCCAGGCAGGCAAAGACCAACGTTCTTCATTTCTCCTGTCATTCAGCTATGCAGCCACCTTGTGGTGCATCACCAACTGGATACCTTCACAGTATCATACCAGAATCCAGTCCACTAGAACCTCCCCCGTGAACTGCTGAACTATAAGTACCCAAGCTGTGGCTCTGGAGAATATTTGATTTGCTAGCTAGCTAGGTAAAAATCAGGGGGTTACGTCCTGGGCAGTACTCTGTTAGAAACTTGAGACTGGACCCGAAGTTCCAACAAAGTTATCTGTTTAAAAGCACTGGGCACCAATGCAAGCATCCTAGCTCAAGCACCATCATCACTTCAGTGAGGTATCCACCACATCTAAGGGACATTGGTCAGGGTGCACCAAAAGGTGGGAGTGCTTTTTGTTGTATCTTGTTATTGTGCTTCCTTGTGAACAGGGGGTTCTGGGGACATTGCTGTTGTGAGGGGAGTGTCCGTGGGCTGCTCATGTATTTTCCTGGGGGGTGGTAACCTGTTACTTTGGCAACACCCCACCAATGGGTTGCAGTGTCAGTGGCTCAGTAGGTAGCACACTCACCTCTAAGGCCGGGAGATCAGAGGGCTGTGGGTTCAGTTCCCAAATCTGGCATTTGGGTTAATATTCCAGTACTGACACTGTAGTGCAGCATGAGAGGGGTGCTGCACTTCTGAGGTGCCGTCTTTCGGATGAGACGTTAAACCGAGGTCCCATCTGCCTGGATTGGTGGTAGTTCAGGTGGATATTAAAGATCCAATGGCACTTATCGAAAAGAGTAGGGGAATTTTATTAGGAAATAAATCATAACATCATACATAGGCATACAGAACAAAAATCACAAAGGCCATACAACAGTCAAGTATGTAGAAAGAAAATACAATCATGTAATCCAAAAAAAGGGAAAAAAAATGCAAACAAAGCAAGAAACAATATAAGAAAACACATAAAAAAATTATAACAAGAAAGTAATAGACTTCCATAAAGTGTGAAATCAATGCAATGGAAGTCTCTGACGTTCAGATTCCATAATAGTCAAGAGAGCATGTTCGATATGCTGTATAATAACAGTTGGTACAGTCAGAATTTGTTGTAATACAAATTGGCATCGAGCTTGCCACATATAATATTTGCATATCGTAAAAATAAGTCTAAGGGTACTAGGGTGAAATCTGTTCCAAACAGCTGAAAAGTCCCCCAATATCAGGACCTGATATGTTATTCTGCTAAGAAAAGGCCATTTCCACTTATTGGCCAAAGTTTTCCAAAATAATAAAGCATCTTGAGATTCAACAAAGAAATGTGACATAGTTTCAACAATATGTACACAGGCAGATTTAGGGCAAAATCGTTCTTGAGAAGATTTATGTTTAAGATTCCCCTTAACTTGGAGCTTGCCATGACAACACAGCCAAGACGCATCCCACATATGAAGTGGTATTCTTTTATCAGTAAGGATAGACAGAGCACAATTTTGCCTAGAAGGGGAGCAGTAAGAAAAGTGTAAGACTGGTCTAGTAATAACTAGAAAAGCCTCATATAGTTGTTTTCTGGATAATGCTAATATTGAGGATTTATAAAGTTTCCAGATCCTTAACTTGCGAAAGCTGTCTACAGCATATGTGAGATAACATGTATGACGAGATGGTATAGGCGGGAGTAAGTCCCATTTCTCCATAACTGAATGTAGTGCAAAGTCAATCCAAGCATCACTAATGGTAGATGTATATTTAATGCTTTGAAACGGGGAAAAAGAAAAAAAGAAAGAAAAAAGCTATAGAATATATCATACCAAGTCCACCCTGAGAAATCGACAAGTATGTAACATTTCATTTAATGGGGTTAAGTCTGCTACCCCAAACCATCTGAAAAAACACACTAAAAATACAGGTTTCTAATTGTTTGGGGGGGCATAAATATGACTGAGAAACAAAAAGACAGGGAGGATAAACTTTTTAACAACTAAAACTCTCTTCCTTTTGCCTAATTTCCATGATTTCCAAGTACCTACTTTACTTTCACCTATAAGTAACTGCTGTTCCCAATTATAAGTGGCAGCCTCATCTACGTTAAACCAAATTCCCAAAATTTTCTGAGGGGAGATGGATATACTAATACCAGCAACCATAGCAACAGTAGCAGAGTCTGCATCCAAAGGGATTGAGACACATTTCTGAAGGTTCAATCTACCTCCTGAAAAAATAGAAAAATCATGAAATACTTGAACAGCTTTATTACCAGAGAAAATATCTTGCATAAATAAAATAACATGATCCGCATAAGCTGTGATCTTAACCTTGGGGAGGGAGTAATGGGGTGCTAAGCCTATAATTTGGGAATCCCAATTAATTTGTCGTATAATGGGATCTAAGGCGAAAACATATAACAGCAGACTAAATGGGCACCCTTGTCGCACCCAACCTTCTGAAGTAAAGGTTCACCAATGAAGCCATTAACCAGCGGGGAAAAATATGCAAAGGAAAAAATATGGGCAATCCATTGAATAAATGCTGTTGGAATACCATATAAGTGTAAAACCTGAAAGAGATACGAATGATACACTGAATCAAAAGCTTTAGCCTGATCCAGGGATAATACAAATCCCAAAATGTCATTACGGTGTTTTGCCTCAAAAATTTCACGTAGAAGAAATAGATTTGTAGTGATGGATCTCCCAGGCACAGCACAAGACTGAGCAGGGTCTATGAGATCTGGAGCCACTCACTGTAAACGTGTACTAAGTATACGCGTTAAAATTTTAAAATCAGTGTTCAGAAGGTGAAGAGGTCTCCAATTCAGTAGTGAGCGCTTGTCACCTTTTTTGAATATAAATTTGAGAAAAGAAATACCAAAATTCGTTATCAGAGAAGAATCTTGTAAAACGTAGTTGTAAACCTGGGTCAATATTTCCGACAATTCCTCCTGAAATAATCTATAACATTCATGTGTAAGACCATCAGGACCTGGCGCCACTGCAATTTAAGATGAGAAAGAACCGAAATAACTTCGCCCTGAGAAATGGGAGCAATAAGCTCTTCAACAAGGTGTAATGGAAGTTGTGGAGCAGGGGCCATAAAAATCTTAGACAATTCAGGAATGCGAGGAGGTATAGTACAAAATTGAGAAAGTAAATGATAGTGAACAATAGAGAGCATACCAGAGACATCTGAAACAACGCATCCTGAGCCATCAAGAAGACCATGCATGACAGTAGCATGAAGTCTAGAAGCATGAGCGGAAAATGAGTTAGCTGAAGGGGACACTGATGTCCCCACTCTCATAAGAAAATCCAAGGAACGAGCACTCTTATATTGATGTGCAAACATATGACGTTTAACCTTAGCAATTTGTGAGGAATAGTCTATCGAGGAAGATACCGAAAGAGACATTAAGTACTATAGTTGATTCCGAAAATCCAAATAGGTAAGGTAAGAATCACGTGCCAGACAACGTCCAATCATTTGAAAAAGCGTACGTAGATGATGTTTCGTATCTGACCACCATTCCCAGACTGAATCATAACAACAAAGAACCGTGATTTGAGTCTGAAAGAAGGATCTAACTTGTGCTTGAACCACAGACTTGGTCAATAAGGTATTATTCAATTTCCACTGAGGTGTTGGGGGCATAACGGGTATGGTGTCATTATCTAAGGAAAACGTACAGGTCAATAAGAAGTGATCTGAAAGTTCAGTCGGGCTAATGGAAACTGCCAATGGAATACAATATCTAGAGGAAAAGAGATAATCTATACGGGTGTGATATATGGATCTATGGTATGTATAGCCAGGATCTGTATGTAAGTATCGGTAAGCATCATGTAAACTAGCTTGTTTAACAATATGAGAGAGAGCAGTGGAGTCACAATAAACCTTTTTTCCGGCAGCCATCCTACAAAAAATGTCCAAAGAACAATTAAAGTCACCACCCCACATAAGATGTTTCCTGGTACAGAGAAAAGGAGTGACAAGATCTAGTAACTGTATACGAGCACGCTTCGATTAGGGACCATAAAAATTATGAGGCGTATAGGATGTCCCTGAAAAGTACAATCAAGAATCAAAACCCTACCAGGATGAATGTCCAGAACACGTGAAATCAAAACCGTCGTAGAAAAAAATAAGATAGCTATTCCATAAGCATAATCATCTCCAAAAGTCCAGTATGAGGGACCTTTATACCAACCCTGTTTAAGAAGCTGTACTTCAGCAAGCGAGGTGAGATGTGTTTCTTGTAAAAAGAGTACATCCAAGGAGAGAGATGCAGCAAGATGAAAAAACATTCTCCGTTTGTAGCTCTTTAGGCTACAAACATTGAAGAAACCAGCGAAGAAGAACCAGTGTGGAGAATAAGCAATCAACCACTTCCTTCCGTACAGTCATATGTTTCGTTTTACTTCCTTTTTTGGTTTTAGTCATTTTTCGAAACATCTGGAGGCTTAGGTATAGTAATATCCATATCAGAAGGTAAGACAGATGTTCCTGAATCACTTTCCGAGTCCTCCCTTCCATCTCTCAAACATTCAAAGGAGTTAGAAAGGGAAACTTCAGGCGGCTTCAGTGATTTGCGAGACGCTGCCCTGGTTATTCTCCTGCTAATCTGAAAACCATCTGAGTCCAACAAGGGGGTACTCGTGGATTGAGTAGATAAAGAGGGTAGAGGATGTGTAGCCAATACCTGATCAGTGGGAATAAGCTGTACATCCTTAGGAGGGTCTCTTGCAGGTGTAGTGGTAACACAGGCATCTAGCATATTGGAGGGGGCGCAGGCAACGAAGGTATGTCAGACAGTGATATCAGATTCATAGATTGATCTTGAGCTTTCTCCTGTGCTTTTTGAACCAGGACAGTGGAATCCCACCCCTCCTGTCTATTCTTGCTAGCCCAAGGGCATTGATGATACATGTGCCCTTTCTCGTCACATAAGTTGCACTGGAATACATTCGTGCAAGAAACACTAGGATGTCCACAACCCCCACATAAGCTACATTTTAGCAAGTCACAGGTGCTACTGAGATGCATGCGGGAGTCACATTTATAATAAGCCCTAGGTTGACCTCCATAAAAACATACCCCTCTATCTTTACCCAAAAAAAAGCTGTTGGGAAGGTGAACAACTTCAGAATTGACTTGAAACAGCTTTACACGAAATTTCCAGCTACCTGTCCAAAGACCTTCCTCATCTATAACAGCTTCAGGAGGGGATAATGCTGTACATCTATTCTGTAGCCAATGATAAATATCACTGATGCTAACTCCCTCATTGCGAAACATGATAGTTACAGTCCGAACTGCTGGTTTGGTGAGGGGAATGACTGAAAAAGGGACCCATAGAGGAGAAGTTTTCAGTGTGGTATATTTATTCCAAAATTTATCTAAACCACTAGCATGTTTAAAGCTAATATCAAAGGTTTCCTCCCCGGAAATATGTATTAAAGCATAAATATCAGATGCCTGAAAATGAATATCACCTTTCAATAGGGTTCGAGCTACATAATACCGGTCAGGAAACACAGAGAGCCTCCTTTATAGCGTGGCGTACTGCATGACGTCTGGGGGCCTGTTCTAACTTATTTTTAAATAAATCTGACAAGACAGGACCTTTGTCAGATGCTATACCAGGTTGCAAGGGGGGAGTCGGAAGAGAGGAAGTTCCTTCACCTGGATCCGTAACAAGTGGTGTAACTGGTGCTAGTATGGAGGGGGATGAACTGAGAGCAAGAAACGGACCTGAACTGGGAGTAGACATATTAACTACAGAATGTGTTAGGCCTGAAAGGTCTGAATTAGATAAGCCAGTACTGGATAGTTGTGCTTTCTGGAAAACACCCAGTGGGGAGGAAGAGGAAGGAAGATCAGGAAGGGAGGGGGTGCCAGAAGGCATAGGAAGGGTACCAGGAGATATCTGAGGCCTAGAAGTATCACTGTCCTGCAATAACAGATCAAAATGAGCATTAGAGACGTCACTATAAACATTAGAATCACGTTTATGCCTAACAGTCACAGACACACTACATGGATCTGTAGAATCCATCATATCCCCCCATGTAGTCCCATGAGTAGCATGAGTAGATAATGTAACAGAGGTGGAAACAATACAATCATTCATAACAGCAGCTGCAGAGTTAGGTACCTCAGTGGAGCTCATGGTCATAGGTGCAGGCCTGTGTGGAGAGAAGAGAACCCCATGTTTATCCGCATCCCACGTCGGGTCCGGTGTCCAAGAATCCGAGTCCGTTTTAATCCAACCAGCTTGTGTGAGAGCCGAAGAGACTGACCACATAGGGTTCACTATAGTGTGGTCATTGTCAATACCAAAATTTGTACAAATCAATGAGGAGGTAGAAACAGAAGCAGTACTCGCTGTTTTAGGCACTGGGAGCGGAGTAGCAAGCGAGTGAGAGTCAAGTGCAAAATCCATATCCCCTACATCTTGTGACTGTAAGCGGTATCCATGGTAGGATCAGAGACAAGCTCCAGAAATGACAGGGGAAGACAAGTGGCCATACCAGCAAGCACCAGAGCAGAAGGTTCCATCATCCTAGGGCGTACTGAGATCCCGAAGTTTCCAGTCGGAGCTGAAGGAGATGCAGTACAGGAAACAGCAAGCAGTGCATTCCATCTCATTGTGTAAGTCATTAGTCACTGTTTCAATCGCCACAGCATCACATTTAATAGGCAAAGAAGTCTGCGTTGCAGGAGCTTCCAAGCAGTCTCCTGGGTAGTAGTGCAAGCAGGCAGCATTGCCGGTAACTTATCGACATCGAGGTAAGCAGCTCACCAGAGCACCGCTGGACTCGACCCAATCCTCCATCTCAGCAGCAGGAACCCACACCGAAGGAGTAGGAATTTCCCCGTGTCCTGGCCAAATCTCCCTCAGTCACTAAAAATACCACCAACAGCTTAATCTGGTTCAATGTCACTTGGCATTCATCTGTATCCCCCACTCCCCTGGGTCGTGCCTGAAAATAGGCAGGATTTGTCTAGTGCACTTACCCGGTCAACAAAAGCTAACTAACTAAATAAATAAATAAATATTTGTCCACAGGTATCCCTTGCCACTTTCCCAGGTGGTAGCACTGCACCAAATCTTTTGTCCACTGTGGAATCCAGGCCGGGCCCCTCGGAGGTGTTTACAGTGTGGACCCCAGGGCCCTGGAGGAGCAACCAAGCTGAGTAAAAGGGCTGTTACAAGTGGAGGCACTGCTGGGATTTGCTGCCCCCAGTGGCCACCCAGAACTTGCCATTTTGAAAAAAATGTTTGGTTACCCCCTGAGTTGAAAAGAAAAAAAAAGGGGGGGGGTGGCCTTCCAAGAAATAGAGGACTGGGGAATGGACCATCCAGAAAATGCTCCTGATAAAGAAATGTGACTGAACAGCGAGATGAGGAGTTCATTTTGGGAGTGTTATAGGGGGACCTGAAGGGTTTTGGGCAAATTAAAATCTAAAAGGTGACTAGAATACCAGGCACCCAGTTTAGGAACTTGATTGTAGAGACTGATAAGGACTTGGGACCTGTATATGTGCCTCCTACAGTGACACTCAATGGGTTCCAAGAGACCTTGGTGATAGTGAAGAAAGGGTGTCCCTGCCAGCCCAAAACCTTCTACCCTTCCCTTGACCCCCCATCCAAGTGAAGGAGTAGATTTCAAGGCTAAGCTGGAGTCCCTGCTGGCTGGTGAAGAGAAGTCCATGAAAGATATACAGGCTTTGTTTCAAGAAGGGGAGCCCAGCCCCATAGTGCTGCCTAGGAGGGTGGCCCCCTATGTGGTGGCACCATATGAACAATACACGCAGCTGTGCACCTTCTTGGTTACCACCTCCACTTCGGCTGGGGAGGATGACTTTGAAAGCTGGATAAGTCAGGCGGCCCAACTAGTACAAGTATGGAGGTGTTCCGATGACGAAATGTATAAGAGACATGGCTCTGGATGTGATTTGCTCACTGTGGGCCAGTCAGTCCACATGTACAGCAGATGATCACCTGGCAATATTGAAAAGCACCTTCAGAGTTGTAGAGAATAAGGAAGTCATTATGTTTCAGATGTGGGGCACCATGCAACATAAAGGGTAAAAGTTGTTGAAGTACATCGTCAGGGTAGGGGCAGTGATGCGCAAGGTCACTGAGACTGGGGGGGGGGCACCATGGAGCAGGTCATCAAAATGAGGCTTGATCAGATCTTGCGAGGTGCTGTGTATTCCTGACTGACTCTCACCTCCTTCAGGTTGCAGGACCACAAAACTGACCCCCAACCTTTAAGCAGTTGTTCAATGAGGTAAAGGAGGAAGAAGCCCAGGAAGATATTGATGACTCCTTACTGATGCCAGCAGCAACTCTTGCTGCCCTGCGACCCCAAGTACCCAGCCAAGGGAAATCACTCCCCCCTCATTGGAATTGGGTGTTGTGTTGAAGAAGCTCAGAGAATGTATGCGGGACTTAAAGGGGGTGAAGGAGACCCCCCTCAGCCCCCATTATGGCCAGGTTTCAAGAGATCAAAGACTGTTTAAAGGCTCTGCAGCTGGCCAAAGAGTTCAAGTTACTGCTGAGTACTGTCCTTGCTGAACCTTGGTGGCAGTCAGACCTCTACACTGTCCCCAGGGCTAGGCCCAGAATACCCACTGTGTCCCGAGAAGGTTGGTTCTGCTTAAGATGTGGTCAGGATGGGCACTTGATAAGAAAGTGCATCAGTGCGGAAAATCCACATCTTGTTGCAGAGAAAAAGAGGCAGAAAGACCAGGGAATCACCAGTGGGGACCAGTGAAGAAGTGAATTGGGTCCCTGCAATTGCAATGCTCCACCAACCCCAAGATTCCCCGACAGTCAGGTACCACCTGGGGTGGTCAGTCCCAGGATAGATGCAAAGATTTTAATCAAGGGAGTGCCTTAGAAACATAGAAACATAGACTTTGATGGCAGATAAGGACCACTTGGCCCACCTAGTCTGCCCATGTCCCTACCTACTGGATAAGCTGCAGATCCTAGTTAATCAACAGCCTATTTCTTCCTACCCCCACAAGAGTTGCCTTACGTCTGTCCCATGCATTCTTGAATTCCCCCACTGTTTTTGACCCCACGACCTCCTCAGGAAGGCCGCTCCATGAGTCCACCTCCCTCTCTGTGAAACAATACTTCCTCACATTGCCCCTGAGCCGTCGGCCCTCTGTCTTCAAATTGTGTGCCCTTATTCTTGTATATCTCTTTTTCTGAAAGATGCTACCCTCCTGGACTTTGTAGATTCCCTTGAGGTACTTAAAAGTTTCCATCATGCCCTCCCTTCCCCTCCTCAAGGGTATACATATTAAGATCCTTTAGTCTCTTCTCATATGGCTTCTGTTGCAGACCTTGCACCATTTTAGTTGCCCTTCTCTGGACTGCCTCCATCCTGTCTATGCCCTTGCAGAGATGGGGTCTCCAGAACTGGACGCAGTACTCCAGATGGTGTCTCACCAACTGTCTCTAGAGAGGGATAACAACTTCCTGTTTTCTACTGGTGCTCTCCCTATACATCCCAGTATCCCCCTAGCCATCCCTACTGCCTTCTCATATTGCTTGCTAACCTTTAGGTCATCTGATATGATTACCCCCAGGTCCCTTTCCATTTTTGTTGTTATTACTACCTCCCCCTCGTCCCACCATTGTGTACTCTTCCCTTGGGTTTTTGTTTCCTAGGTGTATTACTTTGCACTTCTTTGCATTGAATCTAAGCTGCCATACTTCAGACCATTTCTGCAACCTTGCCAAGTCCCTTCTCATCCTTTACACCCCCCCCTTTGTGTATCAACCCTGTGCAAGCATATGACGTTTAACCTTAGCAATTTGTGAGGAATAGTCTATCGAGGAAGATACCGAAAGAGACATTAAGTACTATAGTTGATTCCGAAAATCCAAATAGGTAAGGTAAGAATCACATGCCAGACAACGTCCAATCGTTTGAAAAAGCGTACATAGATGATGTTTCGTATCTGACCACCATTCCCAGACTAAATCATAACAACAAAGAACCGTGATTTGAGTCTGAAAGAAGGATCTAACTTGTGCTTGAACCACAGACTTGGTCAATAAGGTATTATTCAATTTCCACTGAGGTGTTGGGGGCATAACGGGAACGGTGTCATTATCTAAGGAAAACGTACAGGTCAATAAGAAGTGATCTGAAAGTTCAGTCGGGCTAATGGAAACTGCCAATGGAATACAATATCTAGAGGAAAAGAGATAATCTATCACGGGTGTGATATATGGATCTATGGTATGTATAGCCAGGATCTGTATGTAAGTATCAGTAAGCATCATGTAAACTAGCTTTTAACAATATGAGAGAGAGCAGCGGAGTCACAATAAACCTTTTTCGGCAGCCATCCTACAAGAAATGTCCAAAGAACAATTAAAGTCACCACCCCACATAAGATGTTTCCTGGTACAGAGAAAAGGAGTGACAAGATCTAGTAACTGTATACGAGCACGCTTCGATTAGGGACCATAAAAATTTATGAGGCGATAGGATGTCCCTGAAAAGTACAATCAAGAATCAAAACCCTACCAGGATGAATGTCCAGAACACGTGAAATCAAAACCGTCGTAGAAAAAAATAAGATAGCTATTCCATAAGCATAATCATCTCCAAAAGTCCAGTATGAGGGACCTTTATACCAACCCCTTAAGAAGCTGTACTTCAGCAAGCGAGGTGAGATGTGTTTCTTGTAAAAAGAGTACATCCAAGGAGAGAGATGCAGTAAGATGAAAAAAAACATTCTCCGTTTGTAGCTCTTTAGGCTACAAACATTGAAGGAAGCCAAGCGAAGAAGAACCAGTCTGGAGAATAAGCAATTAACCACTTCCTTCCGTGACAGTCATATGTTTGCGTTTTTTACTTCCTTTATTGGTTTTAGTCATTTTTTACGAGAAACATCTGGAGGCTTAGGTATAGTAATATCCATATCAGAAGGTAAGACAGATGTTCCTGAATCACCTTCCGAGTCCTCCCTTCCATCTCTCAAACATTCAAAGGAGTTAGAAAGGGAAACTTCAGGCGGCTTCAGTGATTTGCGAGACGCTGCCCTGGTTATTCTCCCGCTAATCTGAAAACCATCTGAGTCCAACAAGGGGGTACTCGTGGATTGAGTAGATAAAGAGGGTAGAGGATGTGTAGCCAATACCTGATCAGTGGGAATAAGCTGTACATCCTTAGGAGGGTCTCGTGCGGGTGTAGTGGTAACACAGGCATCTAGCATATTGGGGGGGGGCGCAGGCAATGCAGGTATGTCAGACAGTGATATCAGAATCATAGATTGATCTTGAGCTTTCTCCTGTGCTTTTTGAACCAGGACAGTGGAATCCCACCCCTCCTGTCTATTCTTGCTAGCCCAAGGGCATTGATGATACACGTGCCCTTTCTCGTCACATAAGTTGCACTGGAATACATTCGTGCAAGAAACACTAGGATGTCCAAAACCCCCACATGAGCTACATTTTAGCAAGTCACAGGTGCTACTGAGATGCATGCGGGAGCCACATTTATAACAAGCCCTAGGTTGACCTCCATAAAAACATACCCCTCTATCTTTACCCAAAAAAAAGCTGTTGGGAAGGTGAACAACTTCAGAATTGACTTGAAACAGCTTTACACGAAATTTCCAGCTACCTGTCCAAAGACCTTCCTCATCTATAACAGCTTCAGGAGGGGATAAGACTGTACATCTATTCTGTAGCCAATGATAAATATCACTGATGCTAACTGCCTCATTGCGAAACATGATAGTTACAGTCCGAACTGCTGGTTTGGTGAGGGGAATGACTGAAAAAGGGACCCATAGAGGAGAAGTTTTCAGTGTGGTGTATTTATTCCAAAATTTATCTAAACCACTAGCATGTTTAAAGCTAATATCAAAGGTTTCCTCCCCGGAAATATGTATTAAAGCATAAATATCAGATGCCTGAAAATGAATATCACCTTTCAATAGGGTTCGAGCTACATAATACCGGTCAGGAAACACAGAGAGGCCTCCTTTGTAACGTAGACGTACTGCATGACGTCTGGGGGCCTGTTCTAACTTATTTTTAAATAAATCTGACAAGACAGGACCTTTGTCAGATGCTATACCAGGTTGCAAGGGGGGAGTCGGAAGAGAGGAAGTTCCTTCACCCGGATCCGTAACAAGTGGTGTAACTGGTGCTAGTATGGAGGGGAATGAACTGAGAGCAAAAGCACCTGAACTGGGAGTAGACATATTAACTACAGAATGTGTTGGCCTGAAAGGTCTGAATTAGATAAGCCAGTACTGGATAGTTGTGCTTTCTGGAAAACACCCAGTGGGGAGGAAGAGGAAGGAAGATCAGGGAGGGAGGGGGTGCCAGAAGGCATAGGAAGGGTACCAGGAGATATCTGAGGCCTAGAAGTATCACTGTCCTGCAATAACAGATCAAGATGAGCATTAGAGACGTCACTATAAACATTAGAATCACGTTTATGCCTAACAGTCACAGACACACTACATGGATCTGTAGAATCCATCATATCCCCCCATGTAGTCCCATGAGTAGCATGAGTAGATAATGTAACAGAGGTGGAAACAATACAATCATTCATAACAGCAGCTGCAGAGTTAGGTACCTCAGTGGAGCTCATGGTCATAGGCGCAGGCCTGTGTGGAGAGAAGAGAACCCCATGTTTATCCGCATCCCACGTCGGGTCCGGTGTCCAAGAATCCGAGTCCGTTTTAATCCAACCAGCTTGTGCGAGAGCCGAAGAGACTGACCACATAGGGTTCACTATAGTGTGGTCATTGTCAATACCAAAATTTGTACAAATCAATGAGGAGGTAGAAACAGAAGCAGTACTCGCTGTTTTAGGCACTGGGAGCGGAGTAGCAAGCGAGTGAGAGTCAAGTGCAAAATCCATATCCCCTACATCTTGTGACTGTAAGCCGGTATCCATGGTAGGATCAGAGAGACAAGCTCCAGAAATGACAGGGGGAAGACAAGTGGCCGTACCAGCAAGCACCAGAGCAGAAGGTTCCATCATCCTAGGACGTACTGAGATCCCCGAAGTTTCCAGTCGAGACGCTGAAGGAGATGCAGTACAGGAAACAGCAGCAGTGCATTCCATCTCATTGTGTAAGTCGTTCATCGCTGTTTCAATCGCCACAGCATCACATTTAATAGGCAAAGAAGTCTGCATTGCAGGAGCTTCCAAAGCAGTCTCCTGGGTAGTAGTGCAAGCAGGCAGCATCTCCGGTAACATCGGCATCGAGGAGGTAAGCAGCTCACCAGAGCACCGCTGGACTCAACCGAATCCTCCATCTCAGCAGCAGGAAACCCGCACGGAAGGAGTAGGGGAATTTCCCCGGTGTCCTGGCCAAATCTCCCTCAGTCACTAAAAATACCACCAACAGCTTAATCTGGTTCAAAGTCACTTGGCATTCATCTGTATCCCCACTCCCCCAGGTCGTGCCTGAAAATAGGCAGGATTTGTCTAGTGCACTTACCCGGTCAACAAAAACTAACTAACTAAATAAATAAATAAATAAATATTTGTCCACAGGTATCCCTTGCCACTTTCCCAGGTGGTGGCACTGCACCAAACCTTTTGTCCACTGTGGAATCCAGGCCGGGCCCCTCGGAGGTGTTTACAGTGTGGACCCCAGGGCCCTGGAGGAGCAACCAAGCTGAGTAAAAGGGCTGTTACAAGTGGAGTCACTGCTGGGATTTGCTGCCCCAGTGGCCACCCAGAACTTGCCATTTTGAAAAAATGTTTGGTTACCCCTGAGTTGAAAAGAAAAAAAAGGGGGTGGCCTTCCAAGAAATAGAGGACTGGGAATGGACCATCCAGAAAATGCTCCTGATAAATGTGACTGAACAGCGAGATGAGGAGTTCATTTTGGGAGTGTTATAGGGGGCCCTGAAGGGTTTGGGCAAATTAAAATCTAAAGGTGACTAGAGTACCAGGCACCCAGTTTAGGAACTTGATTGTAGAGACTGATAAGGACTTGGGACCTGTAGATGTGCCTCCTACAGTGACACTCAATGGGTTCCAAGAGACCTTGGTGGTAGTGAAGAAAAGGAGTCCCTGCCAGCCCAAAACCTTCTACCCTTCCCTTGACCCCCCATCCAAGTGAAGGAGTAGATTTCAAGGCTAAGCTGGAGTTCCTGCTGGCTAGTGAAGAGAAGTCCATGAAAGATATACAGGCTTTGTTTCAAGAAGGGGAGCCCACCCCCATAGTGCTGCCTAGGAGGGTGGCCCCCTATGTGGTGGCACCATATGAACAATACACGCAGCTGTGCACCTTCTTGGTTACCACCTCCACTTCGGCTGGGGAGGATGACTTTGAAAGCTGGATAAGTCAGGCGGCCCAACTAGTACAAGTATGGAGGTGTTCCGATGATGAAATGTATAAGAGACATGGCTCTGGATGTGATTTGCTCACTGTGGGTCAGTCAGTCCACATATACAGCAGATGATCACCTGGCAATATTGAAAAGCACCTTCAGAGTTGTAGAGAATAAGGAAGTCATTATGTTTCAGATGTGGGGCACCATGCAACATAAAGGGTAAAAGTTGTCGAAGTACATCGTCAGGGTAGGGGCAGTGATGCGCAAGGTCACTGAGACTGGGGGGGGCACCATGGAGCAGGTCATCAGAATGAGGCTTGATCAGATCCTACGAGGTGCTGTGTATTCCTGACTGACTCTCACCTCCTTCAGGTTGCAGGACCACAAAACTGACCCCCAACCTTTAAGCAGTTGTTCAATGAGGTAAAGGAGGAAGAAGCCCAGGAAGATATTGATGACTCCTTACTGATGCCAGCAGCATCTCTTGCTGCCCTGCGACCCCAAGTACCCAGCCAAGGGGAATCACTCCCCCCTCATTGGAATTGGGTGTTGTGTTGAAGAAGCTCAGAGAATGTATGCAGGACTTAAAGGGGGTGAAGGAGACCCCCCTCAGCCCCCATTATGGCCAGGTTTCAAGAGATCAAAGACTGTTTAAAGGCTCTGCAGCTGGCCAAAGCGTTCAAGTTACTGCTGAGTACTGTCCTTGCTGAACCTTGGTGGCAGTCAGACCTCTACACTATCCCCAGGGCTAGGCCCAGAATACCCACTGTGTCCCGAGTAGGTTGGTTCTGCTTAAGATGTGGTCAGGATGGGCACTTGATAAGAAAGTGCATCAGTGCGGAAAATCCACATCTTGTTGCAGAGAAAAGGAGGCAGAAAGACCAGGGAATCACCAGTGGGGACCAGTGAAGAAGTGAATTGGGTCCCTACAATTGCAATGCTCCACCAACCCCAAGATTCCCCAACAGTCAGGTACCACCTGGGGTGGTCAGTCCCAGGATAGATGCAAAGATTTTAATCAAGGGAGTGCCTTAGAAACATAGAAACATAGACTTTGATGGCAGATAAGGACCACTTGGCCCACCTAGTCTGCCCATGTCCCTACCTACTGGATAAGCTGCAGATCCTAGTTAATCAACAGCCTATTTCTTCCTACCCCCACAAGAGTTGCCTTACGTCTGTCCCATGCATTCTTGAATTCCCCCACTGTTTTTGACCCCACGACCTCCTCAGGAAGGCCGCTCCATGAGTCCACCACCCTCTCTGTGAAACAATACTTCCTCACATTGCCCCTGAGCCGTCGGCCCTCTGTCTTCAAATTGTGTGCCCTTATTCTTGTATATCTCTTTTTCTGAAAGATGCTACCCTCTTGGACTTTGTAGATTCCCTTGAGGTACTTAAAAGTTTCCATCATGCCCTCCCCTTCCCTCCTCAAGGGTATACATATTAAGATCCTTTAGTCTCTCCTCATATGGCTTCTGTTGCAGACCTTGCACCATTTTAGTTGCCCTTCTCTGGACTGCCTCCATCCTGTCTATGCCCTTGCAGAGATGGGGTCTCCAGAACTGGACGCAGTACTCCAGATGGTGTCTCACCAACTGTCTCTAGAGAGGGATAACAACTTCCTGTTTTCTACTGGTGCTCTCCCTATACATCCCAGTATCCCCCTAGCCATCCCTACTGCCTTCTCATATTGCTTGCTAACCTTTAGGTCATCTGATATGATTACTCCCAGGTCCCTTTCCATTTTTGTTGTTATTACTACCTCCCCCTCATCCCACCATTGTGTACTCTTCCCCTGGGTTTTTGTTTCCTAGGTGTATTACTTTGCACTTCTTTGCATTGAATCCAAGCTGCCATACTTCAGACCATTTCTCCAACCTTGCCAAGTCCCTTCTCATCCTTTACCCCCCCCCTTTGTGTATCAACCCTGTTACAGATCTTTGTGTTATCTGCAAAGAGGCATACTTTTCCTTCCAGTCCCTCTGCAATGTCACCTATAAAAACATTAAAAAGAACCGGACCCAGCACTAAACCTTTTGGTACCCCACTAGTAACCCCACTTTCTTCAGAGTGGACTCTGTTTACTATTACCTTCTATGTCCTGTTGTCAAGCCAATGTTTTACCCAGGCTACCACCCTGGGACCGACTCCCAGGCTGGCTAATTTGTTTATTAATCTTTTGTGTGGGACTGTGTGAAATGCCTTGCTAAAGTCTAGGTAGGCCATGTCCACGCCCCTCCCTAGCCTACTACTTTGGTCACCCAGTCAAAGAAATCGATTAGATTCATCTGACATGACATTTTCGCTGTGAATCCATGCTGCCTTGGGTCCTGTGTCCCATTGGCCTCTAGGTACTTAACAGTTCTTTCCTTCAGAAGTGATTCCATCGTTTTCCCTACCACTGAGGTCAAACTGACAGGTGTGTAGTTTTCTGCCTCTGTCTTGCTCCCACTTTTGTGAAGGGGAATCACATCCACCCTCCTCCAGTCCTCAGGTACCACATCATCTTCCCATGATTTGTTAAAAAAGGTAGTCAGTGGTGTCACTAGTTCTCCACTTAGTTCTTTTAAAATTCTGGGGTGAATCCTGTCAGGCCCCATTGCTTTGTCCATCTTCAGTTTTAGGAGTTCTTTCAGAACCCTTTCTTCTGTGAAAGGACTGGAATCGACCCCCCCTATCCAGAATGCTTCTATTGACTGGATTAGGTACCTCCCCCTCCTCTTTTGTGAATACTGAGCAGAAGTATTCATTCAGTATCCCTGCTTTTTCACTGTCCCACTCTGCCCACCTACATTTCCCTTTATTCAGCCTCACTATCCCTCTCTGTCTTTCTTCACTCCCTAATGTACCTATAAAAGGTTGTATCCCCCTTCTTAACCAAGTTGGCTATCTTTTCCTCAGTTTAAGCCTTTGTTGTTCTGACTGCCTTCTCCACTTCCTTCTGCTTTAACTAGTACAGTTCCCTGTCCTGCTCCTTCTGTGTTTCCTTATACTTCGTAAATGCTATCTTTTTCTCCCTAACCTTCCTCACCACCTCTTTTGAGAACTATAGTGGTTTTTATTTCATTTGGATTTATTTATTTGCTTCACACAAAGGCTTGTTGCCTCTGTGATGGCAGTTTTGATGATTCCCCATTGTTGCTCCACCCCTCCTTCTTGCTAGTGCTTTTCTGAGGCACTCTCCCATTTTGACAAAGTCAGCCCTCCTGAAGTCCAGTACCCTCACTTTTGTATGGCGTGACTCTGCTGCTGAGTTTATTGTGAGCCACACTGTTTGGTGGTCACTTGTCCCCAGATGGCTACCAATTTTTAGATCTGAGATCCTCTCTCCATCCCCATTCAAGAGTACCAGGTCTATGATTGCTCCCTCCTGAGTGGGTTCCAACACTAGCTGTCTGAGGCATGCCCCCTGTAGGGCATCAAGAATAGTCCCGCTTTTGGATGTGGCTGCAGCAAAGGTGCTCCAGTTAACATCTGGCATTTTCAGATCCCCCATCAACAATATCTCCCCTTTCTCTGCCATCCTAAGGATGTCATCTATATTTTTCTTGTCCATTTCTTCCCCCTGAGATGGGGGTCTGTATACAACCCCTGTGCAGATTGTGGTGCCATTTCCAGTCTCCAGGGTGACCCACCGTACCTTCTGTCCTCTGTTTACCCTCTAATTATGTTGCTTTGATCCCCTCCCTTACATAGAGAGCTCCTCCTTCTCCTCCTTTTCTACTCTCCATGTCCCTCCTGTAGATTGTGTACGGTGGTATGTTGACATCCCAGTCATGGTTCTCTGTGTACCATGTTTCTGTGACTGCTGTGATATCCAGGCAACATTCCTCCATCAAGGCCACCAGTTCAGGGAGCTTGTTACCTAGACCATGGGCATTGGTACACATTACCCTCCATTTTTTGCTGGACTTACCCCTTTTTGCCCCATCTCTGTCCTTACTGCCTTTTTCTCCATTTACCCCTGCCCTTCTCCCTGTCGGCATCTCTATCTTGGTGTTTACCTCACTAACTACCCTGACTTTTTGGGGAGGCTAGGATTTCCCTGTGCCTTATCAGTGCCTAACCCCTTGGCTAGTTTAAATGCTTGCCAATGAAGCATTTAAACCTATCACCTAGGATCCTGGTTCCCTTCCTGGACAGATGCAGACTCTCATGCCAGTATAGACCTGCATCCCTCCAGGTGGACCCCCAGTCCCCAAAGAAGCCAAAACCCTGAGCTCTGCACCAGTTTTTCAACTCCTGATTGAATCCCATGGTGTGGAGCACCCTAGCCTCACCCATGCCATAGACAGGCAGCACCTCCGAGAAGGTTACCATGCATTCTGTCACAAATGCACTCCACAGGTCAGGTCCTCTGCTCCCACAGTGCCAACCTCAGAGTGCAATAGTGTGAACAGATAACAGACAGGGTAACCCTTCTGTCTGCTTTGGGTCTGAATCACCTTTAGCCTCAACTTCTGGGAGGATTCAAACTGAACCTTATGCTAGCATACCCAATGTACAGGCTCAGATATGTACCCTCTGTGGGACTGCAGTACAATCTTTCACTAGGGGCACCCTGCTAGGCTTCCAAAATGAACCCTTAAAATGCTATAAGAGACCTTAGGTATATTCTTACCTTATTGTACAAGCTCAGTACACAATCAAGCTTTTCAACAGCTGTCAGACTTAAAATACAGGTGCTTTATATGCAACAAAAAAAAAACAAAAAAAAACTGAGAAGACACCCAGGCAGTATTTCAAAGAAATGGTTATTTACTAAAAATATAATAAAAAAGTAAAATTAAACACAGGACAATATATCACACAGCGTACAATCATGTAAAATAAAAAGGAAGTTACAGACAAAACACTCCTACCACAAATACTTCATTTCTTTATAAGTATTACCTTTCTAAGTGTGTTTAAGTTAGAGAGAACTTTCTTTCTCAGAGGCCAGGATGATATGACACATTCCCCTGATACAATATTACATTTCTAACCCTATCTTCCCAACCCCTTTTGGTGAGTCAGCTAGCTCCTCCTTTTAGAATTAATTCTAACGTAATTTATACCAGGAGGTATTTTTAATTATTGGTAACATCAGAAAAAAAATATTTCCTAAATATGACATCCTTTAATAAAACATTTCTCTTTGAACTTGACAGTCATACTATTTGTCACTATTTCTCAGCTGCATGTTACATTTTAAGAGGAACCTGCTAAATTACTCTTCATCCTGCTATGTCATACACTTTATGTTTGAGTTCAATTTCAAAAGCCTAGGCAGGTCATAAAAAGGTGATAAAATGCCCTTACGTAAGGAAGTCAGTTAATTAACTGGTTTCCCTGATCAGTTTGATTACACAGGTGAGAATGATATTTCAGAGGATTGGCGTAGTGCTACAGTAAACCCCATTCATAGAAAAGGTATCAAATCAAATGTCAGAAGTATAGGCCTATTAGTTTGATGTCCGTAATAGGGAAAGTTATGGAGCAATTAGTCAAGTCTTTGAAAAAGAAATGGATCAACTCAGCATTCAGGATATAACTCAACATGGTTTTAAAATATGTCATTCATGTACTACCAACCTAATTTCATTTTATAATAACTTAAGTAAGTACCTGGGTAATAAGATACTGTCTGATGTCATATTACTTGACTGTAGCAAAGCCTTTGATAAACTATCTTATGCTATATTAATTAGCAAAGTACAAAAACTTGACTTCTCATCTTTCTTAGTCAAATGGACTGCAAGGTGGTTGCAAACTAGTACTCAGACAGTAAAAATGAATGGTGTCTTCTCAGATATCGGTCTTGTTGCTAGCGGTGTCCCTCAGGGGTCTGTGCTGGGGCCCACACTGTTTAACAGTTTTATAAACAATATGAAAGTCTCTTTGAATGATCATCTTTCTAAATTTGCAGATGACACAAAATTGGGTGGAAGGGTCGATACCGCATCAAGCATAAGGTCATTAGAACCTGACCTCCAACTGATCGAATCCTAGGCACACACCAATTCTATGATGTTTAACATCAAAAAAATCTCCACTTTGGCAATAAAACCCCGCAAATCAGCTAATATTTATATAATAACCCTGCTCAAATCAACAACTTTTGAAAGAGATTTCGGTATTATAATTAATAATAAATTGACATCAAATGGCCACTGTAACAAAGTGGTAAGAACAGTAAACATTATCTTAAAAAATCAAAAGAACATTTATTAGTAAGTCAGAGCTTTGTCTAGTGCCATTGTATAGGGCCTATGTTAGACCACATATAGACTACGGATCTCCATTCTGGAGTCCTTATCTAAAGGGCTACATAAATAATTTGGAGCAAATTCAGAGAAGGCTTACTAAAATTATTCCACGTCTCAAAACATGTACTTAGGAAACATGACTCGGGGAGACAGGACTCTATCCCCTCAACATGAGAAGACGTGGGGGGGGACATTCTTCTTACCTTTAAGTTACCTAAATCACCTACTGTACCTTAATGAAACAATGCAGTCTTACTTTAGCTAATAAATGTACATTTGGAAGACTTTATAACCAGCAGCTCCTAGTGGACTGGGCTAACACCAATAAACGTGAAAACCTTTTCCCCATAAGAGCAGCCAAATGTTGGAACTGATTAATATAACAAATGTTTATACATTTAAAACTCAGTTTGACATATGGATAAAACCCTTATATTCAACATGAGCCACTATTGCGGGGGACAATCACGATGGGCCTTGTGCCTTCTTTTGTCCCGAATAATCCAGTAAACCCTGTAGTTCCAGCTACTGACCTTAAAAGTTACAGGCCAAGCCTGCTAACTTGTGTGAGACAATTTCATACACAGACCAGTTATTTATAATATAAATATCATACAGGTAACCAGAAGCAGTGGCAGAGCGTCACACTCCTCCTCACCTAGACTGAATTTGGGGGCTCTATCCCCTGCATGGGATGAGCTCCCTAAGTCAGTTCATTCCTCAAACAGACACAACTAGCCATCTGCATTTTCATTGGTTGCTCCAGCCCTATGAAAGATCATCATGTCATACCCTTGCAAAGAAAGACTGCATCTTAATAGTCTACCATTTGTTTTTCCCATTTGTGTCAGCCTAACCGGGGGTTGTGGTTAGTTTGTACATCAAAATGCTGCCCATATAAGTATGGCTCTAACTTCTTTAGGGCCCACACTATGGCAAGACACTCTTTTTCCACAGTAGAGTATGCATGCACCCTGGGAAATAACGTTTTACTTAGGTAAATGATGGGATGATCTTTCCCTTGGTTGGATGTTTGGCTCAGTACTGCCCCAATACCCACATCTGAGGCATCAGTCTAGACTATAAAGGGTCTGCTATAGTCAGGACTTGTCAACACAGGAGAACTCTACAGTGCCTCCTTCAGTCTGGTAAAGGCTTTTTCACAGGCTGGTTCCCAGGTAATTTTCTTGCGAATTCTTTTCTTTACCAGGTAAGATAGGGGAGCAGTCAGTGCACTGTAATTGGGTACAAATTTCCTATAGTACCCTGCTGTCCCTAGAAAACTCCTGACCTGCTTCTGCATTTCTGGTCTGGGCCATGCCTTGATCGCCTCTATTTTTACTTGGTTAGGACAGAGCTGTCCCCAGCCTACAACATGCCTGAGGTATGTCACTTCAGCCATGGCCACCTGGTTTTTCAGCTTTGACAGTGAGCCCGGCTCTCTGTATCCTAACCAGCACTTCCCTCAGGTGGGAGAGGTGTTCCTTCCAGCTGTCACTAAAGATAGCAGTGTCATCCAGGTGTGCCACAGCGTGATCCTCAGCACCATTTAACACCTGGTTCACCAACCTTTGGAAAGTGGCTGGGGTGTTCTTCATTCTGAAAGGCATTACTTTAAATTCAAATAAGCCTATCAGAGTGATAGAGTGCTACCTGCAAATACCTCTTTGTCAGGTCAATAGTCGTAAGGTAGGTTACCCCTCCCAACTTGTCCAGGAGTTCATCTGTCCATGGTATCAGGTGGGCATCTGACTTCATGACTGCATTCAGTCCATGATAGTCCACACAAAAACAAGTAGAGTCATATGGCTTTGGTACAAGGACTATGGTTGAGGCCAAGGGGCTGTGAGATTTCTGGATTATTCCTAAATCCAGCATTTCCTCCACCTCCCTCCTAATGTCCTTTTGGACAGCCTCTGACAACCAATATGCTGTCTGCTGTATGGGTGTCTGTGTCCCTGTCCCCACATCTTGTGTTGCTAAGGGGTTAGTCCAGGCTTGGTGCTAAATAGTGGGGCAAAGTCTGCTAAAACCTTCCTTACTTCCTGGATCTTGTCCTGGGCCAGCTGGGGTGACAATTTAACTGCCTCCACAAAGGACTCCAGCTTGCTTTCTTCCAGCAAGTCAGAAGGAGGAGGTCTCCTTTGTCCATCCCCTTCCCAGGACTACACACTGCAAACAACATGTCAGCCCTATTAACATATGGCTTCATCATGTTGACATGGTACATACTTGCTGTATGTCTTCTGTCAGGTAACTCCATTATATAGTTCACGTCATTTACCTTTCTGACTACTTTATACGGTCCAGCCCACTCAACCTGCAGCTTGTCTTTCTGGACCGGGATTAGTACCATGATTTCCTGACCCACTGTGCACGAGTGAGCTCTGAGCTCTGGCTCTGTGATCAAATCACACTTTTTGTTTTTGTTAGGCAGCTGCCAGGTTGCTCTAGGCTGTCACCCCATAAAGCTTCTTCAGCCTCTCCCTAAACCTAAGGACATAATCCACTATGGGAGTTCCCTGGGTGGCGTGTTTGCCTTCCCAATCCTCTTGGATCAAGTCCAGGGGCCCACGTACCCAGCATCTGTATAGGAACTCAAAGGGGAAAAACCTGGTTGACTCTTGGAGCACCTGCCTGTTCGCAAACAACAGGTGGGGAAGGTATTTGTCCCAGTCCCTCCCATGCTGTTCAGCAAATGCTTGGAGCATTGACTTCAGGGTACCATTAATTCTTTCCACAAGCCCATTGGCTTGCGGGTGATAAGGAGTTGTGCATCTCTGCACCACCCTACACTTCTCCCACAAACATTTCATCAGGTCCGTCATGAAGGAACCCCCTCGATCAGTGACAACCTCCTGCAAAACCCAACATGGGAGAAAATCTCTAGTAAGGTGTCTGCCACTTTGTTTCTCCTCAGTGAGGATAGGGTGACTGCCTCTGGGTACTGGGTGGCATAATCCACCACAGTAAGGATAAACCTCTTCCTGGAGGAGCTGGGGGTATTTAAAGGCCCTACAATATCCATTCCCACCTTCTGGAATGGCTCCTCTACTATGGGCAATGGAATTAGGGCAGCTTGGGTTTTCTTACCTGCCTCCCGTATTTCTTGGCACTGGTGACAAGACCTGCAATACTCCTTCACCTGCTGGATGAAGTTGGGCCAATAGAAATTCTGGGCCAACCGCTGTGTAGTGTGCATGATTCCCAGATGACCAGACTAGGAAATACCATGTGCAATCTTGAGAAATTGATCACGATACCCCTGGGGACTGACAAGCTGCCTGCTATCACCCTTCCCTCTGTCTTAGCATCCTGAGTATACATCAGTCCACTGTCCCAATAAACTTTATGTTTCCCATCACCTCCCTGTGTTCCATCAGCCCTCAGCTTCTCTAGACTAGGGTCACTTTTCTGAGCATCTGCAAACTCCTTACACATTCCCAATTCATGGGACAGATCCGCTTCAGGATCTAAACTAGGGTCCCTAGCTCTAGCATCAGGGTTCTTAGTATCACTGCCATCCCTAACCCTCCTTCTTCAGAATAACCCTCCATAGCTGTTTGGTTAACTGCTACTGGGGTAATTTCTACCCCCTTTCATTAGTGTCCATCTCAGGAGACCCAGGCTGGGGAACCAGCCTCCCAGTGCTTTCCACAGTGCCTTCTATGGGGTCCGGGGCGCCACAGTTTTCCTTTGCCACTTGGCTATGGGTAACTGCACACACCATCCTCTATCTGAGAATTACATCAACTGCTAAAGTTTCTGCTACAGCCACCTGTTGCACAGTTTTCCCTGTCTCACCCCAGTCTAGGAGAACACTAGAGAGTGGCAATGTTTTCTCCTTACACCCAGTGAACCCCTGGACAGTTACAAATGTATTGGGTATAAGCTGACCGGGCTCTACCAGATCCCCCTTTACCAACATCAGAGATGACCCTGTGTCTCTTAACCCTTGTGTCTGTACACCATTCACAGTGACTGGGTGCATGTGTTTCCTCTTGTTTACAAGCATGCTTTCAGGTACACACAAACAACCCACTTCTTCCCTAGCACCACTTTGCATATTGTGCATCCTTTTGGGACACTGTCTGGCAATATTCTCAGTTTCTTTGCAAACCCAGCATTCATTTCTTTTCTCAGAAAAGTCTTTTCTTTAAAACCTGGGACTAACTGGTTTTGGTGGAGGCAGTAAGGGTTTTATGCTGCCCTGAAGGCATGCTTTTCCCTTTCTGCCCTGCCACCCCTCCCCCATTTGCTATCAGAACAGGTCTGCTCTTGGCATAGTGGTCTGAGAGTTCAGCAGCTTCTTGCACTGTTTTTGTGTCTCGGTCCTCCAGCCAGGTTTTCAGCTCTGCTGGGCATGCCCAAAAAAAATGCTCTAACAATTCAGCATTTTCAATTTTATCTACAGAGTTTGCTTCAATTCCTTCCCACCAATGTTTTAAAAACTGATGTTTCATGTCTAGCTCCTCGTAGCTCATTTCAGGGCTTCTCCTGAATTTACGGATTTTAGCTCTGTATGCTTCTGCATTTAAATCAAATTTTTAAAAGTGAAGTTTTAAGTTTGCTGTAATCATTACTGTCCTCACTGTCCATTTGACCCAATGCATCCCCGAGCTTTCCCAGTAGGTAGCGGGGATAGCTGGAAGCTCCAGGACTCTCTAGGAATATTTGCCTGAATACAAACTTTTTCAAAGGAATTTAAAAAGTCATTCATATCCTCCCCCCTCTTTAAATTCAGCGATCAATTTGGAATTTAATTTGAAAGCTAGTCCTGTAGTTTCAGTTAAACCCAAGCCACTTACCTGTGCTGGTGCTGGGGGTTTGAGTCATAGCTTCTCCAGTCCATGTTGCCTCTGGCGCTGGCACACTTTACGGTCAGCTTCTTGTTGTTCATGCTCTGCTTCTTGCTGTTCTTGCTCCCTCTTCTCCTCTGTGGCTTGCTGATCTCGCTTCATTTCTCATCATTCTCACTCAGCTTCTTGCTGCTCTCACCTCTCCTCTCTGGAACTCCTGCTCCATCCTCTTCAACTCCATCTGTAGCCTGACTGCTTCTGGCTCCAGAATGCTGGTGACCTTCCCCTGCTGCTGTGGCCCTTGGCTTGCACTGTCCCTGCTGTCTTCCTCACTGGATCTGGACTCTGCTCTGGACTCTGGCCCTTCCACGCCCAAGGTTCGGTCCTTTTCAGTCACAGACTGTGACTTGAGGCTCTGGGCATCTGCTACCATCAGAGCATCCATGAGGTTCTGCTTGTTGGCTTTCACCTCATACTGGACTCCTCTGTCCTGGCACAACTGCCTCAAGTCATCTGCAGTGTACCCGCTGTAGTTGGAAGCCATCTTCTTCCCTAACTACGACTACTCTAACTTGCGCTTCAGAAAAAAAATTAAAACGGGCAGGAACTTTAACTGTAAGCAAAATGATATAGTTCTGATTTTTTTTTTAAATCACTGCCTTATTTTGCAAGTGAGCTGTACAGTATTAAGCTGACACACTGAACTGTTAAAGCTTGTGTTACCAATACTTTATCGTACCACTGCCAACCAAATCTGTTATAAATGCACTCCGCAGGTCAGGCCCTCTGCTCCCACAGTGCCAACCTCAGAGTGCAATAGTGTAAACAGGCAACAGACATAGTAACCCTCCTGTCTGCTTTGGGTCTAAATCACCTTTAGCCTCAACATCTTGGGGGATTCAAACTGTAAATCTTATGCTAACATACCCAACGTACAGGCTCAGATATGTACCCTCTTCAGGACTGCAGTACAATCTTTCGCCAGGGGCACCCAGCCAGGCTTCCAAAATGAACCCTTAAAACTCTATAAGAGACCTTAGGTATATTCTTTCCTTATTATACAAGCTCTGTACACAATCAAGCTTTTCAACAGCAGTCAGACTTAAAATACAGGCACTTCACATGCAAAAGAGAAATTAAGAAGACACTCAGGCAGTATTTCAAAGAAATGGTTATTTACTAAAAAATATGATAAAAAGGTCAAATTAAACACAGAACAATACATCATACGGAGTGCAAGCATGTAAAATAAAAAGGAAGTTATAGACAAAACTGTCCTACCACAAAGACTTAATTTCTTTCTAAGTATTATCTTTCTAAGTGTGTTTAAGTTAGAGAGAACTTTCTGTTTCAGGGCCCATGATGATATGACACATTCCCCTGATACAATGTTACATTTCTAACCCTGTCTTCCCACACCCTTTTGGTGAGTCAGCTAGCTCCTCCATTTAGAATTAATTCTAACATAATTTCTACCAGAAGGTATTTTTAATTAATGGTCACATCAGAAAAAAAAACATTTCCTAAATATAATATCTTTTAATAAAACATTTCTCTTTGAACTTAACAATCCTACCATTTGTCACTATTTCTCAGCTGCATGTTACATTTTAAGAGAAACCTGCTAAATTACTCTTCATCCTCTTACGTCATACACTTTATGTTTGGGTTCAACTTCAAAAGCCTGGGCAGGTCATAAAAGGTGATAAAATGCCCTTCTGTAAGGAAGTCAGTTAACTGGTTCTCCTGGTCAGTTTAATTATGTCTTGTAGTTCCAGCTACTGACCTTTAAAGTTACAGGACAAGTCTGCTAACTTGTGTGAGACAATTTCATACACATATCAGTTATTTATAATATAAATATCATACAGGTAACCAGAAGCAGGGGCAGAGTGTCACACATGCTACTTGTCTAAGGCCCTCCCAGCTCTACAAACTCCTCCTCCAGTGTTCTGATCTCTTTCCCAGCCAAGTCATTTGTCCTTAGGTGGATAGCTCCCTCTCCTGTGTGGCTGCTCCCATGATTCTGAGGATTCACTCCCTAACCCTCCAAGCCATGGCACCAGGCAGGCATCTTACCTCCCTCTCCCCTCCCTCCCCCAGTTCTACCCTCCTAACAATGGAGTCCCCCACTAGGAGTTATTTCCTTTCCATGTGGGGTCTCATGCCACCCTCCTGTGGGTCTCCTTTGTGGAGGATCCCAGCATCCTCCTTGGTCTCCACTGCTGGTGCCTCCATAGAGGAACCACACTCTGTCAGAATGGCATATGAATTGTGGAGAGGTACAACTGAAGGAATGCCACTTTGTTCCACCACCCTCACCCTCCCTGAGCCCACTGTGGTCCAACTGCTCATCTTTCTTGGCAACCTCTGAGGCAGCGGCAGTGGCCCTGGTGGTCCCTGGGTGGGAGAAGAGGTCCCCCAAATCCTGGCCAACTCAGCCTGGAGATGAGCAACCTCCTCCCTCCTCCCTCCTCATCCCAGCAAGGTACCTGCAGATGGGACAGCACCGCAGCCTCCAGAACATCTCATGGAAGACTGCTGCTCCATAGCCACTGCACTGCACCACTCTTATCATGTCTTATTTGTGGACCCTTAATTGTTGTTTTGTATACTTACTCTTTCCACTCTCTATTTTGTTATTATTTTTTTTATTTTTAAATAATTTTTTTTCTCTCTACTTTCCTACTGCCTCCTTGCCCTTAAAGCTCCTGATCTTCCTGTTTTGGGACAGGAAGTTCCTATATTCCTCAATAGTCACCGTCTTACTTGCTCAGAGTCAGACCTCCAGCAGCTGGGAGGGGGTGGAGAGCTACTCTTTTCCTTCTAGGACGGTGAGTCTTTTGTGCCTCTGTTATCACTCCCTTCCTGCTCCCAAATAGGAAGTTCTTGTTGTCAGTCAAATCCTATTCCTATAAAGGTAGAACTGGCTGAGGGTGGGGGGGGTGGAGGAGAGGGAGGGCAGAAGGACTATATAGTCCGAATGGAGTAGTAAAGATCTAACAGCAACTCCTTCCTCTTGCTGTTCTCTGCCAAAAGCTATCTAGGGCAGTTTTTAAATCCAAAACACCTCACTTCCTTCTGCCTAAGCCTCTCCCCTAATTCACAGTTTCCTTCTTCACCTAGCTAACTGCACAGATAACAATTTACAATTTCCTTCTTCACCTAGCTAACTGCACATATAACAATTCACTTCATCCAACTCAGACAAACACACTAACTCTTTTCTTTCTTTCTTTGTTTTTATCCTAAATATAAGGTCCCAGTAGTAGAGTTTCAGTTCTTTAGTCCCGGTAGAGTATTAACGTTCTAGCAGCACCTCCTTCCTCTTACTGTTCTTGTCTTGTTTTGCCCTACTGGACAGCAGGTCACAGGTCATTATGGTACTCTGGACCTTCTGTGACAGATACCTGAAGCTGTTGCCCCTTCTACTCTTGTCTGGTCTGTCCCTGTGGGGGATAGGTACTTTCAGCTACCCCTGCGACAGTTATTGCCTCATACAAACTGCATTCATCTCAAAGGTCCAGGGTGAATACCACACCATTGAGACTCTGGCTCTGATCTGTCCAGAGCCCAAAGGGATGACTGACACACCTGTGTTAATTGGGATAAATGCTAATATGTTTGACAGGCTGGCTAGGACGTGTATGGAGAGAGGAGGGACAGATGAGCTAGTGAACCGTTCAGTCCATGCAGTAGTAAAGAGGGTCAGCCTGACTTGGATAATTGGAAGCAGAGCTGATGGATGAGGCTGTTGGTGTTGTGTGCAGGGTGGATAGCAAAGAATTGATCCTGCCCCAAAATTCAAATGCAGAGTGGTGGGAATTGCCAAGTTTGCTCAGCCGCCCAAAGGACCTGTTTTCATCATTGATGCCCCACCACAGGACAGCTTGCTGGAAGGGTTAATGGTGCATAGAGGAGTACTGCCACCTCCAGAGACCCCTTTGTCAGGTGTGTTACAGTGAGGGTCAGAAATGAGTCCTGAAAGTACATAGCCATCTGGAAAGGCAGTGTGTTGGCGAATATCAACAAGGTTGATGGTGCTATTGAGGTGAATCCACTTGTGGCTGCAGAGGATGACATAGATCCAACCTGGTATGATTGTGGAATTCCCCCATACCTGCCAGCTACCTGTGGAGCCTAAGCCAAAAGTTAGCCAAGCGACGCAGTCTTCTCACTCCACGAATGGGACATTGGGTGTGTCAGAAGTGAAGAATACTAGATTTGTCTGAGGGATGATTGTCCATTCAGAGAAAGGTTTCAGAGGTTGGCCCCTGGAGACATCAAAGATTTCAGACAACAGCTGCAAATGTTATTGGAGGCAGGTATCATTACTGAATTCTGGATACCCTATGCTTCCCCTATTGTTGTGGCATGCAAGAAGAGTGGCACTGTGAGGATGTTTATTGATTGCAGGTAAATGGCAACAGGTGTAAACTGGGATGGTGGTGCAGCTTTTCAGTGTCAGTATCAGATAAGAAAAAAAGAGGAAGCACACTCACCCCTGAAGGCAGGAACAGTCAGACAAAAATTTAGGTTCTCAAGATACAGTAACTAGTTCATTTCAGCCATAAAGAGGTTAAAACAACCAGAGAAAGAAGGCAGCATCTCCACAATGCCCTTCTTATGTTTCACTCCGACACTTGAGGCTTCTTCAGAGAATAATTACATTTCATACAAGTGACTCTTTTATACCATGTGGTGCAAACAGCTGACACCCTCCACCAATCAAAAACAATTTTAGGTGATTCTATAAAAACACATATTTAAATTCCTTATATAGAGTCAATCCACCTGTGCATAAGCATTTTAAATATATTGGTAGTACACAAATTAGATACGATTCCCTACATTGTAAGTAGGTAAATAAAAAATCAAAACTCCAGATCCTTGTATTGTGAGAGATGACATCACGGGGGGATTTGTAAAAGAAAAAATAAAACATAAATCAACACCAGGATTATGTTAAAACAGAATAAGAGCTGTTTTGCCATATGGAGATGTCAGAGCACACTCATCCATTCTTTGTAAGAATATGTAACATATAGTCACTGATTAGTTAGGGGGTAGGAGAAAGAAAATTTAAGTGTTACAAGATATTGATTCCAGTTAATAACTGGATGGCTATTTCTTTAGAAATGGAGCAGTTACAAACTTACCATTAAGACCAGGTGGCTTCAGTGCTCCCAGTCTATATAGCCACTCTTGATCTTTTTGATTGAGCATATTTTGCATATCTCCCCCCTCACATTTATTGGTTCAATATCACTACCTATAGCAATCATCTTTTGTTGGTTTTCAGACACTTGCCTATTGATATGTGATGCCATAGCATATTCTGGGTTACAATTTCTTATAGCTAGGGCATGTTCATTAAGTCTGGACCTCAATTTTCTCTTAGTTCTTCCAACATAGAATTTGCCACAGGTACATTTGAGTAGGAACACCACAGCTTCTGTTTCACAGTTAGTTCGCTCTGTAATTTTCTCACTTTTTTGAGTTTTGGGAATAATAAATGTTTTCCTATTTTCCATAAGGTAGCATGTCCTGCAAGTCCCACATGGTTTTGAGCCCCATTTTATAGTACTCATTGCACATTTAGTTTTAGGTTGGTAACTATGAACTGGCATGTCACGCAAGTTCCTATTCCGTCTGTAGGAAATTCTGAGTGGCTTTTCAAACAGGGGTTTAAGCTGTGGTGTACCTCTCAGTATTGTCAGATTATTTCTGTGTTGGCCACCTCTTTTGAACCTCCCACATAAGTAGTGACAAAAGTTAAACTTGGATCTGTTTTTTCCTTACTTTTGTATGTCAGCAGATTTTCACATTATATTCCCTCAGTGTGAATCAAGGCCCTTTCAATGTCTTCCTCCCTGTATGCCGTCTCCCTATGTCTGTCTATCAGTTCAGCAGCCCTTTTCTCAAACAATTCCTGTGCACTGCAGTTTCTCTTTACCCTCATATACTGTCCCTTAGGCAAATTCCTAATGGTATGATTGGAGTGACAACTGTGTGCATGCAAATGGCTATTCCTTCTGTCAGCCTTTTTAGAGAGGTCTGTCAACATAGAGCCATCCATCATCTTTTGTATTGTCATGTCCAGGAAATTGACCTCAAATAAGTCAGCAGTGACCTTACATTGCAAATTTGGGTTGGTGCCCTCCAAGTATGTCACAAAGCCTACTACTTCACTTCTAGAACTCTTCCACACTAAGAGCAAATCGTCTACATATCTTTTGTAGATGTCAGTCTGGTCTATCTATGGGTTTTCATTCCTGTCATACACAAACTGCTCTTCCCACATCCCCAAATATAAATTAGCAAGACTAGGTGCTAAAGTAGCCCCCACTGCTGCACCTCGAATCTGCTTAAAGTACCTATCCATGAACATAAACATATTGTTCTTTAAAACAATATCAGCCAAACCTGTAATGACATTTATCTTCCTCTGTGGTAAGTTAATATGTTTAACAAGGTGATAGTCAATAGCTTCCAATCCACCTTCATGAGGGATGTTAGTGTACAATGAGTCAATATCCATGGTAACTAACCACCACTCTTCTTCAATTTGTATGTCATTTAAAATGGATAGAACTTGATCTATGTCTTGTAAGTGGCTCCTAATTTTAGGGACTATGGGGTTAATAATGCTGTCCACATATCTGGACAAAGGCTCTGTCACCCATCCGATGCCTGAAATAATGGGGCATCCAAGGGGTTCAGTAAGGTTTTTATGAACTTTGAGGAGCATATAAATAGCAGGTTTTATAGGATTTTGAACAGACAAGTAATATAATTCATTGCTGCTAATAAGGTCCTCTTGGTATAATTCAAGTAAATGTGTTTCAATATTTTTCTTAATCTCTGACGTTGGGTCATATGTCATGGATTCATAGAAGCTGTTGTTAGCTGTCTGTAGATTTCTTGGACATATTTTTCTGTGTCCTGAACAACAATGCTACCACCTTTGTCAGGGGGGGGCTTAATGACAATACTCTGGTCCCTAAATACATTTTTTATAGCCTCCCTTCCTGTATTAGACAGATTATAGTAAGGCATACGGGGGAGGGGGCTATACAGGTTCTCTAAATCAGTGACACAACATTCTTAAAAAGTTTTAATACTCAAGTGTAAAAGTGGGCAAAACGTTATTGTGGTTTAAATACGTTTTCAGAGTTTGCCCCAATGTCCAGTTCTGTGGTGGAATCATTACTATTGTCCTCATTAGATTCAGTCTTGTTTTCTTTTGAAAAGAACAGTCTCAAGTTCAATTTACTAGCGAATTTCTGAATATCTACATAGGCCCTAAACTCACTCAATTGTTGTGTGGGAATATAAGAAAGTCCCTTAGAAAGTACCTGTATTTCTGTCTCTGAGAGTTCCCTTCTCGAGATATCAGTGACAGTCAATATCTGTTTGGCATTGCACTGCCTCGCTGTGCGCTTGCCCTCTTCCCCTTCCTCTAGTTCCTCCTTGTTTTTTTTTTGTGGCCATTGTTTTCCGTGGGGAACTGGAATCTTGTGCATCATTTGCTCCTCCTGGGCATGGTCTGTCCAGGAGGAGAGGCTTGTGAAAAAGGCTCCTGTTCCGATTCGCTTTCATCATGCTCTGAGGTGCTTTATCCTGTACTGTAGTCTGTTCCAGCAGTTTCTGTTCTTTTCAAAATGGAGCGTGAAGTATTCAGAGTTTCACCAGTTGCCATGGTAACCACAGTGCTAGAAGCGGGTTGGTTAGTATTGCCAGCTGTGTAAGATTTCCTTTAATTGAACACTCTTTTGTGTAGGTAATCATTCAAGCCCCTTGGAAACTTCTTTTGTTTTTGGAGTTGCAGTTTATTGTCTTAATATTTCAAATAATCCTTGAACTTTATTTGGCAACATCTGTAATACTGATGATCTTTATATGTGGCTGCAATCTTCTCTTGTGCTTTCAAATCTTGTTTGATTTCCTCTAGTATTTCAAGTCCATCTTTAATTATTACGTCCATTAACTTCATTGATGCCTCATGCATAATTTGTTCCCACTGCTCTGTGATCCTTGGTCTATCCAGCCCTGATGTTGGTCCCTGCAGTATTCTTAGACTACACAACGCTCTTTAAACAGTTGTATATGCAGATATAAACTGTTCTTGCCAGTACATATGTCTTGCCCGTGTGGCAAGTTTCTCCAAAATATAGAAGGCACCTCTGGTAGAGTTACCTGCTGATGAAGTGGGATCTTTGGTAGTACTGCTGGGTGTGGCTGACATCCCAGTTTCTTCAGTGTGTGTTAGTAATGGATTCTCCACCATATCGTTTCCAAACAAGGATGTATAAATGCTTTCTCCTGTCTGGTCTTCTCAGTTGCTGTTTCCACTTTAGTCATCCATTTGAAATTCCGGCTGTAGTATTCTTTTGTTGCAGTTTTTTCAACCAACCCGTGCACACCAGAAATCAGCAATGCTGGTAAATGGTAACAAGTGTGCACTGGGATGGTGGTACAGCTTTTCAGTGTCAGTATCAGATAAGCAATAGAAAGTGTACTCATCCGTGCAGCCAGGAACAGTCAGACAAAAGCTTAGCTTCTTAAGATGCCTAGTTTATTTCAGCCATAAATATGTTAAAGCATAACCAGAGAAAGAAGGCAGTGTCTCCACACCGCCCTTCTTATGTTTCACCCCTGACACTTGGGGCTTCTTCAGAGAATGATTACAATTCATACAAGTGATTCTTTTATACCATGTGGTGCAAACAGCTGACACCCTCCACCAATCAAAAACATTTTTAGGTGATACTGAAGAAACACATATTTAAATTAGATATATAGAGTCAATCCACCTGTAGATCAGCATTTGAAATATATTGGTAGTACACAAATTAATTTGGTACAATTCCCTACATTATAAGTAGGTAAATAAAAAATCAAAACTCCAAATCCTTGTATTGTGGGAGATAACTGCTATAGGTATTGATATTGTACCAAAAAATGTGAGGGGGTATATGGAAAATATGCTCAACAAAAATGAGCAAGAGTAGATATACAGACTGGGAGCACTGAAGCCATCTGGTCTTAATGACAAGTTTTGAAATTGTCCCATTTCTAAAGAAATAGCCTTCCAGTTATCAAATGGAATCAATATCTTATAACACTTAACACATTTTCTTTCTCCTCCCCAATCCCCCGCCCCCAGGTTTATCTACCAAGTGGGGGCAATTGTAGAAGAATAGTGCAAGTCGACGCCAAAGGTGACTTGCACCAAACTGAGTTGCGACAAGGACCCTGTGCCCAATTCTAGAAGGGGCAGGGTCTCTGCAGCTCAGTCCTGCAACTTGCGACATCTTGCCAGGTATGCTGAACAGTCGGCGTACCTGGCAAGTACATCGCAAGCTGCAACCACTGTCTGGCATGGCGCATGTGCCCACCCATGCCTGATCCCCTGGACAGAGCAGACAGATCTACAGAGGGCTAGAGGACCCCCCCACCCACTGTCAGTGCCTCACAGATCCCCCCACCTTGACTCCTGAGTAGCACCCCAAGGCATCTGTGTACTGTACGGTATGTACAGTACACATACTGGACAGTCCCTGGTAGTCTAGTGGCCCCCCACCTGGCAGTGCCAGTCCAACCCGCACCTCCCGACCTGTCCCCAGCTGGCGACTGGCACAGCCCATCTCTCACCACCACGGCCAGCTGCTGACTGAGCTCTGTAGGAGCACATCAATGAATCAATGAACTCATTCATTTCTTGAGCACGTATATACAGTATGCGCTCATACACAGCTCAGTCGGCGGCTGGCCATGGAGGTGAGAGGTGGGCTGTGCCAGTCGCCAGCTGGGTGGGGGGGAGCCAGGATGTCTGCCACTGCCAGGTGGTGGGGTGGGGGACCACTGGACTACCAGGGCTAAGGTGTGTCTAAATAAATCAATAAGATAATAAATGCCATTTACAGGTGGCAATTTTGAATGCTATCACACAAGAGATGCATGTTGCAGGAGGTGGCCACTCGGGGATCAGGGCATGTGGGGCATGAATAGCCCTTTGGGTCTTTGGCATGCATGTTCAGGGGTTTGGGCATGGGGTGCATGGATAGCCCTGTGGGGCTTTAACTCAGTTGTTGGGTGGTTGTGGCATTCGGGGGGATGGAGCATTTCATATGGCTTTGTGGAGAGCGGGCAGTGGTAGGGGGTGACATGGCATCAGGTGTTGGGCCAGTGACACATACATACAACCCCAGAGGGCATAAGTACACTTACACCAGCTAAATGCTGGTGTAACTGCACTTTGATGGATGTCCTCTGGGGGTTGTTCTAGAATAGCAAGTATGGGGACTTTGTTGCTGCCCTTCCAGAATAGGGCACAATAGCTGCCATAAACCCAATAGCACCATGTTGCAGGGGGTTTAGGGCATAACTGGTGGTGTAAGTCCACTTTGGTGCAAGCAACCTGTGGCATGTCACAGGCTGCTTTGCAGAATACCAAATGTCGCTACTGCTGGTGTAACTTGCTACTTGCACCATTTTTTTTGTGCAAGTCAAGTTACCCCAGATGTAACCTTTTGAGAATAGGGCCCAGTGACTATATGTTAGACATTCTTACAAAGAATTGTTGAGTGTTTTCTGACATCTCAATATGGCAAAACAGCTTGTATTTTGTTTTAACATAATCCTGGTGTTGATTTATGTTTTATTTTTCCTTTTACAGATCCCCCCATGATGTCATCTCCCACAATACAAGGATCTGGAGTTTTGATTTTTTTTATTTACCTACTTATAATGTAGGGAACTGTATCAAATTAATTTGTGTACTACCAATATATTTAAAATGCTTATGCACAGGTGGATTGACTCTATATATGGAAATTAAATATGTGTTTTTCAGTATCAACTAAAAAAAATTTCGATTGGTGGAGGGTGTCAGCTGTTTGTACCACATGTTACTAGGTATCTTGAGAACCCAAGTTTTCGTCTGACTGTTTCTGCCTGCAGGGGTGAGTGCACTTCCTGTTTCTTACCTGATGCGCATTGATTATCGCACATTAAACAAGAAAACCATCCCAGATCAGTACACAATTCCCCGGATTGAATACACTTTGGCCAGCCTGTCCAGAAGCCAGTGGTTCTTCATGTTGACCTCCGGAGTGGCTGTTACCAAATCCCCATTGTGGGGGAGGACAAGGAGAAGACCGCCTTTATCTGTCTGTTGGGGTTCTACCAATTTGAGTGCATGCCACAAGGGATATCCAGAGCACTAGCTACCTTCCAGAGATTAATGGAAAAAGGGGTGGGGGATATGAATTTACTAGACATCATCTCTACCTGGATAACTTAATTATATTCGGGCGCACCCTGGAAGAACACGAGGCCCAACTGATGAAAGTTCTGGACCAGCTGGAGGAGTTTGGGTTGAAAGTTTCAGTAGACAAGTGCCAGTTCTGCCAGCCTTTTTTAAAGTATGTTTGCCACATTGCCTTGGTGGATGGCATTCGAACTGACCCAGCTATAGTACAGGCCCTCACCACCTAGCCCAGGCCCCACAACCTAAATGCACTGCAATCCATCTTGGGGTTCTGGGGCTACTACTGTCTCTTTGTAAATGACTACTTGATGGTGGTACACCTGCTAAATGACTTGATGCAAGGCTATCTGCCTACCAATAAGAAAAAGAGACCTCGACTGGCAAAAGACAGTCCCCTCAAAGAGTATTTAAAGGTTGGTGAACCCTTTGGAGACCGGAGGACACCTGAGTGCAAGGCTGCTTTTTGAGAAATTATTAGAAGACTGAGTTAATCAGAAGACTGAGTGAAGTCCCAGTGTTGGCATTCATGGACCCTAACAAGCCCTACATCCTCCACACCAACGCCAGTTTGAATGGGTTGGGGGCAGTGCTCTATCAGGAATACTCAGAGGGACTTCGGCTGCTGGCCTTCACTAGCCACAGTCTGTCACCATCTGAGAAGCACTACCCTGTACATAAACTGGAATTTATTACCTTTAAATGGGCGGTAACTGAAAAGTTCCACTATCACCTGTATGGGGTTCCTTTCACAGTTTGCACAGATAACAACCCGTTAACCTGTGTACACACCAAGATAAAACTAGATGCTGTGGGGCATCAGTGGCTATCTGCCCTACCCACTTATGATTACAGCCTTGAATACAGAAGTGAAAAGACCAATATAGATGCAGATGCTCTATCTAGACACCCATATAGTGACCAGTCTGACCCTCCAGTGCAAGTAGAGAACGCCGTTGTCAAAGTGTTGTGTTCAAAGTTTATTGCCCAAGGTGAAGATCTACATGCCAGTCCTGCAAGAGCATTTGACATGCTGGGGGCCTCACCTGAATCTGTCCCTGCCTGCATATTTGAACTTTACTGGTCTGGATATCTCTTCTCTGCCTCAACCCAGAAACCAGAACTACAAAGGGCCCAAAGAGAGGAACATGCCTTCCAAGATGTAATTCAAGCTCTAGAAAAGGGGCACTCCACAGAACAAGTGCACAACCTCCTCCACAACACTAAAGTGATGCTGAGAGAGTGGAGCAAACTGGCCATAACAGATGGACTAGTAATACGCAGGGTGCAAGACAGTGAAAATCCTGAGTGTCCAAAAACCCAGCTGGTACTGCATTGGAAGTACCGCAAGGCAGTGCTCACATCCCTCCACAAAGAAATGGGTCACCTGGACTATGCATGTACCCTTGAACTGGCTAGAGCAAGGTTTTATTGGCCCAGGATGAAACATGACATCGAGAGACATTGTAAACACTGTCTAAGATGCATAAAGTGAAAGACTTTGCCCAAAAGAGCTACACCTTTAGTGAACATCAGTACCAGTGGCCCACTTGAATTAATCTGCATGGATTTTTTGTCTCTTGAGCCCAACAGAAAGAACACAGCTAACATTCTTGCTATCATAGACCACTATACCAGATATGCCCAGGCCTACCCAACAAAAAATCAGAAGGCCAGCACCATAGTTAAAGTTCTGCAACAATTTGTGACATACTACAGCATTCCAAAAAGAGTCCACTCGGACTAGGGCCGAGACTTTGAAATTCAGCTGGTGAAAGAATTTCTGACAGTGTACAGTATAAAGAAATCATGCATCATATCATACCACCCCCAGTGAGACATGCAGCCTGAATGTTTCAATCAAACTCTTTTGAATATGTTGGGCACCCTGGACCCAGCCAAGTGAGCTACTTGGTGCATGCATAAAACTGCACCAAAAATTATGCCACCTAGCGTTCTCCCTTTTTTCCTCATGTTTGGTCATGAGGCAAAGCTCCCAGTTGATCTCTGCTTTGGTATGTCCCCAGATGACACATCCAAAAAGACCTCGAATACACCCAACAGTTGAGAGAACAGCTAAAGAAAGCATACCAGCTTGCATTTGAAGCTGCAGCTAAAAGTAATCAAGGCAACTAGCAGAGGTATGACAACCAAGTACGGCACCAAGTGTTGCAAGTGGGAAATTGTGTTCTACTCCAAAAAACCTGGGTTACAGGGCAAACATAAACTCCAAGATTGGTGGGCCCCCGAAATCTACATGGTGACTGAACAATTGACAGACTTGCCAGTGTATAAAATCAAACAAGAACAAGGGAGAGGGCTGGAAAAGACTGCCCACTGGAGCCACCTGCTCCCCATTGGCGAGATCATGCGTGACCCAGCCCCCGACCCTGAGACTTCAGTTGTAAGAAGGCCCTGAACAAGGAGCCAGACTGCACAGAAGAAAAAAGACAGCAACATCTCATCCATGCCTCCAGAAAGGACTGCATTGAACCTGAATACTGGTCCAACTAAGCCTTCCAAGAGGCCCAGAAGGAGAGATACTGCTTCATCTATGCCTACCGAGAGGACCACATTAAACCTGAACACTGATCCAACTGAGCCTCTTAAGTGGCCCACATGCAGTTCTTCTGAGGAAAGTGATGATGAGGGATTTAAAGGTTGTCAATATGTGGCTGACCCAAATCCAACCCTGAATCAATGGTCAGTGGACTGTATAAATTCTCAGCCCACCACCAGCACCACCCTATTGACCCTGTGCCTCCTTTGAATCCCTATGTGACCCCTTTTGTCCCTGAGAGAAGGTCCAGTATCTCTATACCTGGGCCTGAACTGGACATTGAGATGGATGATGAGAATGATTTGGGCCTTAGTGAGCTTGTTGCTGAGGAACTGACCATCCCTGATCATGCTCCTGTTCCTGTGCCTGAACAAGTTCAGGACAATGTTGTTTTGCCTGACCATTCCCCTGTGCTGCTCACAGACCAAGGACCAGTAGAAGTGCCTTTTGTCCCTAGAGAAATTCCAGCACCTGTCACAGCTCTACATCGAATCTCAGAGAGACAGCCCCAACCAGTTATCAAGCTCAAGTACGATACCCTTGGTGCCTCCTCCAATACCCCCTTCCATGTCATCCATAAGCCTGTGGTTCCCATTATTTACACCCCAATGTGTTGCACCAGGGACAGGGTGGGAAGGTGTGTGTGTGTTTGCCAGTATGCACTGTTTTCTAGATAGCATCTAATGTCTAGATAGCTGCTGGTATTGTGATTATTTTGAACCTGCTATTAGATAGGAATCAGGTGTCTAGACAGCCAATGTGTTTGAGATGATTTATTGAGAAATTGTATGGGGGTGTCACTTTAATGGTTTGTTGGGATGCCAAGCATTTGTTAAGGGGAGTGTGAAAGCCCCACGAATGGGCTTACCTTGTATGGGCTCTGGCCCTCCACTCCCCACTGCTATCTTGCAGTGGTCCCTGGCGGAGTCTGAACCTGGTGCCCACCTTGTCTTTGCAGCTATGACCACTGAAAATCTTCAGTTTCCTCGGCCCCAGAGAAGGAGTGGGACAAGGTCTGGGAGCCTTTCCTGTGCCTCCAGATGCTTTTTGGGGATATCTGTGGTCCCAGAGAACTAGAGAATTGAGACCGCAGAATGTAAACCAAAAATATGGTGGTGCCGTGCCTTCTGAGCATGAGCATGTGCAGCTGCTGGGAGGCAAAATTTAAAGGAGCCGTGGCTGCAATAGGTAGAAAGCCAGTAAAGGGAACGAAAGGGGGAATGTGAGTTGCAGAAGCCTCTGTGGGTTCAAGGGGGCTCCCTCAGATAAAATAAGAAGTGTCCTGACTCCAGCAGGTAAATTGGAGCCAGGACCAATAAACATTAGCCCATGAAAGGGCTTTACTGAAACATTGTGGGGCAGCCTTGTTTAGGGCTGTAAAACAAACAAATATGGCAGCCCTCATGGGACTACAGACACACGGGTGTTGCTTACTACATACTGCAGCAGCGTGGTAAGATTAATGAGATCATTAAACAGAATTGGTCTATCCATAGGTCTGACACCATCTTAGAAAACTACACCATTGACTGTCCTCAGTTTGTGTATAAGAGGGGTGTAAATTTGGGTGACACCCTGGTGCATAGCTTACAGCATACTGTGGCTACCAAGCCCCATACTTGGCTTCCAAATTTACTAGTGGGTGCATTTTCTAGTGGAAACTGTAAATTTTGCCTTAGTATCTTGAAGGCAAGTAATTTTATCTCTGTTAATACCAGGAAAACGTTTGAGTCAAGTTGGTTCATTAACTGTGACATAGTGAATGTTATTTATCTGGGTATGTATAATTGTGGGGCATTTTACATCAGCAAGACACCTCAGTCCTTTAAAGTGAGAATCAGTGAGTACCTTCTTATAATAAAAAAAAAAGATTGGAATAATACCCTTTCTGCTCATGTGCACTCCCAAATAGGTGGTCAAGCACACAAATTTGGACTTTTTTGCATTGGAAAAGTAAAACTGGGCAAAAGGGGTGGCCCGGGCAGAGATTTAATGGCTCTGTGATGTTGAGGAGAGAAGGGATGTGGATCAGACAGTTGGGGGCATTATATCACCCGAGCCTCAATGAAATGCTTGTGTATGCTCCTCTCATCCAATAACTGGAAACAAAAATCATTTGAATGGTTTCTCTTTGCATGTTATTATATTATCTAGAAAGTTAGCGGCCCTTAAAGTGAACAATGCACCAGGCCCAAATGGCCTGCACTGAAGGGTACTTAGGGAACTTGTCTCACAGTTTTTAGGGCCCTGATCCCAGCAATTTGCTCAGTCAGTGGAGTGTAATAAAATGCCAGGGGATTGAAGATGTGCAAACGTAGCCCCACTCCACGGAGGGGGTGACAAGGAGTACACAGGTGACTGCAGACTGGTAAGCCTTACCTCCATTGTGGATAAACTGATGGAGATATTAGTGGAGGAAAGCCTAGTAGCCTACTTAGAGGATAAAGGGCTGCAGGATAGCAAGCAGCATGGGTTTATGTCGGGAAGATCATGTCAGACCAACCTGAGCATGTTTTGTGACTGGGTCACTAGGGTGGTGGACAGAGGCCAGGCAGTGGATTTGCTCTACCTTAATTTCAACAAAACTTTAGATTCTGTGCTGCACATGAGGCTGCCAAAAAAAAGCTGGAGGACTTAGGAGTAGGAATGGATTAGTCAAGTGGATGGGACACTGATTAGGGGGAAGGAAGTAGAGGGTGGTGGTCATTGGGGTCACATCTGTGGAGTTTGCATATGTTCCTTTTATCAAATAATTGGAATTAAAAATAATTTGAATAGTTTCTCTTTCCACAAGTGAGGTACTGCAGGGACCAGTCTTGGAACCTGTCCTGCTTATCACGTTCATTGGTGACATAGGTGAAGGTATCCAGGGTAAGATATGCCTCTTTGCTGATGACACAAAGCCATGTGGCAGAGTGGACAGTGAAGAAGAGGTGAAGGAGCTTCAGAGGGATCTTGAATGGCCTTAGAGGTGGTAAAAAGTCTGGCAGTTGAGAGTCAATGCCAGGAAGAGCAAGGTGATGTACTGTACTGTACTTAGGGAATAAAACCAAAGTACTGGATGGGAGAGGTCAAGCTGGCCACTGACACAAAGGAGAAAGATCTGGGAGTCCTGATCGGTGATTTACTGAAGCAATCTAGCCAGTGCAATAAGGCACATAGCAAGGTATCTAGGATGCAGGGGTGTGTAGGGAGGTCCTTTGATAGTGGGAGGATGGAGGTAATACTGCCCTGTATAGACTGTTGGTGAGGCCTTACCTGGAGTACTGTGCCAGTTTTGAAGCCCTCACCTGAGAAAGTGCAGCAAAGGGTCACAAAAATGGTTCAGGCCTGTGGGGCAGATCTTATGAGGAATGGCTGAAAGCCCTGAACATGCACTCACTGAAGGCCAGATTGTGTGTGTGTATGGGGGGGGGGAGGGGGACATGATAGACACTTACAAGTTCCTAACGGGTATAAATAAGGCAAATTGTGAAGACCTGTTTGAAATAGAGATACAGTCATAAGTGGGCATGCTTGTAGATTGTGGGGTGTAAATTTAAGAAGGCTGTGAGGAAGGTTTTCTTTGCTGAAAGGGTAGTGGCACCTTGTTACAGATTACCAGTATAGGTTGCGGGGGCAAGGCCCAATAATGGATTCAAACATGGATTGGGGGAAGGACAGGGGACTCAGAATCCCACTTGGGGAAACCAGAAAAGGAGGGAAAGAAGAGGGGTTGGGGGGAGGTAAGGTAGTATCAGCTATGAATAGACTTCATGGGCCATTGGTCTCCTTCTGCCATTAGATTTTTTGTTTCTATGCTTCTACCCATATTTTATTTTATATAACTGCTGTTGTCAAAATGCAAAAATGTTTGCCTTTTGTTATGTGAAGTCAATTACGAGAACATTGCCTGGTCAGGCATCATAATGTCAGTAGAGCAGAGTTCTAGGAGCATCATCAGACCTTCCTAATGTTGTAAACATCTTTTTAACAAATAATTCAAAAGTTTACAGAAGTATATAGGTTAGGTGTTGTGGAAGTCTGCAGTCAGTAAGCATGGCATTAAAAGTGTTTGACAGACAAAGTGTATAGCTACCACTACCCTATGGCCCAGAGGATCCACATTCCGTACCAGCAACCCTAGTTTGGAAGTCCACTTGGGAAGCTGGGATCATGGCAGCCAGGTCTAAAATGTGCTGCTGATGGCAATGTGGGCCAGCTTGAAGAGCGAGCACATTGGTGGCTGCAGCGGGCTCTTGTGGTGGGCCAGGGAGCCTGCTCCCTGGTAAGAGATGATGCATGCACACAAGTATGCTGCATGGGTGAGACCAGTGATGGGCTGCATCTGATGCCAGGGAGAAGGGAGGAACATGTATTGGGAGCAATACAGATGAGTATGAATAGATAGGCTACTGAAAGGGCAAAGGCCTATGGCACATTTATAAGGTAGAAAAAGAAATGGGCAGACTGGATGGGCCTTGCGGTCCTTATCTGCCATTAACGTCTATGTTTCTATGTATGGGGAGAAAACACCAGATCCTATCACAGTGAAAAAATCCAGTGCACTTGGGCCCACATCACGAAGATAGATTGCCGATCTGCTAGATACCAGATCCAAAGTAGTTCTGGGGGGATGATGGCCCTTCACAAACTCCCACCATGGCAGAAGGCATGGGGACTGATGGTAGCTGAAGCATCAGGTTAAATGTTGATGGGGTTGGGTGGTTTCTTGAAGTCCTGAAGGAGGGTGGACAAGGATCTGAATGGGGATAAAGAAAAACTGTATGATGAAACAAAAATGCTGACAGTTAATTAAATGAACTGTTCATCTTGGTGGGTGTCCACTGTAATACACAAGTATGACATCATACCTGTTTATTACAGTGAGACCCCTGCATTACAGGATTAGAGAGAGAAAGAGACAGAAAACATGTCATTATACCAGGTCACTAGTAATTATAAATTACTGATTCATTTTCATGTACATTTTACATGTGATGTGGATATATGCTTGTCTTCTGTTATTTGCTCTTTTCTTCTTCTGAATTTTTAGTCCATTTGTGCCCTGTGTCCAGGAAAGATGCATTATAACAATAAAACCTAATCTGGAATTCAGATTTTTTGGGAATTTAGAGTAACAGAGTTGTGCAGATGCCCGGTGTGATTTTTTTTGCTAGATGCAGAATAACTCTTTATATGCATTTAGCAATAGCAGATACCCCTTGAAAAGCCTAGGTTGGCAGTGACGACTGATAATTGCTGGATACAGTAGGTCCAATAGCAAGGCCTGAAACCAGTGCTCTAAAAATTCCTAAATACATGGTTGTGTTGTCGCAACCATGTATTATGGTATTTTTATACTTTTATTTTCAAACCATTAGACACTGACTCACCACACTCCATTTCAGTGCAATGCGAGTCAGCATCTGAAATCAGTAATTATAAAAAAATAAAACATAGGCAGCATTCGTTTTTTTACACAACCTTGGTGTGTGATGCTACAACAAACCACTCGAGCTATGTTGTTGTAGATTATGTGATATCTCAAACCTTGGGTGTGTTAAAAAAATGAAGAAAAACACTCATGACATACATATTGTCGATATATAAAATGACTGCCTATAGAAACGTACCACTGCAATAAAAGGTAAGGTGATTACTTTGAGGAAGGGGAAGCAAGCAGGAATAATCAGGACGTTAACCAGCAAAAAAAATATATAGTTCACCACAATTCAGTTTAAAAATTAATCACAGAATGCAATGTTTATATAAAGTCAAAGCAAAAACTGCATATTTTAATATTAGTGTGCCTGATATTTTAGGGATGTTCTCCAGTCTCAGTGTTTAACAACTGTTTAGTGCAGTTCCCCTCAGGCTCATAACCTGAACAGAAGAAACACAATGCAGAAATCTCCTAATATTCTGTGGCCATGATGTAATTGTGTTTTAAATCTTATGAGAAAATAACACAAGTTCTTTGCAAACTCTCAGGTCATACATTGCACACATTTAAATAACGGTCTTAGCCATACAAGTCCAAAGAACAATACACTTTCTCTAATTTGTAAGAATACATTTTTTTCCTCTACTGACTTACTCACACTTAACTCTGGGGTTTACAAAATAAAACACATACTGTATGCTTCCACAGTCTCAGTTTACAACAAATGGCAATATTATAGATAACAGTTCTGCAAGTTGAATGTTTCCTGCTCATTTTTGTTAAATTATGCCAAGCAAAGAAACCACATATTAATCATCTGGTGTAATCTTCAAATTCTAAGCATGTCTAATATTTATCTAGGCAGTACGTTACTACTTACCTATATGTATCAGTTACCATGGAAACTATATGGGCAACCAGCCTTACAGTTGACTACGCACTGCATACTAGTGTTATGAATCATCTTAAGAGGTCTACTTATTAGGGTTTGAAAGACAAACTACTTGCATAAATACACAAATCATAATAGATTCCTGAGGAGAAATAAAGTCATCCCATAAGCAAAGTAAGATCTGATGGTCTGAGAGTAGCAAGAACGTTAAGCATTCAATTTACAGTATATTACTTATTTGGTTTGTTTTAACTTTTGAATTACATTTTAAATATTCAGACTTATTACCCTCCTCTCTCATCTGGCCTACCTACCTACCTCCAGTTCTTCTGATGTTTCATTTGTATTTTTACAAAAAAAAAATTGTGAAAGAAGAATAGTTTAGCTTCCAAGCTTGTGACATTTTTGGTATATGCACTATTGTTGGGAAAACTGATACAATAGATCAATGCTTAAATAATTCTAAATATATAGTAATCACCTGGCAGATTTAAATTTAAACAAGTATTGAAAGGGTTTGAAATCCCCAGTCCAACTCCTTCGCAGTAATTTTAATAATGAAAGTCAGCAGCAGGGCCTGCACATTAAAACAAGATACTCCAAATGATACTGAATTAGACAACTGACGCTGTTGTCTTTCATACTGCCAGTTAAAGCTATAAACGGATATCAAACTTCCATCTGAAGCTTTTAACATTAGTATTTAATAGTTTAACATTTAATGAGTTTTCTCTTGCCTGCTGCTTCTCTCTTTCTTTGTGTTATGACAGAGGAAAATGGAAATATTTTTGGTTATTTCGACTTGAAGGAACATACACATAACACTTTAGCTTACACTGACATTAAACCTAACAATACATGCTCATACACTGACTCATAAACATCCCTGTGATGTGCTGGAGGAAAGAGACAGATCGTTCTTTCAGTTATTCTCCTGGCAGTCAAGCAGTGCTGTGTTCTGTCAAACCAGCTCAAGCTGTCATTCTTTTGAGTGGGTGAGATGGTATAATATAATTAAGAATGTGTTGCAGACATGCTACTGTAGGGTACCATCAGTGAGCAATACTGTATCCATGGCAACACTGGTTGCCAGGATTTCCAACTTGCTTTGTTGGTTTGATCTGTGCTTAGGGTTCCCTTTCTTGAGGTGTCTCTTACCTTGCCCAAAGGCACTAGTCTATGACACATAACTATCATTGCTGAAAAAAAAAGTATTGTCTTTCTGGAAAAAACGTTTAGTGCGCAAATGGGGTCACACAGTAGTATTCATTACCCACTTCAACTAACCTTCCAGGGCAGAGAACTAATTCCTTAGCTGGATGCATGCTGTGGCTTTTCTGTTTTTAAGTGATCAGCCTCTGCAAAAAAAAAAAAAAAAGCCATGTGTGCTAGCGTAAACTATGGAGATTTTTTTTTTCAAATTGGTTATTATATTAATGAGTGAACTATAGCACTACTCAGTACTACAGTTAAATTCAAAATAAGGACTGTACTGCAAGGCAAGCTAAGGACAGGAATGGAATTTGGCTTTTTATAGTGCATTTCACACCAGCTATGTCACAGTACACTTTACAATCAAGGAAAGGGAAGGGAAGAGAGAGAATGCCGCTGCTATTAAGACACACAGAGAGATTCAAACAGCCCATACTGTACATAAGGCACATTTTCATTTACAGTGTTGTTGTGCTACTGTCCACACCATTCACCCACACTACCGACGGTATGCATTATATATTTTAAGAAAATCTTTGAGTTACAGGAAATATGGCAGAGTGAAAAGAGGAAAGCTTTTATTTTGTTGTTTTATAAAAAGGCAAAAATCTTAGTACATACTGCTCGGGAGCACAGATATGTTGACAGCTATTGTGGGGAGCAGAAACAACTAGAGAGCATATAATGATTACTGCTTCCCTGATATACATGTGCAGGACACCCACTGATTAAAAGTACCAGGACAGGATAAGGCTGTGTGTTTGTGTGGGTGGGTGTGTTGGGGGGCAGTTGATTGAAATGGCACAGTGTGTTGTGGGGCTGCACAGTTGCAGATGGTATAGCATGTTTACATGTTAACAAAAAATGACTGCTCAGGTACAGCTCTCAACCAAAACACTGCTTATCCAGCACCACAATGCTCCCACCTATGACGCTTCCTATGCTGTTTACACTACCTGACTTGCACACATGCAACTCATCTGCACCTCTCGCAACAATGCAGATCAGGTAATATAAATAGGCCCGTAGACTGGAAGGAGATTACAAAGAGGTTAAGAAAGTTTCTCCATGGTCATGCAACGTATAAGTGGGGACTGTGGAAATCACAATAGAGTTTACACCCATTGCTTAACATCACTTCTCTTGTAGGTGGAAAGGGACCTGGGGTTACAGACATGGGGTTGAAGCATGACCTGCAGTGCATGGGCCTCTGTCAAGAGGGACAGCATAATGCTGGGTGCATCAGAAGGGGAGTGAACAGCAGATTAGGGGATGTAATCCTGCCACTTAAGACCCTGGCCAGGCCCCACCTGGAGTAATGTGTGTAGTCCTGGGCTCCTCAATACAAAAAGGACATTGTGACACTTGAATGGGTGCAATGCATGGCCCCCAAAGTTATCAGGGATCTGAAGGACAAAAGCTGTGTGAAGAGGATGGAGACCCTTAACATGTTCACCATGGAGAAAAGGAGGCTGAGAGGGGACATGTCTAAAGTCTTCTGTAAACTGAAGGATATCAACAAGAGTGAACAGCCTGACATGTTTGATCTGGTGTCCAGCAGGATGAGAGGACATGTCTTGAAGCTTAGAAGTGGTACATTCAAGGGTAACATCTTGAGACATGTTTCCACTTAAAAGGTGAACTTATGGCATAGCATACAGGTACCAGAGGGGGACAGTGGACATAAAGACAACAGAGGGCTTCAAGGTAGGCCTTAGCAAGTTTGCAGATTTCTGCTTAACAAGGGAATCTGTAGGTTTCATGGGTAGTTAACAGCATAGGGAATCCTTATAAACTGGTACACATTTGTGCATTATACTTTCTTCATCCCTGCTTATGAAGCAGGGGGGGGAACATAACGGACACAGAGTCCCTTCCATTCTTAAAAACCTTTCTTTTACTCAAGCAAGTATACCATACTGCATCCCTCAAATGAAAGAAAATCTTATTTATTTATTTAATTAAATTTTGATGACCAAGTAGGCCTACTGAGACCACAACGGACCCTTTTTCAGGGGTGTCCCAGGATTAATTATGTACATCCTAGGGAAACAACAGCAATAAGAACATCTCATATTTAACAGTACAATCATTACAAACAAAGGGCACACATGAAAGATACAGTGGGTAGGTTAAGTACAATTAATACCAACAGGAGAGGCAGCACATAATACAAAAAACAACCAGAAATTTGATAAAGATCCCAATATGGGTATATCAGTCTGCAGAGAAACCAGCATTGTAGTATATACAACCTTCTACAGTGTCAATTAAATCTATGCAGTAGCAGGTGCAGTGGTTCAACTCCAAAAGGTGAGTCTTGAGAACCTTCTTAAAGCCCCCAAGGGAGGTACATTCCTGGAGGTTACTAGGGAGATCACTCCAGATAGATGAGATGAAAACAGTGAAGGACCAGAGTTCTTGGGAAGATCTTACCCTGGGGACTTGGAGAAGCTGATGTCCAGAGGACCTTAATGTTCTTCCATTCTGCTTGGCAGCTATTGTGTTAATTAGGCTGGGGGGGGCATTGTTTTGCTGGAGTTTATAGGCAAGACACAGAGAAGGATACGTTAATCTGCCTTCTAGAGAAGGCCAATTTAGTGACAGTAGTACCTTGCAATGATGCTCCAGCGCTGGAGCCCCTGTGATGAAGCGTCCCACCCTGTGATGCAGGATGCTCAGTCTTTGCATCTCCGAGACTCTTACTGAGTGTAGTATAGTGGACCCATATAGCAAGGTGGGTAGGAGCGTACCAGTACCTACCTTGAGTTTGGACTCCTGAGTGAGGAATGGGCTCAGGCGGTAAAGGAGACCTAACTTGTGATTAAGCACCCTGGTCAGTTGGTCAATGTGACCCTTAAAGGTACAGTCTTGGTCTATATACACACACCTAAGTACTTGATACAGTCAACCACCTCAATCTTTGAAACATTGGAGAGAGTTGGAGACAGTAGATGTCACCTATTAGGGCCGAAGCTTTTAGGGCCAAATAGTATGGCCTTATTCTTTTTTTCATTGAGGACTAGTCTACTAATATGAAATCAATTCTCAAGTGACAAGAGGTCTTGGCTGAGTTGGTGGTTCAGTTGAGCAGCATCACAGGAGGCTCTATAAAGCACGGCATTGTCAGCATACAGGAAAATGACATAGCTTACCATTCACAGGAGCAGCATCACCATGCAGGAGACAAGCACAGTAACAGATCCATGCAACAAGCAACATACAGTTATGGTATCCACTCTGATGACATCACCACATCTGGCACTATGACTGTGCATTGCCTATAGCTGTTTCCTCAGCTACCTGTGCATGAAACTCTTGCTTTCAAGACTTGAACATTTGCTCTAAAGCTTGGATCGGACTCTTGTATTTTTGACTTCTATGAGCAATCAGCAATGTTATTTTTTTATATACAATCACTACTTGTTATTTTGAGTGTTGAAAAGCTATTGAAGTGTATTGTAGAGTTAGAACATGAAGCTGATTCTTAAGTATTAAAGCAGCACTGCTGCTGTACTGCTTCAGCACATTTCAACTCTCATAGGTATATCTCTTTGGATTCATCTTTTAGTTGTTAACATATGTAAAGTAACAGTACTAGTTATTGAAGTAAGCAATACCCAACAGGGTGAGCATTAAAGTATTTTATAAAATGGGTAGGGAAAATCCTGCTTCCTGATTGGTGGAGAAAGTTTCAAAGCAGTGCAGTTCAGTAATAGTACTTTCACTGCTAAATTTATCTTAAGTTTTTTCTTTTAGTAGAGCCATTTTACATGTGCAATAAGATACTTTAGGGTGTGGGTTACTGTTCCTGAGCCACACTTCCAGGTGGTTAAAGGAAATCTGCTCAAGCGCCTCATGCCAAACAACACCCTCAAGAGGTGTGTGATCATTGACCATAATCACACACCCTGTACTGGTTTATCGCACTTATAACATGTGTAGGGAAACTGTCAAACATTCACAAAGTCAAGATACTGCTTTTAGTAACACTGATCAGTGTTTCAACAGTGGGAATTGTGTATGGACATAAAGTAGTCCTTTTACTCTGAATCAGCATGAACTGTGTGAATAGTGCAGTCACTGGCAGTAGAAACAAGAAGTGTTGTAAAACATCTTGCTTTTACTTTGCTTTCACTTTTCCCAAACTGGCTGCCTCAGTGGGTCCTGCAGTCAGTGAGCGGCGCCAGTGTGATGTGGAGTCGGCTTCCACCTTCCCGCTGTGATTGGTTGTTCAGTCAGCTACCAGCCATAACAGGTGCTGGGGTGAGCAGATTGTGAGAGGTGAGGAGGGCTTGATTGTCCAAGGTGAAAGGCTGCATATGGAAGCAGCAGTACCCACTCATTCCATGTGGCCACACTGTAGCTGCTGTTTGGGGGCTGGTTGCAGACAGAGGTGCAAGCAGGAAGACAGGCATCGAGATTCAGGATTCCACATGTCGAAAAGCAATATAAACTTGCTGCTACCAAGGCATGTCATTTTCTTGTTTGCAGGCAGCAGTATGGCACTCATGAGTGTAGTAATACTTCTGTGGCTATATTATGGGGTTTGAATGGCTGTAAATAGTTCTGGCATGTACTTTTAGGTCAGTAGTTTCATTGCTCTAAAGTAATTTCAGCCAATTAAATCAGCAGAATTTTTCTGCACGTTATTTGGACTAGTAACCCACACCCTGTCATGTCATATTGCTTGGCATGCGGCCTAGCTGAGTGCCTTACACCTCTGGGAAATACATGAAAATACTTCAATGCAAACCTTGGAGTGGGTCATTGTGCTTATACAACGGCTTTCTGTATAACAAATTGTTTTTTTATACCCCCATTTTTCTCCCACCTCCTGTCTCTAAAACAAGATCAACGCTTTGGATGTGCATCAAAGTATTTTAATTCACAGTCATGTGACATGTTTCTGCTAGTCATGCTTGTAGATTTTCCAATGCTGTTTTTTTTTTTTTTTTTTTTTTATAATTGCTCTGTTTATTGGCTACCCAATGGCCTAGCAGTGGCCCATCATGTTTTGATGCAAGTGAGCCAGGTTCAGGAGTAAGCCTGGGTTATCTGCAGTAGGGCAACCAGAGTTGGAGGAATGTTGCCAGTGGTAGTGATTACCCAGCCAAGGAGAAAGGTGTCATGCTATGGCAGCTACTGGATCCCCTGCAGTGGAGCACTAACATTTGGCCTCCTCTGTAGGGGGAGCTATGTTTGAAATCCCAGAAGAGGCTGCAGCATACACCACAGGGGAAGTGAGCAGAGGGAGGAGCAAAGGACAGACAGTGGAAAGGAAGGCCACTATGAGTCAGAATGGTGGCCAGCTACTTTTGGGTCCTGAGTGGTGGTACTGGGTCTGGAAGGTCACCAGATCAACAAGGGATTCACCAACAGGTTGGTGCAGGGAGACAAAAACCTGTATGGAAAAAAGGCTCTTAAATCAATTATTGTGTCAGACAAGCCCTACTACTCTTAATTATTTATTTTGTCTCTGTCATTTTTATGTTTTCTCACAGTTTTGCATACATCCTTGTCAGGCATGGTATGTTAGGTTCTGTAGGAAAAGTGGCCGAAGCATTCTACTGTTGGTTATTTTATCTAATGTTTCTTGTGTACACCACACCTTCTTTTGCCTCCTGAGCATTAGGAGCAGTCTTTGCAGAAACGTAAGTACTGCACCACACTCAGATGGTTAAAGGATACCTAAACAACATTTTGACAATGTACTATTCAAAAATATGACTTCATATGGTACTAAAGGAAAGGCTGCTGTATTCATTAATGCTAAAACTACATTTATATAATTTACTCAAATGCAATTCCAAAGCATTTGAAAAATGCAAAATCAGCCTTCCAATTAAAAAATAAATGCCTTACCTGCTTCCTAAAATGGCCACCAAATACTGTATGTTAAGTGATGACATCAATGGAGCCAAAGTCACAGATCTATATGGCTCTCTATAGTGCTAACTAGTTCTTTTTTCCCCTTTGTATAGAATTGTTTCACCAAAGTGGTCAAAACCATGTGCATTATTTAGATCAATATACATGTTAGACTATGGTTCTCTTTCGTTTGTTTACTGTAATATGCTGAAATTGTGTTTTAATCCAACCGACTTTCTCTATGGCAAACCACAGTGCAGTACAAGTCTTGAATAACCTGGTGGTCTAGTGGTTATGGCGGATCCAGGATGCTACAGTGGGAGGTGCTAGGGTGGTGTGTATACTTAATATGCAGTTTCTAACATTTTTATTAAACCTTTATATTTTCTGATATTATTCTGTTCTCATATGTTTTTGACAGGACCTACAAATGTAATCCATAGTTTTGAATGTAAACATTTATACAATCAGTAAATCAGACTTCTTCAACAAAGTGAAATGCAGCAGCAGCAGCAGCAAGCAAGTACGTTACAATGTGTGTGAGGGGTTGCAGCCACACCCTCCCCCACCCCCTAGATCGATCACTTGTTTGTAGCAAAGTTCTTGTGTAGTCCAATGTTAGAGTTCATACTTTCTCGGAAATCAAAAATATGCTTGTCTTCTTTTTCCATGGGAAATAGTAATAATAATAAGAATCAGCATTTATATACTGCTTTTCATACACATTGTATCACAAAGTGCTTTACAAAATGATTGACTGGTAGCGAACTGACTGAACGTGTAGAGGCAGCCATATCATACATTAATATTCACATACAGCCTTGGACAATTGCATGAACTGGTTTTATGGGAAGGGGAATGTTGGCCAGTACAATGGCGTCAGGTAGTGATCATGATGCTGGCAGCCCCACATCTTATTTCTCACAGTGATCTGCTCATATCTCTCCCCTTCTGTCTTCCCCCTTCCCTGAATATAGCAGTGCTTTGCAGGAGTGGTCTTCTCAGTCCCCCTCTGGTATTCATTCTTCACTACTCCTCCTCACACCAAAAACTGGTGAGCTCATCACCCTTCTGCATCATGAATGCAAGTAGTGTGGTTCCTGTTCATACTATACTAAGGTTCATACTAAGGTTAGAATAAAGAGCTAGTAGGCCAAAGCCCATAATGCTCCTATGCTAGGCCATAGAGTAGAATGTTAAGTCATACCCAGACATAATTTGCGTGTCGAGATGATGTTTAAAAATCTCTTTAGTATTACTTGTTACTACATCAGATGGAAGTCTATTCCAAGGCCCGATAGTTCTTACAGAAAAGAAAAACTTACGATTATTATGTTTAAAAGATTTACCAGTTAACTGGAGGATATGACCTCTAGTATTATGTATTGATGACTTAAAAGAAAATCCTAACTCAGTCATGATATAGGGGTCATGAATAATGTCATATAGGAGGAGAAGGTCACCTCTAATGCGTCTGATAGTAAGAGGGATTAGTTTCAATGTATCCAACCTAAACTCATAAGATGAGGATTCGAGACCAGATATTTTTTTAGTGTATTTTCGCTGAACCCTTTCAAGAGAGTAACTATCTGATTTTTTAAAAGGACACCACAATTGTGAAGCATATTCAAGATGGGGACGGACATAGGACCTGAATAGGGGTAACAACACCTTCTGATCTCGAGATCTAATATTACTCAAAATAGACCAAATAAGTTTATTAGATGTACTAATAACTGAATGCATATGCTTGGAATATGTTAAGTCATCTGAAATGTTTATACCCAAATCATTCTCATCATTAGTGGCACACAATGGTAAATCATCCAGAATATACTGGAAATTTAAATTATTAGAACCCAAATGCATTATTTTGCATTTTGTAGAGTTTAACTTCATGCCCCATTTATTAACCCATGTACTAATAATATCAAGATCATGCTGAATACAAGATATTTGGTCTAAATTAGAACATGGTCCTCTGATCTTCACATCATCTGCATATTTAATTGTAAATAAAAGGCAGGAATTAGTTAAATTAGATATAAAAGCCTGAAAAAGACAGGGGCCGAGAACCGAGCCTTGTGGAACACCACTTAAAACTTTACCAGAGTTAGAAAATGCCCCATTAATCATCACCTTTTGAGTTCTGTTTGAAAGCCAATTATGAATCCATGTAATTATATGACTATTAATACCAAGATCTGTGAGTTTTTGAATTAGAGCCCAGTGTAGCATGGTGTCAGAAGCTTTACTGAAATCAATAAAGACAATGTCACAGGCCAACCGGTTATCCAAACAAGAACTAAAATGTTCATAAAAGCAGAGAAAATTTGTCAGACAGCTTCTACCCTTCTTAAAGCCATGTTGTTCCAAATCAGATGCATCAATAATAGGGGCAATAATATCCTTTAGTAGACTTTCTAACACCTTACATATGGATGAAGTCAAACTAATCAGCCAATAATTTTCCCATAGATGTTTTGATCCCTTCTTATGTATTGGTACCACAAACACCTCTTTCCATTCACAAGGGATAAAATTATATTGTAAAAAAAGGTTGAATAAAAATTTGAGTGGAAAGGCAATATGTTTAGATAATAGGTAAAGTAAATGCCCTGCTATATTGTCTGGGCCTGAACAAAATTTACCTTTTAGTAAGTGTAGTTTTTTAAGAATAGACACAACTAAGAATGTGATAAAAGTATCTGATGGTGAAATCATAGGTACAGGTGATTGAACTTCTGATGCAGAGAAAACTTTGCAAAATTCATTATTAAATACATCAGCCATGGCTTTCGGCTCATGGATAAGTATGTTTTCTGTTGTAAGAGGCCCCACCACACTTGGACTTTTCCTGAGGGAGTTTATATAAGAGTAAAATTGTTTGGAATTAGACTTACTAGCTGTTGTTGCCAATTTCATTTCCCATCTAGATTTGGCCCTACGGATGACTAATTTACACTTCCTACATGATTTTAAATAGGATTCCCAATTGGAAGTTGTCCTATTCTTTAAGTAGTTACGATGTTTTTAATTTTTTATATTTATTAAATGTTTTATGTTTTTATTCATCCATCTAGGAGTCTGTTTCCCATTAAAATTCTTATTTTTTGATGGAATATAAGTATCACGAAGAGTCAAAATAAGTGATTTGAAAAGTACCCAACTTTGGTATAAGGACTGGTTATCAAAAAAAGATAACCAGTTTATTTTTTCAAGGTATAGATTGATACTGTGAAGATCAGCTTTGTCATACAGGTATATAATTGAAGAATTAGTATTAAAGACAATATGTCTCTGCAAGTTAAATAAAATAGAATTATGATCAGTGCTGCCAATTGGTGATGAAATATGCACATCCCTAATATCTAAGGTGGTACTACTCAGAACAAGATCTAATACATTATTACCTCGGGTTGCAGAAATTATCCATTGCTGTAAGTCCAATTCCGAACAAGTGGACAAAAATGTATTATTAATACTGCTAGATGTTGTGAATGACTGCCAATTTATATCTGGGAGATTGAAATCCCTTGTAATAATAACATAACCCATTTGAGTAGCTATTTCAAATTCGGAAAGAATGGCATCCATAATTAAACTAGATGAATTTGGGGGAACATAACATGTCCCAAGGATAATAAAATCCTGTTTGGATAGGAAAATTTTAAGCCAAAGACTCTCAGTCGGGAGATTATGAATTTTTATAGAACTAGAAATATTGACTGAGTTAATTTTATTGTTAATAAATGAGGCAACACCTCCACCCTTTCTTTCACTTCGAGTCAGATAATAAGAGATATATCCAGGGAGTTGCTTGATCCAGTGGGAGTTATAATCACCCCATGTTTCACAAACCGTAATAATATCAAAATCCTTATTTGAAATCACAGTTTGTAACTCATCGAATCTCTGTGTCAAACTTCTCGCATTAAAACTAAGAAACTGTAATTGTTTACTGGAGACTTTATAAGATTGAGACGAAGAGGTGTGTACATTTGCATCCCCCCCCACACTATTTAGTTTAAATTTTTGTTAATTGTAGATAGGAATTGTTGACTCAGCAATGCATTCCCTAGTTTGTTAAGATGCAAGCCGTCAGGGCAGTAAAGCTCAGATCTATCAGAGAACTCTTCCCAATGGGTCATGCACTGAATATTCTGTCGTAAACACCATTGCCTAAGCCAGTTGTTAATAATTTTAACTTTATGATTAAGAAACCAGGAGTACCGTGGTATGGGTAGAATCTCCCGAAAAAATAATATCACACCTGAGATCAATCATTTAATTAGTCATAGAAACATAGGCTAATTTGATATTCTGAACAGAGTCCCTGTAGATGTTGTTGGCTCCAATATGGATAATATACAGTGGATTTATGTCTTGAGAGCTAATAATATTATCGACCATATATGTTAGATCTGAGATCTCAGCACCACTGAAACTAAAACAAGTTCTATTATGTTTGTCAGGCTTGCGTAAAACCCTATCCAGATGTTTAACTAAGGAATCACCCAGAACAAATATTTGTCTGGTATGTGAATCATCAGTATTAGGGAACACACATAGAGGGTGCCTCTTCACCAGTTTGATTAGTAGCAAAATCAATCAAAGGAATATCAGTCGTGGAATTAGGTGGTGGAGTTGAAGAATTTGGCATATCAACCATGACTTGGGAAGCATTTTTAGAATTTAATCCTTCATTAGGGGACTCAATAGGAATACAATTAGAATCGACAGGAGCAGTGGACAATGGGTCAAAGCTATTATGTAGTGGAATGTTAAAATACTCAGCCTTTCTCCTTCTTTTTTTAGTAGCTTTAGACCCTTGCACATTATACCAAGTTGTATCTTCTATGCTGTTTACCAAACTGTTCTCATCTTCTCTAGCTCTTTTTAGAGACATCAGATGGATAAATCACTGAACTACTCATAGTAGCGTGATTATTCTCACTAGATATTATTTTGTCAGAAGGGATGCTGTAAGTAGAGGTAGAGGAAGTCTCATTTAAAGGGATATTTGTTACATGTAAAGCATCTTGAACTGTTATAGGTTTGGAATCATTTCTTGATTTGAATGCCAATATCCGTTTATAGTATAAGCTATTCTCACATTGTAATACAGTGTTGTCAGTACATTTTGCACATTGAAAGGGGAGATTATCAGCAATATCGGCTGATAAGCTAAACATATAGCAAGATGTGTATTGTATACCTGTTTCCCCTTTAGTAGTGGTTGCAAACACATTAATATTGCTTGGTAGATTTAAGGAGGATGCCATTACCACATGTTAGAGGTGAAACAACAGAACCACGTAATGTAATAGTACTCACAAGTATAAGTGAAGGTGACAACATGGCCATAATTATTCCACCTAACACCGCCTAACACGCTTAACACACACTGAATGCACATGTCTTAGCGCACGTCTTCGCGCACGCCCTGATCCCTTGCTCACCCTGCTCACATAAGAAGTGCAATAAATGGAGAGGAGTGACCTGGAAGTACTCAAACAAGGTCACAGAGCCCCTCAAGATTTAATGTTTTTAATGCCCTTTTAAAACTCCATGAAAACCACTCATGCATGGAGCTGGTGGAGTATAAATGTATGCTAGTCCCCAAATTAAAAATGAAAAGTCCCTTTTTGAACTGCAGTTCTTGAGTCTGGTCAAAAGAACTACAGTCCCTCTTCCTGCTTCCTGACAAAATGTCAGCAGGGCTCAGTCACACACGCGTAGTATGCACAAACACAGAACAGAATCACAGTATTTTTTAAAATAGCGTGTAGTTTTAAAGCAAAGAACCTGCAGAGAGATCCACACAATGCTTAGGTTTAAAAAAAAATTGCAGAATTTGACATATCAAAAATAAACAAATCTTTCTAGTAAGTCAGGGAACAAGGGTAATGATGGACTTTCCTAGCCTTAAAAGAACTAGGCTACCTTTGATTAGTCACTATTAAATGACGGGTGTGCACATCATTATGCACTTCATTTAATAATGCCTAGTCATAGGTGGCTTAGATCTTATATGGGTAGGTAAGCCTATCTTTCCACTTGTGCCCTGCTGCTATCAGCCTGGCTCACCAGAAGATCATGTTTATTAATAATATGTAAAAATAACATGGGAGACTGTATTAGCCACATTCATGATGCGGAAGGGTGGTGAGCTCACCAGTTTTTAGTGTGGAGAGCAGGTAAGAAGAATGAATGCCAGAGAGGGACTGAAGAGGCCATTCCAGCAGGGTACAGCTATATTCAGGTTAGGGGTAGACAGGAAGGAGGACGCTGAGTAGATCACTGTGAGATATGAAATGTGGGGCTGCCAGCATCATGATCACTACCTGTCTGTGGATGAGACCAGCCAGTGATGACAAATACTCAGAGTGTCAGGGCTGCACCTAAACTGTTACTTGAATTCAGTGTAGTGAGATTACCTTGGGTGGGGGGATGTTGACGTTTGTTAGGACAGTATTGAGGGAGCTGTGTATAGCTCATTCAAGATTTGGAAGGGTGGTAGCCAACCAACTCACATTGTGGAGTAGGGTACAGAAAAGTACTGGAGAAGAATTGCTGGAAACTGTCCTGCGGGGTTCTGCAGATCACAGGTAAAGGAGTAGACTGGCACTGGAAGTCAGATGGATTTGCTAAAGGCATTAGTATGCCTCTCCTGCTAATAATGTTGCCATCTATAATAAATGCAGCCCTTATGAGGGCATGAACAGCAGTTTTTTTGATGGGTCCTGATGTTTATTGCTTGGCCTTCCAGCAAGATCTAGATGTTGGTTAATGAGGCGGGAAAAAAACAAAACAGGGGAAATGTACATACTACCTTCAGTGTGCAGAAGAACGGTGATCCACTAAGTGTTTACTGTGGGATCAGAAGTCAAACATTGAGAAAGTGGACTGGAGTGTGATTTGGTCGACTGATGAAGTGCATTGGTATAAGTGTGCACAACTCTCTGAGGTACAAGATTACAATCTGAGGTGTGATAATTCTGTTCATGAGACCGTAAACTCATATGCGGCCCCAGGCAGTACTAAGGACAGGGTATGGATGATGGGGTTTTCAACAGAAGGCAGGCTAGGTGCAGGGTATTCACGTGGAAAAAGAATACAAGAAAAACTTATTTGTGATTAACAAGAAAGCATTATCTTTGGAATTTGACCAGACCAGTACTTCGCTATGTGACCCAGAGCAAGTCATTTAACTTCCTTGTGCTCCCAGGCCACACCTGTAAACAAGCTTTCAGCTTAGTGTATCTCTCCTGGTTAACAAAAAAATAATTCAGAGCATCACATAACCACTAGATCATCAGGTATTTGAAGTGTTGTACTGTACTGCGGTTTACCAAAGAGAAAGTCAGCTGGATTGCAAAACATTTTCAGCAAGTTAAAGTAAATAAAATGAACAAAATCATAGCCTAACATGTGTACTGGTCAAAATAATCCAAGTATTAACACAAGGTGTTGATCATTCTGGTACAACAATTCAAAACAAAAAGGGAAAGAAGAACTAGTTAACACTATAGGGAGCTATGTTGGTCTCTGCCTCTGGCTCCAATGATGTCATCATGACTCATCACTTAACACACTTGGCAGACATCTTAGGGAGACACCCAGGCTGTTTTTTGAAAGTGAAAGGCTGATGTTTACATTTTTCAAAAGCTATGAAACTGCATTTATGTTATTTACATAAATGCAGTTTTAGCATAAATGTAAACAGCAGCCTTTACTTTACCTCACTATGAAGCTAGATTTTGGAGTTTGCTGTTTAAAAAAAAATGCTTGTTTAGGTACCCTTTAAACTCTGCACCATATCAGGAAATTCCACCAGCTGAGACTTAAATTATCCCTATTTCCGGCCCCAGTGACGCTGAGGGTTGAGGCTCTGGACACAACACCTCGCACCATGCCGGTGACCTGGGTTTGGGAATGAGCTCGGGCCATCGGTGGTCGGTTGGACAAGAGAGGATAGAGTGTCTGGAGGACTGCTGTCCTCTCCTGGAGAGGGTGGGTGGATGATTCCCAGGCATTAGCAACTCTCAGCAGAGGCTGGGAGTGCAGCAGCTGGGGGTTCATGTTGGTAGCGGTGAGGAGCCTCGGTGGATGTCCACGGAATGGGCGCAGGAGTGCACCCGATCGCACTGGACATCATTGCACATCCATGCTCCTGGGAGGGGAATCACACTCATGAACACAGGAAAACTCCTGTTGGCTGGGAGAAAGACGTCATCTGCCCCCAACCTCCATCACCGGATCCTGCCCACTGGTCCTCGTCTCACCAATCACCTCTGCTCAAGGAGCATCAGAAGAGGGAGTGCTGAGGAGCAGAAGCCCCACTCTGGGGGTGAACCAGGGATTACTCCAGTGGTGTGTCACAGGTGAAGGGAGACAGCTGGGAGGATCTCAGGTAGGAGGGGAATAGGCAGGTTGACTGATGGGGCCCTAGCCAGCGGTGACAAGAGGGAAACATAAAGGTAAAAAAACCAACCTGTCCCTGTTTCCAAGATCCAGACATTTTGTTTCAAACACTAAATGGTCACATAGTTCCTCCCAGGCTCCTCCCAGGTGACTTCTGGGAAAGTGATTCAGGAAAGTAAAGGAATATGATTTTCTGTAACACAATTTATGTAAACTGTAACCCAAAGTGATTTGCAATCCAGGACATGGAGGAGAGGCAGAGATATTATTGGTTCCTTTCTCAGCACACAAGGAGGTTCAATGACTTGCCTAGCATCTTCCAGTGAGTAAGAGATAATTCAAATATTGGTCTCTGGTTTCACAATTCTGCGCTGCTCTATCCACCAGGCCAAACTGCTTCTCTAAGAAAGAAAGAAAAAGGCATAGATAGTTTGAAATGGCAAAATACATACTTTGGCCTGAAAAACAGAAGATGGAGAGGGGATGTGATCACAGTTTACTGAATACTGACAGGGTGGAGTATGCACAGATGTTTTCAGCTGGTGAACACAAGCAAACCTAGAGGGCATGCACTCAAACTGAGGGGTATAAAGGAAAACATTCGATAGCATTACATTACACAGGGGGCGATTTACATGTAGACATGCTTTTCTAGTAAGTTATGGGAAACTAGCACTGTCCAGGCTTTCAGAGAAGGACTACACAGATTCTTGTGGGAGAACAGCATTGTGGGTTACACTGCATGGTAAGGCTAAAACTCCATCTGCTTGTCTATGTGTCCGTACTTACATTGGGAATAGCCACTGACGGGGGGGGTAGACAAAGAGGACTCTAAATCCATTCCATCATCACAGCACTATGTTACTATCTTTTTAATAGCATGGCTAAAAATAACCAAATTAAAATAATCTAGATTCTGGTTCAGGGGAACTGTTCAGAAAAGAAATCAACATAAAGTTGATTCAGACCTCGTCTCCTAAACAGTAAATACAGATACAAACACAAGGAAACTATTGAATCACACTTCCATAAGAACAAATCTTCAAGCCATTGCAGGAGTCTTTGATCTTATGGGGTCAAGATGAATCAAATAGTTAAGCCCTACAACCATCAGGCAACTCCACCAACTGAGACTAAAACTCTCCCTGCCTTGAAGATATTGAGCCAGATATTCAAAGCATGGCGTGGTGCGCAAACCAATAGCACGGCAATAGCGCTGGAATAGCTCGGACCCGCCATATTCAAAGGACCAGTAAGCCGCACGCTAACAGCATTAGCGCTGGGCAAACCACTAATGTATGGAAGGGCAAAGGAAGAGGCGCCAAGAGAGCAGCAGAGGGGATATTCAAAGGCCCAGAGCCACGCTTAGGATACATAGCGTGGCACGTAGTGCGGCGCTAGTTACCACCTATAAAAGGCTGGTCTTAACCCAGGGCAAAACACAGAGGAGGAGGGACCACCACAGGCAGTGGGAATGTGTGCAGTGCCAGTAGCAGTGATGCTGCCATTGATGGCAGCTGTAGTGGAGGAGGAGGAGAGGGAGCAGGCACAACATGGGCCACAACGCAGGCCAAGGAGACGGTATGCTGCAAACAGGTTGTACCAGCCCAGGGTCTCCTTCAAGACCCTGCCTGATGACCACATCATTGGCCAGTACAGGATGAACAGGGGAATGTTGAGGCAGCTCTGTGAGCTCCTGCATGAGCAGCTGCACTCAAATACCAGACGCAGCCATGCCATGACAGTGGAGGAGAAGGTGACAGCAGCGATGTGCTTCCTTGCCACAGGGACGTTCCAAAGACCAACGGGGGACATCATTGGGGTAATGCAGTCTGCCACCTCACGCCTCCTGACCGAGTTCCTAGAGGCTTTCCTGCCACATGCTGGGGAATTCATAGTATTCCCCAGCATGGCAGCAGAGCACAGAGAAACAATGCAGCAGTTCCATCAGGTTGGCACCTACCATCCGCACTGGGTGCCACTGGCTGCACCCATGTCCCCATCCGCGCACCACATGGTGATGGCAGTGACGTGTACGTCCAGCAGGAAGGGGTACCACTCCATCAACTGCCAGGTGGTGTGCGCTGCGGCTAGGCGCATCAGCAATGTCTATGCACAGTACCCCGGCAGTGCCCACAATGCCTTCATCTGGCACTAGTCCCAGCTGTGCCAGGCTTTTGAGGAGGGCAGGATACCCAGTGGGCAACTAGTCGGTGAGTAGTAGCATACAAGGCATACACACAACAGCATGGATGGGGGAAGGCATTGCAGGCTAGGGAAGGGATGTGGGAGGGCCACATAGAGGTGCAGGACAGCAGCTGACAGACTGCAGTATGGCACTAACAGGTATACATCTCTTGACAGGGGACAGTGCCTATCCCCTGCGACCCTGGCTGCTGACACCAGTACTCCGACTGGCCACAGTGGCCGAGGAGCTGTACAACGAGGCACATGGCAGAACAAGGAACAGCATAGAGAGAGTGTTTGGCATCCTGAAGATGCGATTCAGATGCCTAGACACATCAGGTGGTGCCCTACGGTATACACCTCAGAAGGTATTCCGTATCTTCCTAGCCTGTTGTATGCTGCACAACATGGCAGTGAACCGTGGGATACAGGCACCTGAACCTGAGGGACAGTCTGACAGTGAGCCAGAGCCAGCGGTCAGGGGGATAGTGGAGCAACTTGAGAGAAGGGACCCTTGCATGGCACGCAGGGCCATACAGCACCGGGACAACATCATCAGGACACTGCTACAGACAAGAGGGTAAGTACAGACTGCACAACAACTTGAAAGAGTACAAGTAATTATCAATTTAATGTGCACAAACAAACATAACAGTGACACCAGCAATCACACCAGTAAACAAACACAGTGTAACAGACAAAATGTGTGCATGTGGTGTGAGGTCGGGATCGTGCAGGACACACGTTGGGGGGTCACACACAAATGGTATAGTGTCGGTGGGGAAGTGTGATGTGTGCGGTGAGGGTAAGGGGCAACTGTGGCAGTGGAAGTGTGTGTGTGTGTGTGCACATCTGCACGTGCATGTGGGTGATGAATGCATAGTACCGCAGACCGATTGTGGGCATCACCGACGCCTACACCCACGCATGCGCCATGCACCTGTACCATGGGACACAGACCCTAGGGTGTTCTGGGCAGAGGACAATGCTGAAGAGAAAGGTGAGGCAGGCAGAGTCGGCCTCCTGTGCCCCTGGGGATGGTGGAGCCTGACAGGGTTGATGGACGGCCATGGCGGCGCTGGGTTGCAGACGGAATGCGTGATGCTGTTGAGCTTGAATCACTGGCAGCCCTGTGGCCAAGGTGTGCCTGCCTGTGTGCCCCCGTGCCGTCTGCACCACAGCCAACCATCCCATGCTGGCGACCACCAGGCACACCACGCAGGACATTCCTGATGTCGACCACTGCATCAGTCAGGCCAGAAAAGCCACAGTCAATGGCACCCACCAGGTGGCCCAACCTGTCCTCCGCTTGCTGCTCAGCACGGGCAAAGCCCACTGAGATGGCCTCCCTTATCTGTCCTAGCTCATGCCACAGCTCCCTTCGCATGCCATGCAGGTCCATATGGGCCTCCTACTGGGAGGTGACAGCAGCCTGCAGGAGTGGCCGGGCACCATGGCTATCGTGCCGCAGAGGCACAGAACCCTCAGCTGCAGCTGGTAGAGGTGCCTGTGGCACTGGAGCAACTGGATGCCGTTGGCTGCCAGGTACGTCCTACTGCTGGCTACTACTGGTGGTGGTCTGTGGCACCGTATGGACATTGACCCCAACACGTGTTTGAAACTGCACACCCTGCAGTTCTGCGATGTCCCCCACACTGCCCACCACTGTGTGCTCAGGTACAGCCACACTGGTGACACTTAAGAAACCACTTGCACCTGTTCCATGACCTGCAAGCAGCCCCACCCCTGCATCCCCTTGCACAGGAACGGCCAGGTGTTGCGAATACTCGGATACATCAGTGTCATCTTCACTGGTGACAGTGACCAGTAGGAACTCCCCTACACCATCATCCTCTATCTGTGCAGCATCCAGGTGGCCAGTGTATCCTAATACCCCTAGTGAGGTGTGACCCCCTCCCCAGGCAGTTGCATGCCCTGTCCATGGGAATGCCACACATGCATGGTGTCTGTGCGGCCCTGAGCTTCACAGAGGCTGGATGTTGATGGCCATTCCTCATCCACCTCTTCCACGACATCAGGAACCTGGCTGTACATCCTTGGCACATCCTGTTGTGGTGCAGGCCTGGCAGACATCGCTGTGGAGACAATAGGGACAGGGTCAGTCACCCGTCCATGGACACTGTGGCCAAACACCACCACCACTACCACCACTATACCATGCAGTCCTCAGAACATGTACCCCCTTCACACAAGCCCATGACAACATGTACCCACCCAACACGCAGTGACCATGGCCATGGCAGGCATCAGTTCGGCAGGATACAGTGCACCCTGTGCAGGACACCAACAGCATGACCATGTACCCATGCCAGCACAACATGCAGGAATTACACATGCGAATACAGACCTGGCCTTGGAAGTGCGAGGGTCATCTCACATCCACCACCTGGCACACCTGTTACTGCCACCATCCTTAGTGTTGATGCCACCACCGCCATGTGGGGCTCCTCCACCCACTGCTGGTGTTCAGGTGGTCCACCACCTCTCCTCATCATGTCCCTCAGTCGCTGTGCCTCCTCCTCCTTTGCACATCGCAGAAGGTCATTCCATCTTTTTCACACAGCCTCTGTCGTTCTTCCACGGCCTCCGACAGCATTCACAGCTGCAGTAACCTCCTCCCAAGCTTGCCGCACCACGGCATCAGTGGCCTTGTGTGTGCATAGCACCTGCTCCCTCTCCTTAACTGCATGTATAAGGGTGTTTAACTCATCCTGCGAGAATTTGTGGGCACGGATGCGCTCCTGGCATGCTACCACACCTATGGGATAATCGAAAGGGGACAAGTGTCATTGGCTGTGTCAGTGCTGCATTGCATCACACATTAGACATCACGATGTCAGCCCTACAGTGCCACAGGCCACATGGACATATCATATTGATGCATGTGCATGTACGGTGCACACGGCCACATAGTCACTGTCCGTCCCGTGTATGGACAGTGAGCCGTGTACACAGATGTGCACTGCTGTGGCCTGTGGCTGCCATGTACTCCCATGACTGGGCCCAACCCTACACTAACCACCTTGCACTGTGATGTGCCCCTCTTGAGCACCACAGTGGTTGCATGGACAAGTGCGCTAGCAATGTCAGGACACCATGCTGCATGGGACGGCACATCGCTGGGACACTGCGTATGTCCTGCAGGGGAGGCCACAGACCATCACGCCACACATCCAGGGAGTCAAGTCAGTGGGCCAATGTCACAGGACACAGCACGGTAGTGCACTAGTGCACCTGGCTGGCAGACACATTGTGCAGACAGTGGCACATGGAACAGTTACCTGCAGGGGAACGTGCACAATGCAGTGGATGGTAGTAGTCCCACGCAGCCGTCAGCACAGTGCATGCAAGTGTGTCCCACAGCGGTCATACATACCTGCCTCACGCTGCTCATCCCCCTGTTGCATATCTCCAGTGTTGTGTTGTTGATTCTCACTTCTGTAATTCCACTGCATTACCACTACATAACACTGGTGATGCACTGCTTGCCCTTTTATAGCCCACCCAGGCAATCAAGCCTGTTAGTCATGTAAATGAGTGCATAATGATATGCTAATCACACGGTTTGCCCCATGCATACACAAGTACCTCCATTTGCATACACCTGTTGAATATGGCTCTGATTAGCCCCGCGCTAGCACAGCACTGCCGTGCAAAGCCCAACGCAGGGCTAATGGAGGGGCAGCGCCATGCTATCCAACTAGTGCAGTGCTATGTGCATTAGTGCAGACTACATGCATGCTCATGAGGCCCCCATGTCCACGCTATCACCCTGTCTTAGCATGATGTAGCGCGGCACTACACAGCATAGCGCAGCACTATACGCATGCGTGGTACATGAGCTCAGGGTCATGGTAGGGGTCACGCATTCGCATTACGAACACTTCCTGTTAGCGTGGCACTACGGCATACGTCAGCACGGTGCTAGACTGCAGTGCTTGGGAGTGTCAGGGTGTGTGGCCAGTCATTCATACACCATTGGAGCATTTTCTTTGCCCCCTCTCATATCAGCCATGTCTGGGAGACGTAGGCAAAGGGCAGTGGTGGGCCGTGACAGGCGTTGGGATGAGGTGGAGACAGCCAGCCTAGTGAAATTAACTGAAAAGCACCATCGGTGCCTATTTGGACCGGACCGGGAGGGTGACCATCCCCGTAGCCAGGTCTGGGCTTAAATTGCCCGTTGCCTCACAGCTATCACGGGTATACCCCGTGATGGTGAGAAGTGCCACCACCGATACGTGGATATCAGGCGCAGGCAGCACCCACTGCTTGAATGATGCAGGACGATGGTTCGGGAGGGGACTGTGCCTGTGCCAGGTAAATGATGACTCTCACGGCGCTGCTGTCATGGGTGGTGGGAAAGTGTGTTCAGTGGTGTGCTTGTGTGCGTGTGTGTTGCTGTGCTGGTGGGGTCCAGCTAGGATATACCATGCATATACTGTTGTGCACCTTGTGTACAGATATGTGACTCGGGTCACTGTTGGACATGGGTTCAAATCCCACTGCCGTTTAACCATTCGCTACCTGTTCAAAGGTACACTTTAAATAGTACTCAGACATGTTGCTCTTATGCCATGGGGTCCCCCTATCCATTCTGTGTGCACTGTGTGGGCCAAGGGGAGAAGGTATGCACTGACCCGTGTCATGCTTGGCATGGCTTTGGTGGTGCACTGCATCTGTGTGCCAGTGATGCATGTATTGTGCTACGCCACCAGGGTACAGGGTGGTCTTTAGCATACCATGGTGGCTGATATTGTAGTAATGCTGCTGTACCATCTTCCCACTGCAGAGCACACAGGACACACTGGAGACAGGAGGGGTGAGCCGCAGTCTGAACAGAGGCCATCCACGGACAGGCGCAGGGTACCTCCGACGGTGCAGGGCGCGGCGGAGAGCAGTGACGGTGACAGGAGTGTGTTGCGTGAGTACTGTGTGACATTGTGCTTTTCTACTATGTGTCTGACTTGCCACTGCAGGCACTGGAGCAAGGGTGTAGGCAGGCATACTCACTGTACACATTTGTGTACAGTTTTGTTGAGTGCATGTCCCAAACTATATGCCTTTCTGTTAGCGTTTTCTAACTAATCCGTACTATTTGGGTCACTGTAGGCCACTGGGGTGTGTCTCTGTTTGAACCGATGTTGTTTAGGAGACAGATACATGTATAACCTCTTTAGAGAGTAGGGGAATCATCTGACAACCATCTTACCCTTTTGGAAGGGAGGTACCATTTGGAGTTGATGAGTACATTCTTTTTAAGGGGGGTGTGACTGTTGGGGATTGTGTGTACAACATGATAATGTCTGGCTACACCTCTGCACTGGAGTGCAGTGTCTGGTGTCGTGGCACAGTTGGCTAGGTAATCCAGGCCTGATGTGATTTGGCTGTGTGCATTTGTGTTGTCTTCCTTGCCTCCAGTGCCTTGCCTTCTGCTGCGAAGCCTGAGACATGGCTTGCTGTACGTCTGATCTATTGTTGCCATTACCGCCATGTGCACTGATATCTGCCTCGTGCTGTCATGTGTGTCATGTTGCTGTTATGTCCACCATTGTGGAAGGATGCGGCATGTCTGTGCATGGCCGTAGGCCAGTCGTCATGCCTGGGGTTGGGGGATTACTGAGGTCAGCCTGTTGTGCTGCCTGTTACTGCTGCTGCTATTGTCCTGTCTGCCATGGCAACACTGTTCTCCACTTCTCATGGCATGTCTCATTCATAGTACCATGTATAATGTGTCAGTATCTGTGCAGGACATGTCGTAAGTGCCCGCCAGGGCTATGCACACTATGACGAACGGGGGGCCACTGTTTCATGTGGTGCCTGTGTAACCCCAACCCCTGCCTTTTTGCCAAAATGACAGGTGGCATGCTGTTGGCGCTGGCAACAATACCTGGTGGGGACCTGGGTTCGGGGAGGATGAGGTTACCTGGCACAAGGGGACCTAGGTTGGGCTACTCTGCACAGGGGCACCCAAGTAAATCTGAACACAGGAAGCAATAACTGTAATGTCCAGAACCAGGATTGGGATTTTTCAGTGTGGCTTTTATTCATAACTAGCTGAACACAACAAAGCATAGATGGACCCCCAAGGGGCTACGTTTACTGATAATGCAGATTAGAGAGTACAAGGCGGTCCACTTGAAGAATGGACCAATTCTACTGTTTTCAGGCTCTGGACCCACCAGGCACACAGCCTGGACTTGCATGCATTTGGGTGCACAGCCCGACTGGCCCGGCTCCCCTGCCGGCCACTTGACTGGCGGTTCATTGGAAGAATTAACTCATTTTACTTGTTGTGGCTCCCCACACCACTTAGAGTCTGCGACCCCGAGAGAGATTTCCTTCTTACTTCTTCTAACTCCCATCTCACAAAGAGAATTCTTTACCCATGTTGTGGCTCCCCACACCACTTAGAGTCTGCGACTCCTAGAGAGATTTTCCCATTTGCGACCCACGTCTGGGTACTTCCCTCATCACTGGCCAAGCGCATGAGGCAAGTAGCAATCACAGCAGAACTGCAGAGAGGTGGACCTGGTTACTAAAGATGGGGGGTGTTCCCACCTCCTGCTCCCACAGCCCATACCCCGCCATTTCTCTGGACAAACTGAAACTTCGAAATGTAGATTAAACGGTGGATGAACTGTCTCACCCCCTCTACATTACTTGAATCCACACAGCGCTTTAACTTTTGACACTACTCCATTTGTTTGTCCTAGTACTATAGGCCTCCCAAATAGTAGTTCAAAACCCAGATTTCTTCACATTTCCCAAGCTGAAGAAACACATTTTTTGCCCTCTCAAATTAGAGCAAACACTCACCCTTTTGTTGCAGGTGCCCCACAGGCGAAGTACAACTCTTTCCTTTTTTCAGCACAAACTGAAACTGTAAAAGGCAGCTTTCTCTCTTTAGCAGAAATTAGGGGATTGCCCCTGGAATCTACATGGGGATACTTTACTTCCTCTACTCCCCCACAGAGGGAGGGGGGCACTGAGACCTGGACAACGGTCTCCACCACTTGAAACTGGACACTGACCTTCTTCTTCAAAACAAACAGGAGACTCCCTTCCTGCTTGCAGGCAAGCAGGAGACTGACTTTGAAAACTCCCAACGTTCTATCTCACTCCCTCTGCTGCAGATTCCAATGTGGCATATGTAGCTGCGACATTTCTATTGGTGATGTCATCTCTCAGTCTCAGCTGAGACTGAGAACAGAGTGAGACAGTGTGAAACCCATTTAACTGGAGTTTCACAAGCTGCCTTCCCTGCCTACCACTAGGTCTTACTGGGATTCTAGTAACCCCGGGTAACAAGGGGTTACACCTGTATCTCCGTATCAGTGTAATGCCATGGTGGTGAGGACATGGGTATGTTATTGTGTGCCCTTTTTTGACCTCCGTGGCGGACATGCATGGGGCTGTTGGAGAGGGAGCCTCTGGGACTATGGTGCCACACGGGCCTGTGTGGCTGTGCATTTCATGTGTGCCTGTTGCGGCATGTGTGTAGGCAGGCATCCTCCAAGCACTCCATGGTGTGCTATTTTATTTCTGGGGGAGCAAATTGGCTCTGCACTGCTTCCTTTGTCCATGGAGCCTAACAGAGACAATGTAGGCACCTTTCTGTGTTGTCATTCATTGGGGTAGCATACACTAGGGGAACTGGTCACTATGAATGTCTTTGTCTCCATGGAACATACACCTGTACAGGCTGGGGAGCTGGTCTGTGAGTGTCTTGGGGTGCTATGCGCCCAGCTTTGTATTTACCATGCAGGGCATCACCTGTGTCATGTGTTTCATGGGTGGTATTCCTTATGCCACTGGTGGCAACCTACACAGTCCTGATGTATTTTTGTATAGTATCTGGCTACACTCCAGGGTGGGGTAGCTCACCCTAATGATGGGAAGGGGGATAGCAGTGTGTCCACATGGTGTGCAGCTGTGCCCACCCTGGCTACACCCCTGCCTATTGGCTCCAGCTCTGTTGTGGGAGCCATTGTTCCCTACAGGGTGCTGTCCTTCAGTCCCTGCAGTGCATGGTATTTGTGCATTGGTTATGCAGGTGTGCTGCAGGGGTTGTTCTGTGGTGGCATGGTGTGCTGGGTGTCAGATCCTATGGCAGACGCTGCTCCCACATGTGTAGGTGTGTGCCTCACCATGCCTTGGGCACCAGGGTGACACTGTCCTGTGCATATCATTGGCCTACCACTGCCCTGCCACTGGTGGACCATGGCCTGTATCCCTGTTTCACTTGTGTGTGTCTTCTTGCATGTGCACCTTCATGGTGCTACCACCTTGGGTGGTGGCATAACCCCGTGCCATGCTGTTTCCCAGTGTGGGCTCATCATCCTTCTGTTGTGGCCATGGGTGTAGGTGGGCATTGGCACTTTCTCTGTCTGTGTACTGCTTGGTTACGTGTCCTGCAGTCACTACTGTACTATTGCCAGTGTCGTTATCATCTGTGGTCATTTGCTGACTGTGGTCCATGTCGAGTCACTATCTGTGTGACTTGCCACTGTTCTGCACTTATGTCAGTCACACACCTGTTCAGGGCCTCCTGCCATCATTTGTACGGCTGCTGTGTTCTAGCATAGTGGGTGGCGGTTTGGCTGGGTCTCTACAGTTTTTGGGGGGGGCACCAGTGAGGGTAGGCCACTGTTGGGGGAGTATGGGACAGACTTATCTGGTTACACACCTGGGTCTGGCTGTTGCACCTTCTCCAGGGGGTGTGATCTGCACTGGGTATCGTAGCTGTGTGCCTGTGGGCAGCATGTCCCACCATGTGTCATCCCATGTGCATGTCATTCAGTGTCCACTTGTCGTTTGCATCTCAGGGGGTGGCTGTCTGTTAGCACTGTTAAAGTCTGCACACCGCTGTGCTGGCTGGATTCCACTGTGTGATGCTTCTCAGCATCAATCTATGCATATCCATGTACATTGGGGTGTTGCATGCTGCCTGTTACATACTGCCTTGTCATGCAGGCACATGTTTGTGTGCATTGTGGTTTGTTCTGTGCTGGCACATGGGCATGATTGTTGGGGCATGCTGTCCACCGTGTGGTGGTACATGGGGCCTTTGTGTCATTGTCATGTCCTGAAATGGTCCCTCTGTCTCCTGTAGGTCCACATCGGGCATCACTGTGGGCCACCCGTCCAGAGGAGGATGAGAGCCGAGATGATCTGCTGAGGCAGGTGGTACGACAACAACGTATGCTCATTGAGCTGCAGGCTGTACTTATTGCCGAAGTGAGATGGGTGGCAGCCATCCTTGATGACCGTCTGCCAGCACCTGCCCGCCCCTAATTTGTACCTCCTATTGTTCTCCTGCTTCCTGTCCCAGGCCCACTGTCCCTAGCCCTTTGTCTGCCATCCTGTTTCCCTCCATTCCTTCCTATGTCCACATCCCTCTCCCTTCCACATTCTTTCCCCATTGCAATATACATAGTTTTCACGATAGCAGTTTATATAGTGTTACACTTTTCCCCATTGTTTGCAGTCCCTTTGTTAGCCTTGCCCTTTTCCCTTTCATTGTGTTTTTCTTGTACCCCATTTTTGCTTGCTGTATTCTGCTGTGTTTTGACTTGTTTTTCTGTTTCTGTTTTCTTGTTGCCTGTGTGCCTTATCTGTTCCCTTTTTGAATTATAATATGTTATGCTTGACATTCCTGTGTCCTGTGTCTTTTTTGGGGGAAGTCGGGATTAGATAGTGTTCTGTCGTATTCTGGTTTCGCTTGTGGGTTCCAGTTATTCCATGCCTTTCACTAGTACTGCAGTTATGTCTGGCAGCGCTGATTTGCTTGCCTGTGTTCCTGGACAGCTGCTTACACCTCTAACACTTTGTTTCTGTGGGTGTTTGCACTGCCTCTGTCTGATTGCTATTTTCAGTGCTATCTTATCTGCTATGTTCAGTGCTGTCTTGCTCCCAGGCAAATTTTGCCCTGCACTTCTCGGCCTCTTGGCCTGGCTTCCTTGGCTTGCTATATTCAGCTGGTTTTGCACCGGGCTTTTCCTTTTGAATATAGCTCTGGTTTTGCTCCAGGCAATTTTGCCCACCAGGCAGTGCTAATTTTGCCCCGGGTCACAGTTTTGAATATCTGGCCCATTTTGTTTTAACATTAACTGCTCACAGAGGATTACCCAGGCATCGCCAAGCTGACAACACTGCCAGTGACTTCTAGGAAGGTGCTGAAGACTCCTCCGATGAGGAGGCAGAGCCTCCTTGAAGCATTGAGCCAGATTATGGTGTTTTCCCATGTCTCTACACTGTTATCAACTTTGTTTTAATAAACTAGCACGTGCAGATATTTGCTTGTGTATGCTGCATTTTTTAATTTTCTTAACATTTGTTAATGAGGTTAGCTTCATAAAAATTAAATGTCAATTTTCATGGATGTGCCAGATATAAAACACACAAAGAACAGCAATAAATAAAGTACAACAATTACAGAAATAAATTCTGTATAAATACAGGATGATTTTTCCAAACAATATTGTTTTAATTTGTTTTTTAATCAATAAATATCACTTTGCATGATATAAATGAGCAGGCATTTCTGTGTTTCATGGTGCTTAAGACACAAAATATTTCAGATTTACCCCCAAAGTAGGCCTAGCAAGTTTAAAATTCCACAAGTAGGTATTTTATATCAATGGCTAAAACTAACCGTACTGAAATAAGGTTGACCCCAGTTATCTGGAACTTTTTAGGCTATGCTAACAATAAGTGAAGAGACAGAAAACAATATGAGCGCTGTCATGTTTACTGCAGATTTATATGCAACAGGGTAATCATACTGTAGTTACATGTTTGTTGCATGCAACTATATTGCAGTGGCAATGCAGTTGTAGGATAGTTACACTATAACTACAGTGTAACTAATTGACACTTAAAGTGTAACCCAGGTATCATTAAAGATTCATTAATAATCAGACTAAATGATCATAAAACTGTAAAAAACACCCAAAAAAAAATGATACACTAAATTACCAGGAAATGCTAAATCTTGGAAGTTATTAACACTTCCTGGTTAACAAGTACTGCTGCTCAAAAACGCCTCCATTTGAGTTATCTCTACAAACCTGATTCCTGTCCTACTGAATGTATTTAAAGTAAGTATTTGACATCTCTGTCACTGCCATTCTCTGTTCATTGATGTATGCACTGTCTGAACAAAAGACTGGGATTTCAGTCTTATTATTGATTTTAATTATTCAAGTTTTTCCTTCACAGTCTATTCTTTAAAAAGGTCCAAATAAATGGACATTGCATATTGTGCCATGAGCTGATATAAATGGATATTTTTATTTTAATACAAAAAAGTAAAAATGAATAAAAAATTGCCTATATATTTCTGAGATGCAGCAAAAACATGCAAAACAGTAAAAATAAAGATAAATGCAAAATACTTCTGGTTATTTTTCATAAAAGAATAAATATACAAATCAATTTAAATTGTTGAACATTTTCCAGGTTTAAAATTGTTTTGTATACTCGTATACCTGTGAGGCTCATAGACCCTAAAACAGTAAAAACTTAAAAATGTAATAGTAATTAATTAATCAGCTAACTAACAGATTATTCCCTTACCAGCCCAACACATTGCTATATACTGTAATATAAATATCTGAAAAGAGAAATTTAGTAGGATGTGGCTCTGGAATCTTTAGGTCTTACATAATAATTAAGTCTTACCTGGAAATAGTCCTTTTTAAAAAAAAAACATAAATTATTTTTCCCTCTGGAAATAGCATCTTGAAAGCCTTTTCACTTTGTATAAATTGTCATTGGAAATGGGCGTATAGCACCTCTCTCTCCTCCTAGTAAAAATGGGCTGAAATCTCTATGTTCAACTGAAGGACAACATGTTTTCAGTATTTTGGAGGCTTGGCTTCCTTACAGAATTGTTAAAGTACTGTTACTGTCACAACCTTATTGCATCATAGTGACCACACTGGTTAATACTGATCATACAATTTTGGATTTTAGGGAGTAGCTTCTTCTCCCTCCCTTCATCTTAATTTGAAGAATGGTGCCCAGCTCAATTATGTTATACAGTCGAACGGACGAAAACAAAAAACTGCACTCCAGCCAAATAGAGATGTGCTTATTCAAAACTTTATTGCAGAATAAATACTTACAGCAGCAAGCCATGGCAAGTCGATCTACCCATGAAAGCCTCAACATTTTACACAGGTGTGCCTTGTAAAGAGATGAGAGCTCTTCCTAGCAACAGCCCTTCAATGCATGTGAATTAAATGGACAGGGGAGAGGGATAAAAACAGTGAAATGTGATGTTTCAGTTGTCTGTCAGAATTACACGTCTTCTACATGTTGATGCTAAATGTGAGCTTGCAACTAATAAGCTACTAATATAGTGCTTCAAAATGCATCAAGACCTACTGTAAATGGAGAAAAGGAAAAAGAACAGTTTAAACATAAACACAGTCATTACGGAACAAAGTACAGAACACAGCAATGTTGCTAGCATCACAGTAGTAATGACAGCAAAGTCAATTGAGGCAAAAAGAATCCTACACAAAGGGTACCAGTTCAGTGTTATTATTTAGGCCATGCTATAGGGGCACATTTGTAGGGCTATATTGATGTAAGTGCCAGGGACTTTTTTAATAAACCATTCCCTGTGCAACAGACCATCTACATGCTCCCCAAGGAGCACAATCGTCTTGAAGCACCACCAGGGAGGTCCATTATATTTGGAATTGACTCTCTGACTGAACCTCTATCCATCTGTGTAGACCACTTCATAAAACCACTTGTTTCCAGCTTAAGGTTGTACATTATTGATACTATCAAGGTTCTTGGTGTTATGCAGGATATCCACATTGAGGAGAGTGACCTGTTGGTCACCCTTGATGTGAAGGCATTGCACCCTAATATTCTGCATTCAGAGGGTTTGGAGGCAATATGAGCATACCTGAATTATAGGGATCCTGAAAGCATGCCCCCTACTGATATGTTGGTGGATTTAATGAGATTTGTACAGGAATTCAACTGTTTCTGTTTTCTGGGTGATTTCTATCTACAAGTGAGTGGTATGCAATGGATTTTGCACCCAATTTTGTCAACCTTTACATGGGTCTATGGGAGGAGAGGGTAGATGCAGAGCTCATTCCCTACTTGCAATAAATTGCTTTGTGACACAGCTATATTGATGACATGCTGATGGTGTCATGGGGGACTAATATTGAGCTTTGTGAGTTTGTCCAGGAATATCCTGGAACCAAGCAAAAAGAAGCTGCATGTTTCAATTAACTGCAACCTTAACCAAATTTCCTTTCTGGATCTAACTTTAACTAAACATCTTGACAATGGATAGATACTGATCTATTATGCAAACCAACAGGTAGGACTACCTTGTTACTTGCCAGCTCATGTCAGCCCAGCCACACCATCGGTAATATCCCTGTTAGCTAATTCTGCTGTAATTGTAACTCTTATGACACCTTTGAGAGAAATGCTCAAGATCTGAGTAAGAGATTTGCAGATAGAGGGTATTCCCAGCAATGTATACAAAGGCCTTTCATTTGATCTCATGAAACAGATACACAAACTCTTCTCAACCCCGATCATTCTGCCAGCAATGTTGCCACTGGGATGTATAATTTTGTCACCATCTACTGTACACAGGCTAGTGCACTTGAAGGCATTGTAAGGAGACATGAGCACATTTTGGGTACTGCTCAGAAATTAACCCTATAAGTAGAACAACCACCTAGAATGGTTTTCAGATGATTGTGTAATCTGGCTGACATGGTCACCCATAGTCTACAACCTACCCCTCACCTGCCCACTACCTGGTTACCCACACTGCCACCCAGATGCTATCACTGTGGCAGATATAAGGGCTGTAATGTTATTACACCCACTAGAACATTTACTAATTCACATAGTAATGAGCAATATGTGATTTCTGATTTTATCAACTGTGATACCACCCATGTGGTTTATCTTGAAACCTGTGCCTGTTTAGCCTTCTATATGTAGGAAGAAATAAGAGCAAATTTAAGGAATGGGTGGGAGACCACGTCAGGGCTATCTCCAAGAAAAATAAGGGCTGTGCCACTGTGGCCCATACTCACAGGGCAATGACCTGTTATTCCACAAGCGGTCCTTTACTGTAATTGAAAAGGTGGTTCTGGGGCAAAGGGGTGGTGACCTGATTAAAGCCATATCAAAATGGGAGGCTTTTTGGATCCATAAATTAGGGGCTAAACATGGTAGGGCCTAAATGATAAAATCAAACTGTTGCCCTTTTAGGAGGATCCTTTTTGCCTCTCAGTTGATTTTGCCGCCATTACTGTTGTGATGCTCGTAGCATTACTGTGTCCTGTATTTTGTTCTGTAATGATTATATTTGAGTTTAAACTGTTTTTTTTTTCCCTTTCTCCATATGGGTCTTGATGCATTTTGAAGTACTGTACCAGTAGCCTACTAGTTACAAGCTCACATTCAGCATAGGATAATTCTAATTCTGACAGACATGAATTTAAACACCAGGTGCTGCTGGTGGGGGACTTCAGTCTGCCAGATGTAGATTGGACCCTCCAAGCAGTGGCTTCAGCTAGAAGCAAGGACATTGTGGACTCTCTGCAGTGTGCATTCCTCAGGCAACTAGTCAGTGAACTTACTCATAATGGGGCAATACTGGACCTGGTACTCACTAACAGGGACAGTATTGCAGATGTCAAGGTGGGAGACCACTTGGGGACCACTGGTCACCATACTGTGGTTCAATATAAGGACAGCTGCAGAACTGAATCACACAAGGGTGAAGGTCCCAGATTTCAGAAGGGCAGATTTTATAAAGATGAGTGAATGCCTCAGGGAAGACTTGGTGGGGTGATGGCCTGGGTGAGGTACAGGCACAGTGGTGAAGCTAAAAAGGGAGCATAATAAAGGCAACAAACCTCTGTGTCAAACAAGTGAGCAAAAGCAAGAGGAAAAAGGTTCTATTATGGTTCTCAAAAAAAGATGTCTGAAAAGGTAAAGGCAAAAAGGGTAGCATTCAGAAGGTATAAGGAGATACAGAGGGAGGAGGAGGAGGATAGGGAGGTGTATCAGGGGAAACAGAGGGAAGCAGTGAAAGCAGTAAGGAGTGCAAAAGTGCAAACTGCAGAGAGAATAGCCCAGGAGGTAACAAAATAGGAAAGACATTTTTTAGGTATATAAGTGAAAAGAGGAAGACCCAGAGTGGGATGGTAAGGTTAATAAGGGATAGGGGGGACTGTGCGGGGGGGGCAAGAAAAGGTAGACATCCTGAACAAATGCTTTTGTTCAGTGTTCACAGAGGAAGGAGAAGAAGAGGGGCCACAAAAAAGTAACAGAAAATTTGGAGGGATGTGGTCACTAGTCCTTTTTTTGGAGGAGACTCCTGAAGGGACTCACTAATTTGAAGGTGGACAAAGCAATGGGACCTGATGGGGTACATCCATGGGTATTGATGTTACTCATGGAAATACTGGCTTCACCCCTGACAGTCCTATTTAACAGCTCACTGGAAACAGGAGTGGTTCTGGAGGACCGCAGGATGGCAGATGTCCCACTTTACTAAAGTGGTAGCAGGCTGGCAGTTACAGCCAGTCAGCCTAACATCAGTGGTGGAAAGTTAATGGAATTACTGCAGAAAAAAATGATTTTGAAATACTGTACCTTGAATTCAATGGGTTTCACGCCCTGAGGCAGCATGGATTCATGGTGGGGAGGTCTCTTCAAATGAATCTGATAAATTTCTTTGACTAGGTTACCAAGGAATTAGATCAGGGTGGAGAGTTGGAAGTGGCCTACCTAGATTTCACCAAGGCTTTCAACACCATTCCACATAGGAGACTAGTAAGCAAGCTGGGTAGCATAGGAGTGAGTCCAAAGGTAGTAAACTGGGTAAGAAATTGGTTAGGGGATAGGCAGCAAGGTGTAAATGATGTTCACTCTAAGGAAGGGAGGGCAACCAGCTGAGTGCCTCAGGGATCAGTGCTGGGGCTGGTCCTGTTTAATGTCATTAAAAGTGATATTGCAGAGGAGCTGGAAGGGAAGGTTTGCCTCTTTGTGGATGACACAAAAATCTGTAATCAGGTGGAGATTTCAGGGAAGGAAGAGCAGACATCCAAGAAAACTTGAGGAGTGTTCAGCTGGGTTTCAATGTGAAGAAGTACAAACTAATGCAGTTAGGGCAAAGAAACCCAGGGACAGAGTGAAAAATGGGTGGAGTGGTATGGATGACCACCAAACAGGAAAAAGACTTGGGGGTAATCATATCTGATGATCTAAAGGTGGCCAGGCAGTGCGACAAGGCAGTTGGGTAGGCTAGTTGGATACTGGGGTGCACAGAGAGGGGTATCACCAGCAGAAAGTGGGAGGTGGTGTTGTTTCTACACCACCTAGAGTACTGTGTCCAGTTCTGGAGATCATATCTATGAAAGGACATAGGCAGAGTGGAGTTGGTCTAGACGAAGTCAACTAAAATGGTGCATGGTCTGCATCAAAAGCCCTATGAGGAGAGACTAAAGGACCTCAATATGTACATCCTGGGAGAAGGAGGATATGATAGAGACCTTTAAATATCTAATGTGTTGGGGGTAAATAAAGTACAGGAAGGAAATATTTTTCAGAAAAAAGGTGCTCAAGAACAAGGGACATGCTATGAATCTGGAGGGGGTAGATACAGGAGAAATGTAAGGAAGTATTTATTCACAGAAAGAGTGGTGGATTCCTAGAACATCCTTCCAGTAGAGGTAGTGGGGCAAAAACAGTGGTAGGGTTCAAGAATACTTGGTATAGGTATAAGGGAATCTTCATGAAAAGGGAGGGGGGAAGGAGAAAGAACTGGAGATCAAGTAGGATCTGCAGTGATATTGTAGGTAGGGAAAAATGGGCAGACTGGGTGGGCCAAGTGGTCCTTATCTGCCATCAGTTTCTCTGTTTATAAGTTTCTACCCCTCCAGTGCTGCACAGCTCCTCTTGCACTTGGCACAGAGGACAATGATGTCTGCACTTGGGGCCCCCTTCTCACCACCTTCTGCATTATGGCAGCAAACTGACCAGGCACTACACAAGGCACAGCAACCAAGGGTCATAGGGGAACTTATGCTGCCAAAACTCTAACTAACAGAATGTCTGATTTCAGTTTGTCCTTAGGGTCTGTTATATCATAGACCAGAGGTCAGTGTAGTAAATATCTTCTGCTCTTATGATATCTCCTACAACCTGCAGAGAAACATGCATGAATTAACTTATCAGTCCATTCTTATATTGATTGGAAAGTGTCCTGCACTTGCACAGCAGCTGTGACAGATACCAAAGTGGTAACAGTTCAATCAACAGATCTTTTACCTGCACTTCCCAGAGGCCCAGCATTAGAGGTCAGTCTTTACAGAAACAGGCCACTCATGGGCACTTGTGGTCAAGACTTTGGTATTGTGTTGGTAGAGGCTTGGTGAGCATGCATTCACTGGGCCAATGTTCCCATTGCTTCTGGGTCAGGTGTCCTTTGAGAGTTATATATACAATGTAGTGCATGTGTATGCTTCATCCAACTTACCACTGGGTAAGCACATCCTTGATGTGGCCTCCTTGAATTTGGCATCAGAAAAGTACACCTGTTGGATGTGGTCCTCAGCCTCCTCCCTCAGGCAAGCCTCACAGTTTGTTTCAAAAAGTGTACAGAAGCAGATGGGGTCATGGGGAACTTATACATCGGCTATTCCTGACTACTGGTAAGCAAGTTTCTAGTACATTTGGCACACTGGCATCAGGTTTGAGGAACCCCTTGCCTGGCTTCAGCCAGATCAAATTGTACTCTGAGCAGTGAGAAAGCAGGAACACAGGGTTTACACTGTCCAAGAACCTCCTCCAGTAAGCAGGAGGCTAGCAGTGTTGGGTAGTAACTAGTTACTTGTAACTAGTAACTGTAATCTGATTACTTGTCTAATTAACTATTAATTGTAATGGATTACATTTAAAATAAAGTCATAAGTAACTGTAATGATATTGCTTTTCCCTAAAAGTAACTAGTTACTGTAGTATAAATAGAATAATAGATGGACATCCATCTGTTACGGTCGCTGTAATCCATCAAGGGGTTCCTGTAGCTTCATAAACCTCAAGAGCGAAGCTCAAGAGGTTTATGACATCACAGGAATCCAGAGATTGTGCGGGTATATTTTGATATTCAGGTTTCAGTGTAAACAAAGGCTGCTCAGCTGACTCCATGCTCAATTTATTACAACATCAGGCTAAAAAAAAACTGCCTTCTGACAAGCACTGCATGAGCACCCAGCATCTTCACCCTGCACATTGAATGCATGTTGCCTACTGTTAAAAAGTTTAGGTAACATTTCATGGCTGTGAGGTGCCATTTTTTGTAGCCTTGCTGATATTCAGGATTGCATAGTCGAAGTGTCTTGGTATTATGATCTGCCAGAGCCACGGCATGGTGTAAACCTGTGGCATGATCCATTCACATATCTGGACCGTGTAGTACGGTATGGACTGCACACCCATTGGTTCACGCTGTGGACCAATGGGTGTACAGCCCTACCGTACGATGTCGGGCGGTGGGGCGGCAAGCGGGTGGGGAGCTGCTGCCCGCCGCTGACCAGGGGGAATGGGGAGGTGGGGCTCAGTGGGCAGGTGGATGGGGGGTACTGCTAGACCACCAGGGTTGGGTTGCTGTGGCATTAATGTTTTACTGATACCCACAATCAGGCTGTGAACAGTCCACTGGACCACCAGGGATATGGGACGATTATTTTTATACTTAAGCCCGTGATCGGGCTGCAAGCGGTCCACTGGACTACCAGGGATATGGGATGATTATTTTATACTTTTGTGAGTGGTCCACTGGACCACCAGGGATATAGGATGAATATTTATGTCTAAGTCTGCCTGCTATTGGGCATGGGGGGGTGCCGCCACAAAAGCACCCTGCAATACGGCAGCTCACCTGTGGGTGGCCAGCTGTTGTTCCTTTTTTTATTTGGCTCACCTGTGTGCAGTGCAAGTAGGGGCTGTGCATGCATGGGCTCAGCAGATCCCGGGCTGAATATCGGGATGTGCGGAGTATGCATGGGCATGCCCCCCTTACCTGCACCGCATACATTACTGATGCACTCCTGCACATCAGGATTTGTGCCAGGCACAATCCCCATTTGAATATCGCACCGGGGCGCATCAGTGGGTTGTGCATGCGCAACCCTTCTGAATACTTGGGCCACAGTAATTAGTGCTGACTTATAGACTGTTTTTACTTTTGTAATAGAAACGGAGCAACCGGGGCCATCATCCAAAACTACAACACTAAGGAATGAGAACCAAAAAGCAGGTATGTTACAGTTAAAGTAGCCAAATTTGTGGTACTACATTATCAAAAGTGTTTACAGTTTTTTACAATGCAGGTTAATAATGGAACAGATGTGTTATAGATTGTAAATTAGCTGCAGTACTTTTTTGTGAATTTAGTAGGCCTCCTTGTAAAGAAAAAGTATACTATATAGCCACGTTTCTAAAGTATACATTAAGAAGATCTGGTGTGAGTGACAATGCTCCCCCCAAAATCTCTTACTGTTACTTATAGTTTTAAATCAAGGATGTTTAATGCAGCAAATTATTTAATATGCCTACATTTTGCATTTTTTTATTTAGGGCACCAATCAACTAAAACAGATCAAAATACAATAAAGGAAATGTATACCTGTCATGAAATGTACCTAATATATAATCAGCCTGCAAAATACAGTACTAGTATAAAGCAGCAAGCATTACAGGGGCTATGTATTTATATATTTTTTTATTTAATGTTTTCTAGATATCGATTTTAAGCCTCTAGAAGCAGTATTTCCAAAGCATGCAAGAGGCCACCACACACATTCAAGGTTATCTAGACAGAAAAAGAGTCTTCCTGACCAGACAATACTGCTGCTACCTCCAGTGCCTGCACCCCCAACAGCAAACCAAAGAGATGAGGGCTGTGTGAAAATTTGTTCAGCCCTAACCCGAGAATCTTTATGGACAGACCAACCACCCCCCACAAACAGAAATGAAAAACGTGAACACCATTGCCGTATAGGTATTGGGGGTAAGCGTTGCTGTAAACATAAGAATAAGCAAACACAAACACCTGTAGCATTAACCAGAGCCCCTGATAGTGTATCTGCACAGCTGTCGCACATTAAATCACCTGCTGTATGCGTGACTAGAGCTGACCCTGTAATTACACCTTCAACTTTGACCCCCCCAAAAAGAGTCACCACATGCTCAAAACTCAACCGCTGGCACCCTTGTATATACATACAGTTATAATTTAGATCCTTTTTGCATACCTGTGGTGTTTTTTTTCACATGTGACACTGCCCCCTGGCTGCAGACTAACTTTTGACATTTTTAATAACACATTTAAGGAGGTCAGCTTCACAAAAACAAAACCATCATAATACAAGATTTTAAACTGTAAATATATATTTTTACAGTTGTTTAAATACCAGAAATGATGAGCACTAAAAAACTAATTAAAAATTTAGCCTGTAGTGGAGCAAACATTTCTACTATACGAAATAACTGTAACAAAATGATTGATAAAATTATACAAGGTGTGTGGGTCACTAGAAACACTAGGCATAATACAGTGAATCAGTATATTATGTGTAGAATTCGAAAGACTAAAAAAATATTGGCTACCCGCAACAAAATGGAGCAGCATCAGGCATCCCTGCAAACACACAGGGCAGTGGTATCTGCATCTGCCACACCATGCTGTGTGTGTGATTGTTGTGCAAGTTCCCCATATAAAAAATCTCCTGAGTGTCAAAGTAGCAAGTGTGAAACTGAGTGTTGTATGTGTGAACAATGTGGGTGGGGGCAATGTGATATTTCTCATATGCACACAGATTTGACAGACGATGAATATTTTATGAGTCCTGCACAAAATAGCACCCCTGAAGCCATACCAAGCCATGAAGAAGACAATTGTAGTCAGGAGGGTCAGCAGTTAATGGAAGAGGGTCTAGCAGAACCTGTCTACACAGATCTGACAGACAGTGACTATTTTATGAGTCCTGCACAAAATAGCACCCTTGAAGACCTACAGATAGGGGGCGGTGCCATACCAAGCTATGAAGAAGACAATTGTAGTCAGGAGGGTCAACAGTTAATGGAAGAGGGTCTAGCAGAACCTGTGTATTTAGAATTAATAAATGAATATGAAGTACTCAGAAATAATTTCAACGGTGTTGAGTATCGCCAGCAGTTTAGCTTTGCCAGTCTAGACAGTATAACATCTATAGATCAATACTATTCTGCCATCCATACAGCTGTGCAGCAATTGTTGGACAGAATAAGGCCTACTTTAGGTAGTAACGATTTTGTACAGCTACACTTGGATTGTGATAGTTTAAATGTCCCTGTGTTTTCATTACATAGAAATGCCCAGGAGTTAAATGCTGATTCATTTTTAGAGCACATTGCAAATTTATTCAACAGCAAGATGGAGTTGTGTGCTAATGAGACATTAATGTTGGTAGTCACAATTGTGAGAAATGTGCGTAGGGGAGTTTCCAGAGATGTTAGAAGTGTTTTATCTAGCCATGTTGTCAAGCAGAAAGCAAGGCATCTAGTTAATTTGGTAAATCAAAATAATGCATTATGCTTTTCCAGGAGTGTAGTGCCTTTGCTATACCCTCAACTAGTTGACCAACAGATATTAGCAAAAGCTAGAGATTTACAGAGCAGGGTAGGGTTGTCAGAACAAATAATGGCAGATTTGAGCCATATACATCTATTATGAGGCAGAGCTAAATGTGACCATCTTTGTTTTTTTCATGAACAAAGCTGGTGCATGGCAGATGTTTCTTTTGTCTCCTAATAAACAGGCAAAATCTGTATTTATTCTTTTACATGAAAACCATTACAATAGAATTAAAAATCTCAAAGGCTTTTTTGGGGCCAGAAATGTATGTGAGCATTGTAATGCCCTTTTAGCACACAAAGGTTCACACACATGCTCTAACATGTGTTATGCATGCAGGTCATTTGGTTGTAGTAAAGTACAAAGTGAGGTGGTACAGTGCCCTGAGTGTCGTAAATGCTGTAGCTCCACAGACTGCTACAGATGGCATAAACTGGCATACCCCGATTGTCATTTATCTAAATTGTGTGCATCATGTGGAAAACCTCATGGTGAGAACCATATCTATTTTAAGCCAAAGTGCCATAATTGTCTTACATCTGTACACCCTTTTGAAACTCACTTATGCTACATCCAGCCCTTAAAGTCACCACCTTGTTCAGTTAGTTATGTATATTATGATTTTGAATGCATACAAGATGTCAGCCCAGGTGACTCTAGACATATTTCAAATTATATCTATGCCCTTGAAAGAGGTCAAAAGTGGGAGTTTGAAGGCACTAACTGTGTTGCCCAATTTGTAAAAAAAAGTTTATCTAAAATGGGTTTCAGGGGTGCACTTTCATAGCTCACAATTCAAAGTGGTATAATGGCCACTTCATTTTAAACCAGCTTGTAAAAGAAAAAATGGAAGTAGAGTTATTGATTGAGGGAAGTCAATTGATGTCCATAACTGTAAAATGGCTAAATATCTGATTTATAGACAGCTTAAACTTCCTTCCAATGAGGCTTGCAGCAATGCCACAGGCTATGGGTTTTGAGGGGTTAAAAGGCTACTTTCCACACTTTTTTAACAAACCCAAAAATCAGAATTATGTGGGTCCTATGCAGCAACACGAAGATTATGGTGTAGACTACATGATGGCTGATAAAAAAAAAAAGTTTTTGGAGTGGTATGAAATGCATAAAGATAATGTATTTGACTTTAAAAAGGAATTACATATTACTGTAAGTAAGATGTGGAGATTCTAAAGCAGGCCTGTGAAATGTTTCAAGATGGTGCTGAGCAGATGTTTTGAGATGATGCAAAAGAATGGGGTCAAATTGACCCCTTTCAGTACATCACTATAGCATCAGTTTGCATGGCCATGTTTCGGTTTAAATTTTTAGAGTCAGACACCATAGGGATTATACTCACTAACAACTGTCACTGTCAATGCAAGCGTTACTCCACACCAGCCATAAAGTGGTTGATGTACATCAGTAAACAAGAAAACATTTCCATACAGCATGCAATAAATGGTGGGGAAGTACAGGTAGGCTCTTATTTTCTTGATGGTTATTTTGTAATAGACAGTGTCCCCACAGCCTTTGAGTTTTTAGACTGCTTTTATCATGGCTGCCAGGTGTGTTACTTTGAAGACCTGTTGAACCCAGTGCTTAACACAACCAACAGACATTTATATTACCTAACTATCAAGAAATTAAACTATCTCAGACATGAAAAAGGTATGCATGTTAGGATTATGTGGGAGCATGAATGGAAGCAGTTGGTTTGTGACAGTCCACAGATGCATGCATTTTTGAAAGCAAACCACTTTCCAGAGCCGATGGACCCCTGTGAATCACTTTATGGGGAACGCACAAATGCACTGAGTGTACTGTATATTACCATGCACAACCTAATGAGAAAATCCATTATGATTTTACCAGTTTGTATCCCTATGTGAACAAGACCAAGACATACCCCATAGGGCACCCAGTGGTCATATATGAGAATTGTATGGATCTCAGACATTATTTTGGACTTATTAAAGCTAAAGTGTATGCACTCTGTGGCCTCTTTTTACCTGTTCTGCCCAGCAGGATAGGTGGAAAGCTGATGTTTATGCTGTGTCGCACATGTGCCAAGACAGTACAACAGTCACAGCCTTGTACCCATTTAGATGATCAGCGATCTCTGGAGGGTACATGGTGTTCTGAGGAATTAAATTTTGCTTTAGAGAGGGGGTACAAGGTGGCAGAGGCGTATGAAGTATGGCACTACCCAAAGAAATCTGACAGTCTTTTCACAGAGTATATTAAATTACACCTAAAGAGGAAACAGGAAGCTTCAGGGTATCCAACTTGGTATACTACTGATGTAGAATGTAAAGCATATATTGAGCAGTATTATGCTAAGGAGGGTGTTGTTTTAGGGTCAGAAAATATAGCATACAACCCTGCACAAAGACAGATTTCAAAGCTGTTTTTGAATTCATTGTGGAGAAAATTTGGTCAGCGACCCAATTTAATGAACACTGCCATTGTCAAGGATGCTGAAGATCTCTTTCAGTGTCTTTTTACAGATAGCTACTAGGTATCTGGTCTGTATTTTATCAATGATGATACAGCATCAGTATGCTGGAAATATGCTGAAAAATACTATGCTAATGCTACAAACATTAATGTAGTTATAGTGGTCTTTACCACAGCCTATGCCAGACTTAAACTGTACAGTTTACTTGAAAGCCTACAGGGCCATTGTCTGTACCATGACATAGACTCTGTCATATTCGTAGCAGGCCTGGTGATTGGGATCTGCCAATGGGTGACTATTTGGGTGATCTGACCAGTAAGCTACCACCTGATGAACACATTGTGGAGTTTGTGTCATGTGGTCCTAAAACCTATGGTTACAAACTGATCAATGGCAAAATTTGTATGAAGTGTAAAGAAATTACGCTTCATGTGACAAATAATGAAAAGGTTAATTACAGCTGTCTCAAATCACTAGTTGACCATTTTGTCAAGGACGGGGGTGCGAAAGAAGGTGTTGGGGTACAGTCAGTCAGTATAGGATTGAAAAAAATTGTGCAAACAAAAAAGCATCACTATTGAAAACAAGCCAGAAAAAAAAACCTTTCCGGGTTGTATACAACAAAAGGGTTTTAACTGAGGATTTTAAAACACTGCCTTATAGCTTCTGACTGTGGTATGGATATACGCTTGGAGCACCCATTTGCCTGTATTTTGGCGGGTTCATCAAACTCTGGAAAAAGTTACTTTATTAAAAGCATGCTGGATGCTGGTCTCAATGCTTTAACCTAATTTACAGAAAATATTATCTGGTGCTATAGTTGCTGGCAACCTTTGTATACAGAGTTATGTGGCAAATTTCCTCAGTTGAAATTTATAGAGGGTATTCCTAGCACTGTACAAGATGATGAACTATTACCTCCCCAAAAAGTAAATCTTTTAATTATAGATGACTTAATGGAAACAGCATCTGAAAATTGTGAGATTCAAAAATATTTAACTCAGTACTGTCATCACAGAAATGTTAGTATCATATACGTGTAACCCCTTTGTTACCCGGGGTTACTAGAATCCCAGTAAGACCTAGTGGTAGGCAGGGAAGGCAGCTTGTGAAACTCAGTTAAATGGGTTTCACACTGTCTCACTCTGTCCTCAGTCACAGCTGAGACTTGAGAGATGACATCATTATAGAACTGTCGCAGCTGCTTGAGCCACATTTGGAATCTTCAGCTCAGAGTAAGTTTAGAACCTTGGGAATTCAAAGTCAGTCTTCAGTTTGTCCTTAAGCAAACAAGAAGGACACCAGTAGTTGTCTGTTTACCCCCCTCCCTCTGGGGGGGGGAGGAAAAGTTCCTTGTGGGTTCCAGGGGCAATCCCCTTCTCCCACCCTGGGAAGAAAGCTGCCTGTTTTAATTTAAGTTCAGTCTGTTCATGTATAACAGCAAAGGTTACAGTACTTAGCCTAGGGCACCTGCAATGAATGGGTGAGTGTTTGGCTCCATTGGAAGGGCAAACAACTTATTTTCTTCAGTTAGTTCAAGTATGGGGACTGCTATTTGGGAGGACTATGTCAACTAGGACAAACAAATAGAGGCAGTCATCTGTTTAAAGTGTTAATGGATTTAAAGTTCGCTGTAGAGGGTGCTTCAGGTCATCCACACGTTCAATCTACATTTAAAGTCTCAAGTTTTCTGTGTGTCCAGAAATGGCGGTGCTGGGCTGTGGGGCTGGAGGTGGGAAAAACCCCATCTTTAATAACCAGGTCCACCTACGGATTTCTTCTGTGTTTTGCTATTTGCCTCATGCGCTTGGCCAGTGATGGGGTGGGTACTCTAGACATGGGTCGCACCTTGAAAATCTCTCTAGGAGTCACAGACTCTAAGTGGTGTGGGGAGCCACAGGATGGGAAAATTACTCCTTGTTGGATGGGAGTCTCCTTGTTTGATGGGAGTTCCGATTGGAAGTACGAAAACAAAATCTCTCTAGGAGCCGCAGACTTCAAGTGGTGTGGGGAGCCACAGTTTGGGAGCCTCCTAGTTTGATGGGATGTCTTTCCAAGTAAAGTTTGGGTTCATTCACCAAGTGGACCATCAGACGAGTGGCCGGCAGGGGAGCCGGGCCAGTCGGGCTGTGTATCCAATGTGCATGCAAAGTCCAGGCTGAGTGCCTGGTGGGTCCAAAGCCAGACATCTGTAGTAATGTGTTAATTCCTCAAATGGACCACTGTGTTTAATCTCTAATCTGCATTACAGTAATGTAGCTCTTTTGGGGGACCATGCAGTGCTTTGTTTATGTTCAGTGAGTTAATAAATAAAGCCACACTGAAAAATCCCAATTCTGGTTCTGGACATTACAGTTATTGCTTCCTGTAGTTGGATTTACTTGGGTGCCCCTGTGCAGAGTAGCCAAACCTAGGTCTCTTGTGCCAGGTAACCTCATCCTTCCCCGAACCCGTAGACACATATGTATACCCATGTTACAAAAATGGAGGCATATGGTTACATATGTCACACAAAATTTGTTTGTCCAGGGTAAAAAAAAGCCAGACCATTAATTTAAATGCAAATTATATAGTATTATTTAAGAATCCCAGAGATAAGCTACAGGTTAGTACACTGGCTCGCCAGATGTATCCTGAAAAAGATGACATTTTTTGAAGAGGCCTTTGAGGATGCAACTCATAGAAACATAGACTTTGATGGCAGATAAGGACCACTTGGCCCACCCCAGTCTGCCCATTTCCCTACCTACTGGATAAGCTGCAGATTCTAGTTAACCAACAGCCTACTTCCTGCCACCCTCCACTACAATTGTCTTGTGTCTGTCCTATGCATGTTTGAATTCCCCCACTGTTTTAGCCCCAACAACCTCCCCAGGAAGGCAGTTCCACGCATCCACCACTCTCTCCATGAAAAAAAATTTCCTTATATTACCCCTGAGTTGTCCCCCCTCTATCTTTAAATTGTGTCCCCTTGTTCTTACACATCTCTTTTTCTGAAAGATGCTACCCTCCTGGACTTTGTTGATTCCCTTGAGGTACTTGAACATTTCTATCATGTCTACCCTGTCCCTCCTTTCATCAAGGGTATACATATTAAGCTCTCTCAGTCTCTCTTCATATGGTTTCTGATGCAGACCCTGCACCATTTTTAGTTGCCCTCCTCTGGACTGCTTCCATCCTGTCTATGTCCTTGCGTAGATGAGGTCTCCAAAACTGCACACAGTACTCCAGATGGGGTCTCACCAACTGTCTGTACAGAGGGATAACCACTTCCCTTTTTCTACTTGTGATGCCTTCCTATGCATCCCAATATCCCCTAGCGCTCTCCCCTGACTTCTCACATTGCTTACCAACCTTTAGATCATCTGATATGACTACCCCAAGTCCTGTTCCATTTCTGTTGTTGTTAGTACCTCCCCTGCTATTGTGTACTCTTCTCCTGGGTTTTGTTTCCCAGGTGCTTACTTTACACTTCTTTGCATTGAATCTAAGTTGCCATATGTCTGACCATTCCTCCAACCTTGCAAGTCCCTTCTCATCCTTTCTACCCTCCCGTATCAACTCTGTTACAGATCTTATATCATCTGCAAAGAGGCATACCTTTCCTCCAGACCCTCTGCAATGTCACCTATAAAGATGTTAAAGAGGACTGGACCCAGTACTGAGCCCTGAGGTACTCCACTAGTGCCCCCTTTCTTCAGAATGTGTTCCATTCACTATTACCTTCTGTGTCCTGTTGTGCAGCCAGTTTGCAACCCAGGCTACCACCTGGGACCCACTCCCATGCTGGCTAACTTGATTATTAATCTTTTGTGCGGGACTGTGTCAAATGCCTTGCTAAAGTCTAGGTAGGCCATATCCACAGCCCTTCCCTGGTCTATTACTTTGGTCACACAGTCAAAGAAATCTATTAGATTCATCTGACATGACCTTCCTGCTGTAAATCCATGCTGCTTTGGGTCCTGTGCCCTGCTAGCCTCTAGATACTCAACAATTCTTTCTTTCAGAAGTGATTCCATCATTTTCCATACCACTGAGGTCAAACTTACAGGTGTGTAGTTTCCCACTTCTGCCTTGCTCCCACTTTTGTGAAGGGGAATCACATCTGCCCTCCTCCTGTCCTCAGGTACCACCTCATCCTCCCATAATTTGTTAAAAAGTGTGATCAGTGGTGTTACTAGGTCCTCCCTTAGTTCTTTTAGGATTCTGGAGTGAATCCCAACAGGCCCCATTGCTTTGTCCACCTTCAGTTTTAGAAGTTCTTTCAGGACTCTTTCTTCTGTAAATGGACTGGTGTCAACCCACCTACCCAGAGTGCTTCTATTGTCTGGTTTAGTAACTCCTCCTCATCTTCTTTTGTGAATACTGAGCAAAAGTATTCATTCAGTATCTCTGCCTTTCACTGTCTCCTCTGCCCACCTCCCCTCTCCTTATTAATCTTCACTATTCCTCCCTTAACCTTTCTATATCCCTAATGTACCTATAAAGGTTTTATCCTTCTTGACTGAATTGGCTATTTTTTTCCTCAGTTTGGGCTTTGCTATTCTGACTGCCTTCCCCCACTTCTTTCTGCTTTAATTGATACAGTTCCCTGTCATGATCCTTCTGTGATGCCTTATACTTTTTGAAAGCAGCCTTTTTCTCCTTAACCTTCCCTGCCAGCTCTTTTGAGAACCATAGTGGTTTTTTACTCCGCTTTGTTTTCTTTATCTGTTTCACACAAAGGCTTGTTGCCTCTATGATGGCAGTTTTGATTTTTCTCCATTGTTCTTACACCCCTTCTTTCCGGCCATTTGCTTGTGTTTTTCAAGGCCTATGGTTATCTTTAGGTCGACTTAAAAGCCTCAACACCTGAATCTTACCGCTTAAGGTCTGACTTGTTTTTTTCTGATTTACCTGTTGCATACACCATGAAAAAAGAGCATCACAAAAATAAGAGATGTGACAATTGTTCATTGTAGCCATATGTTCATAGTATTGAGACATATCAGCACGTCTGAAAAGAAACCTTGCATTGTTTAAGCTGTTGGTGAAGGGGTCACCACAGCAAAGAAAAGCTATACTGTGTTCAGCCTCTGATGATTTAATAGCGGTAATTGCTGAGGTTGCACTCAATGCTATTAAAGGACTATACCTCTGAGCTTACCAGATTAAGATGCTGAAGAGGAACGCAACATTATCAATAAATTAAGTAATAAAAAGCTGTCTGTAAAACATAAAAACGTAACACAGTCTGGAGGATTTACAGGCACCTTGCTTGGTAGCTATACCCTTTTTAGCTAGGGTCTTCTAACGTCAGGTGAACAGACATGGATTATGCACAAAACATTTATCTAGTACCACAACAACAGCTGGACTTGCTAAGAGGTCATCCACCCCCGAAGAGCCACCGAGATACGTTGTGGAATGATGGCTGGATGCTGAAATGCGGGATGTTCTTCAAAGGACTGACCTCTCTGAATATGAGAAGGCTAAAGTATATGACAGTGTGTTGCAATGCTACCTCACAGTTGTACACCAAGGGGAAATAGATGTAGCAAACTTGTCATTATCTTTGACACCGCATGAGCTAGTGCAACCACAAGATAGCATGGCAAAGCCACCTGGCACCAACGATATTTACAATGACATATTACAAGGTGTTTCTGTGAGTGCCAGAAAACACACTGAAATATTGTTAAACAAACTGAAAAGGTGTGTTTGTGTTACAGACTGGAATGATCGTGGTGAATTTATATATCACGGTGTGCCTGTTGAAAGGTCTCAAATGTATGACTTAGTCAAGGCTGTTACTTCACAAAGACACACATCTGATGCTAAAAAACCTAGGAGGTGGGAACATTTTATCAGAGCTTTAGCAGAAATTAACGCTCCTGAATCAGTGGTGCCTAACATCCAAAACAGGTCTTTGATTCAGAGTACTAAGAATAAACTCTCAAAGGCTCTGACAGGTGTTTCTACAGCACTACTACCTGAAACCCGCACACCATCACCTGTGGCCAAAATAAGAAAAACTCCTTTTAAAAAAACAGCATGGTTGATAGTGTAATGTCTTGGATAGGGCACCACACATTTTTGGTAACACTGAGTTTTTGTAATTTTTTTTAGAAATTATGTACATGTTGACATTGATTTTGCTGTCACATTGTAAAAAATAAAGACAGTCTGATGCATTGTACACATGGTTGTGTTTTATTGTCTCCTTACAGTAAGAACAATTAGTAATTATACTCTATAAAAGTAAACTACATTTGTTAGCTGTAACATACAGCATGCTTTATTTCAATATCTACTAGCAGTAATAGTGCTGGTTACAATCATAACGTGAAATTACTGACTGTGGACTAAAAGAAAAAGGCTTTAACCTTTTAACAATTCTCCATTGATTGACAAATGCATAAACCTTTTGATCATTTGACATTAAATTATCAGAATATAACCTAACTACATCATTAATTGTTGCACCTTTGCACTCGGAAAAATATACAATGTTGGCCACAGGTTATAGATGTTATATCTTGAACCTGTTTAGGGTTAAACAGTGTTTCTGCCCCATTCCTTGACAAAAAATGAACAATTGCTGGTGGAAAAAATGTAAAGTCTGGAGGAAAACCATAAGAGACAAAAAACTCCCCAGTAGTATGGTCAGCAAGATAAATAGCTAGCCAATGTTCACCAGGCATAGACTGGGGCGGTGTATTCACCACTAAAGAAGCTGGCACACAAGTTAGTCTTTCTGAAGATAGTTGATCACTTGCAAAAATCCCAAAAAAACTCTGCCTGGGAAAAGAGTCTGGCTGGAGAAAGGTATTCAGTTGTTAAGTGTTCATATTTAATTGAAGTCAAATACAACGTTTCATCTTGGATTAATTTCTACCACATTATCAAAGACAGCATACATCAACATATTCGCAGTAGCTGGTAGAGGGTCAGCAAACCGTATATCAGCTCTCAAATTGCCAGAGCAGATTAGTGAATAATAGTCACCACAACCTTGGTCAGGGCTTAGGTCAAAAGCAAATAATGTGTACCCCTGACAAAAACCTACATGGTCTATCAGCAATGGGCTATCTTTCATATGTTTTCCACTAGCATGGACCAGTTTATATATTCTTTCACTGCATTACCATTTATAAAGTTACGTTGCAGTGGTTTAGCAGGAACTTGTTCACCATCCACATACAGGGCTATAAAGTTAATGTTAAAATGTTTAAAATGGAATGGATTTTTATTGTACACACCACTGAAAGCATTATTATCAACAAATCCTATCACCAACAATTTTGCTATCTGCCTCAGAAACAGATTATCCTGGTTACGTACACGGTTGCCCCCAGATATACTAAACACTTTCATGTTAACACAGTCGATATGGTACTTTGCATTAGCAGCTTGTAAAGCCTGAGCACGGCCAATACGTACAGCTGGTGACATTTTTACCCTTTTTACATAGATAGATGCAGATTTAATTTGTAGTTTATAATCTTCATTTGCATCACCACTAATTAAACAAAATTCATTCTTGTTATGAACAAATTTAATTTTAACATCCATGCCATTCAGGAGCAGCTTTTCCTGGAAGAAGAGGTCTGCATGAATTGGTCCAAGCTGTTCTACACTGCGACTCTCTGCTGTAAAAGCTGCATGCTTTTTAAAACCCTCATTGGGACCATTAAGAGTGGTGTTCTCATGCTGCCCTGGTGTGTCCTTATAAAATAATCCAGGTGAAAATTGTGTACACAGGGCGTCATCACTGTAATTAAGTAGTGACTCAATAACTGCTCTGTAGGGGTAACAGTTATTACTCTGGCTAATCAGCTGGTCACCCACCACTGTATCCACCTGGCTAAAGATGGTTGTCAGGGGGTAGTTAATTAAACTTACTCTAGCTACATCATCAATGTTGCTACCATCAGCCTTAGTGATCTTGCACAAAAGGTATAACAAGGTGTTGTTTAGGTCGATGTAATCTTCACCGTTACCAGCCACATAAAATTACAAGGGTATATTATCACTTATAGCTGACAAGGGAGGGATTTCAACATACAGGTTTTTCTGTATACTGATTTGGGTTGGTGGTAACACGAAAAGGTCTAATTCTGACTTTCCACATTCTTGAGACATGCAGTGTACCAGAGCCATGGCTTAAAATAAGTTTCTTTGACTGTTAGTTTTACGAGAGTTTCTCTCCTTGTGCTTACATTTCACAACTGTTTTTTTCTTTTGAACAGGACACCTTTTAATAACACTTTCACATGCCCCCAGTAGGACCATTCTCCTCTTCTTATTGGGTCTCTTGTAAACAATCATTCCTGCCCCATCTTGCTGTTGTCCCAGATCTGGAGTCATGAAGGAATTCACAAAGTTTCCCACGACATCTTTTACAATATTTTTAGCAGCTGTCTTAAGGTGTGGTTTTACTGTTTGGAAGCCTTTTTGTAATAGTGGTACAGCTTTTCTAAATAAAGTTCTAAATATACCACCTATACCAGCACCATACATAACAGGGGCACCATGAAAACCAGAGAAGCCATGACCGGCTTGTGCTTTATAATAGGCTACATAAAGATTTGGGTCACTGTACAACTTTTGTGACATGGTTGTCATTTAGAAGGCTCCTTTAACAGGTCAAAAGTGAAGCTTCACAATTATCTTGCCAAACAAGAGTAACACATTTTTGTTTTGATCACTCTTTATTACAATACTTATGATGTTAAACTGCTATTTGCTGATTGGTATATAATCCAGTTTATCATAGCGGATGGTTATGATTGCATTAGTTTTACCAGATATTTCCACACACCGGGGTAGGGGCACATGACTATCACCAACTCTTTGGTGTTCAACAATGTCTGTATACACATACAGTGTGTAAAACCCCCCATTGATGTCTGCATAATATAGTCCTGTGCTTGCTATTAGTTGTGGTATACCCAAAATATGAGCCAGATTATGGCATGCAATAAATGCTCCACCACTAATGTTGTTAAATTTTGTTTTCTATTCCCGGCTGTCATATTCTAAAAACATGCCTAGTTGTACCTGGTTCAGGGCCTCATTGATGGCTGCCATGACATCAACATTGTGATAATAACCTCTGGGAATTGATAATGCTAATAATGACTTAGAAGTTTCACCTGCTTGAAATCTCCCGTCTTGTTGTGTAATATTGTCCCAAGTCCTCGGGTATTGTATTTCTGACAAGCAAACTTCTCACACCCCTACTAAATTGATAGGTTTTGCCAGTTTCACAGTATATTCTGAAATAGTATTTTTGGGAATCATTTAAAAAGAGGCATTGCTGGGCAATGTAATGTAAACCCCATTCTCAGACATTGTTTTAGCAATAATGTCTTCTCTCAACTGATGTCATACAAAACATGGGAGCACCCTTATATTTTCACATTTTTCAGCTGTGTGGATTCTATCCAGCTGTTAAATTTTGATGGCCAGCCTAGCCATTTTACTAAAACCAGTTTTTTTTCCCTTGTCTTTTCTGTGACGCTATTTTTTCAACCCTGTATACATGGTTTGCTGTGTGTTCGACTTTTACCAGTTCTTGCTTATAAAAAGTACCTCTTATTTCTTCTCCATCATAATCTTTTAATTTGTAAACTGGTACAGGCTTAGGTGTACATTCAGAAATGATAAATATCTCACTTGTAAAGTTTTGATAATAACTTTTTCAAATGTTTTCTTAACTCTAGAAACCAGCACATGATCACCCACATGAAATTTAAAAGGCCTTTTTACACTGAGTGTAAGATCATCATATATAATTTTCCAAACATGTAAAGAATTGGCTGCTGTCACATTGTTGGGCCTCATTTTGATGGACCAGTGATAGCTCTGATTATAGACCATTGTTAAAGCTTGTAATACTTCTATGTACCTATATGTGTTAAATACTGAAAAATATCTCCACATTTTTGTTTTTAATGTACAGTTAAATCTTTCTACAATACAAGCCTTAGCATCATTTGATGTTGTAAAATGCTGTATGTTTTGTTCTTGTAAAAATACTTGAAAATTAGTATTAACAAATTCAGCCCCTTCATCTGTTTGTAATTTTGTAGGCTTGTGGCCCTCTCTGAGTATCATTTTAAAAGCCTCTGTCACATCTCTTCAAGATTTTTTTTTAGCTCTTTGGTCCATGCATATTTTGATAGGACATCAATAACTGTTAGAATAAACCGGAAGCCATCATTGTCTTTGGAAAGACTAGACATATCGACCAAATCAGCCTGCCATTGTGCATCAATGTTGTTAACAACCACTCTGTTTCTAAGAAATCATTTCCTCACAGGTTTGTGCATAGTGTAGGCATCTTGTAAAGACAGCCACCGTGTTATCTGAGTGTGAGTAATTCTTTTTCCCTGTTTTGCAGCAGCACCATGTAGTCTCTGAATGCCTCCTAAGCTACCAGGTGTATGAGGGTCATAATATATTTTTTTCAATAATTTCTTAACCATGACTGCTGTTTAGCAATACAACTAAGACACCAGTGTTTTTTCAGATGTGAAAATTTTATTACGGAACACCACACAATGTATACCTCTAATTATATAACAACACAGAGCATGTGTTAACCATTGTAATAAATTGATGTTATACTGTGTTATAAATATTACAACAAAAAAAGCCAGGCCTTGTTTTACTGTGTAACAAGAAAATTGGATGTAAATTCAATTACATTGCTAACATGTTCCTGTCTTTGACATTTTAAACTTTAACAACAAATGTCAACAATGTAGGTCACAGCTACCAATACTCGGCCGTGAGAAACCACATCCATATTTTCAAATATTACTGGTAGCACATTTTGAATAGTTTCTAACACATTATTACTTAGGCACCTGCTCATGTTCATTATTTCACACCAGCGTACTTCTTTGTTAATGTCATTCATCAAAATCTGTATAAACTGAAGTTTTTCACAGTTTACAGGGTTACACAGAGTTTGAGCAGCATGGTTTGAAATTTACATGGTCAATGTCTGTAAAAGATTTTCTATTTTCTGCTTTTCAGACTTTCTTTGGTGTTTTCCCCACAGGCTACCCATCTTAACAGTTCTCACCATGCAGCACTGTGTTCCTCGTCAGAACTCCCAGCATCATACAAATACATATAATATGGCACAGGGCTTCCTTTTTGCAGTGGGCTTTTAGAATATTTTTTACAACTTCCTGATGAAACTGCTTCTTCAACAGCACTCCGTAGTGTTACATTCAACTGTTCATGCAGTGTGTCAAGTCCCTTAGCAATACATGGCATCTCTTTAAATTCAGACAAAGTGTCATTTATAACTTGTATTGTATCAAAATAGGATGTTGTGCATCTGAGTTTCCATGCTGTCAATTCAACTAGTAGCTTAATCCGACATGGGTGCAACCTGTCACAGACTTCAGGAAAAGCATGCTCCCAGTACCCCTCCTCTGGTTCATATAAACAACTATGTCTTATCTGCAAGGGGTGCTCTATAATGCACCCCTCACAGTTTATCTTCAAGTCCTGAGCCATCAAGTCTTGCAGTAGCTGTATTAGAATACCCTTTATCAGGTCCAACATAATACTCTTTTCAGGTGGCACTCGAATTGCTGTCATGGCCACATCAGGCTTTTCATCACAGCATTTTTCAACATTTGGTTCTTCCCACTATTAATCCATATTAACACACTTATGATTATCATGCAAACCAAGTCTCAAGAATGATTCAATCAATTCAGTCATAACAGAATCCTCCAGTGTGGCACTAGCAGATATTGATGGGCAAGGTTCATCCATTTTGCTGATTTCCTCAGGCAATCCACACACACAGGTGCAAAACATAAACCAACTATGGAGGAACAGTGCTAAATGCTTTTATCAGCATAACCCTTCTAATATGTCCAGGGCTAGCCCAGACAAGCCAACCTTCACTCCGCCATAGCTGCATCACAGCATGGAAGGGGTGGGGATGGGTGGGGTGCTGTGTCATTTCTGGTGGACAGGGGCATGGAAAGGGGTGGGGGTGGTGCTACATCATATCAGGCGCCCACATGGAGGGGGGTGGGACATTGCAGAATTTCCAGTGCACACAGGAGGGGCAGGACATTGTATCATTTCTGCTGCACACAGGAAGCTTAAGAAGTGGGGTATTACATCACATCTGGCCATCAATCAAAAAAGGGTGGGACATTACGCAATATCCGGCAATCAATTGTATGTCATATCCGCAATCAAATGTTGACAGTTAGTATACATGTATACTACTGCCTTAGGCAGAGCTAGGATACCTTGTTCCAGATTATGTTTCAGCCAGCCCCTGCCCGCACTAATGACAGAAGCAGTAATTGCCTCATGTTTGTTGATGTATGCTCCTCTGGTTCCTCCACCAGTGGGCCTTCCTCTTGTTCAGCATGGTTGGGTGACTCAGCCATGGGCTTGGTGTCATCACTGGACAGACAGTGGGTCTATTCCTTTGGCTCTGGCTGAGCAACAGTGTCCTCCAGTTGTGGCAGTTCCTACAACTTTTTCATGACTTTGATCCACTATGTCAGAATATGCAGACCTGTGCAGGTACTAATGTAATGTTTCTTCAACACCTCTGTCACTGCAGGTCTCACACAACCTCACTATCTCTTCTCAATGCCTCTTATTTGCACATCACACCTCTGGCACTTTGGCAGCCAGATGCACTCACCACTTCTCTAGCTTAGGCCATGGCCACTGCTACCACTTGTCTAAGGAGTCCCCTTCCTCTGGCCAAGTTGGGCATACACTAACCTTGTGACTCACTCTCTGTTGTGCAAGCTAAGATCAAATAATTATTAACTGCCCTTACTGCAATGAGAAGTTGATCACTGCACTGTTACCATTTCCTCCCTTTCAAAGCAATAGAGGAACGGACCTACCTCCTCTGTAGAGTTGACAGCAGACAGCTGTTGATGCAACCACAACAAGCACAATTTGGGAAATGGTGAAAATGTTTAAACTGTAACTCCCTTGAAGGTGCCCAATATTCAAATCACAAAATGTAAAAGCAGGGAGTTCACGGAGTTCTTCTACGTCAATGAAACACTTGACAAGTGTATTGAAGTTCCACTTCTTTAATACAATATCAGCCCCCTACGTTTTGCTCCTAAGAGCTTGTTCATGGGGTATTTTACAATCTGTTTAAAACAGAAAAATAATTTTATTTAAATTGATGATTCAAATTCATTATACTCAAATTTAAATGCATTCTCAATAAATAATGCATTTACATATTACCATAAACTTTTCATCTACCAAATTACTTCATGTATTGTGCAAACAATTCAGCAGTTGATAACTTTCTAGTCCAAGAATTACGGCCAGCTGAAGTCAGACCAGACCGACCGGGTGCATACAGCCTCCCACAAATCTCCGCAATCCCTCATAGAGGGAGTTGAGCCGATCTCCGACCTGATGCTGGCAACCTTATCGGCAAAAAATCAAGCAAGCCTGTCACACTTTATTTGTAAACCTCTTGCAGACTGAAGACAGACTGGATTGCACAGTCTGTCCACAGACGAAAGAGCTGAGCTGGTCAAGTCCGTTCAGCAGCAATCTCCCTGGACAGGAATTCTGCCTTTTTACGGGTTATTGCTGATTGATAGATCTTATAATGTTCCATCAATCTAAGCCTGCCAGCATCAAGGATGGATTTCTGCCAAGCTCTCTCTATGCCTTTGACCCACCCTCCTCAGCTCCTTCAAGGACCCATCAAACCAAGGGGTGGTTGGGTGCAGAGTGAGTGGGTGAACACAAACAGGAGCTATTGCATCCAGAGCATCTCCCACCGCCTTGTTATGTAATGTAATTTTATTTATAAAAGGTGCCCTTCCTAAGCTCAGGGCACTGTTACAATAATCCATACAAAATCAGATAAATTTAAAATCCATATTATAAATAACTCAAACATATAAAATGTACATTAAGTTTCTGAAAAAGCTTGCTTAAACAAGAAGGTTTTTAGAGATTTTTTAAATCCTTCTACAGTCAGGCTATCTCATATTTGATGAGATAGAGTATTCTACAGGGTAGGTGCCATAAAGACAAAAGATCTTCCACCAGATGCTTTCAAAATCACCCTGGGAATCTCTAGCAATCCCTCGTCAGAGAATCGAAGAGAACGGGAAGGACAGTAAGGGACCAGGAATTCTTTCAGATAGTGAGGTCCCAACTCGTGTAGGGCCTTATAGGTCAGCAATGCAACCTTGAAGGTGATCTGCCACTGTATAGGCAGCCAGTGCAGTTCCCTCAGCACAGGTGTTATATGGCTAGATCTAGAGATTCCAGTCAACAACCTGGCCGTCGCGTTTTCACTAGCTGCAAGTGGCAGATATCCACCCCCAGTAGCCCTAGATAGAGGGCACTGCAATAGTCAAAATGACTAGTAACTAAGGCGTGGACCAGGGTAGGAAGTTCTTCGGGAGGAACCAGGTGCTTCACCTGGGTTATGTTCCTTAGATGGAAATAGGAAGATTTGACTGCAGTCGACACCTGTGCCCTCAGGGTCAAGCCCTCATCAAATATAACACCTAGGTTGTGCACCTGGCCTGAAGCCATAAGCAGGGTCCCCCCCAGATATAAACCTGACGGTTTCCCTACCCATGACCCTAACATTCTAACCCCAGGGCCCGCCACCATTACCTCTGTTTTACTTGCGTTCAACCTCAGCCAACTAGTACTCATCCAGTTCTGTATCTCCAGCAGGCACTTGTTAAACACCTTGATTGAATCAGACTCCTGTTCGGGCATAAAAGACATAGAGAGCTGAGAATCATCTGCATAGCAATGAAAACTCAGTCCATATTGTCTTTTAATGTCCCCTAATGGAAGCATATACACAACGAATAACAAGGGGGACGGCACCGAACCCTGCAGAACCCCACAGGGCAGGCTGTAAGGGGCCGAGGAATGAATCCTGGACACCACTCTCTGAGACCTGCCCTCAAGGAAAGATCAAAACCAACTGTGCACGGCCCCCTCAGTTCACAGAAAATACACAGGTGCTCGAGCATCACTTCATGTTCCACGGTGTCAAATGCCGCTGAGAGATCAAGGAGAACTAAGATGGACTGAGCTCTCCGATCTCTCTCACCATAAGGAGATCATTTAATACCTGCACAAGAGCTGTCTCAGTGCTATGCCATTTCCTGAAGCTAGACTGGAGAGGGTCATAGATACTGTGGCTGGTCAAATGATCCTCCAGCTGCAGAGTGACCACCTTCTCAATAACTTTCCCTACAAAAGGTAGGTTCAACACTGGCCTGTAGTTTCCTGGGCAGTCGGGATCAAGGGAGGTCTTTTTCAAAAGGGAGAAAACTACTGCCTCCTCTCTCCAATGAAACCACCTTTATCCCAGTAATGATCGGGCCAATAATCTCTACACACCCCACTAGTAGGCGAGTAGGGCCCAGATCCACACTACAGTAGGTAGGTCACAGAGTCTGGATATTCCTCACTATATCCATGACTTCTGGTTGGCTAAAGGTGGACCAAGTCAACTGGGTATTAGTACTACCCAACTGATCCATGCAAGGCCCAATGGGAAGGTGCTGGTTGATCTCATCCCTGATGGTGGACACATTATCAGCAAAGAATTGCGCAAACTCCTCACACTGTAACTGTGACAAAGCTCGACCGGCATGGAGACAGGCTGGATTGCATAGTCTGTCTACAGTCCGGAAGAGCTGGGCTGGTCTATTCCTCGCTGTAGCAATTTCCCTGGACAGGAACTCTGCCTTCTTACGGGAAATTGTTGATTGGTAGATTTTATAATGATTCACCAACCTAAGATTATCTACCTCCAGGCGAGTTTTCTGCCAGCGTCTTTCCAATCTTCGCCCCTGTTTCTTCAACTCACGGATCTCACTGGTAAACCAGGGAGCCCCTGGATGAAGAGTAAGGGGATGAACTCGAGTTGGAGCAATGACATCCAAGGCCCCCACAACAGCCCTATTATAGGCCAACACCAGGGGCCCTGGGTCAGTGCTATCCATTGGCACTCCTGAGAAGTCCAGCTCCGTCATTAGGCCTTCCGAGGTAACTCCTCTCAAAGAACAGAACTGTACCCACTCCTTAGGGGCAGGCCTCTTTTGGGGGGCTATGAAACTGAATCTCAGGGTGTGATAGTCAGGACAACCAATTGACTCCACCTCCACATCATATATCTCCATCCCCAGATGAAATATCAAGTCCAATGAGTGCCCCCCTCATGAGTTGCAGAAGTAACAACCCGTGTCAGGCCCAATGAATCCATCAATTGGAGGAGGTTTTGTCCAAAAGGTGAGAGTTCATCGTCAACTCAGGCATTGAAGTCCCCCAGAATCAACCAACTGGGGGACTCCAGCGCCATCTCGGCGACGAAGTCCGCAACCTCCCTCAGGAACTCCCTCCTATCACCTGGTGGATGGTAAATGAGAAGGATCCTGTAGCCTGCATCTGCATCCTCTGTACACTCAAAGGAGTTGATACATCCAGCTGGCACCTCTCTGAGATCCAGTTCCTTTCTAAAACAGACTGCAACCCCCCCCGCTCCTACGGTCCACTCTCGGGCGGTGAATCACCAAGAACCCAGCTGGAACCGCAGACTCCAAAACAGAGCCCGAAATCTCATCCAGCCAGGTCTCAGTGATGCAAGTCAGGTCAACAGAAGCAACAAGATCCGCCACTACTGCGGTCTTATTCCTAATGGACCTGGCATTGCACAACACTGCCTGAAAGGGACAAGAGTCCAAGAATGACTTCACTTCCTGCCTGACAAAGTCAGAACCCTTGGGTATGGGCACAAGGCAAGGATAACCTCTATCCTGCATCCACTTCACTCCAGGGTGCCTCCTGGACCTCACTGTTCTTATCCACTCACTCCTTTCTCATCCCTCCCAGGAGTTCCAGGATCCCCGACTCCTTACACTCCTCCGTCTCAAGATGATGAAAACTCAGCATCTATTATAGACTTCAGGAGAAAGAGAAGGATATTCAAAGGGGCGGAAATCCTTTAGTCTTGAGGGGAAGTACTGCCTGACTGTATCCCTGATACCCCAGCACATATTTCAAAAACACCAAATAACACAGTATCAATTTACGATCCCACACAACCAACACTTCTTCCCCCATTATTTATAAAACATAATTAACCCTTATCAATTCAACACTTTAAAAGCCCACCCCTTCTCATAGTTTTTAATAGTAACACCTCTCCCCAATCTCTCTCTCTCACTCACAGAAAGGACAGGGATTTAAAGCAAAAAACAACTAAATTAAATAACAATAAACATGTATACTAAAAATAAACCCTTACACCCCCTCCCCACCAAATCCTCCAAACCCTTTAATACAAATGACTTGTAATATAATTACAGATAGTAATTTGAGTTAACAAGATGAAAGGCCAGACATCAAAAATCTTTTCCAGTGTATCAATTCAAGTCAGAAAGTTTATAATCCACTAAAGGAGGGAAAATTCAAATGTACCACCTCTCACATGGAAGGAGAAGGACCATATATAGTTCAAATGCACTACCTCTCATGTAAGTGCATTAGATCCAACCAAGTTATTGAAGAAATGCTCACCAGGCACTCTCACCGCCTGGAAATTACACAGTTCACCAGGCACTCTCATTACCTGAGAGATTTACATAAAGCCATCAAAATGATAAAATAAAAGAATGAGTTTTGACCATGTCTGGAGATTTGAGTCCTAGGATAAATCCATATCTTCTTTGTTCATTTACCGATCCAAGTCCATTTCAAAGTTAACAGAGGCCCAAAGAAACTCCACTAATGGAGACCGCCACCAGATATACTCTGCCACCGCAACTTCGGCCCACAGAAGGTGTCCACCTGCCAGCTGACTCCCTCGGTGGCCTAGGAGAATCAGAAATCCACCAGTCGGTTCTCCGTCTGCCTCGAAACCTGGAACTCCCGTACCGCGGCAGATCTGGTGGCTGGTCCCCGATCAGAGTTAAGTCCTCTTGCCGCGACAACTACAAGTCTCACAGGTCCCACGGCATTCGATCCAATAACATCTCCTAGGTTCATACAGCAAAATAGATGTTGGCAATCTTCCCAGATGTCACTCCAGTCTTTAGACATCTATCCAGACCTCAGCACATCCAGAGTATTTTCCTGTCATGTAACCACTCCACTTCACCGCAATACCTCCTCTCAGTTTATTCCCACAGTTAGTTAAACTTTCCACATTAGGACCTTTCACAGAGCGGGCAGCAAAATCGTAAACCCACTCATGAAGTATAGCATCGGGAGGATTACATAGAAAAAGCCGATAATAAAGGCCTTTCTTCTAGACAAAACAAAACTATTTAATTAACCCTGATACATACTACAGGGCAATACAAAATCCCAATAATGCTCAATCAACTCACTACCTCACTTTAGTGCTCCCTAACTATCAACTAACTAAACATAAAACAAATACTTAAAATAAACAAAATATTCACTATAAAACCCCTATAAAACTTAAAAATGAGCAGGAAGAAAACGCAAAGTGTTCGGTGCAGCTCGATGCAACTCACAGCATGCCCAGCCCGGCGGCCATCTTGTCTGCTGAGAGGTGGAACCTGGGACTGATCTAGGCCAGTACAAGACCATTTGGGCTCATGCATTCACTCAATAAACCCGATAGGTCCAGCACCGCCGATAGACCTTCAGGGGTAACTCCCCTTAAAGGGCAGTACCGGACCATCTCCGTAGGGGCAAGCCTACTTGAGAGTGCCCCAAAGCTGAACCTTATGGTATGAGGGTCTTACCAACCAACTGGTTCCACCCCAGATCCATTATCTCCATCCCCAGGAGGAACACAAGATCCAGAGAGTGACCCCAATATGGGTAGCAGAGGTAATTTTTGATGATGGTCTAATGCTTAAATCTCAGGTGTCGGCCATCATCAAGAACTCTTTTTACCATCTGAGAAATATTGCCCGGATAAAGCACCTGGTCCCGTCCAGCGATCTTCCAATGTTGATCCACCTCTTCATGACTTCCTGCCTTGACTACTGCAACACCCTTTTCCTAGGGCTTCTGGGGGTTGATATCCACCACTTGCAGCTAGTGCAGAATGCAGTGGCCAGGTTGTTGACTGGTTTACCGAGATCATGTCATGCCATGCCTATGCTCTGTAGCCTGCACTGGCTGCCAGTACAGTGGTGGATCTCCTTCAAGGTTGGGTTACTGACCTGTAGGGCCCTACATGGTCAGGGACCCCAGTACTAGCAAGATCTCCTTTGTCCCTACCACCCACTCTGCTCCTCTGATGAGGAATTGCTGGAGGTTTCCAGGGTCCAACATAAGACCTTGGGGGCCCCCGCTCTTTTGCTTTTGTGGCTCCTACCCTGTGGAACTCTCTACCACATCAGGTGAGAGAGTGCCTGACTATTGAGTGTTTTAAGATCGCTTTCAAGGCATACTTATTTGGGTCAGCTTTTCCAGAATCTTTTTAAATCCATTGATATGAGGTTTTAATAATTGTATTACTTTAATATGCATTACTTATATTTACATCTGTTGTTTGAATAATTTTATCTTGTACACGCACTATGATCACAAGGAATTTTTTTTAAATAAAAATGACTTGACTAGCGATCCTTCCCTCACTCTATCCTCCATTACCACTACATAGGTGCCCCCCCACCCCCCGTTTCTCTTCTCTCCACTGTAGGCACCGGTCCATCTTTTCCCTGGCAAAAACAGAACATAAGTATTCATTCAGTACATCTGCTTTCCTTCCATTCTCCTCCACCCACCCACCCATCACTTTTGAAGTTTGGCAATCATGCCCTTCTTGTCCCTTTTCTCACTTACATAGTGGAAAAAGGTCTTCTCCCCCTTCTTAATTCCCTCAGCTATCTGCAGTTCCTTCTGTGCCTTAGTCTGCTGGACTAACTTAGTTGCCACACTAGCCAACATTAGGTGGCTCTCCCTATCCACCTCTCTCCTGGTCTTTCTGAATTTCCTGTAGGTTACCAAGGTTATGTAGCATCGATAGGTTAACAACATATCTACATCACATCATCAGGTTAACAACCTTAGGAAATATAGAAACATAGAAACATAGAATTTGACGGCAGATAAGGACCGCTTGGCCCACCCAGTCTGCCCATTTCCCTACCTACTGGATAAGCTACAGATCCTAGTTAACCAGCAGCCTACTTCTTCTTACCCCCACCCCCCAGAATTGCCTTATGACTGTCCCATGCATGCTTGAATTCCACCACTGATTTTGACTCCACAACCTCCTCCGGAAGGCCGTTCCATGCATCCACAACCCTCTCTGTGAAAAATACTTCCTTAAATTACCTCTGAGCCCCCCATCTTCAAATTGTGCCCTCTTGTTCTTGCACCTCTTTTTTTGAAAGATGCTACCCTCTTGGACTTTGTTGATTCCCTTGAGGTACTTGAAAGTTTCTATCATGTCCCCCCTCTCCCTCCTTTCCTCGAGGCTATACATATCAAGCTCCTTAAGTCTCTCTTCATATGTCTTCCGGTGCAGACCCTGCACCATTTTAGTTGCCCTCCTCTGGACAGCTTCCATCCTGTCTATGTCTTTGCGGACTCTACCCTGTAGAGTAACCCTAGTCATTGGTGGATAGATTTCTTTAAGTTATTTATATGTAAGTCAAAAGTAAGATTAGGGTCCAAGGTTATCCCCTGGTAATGAAAACTGTCCACAAGTTTGATAACTTCTCCATTTAGATCAACAATTGAGATAACATTCTGTACCTTTTTTCTAGGAACAGAGAAAAACATGACTTTGTTTTTTTTTTTTTTGGCATTCAGTAACATACATTTAGAAATTAGCCAATTCTGAAATAAATGAAATGATGATTTCCTAAGGTTAACAGCGTTCTACCATACATTATAATGCTGTTATATCTAAGTTGGTAAGCAAGTGCATTTGTTTTGAGCATTAAACCATGTTCTAAGCCTTTTTTTTAAGTTTGAATTGTGGAACAATTATAAATTTCCATAGAAAGAGAGTTAAAAAAGAGAAATGATCCATATAAAATGGATTTTTGTACAATTACCTTTTAAAAAGGAGGCAATTTAAAATCAAATTTGCTTTGGGTTCTGGTTCCACATGGATTGACAGATCTGGGAAACAAACCTTGGACAGATGTTGGGAGAAGACCGATGATCCCTTTAAACAGGAGGGTACCCATTCTTATTTTAATTCTATTGTCAATAGAAGAGCAGTTAGACAACTTTAATAGCTCACAACAACGTGTTTGAAAGGGCGAATTAATCATAAATCTGAGAAAAGAATTATAAGTAACCCTTAAACTATCTATGAGTTCCTCACTTGTAGCTGCATATATAATGAGTCCATAATCCAGGACGCTCAACAAAAAACTATGAGAAAGTAATTTCCTTGATTCTGAAGTCAGGAAGGGTTTTACTCTGGAGAGTAACCCTAGTCATTGTTGATAGATTTCTTTAAGTTATTTATATGTAAGTCAAAAGTAAGATTAGGGTCCAAAGTTATCCCCTGGTAACGAAAACTGTCCACAAGTTTGATAACTTCTCCATTTAGATCAACAATTGAGATAACATTCTGTACCTTTTTTCTAGGAACAGAGAAAAACATGACTTTTTTTTTTGCATTCAGTAGCATACATTTAGAAATTAGCCAATTCTGAAATAAATGGTTCATTCTGAACCATCTCCATGGCAACCTGTGGCTGAGCTCCAGCAATGTAGATAACTGCATCATCTGCATATAAAGCCATAGACGTTGCAGTACAAATGTTAGGAGCAGTATTCATATAAAGTGAAAAAAGAGAGGGCCCAAGATTGATCCTTGAGACACCCCACATTTAATCATCTTTGGTTGTGATAAATAAATGACCTTCAATACTGGTTCTGTGAAATCTGTTACTCAATTAATTGGAATACCATTTGATTACATCACTAGAGAAGTATAAGTCATGGAGAATATTCTGCAATAGGTGATGTTCAGGCAGACCAAAGGCCTTGGTGAGGTCCACGAATATGACTGCAACAAAGTGCCCTTTATCTAAGGCACCCTGTATACAGCCAGTGAATCTTACCAAGGCCATTTCTGTATTATGTCTAGATTTAAAGCCATGTTGACACTCTGTAAGTAGGCATAACTTTTCAAGATGTTCAACTGTTTGATCAAAAATGATTTTTTCTAAGATTATTAAAAGGGGATAACAAAGAAATAGGATGACAGTTTGAAGCATGTACCGGATTACCATTTTTGAGAATTGGTTTAACAGTTGCCATTTCCCATTGTTTAGGAAAAACTCCAAAACACAATGAAAAATGAAATATTGTTGCTAGGGGATGAGAAAAGGAATTAATCCCCAACTTAATGACTCTGAAATTGATATCATTATGTGCAACACAGGGCCTAGAATCCTGTCTTAATATATATTTTTGAATTTGGTCAGGAGTGACCTTTTTGAAATAAAATTTGGGGTATTCCTCACCTCATGCTGGCTTTTTAGGATAGAGGAGACTGTGGAGTCAATTCTAAACTTATCCAGGTCACAAAAAAAAATGTTAGACATCTCAGATACAAGTCCAGGATAAATGTCCATGATTACTAATCATCCATCTTGTTTCCAAGACTGCGCATTCAAAGACACCACCTTCCACCTTGAATCTGAGTCTCCTTCCCTCTCTTCTTCTTTTCTCATTCCCCCATCCTTCCCCATTGCTAATTGCCCATCTTCCTCTTCACCACCCTCTAGTCCGCCTCTACTGGTATGGGGGGAGGTCCATTAACCTCCTTCTCCCAGAGTCTTTGGGCCTGCAGGCCTGCCATCTCCTGCTCTCAGTAGTTTAAATTCAGTTTATTGGTTATCTATGCCCCAGTTTGTCTTTGAGTACCCTTAAGTCCTTCTTACTGAGGTGCAGCCTATCCAGTGAAAAGAGTGATTTATATGACCAGGTCCCCCCTGCCAGTTCCCAGTACAGGTGAACCCTTCCTCTTTGCACCATTTCCTTAGCAAGTCATTAAATTCCTCTATTCTTTTCTTCCTGACTGTACTGGCCCTTGATACTGGTATCACTTCTGAGAAAGCCAGCAATCTTGCTTTTTCCCTGCAGATATCCCCTAACACCTTGAACCAGCCTTGCACTGCCTCCACCTCCTCCCCAGCTTGGTCACTGGTACCCATGTATATAACTAAGTTTGGTTTTCCAGCCAGCCCAGGGGCACTGAGGGTTGAGGCACTGGATGCCACACCTCGTGCCACGCTGGTACCCTAGGTTCCGGAATGGATTTGGGCCACTGGGAGTCGGCAGGGGAGGGAGAGGATTGAGCATGTGTAGGACTGCTCTCCTCTCCTTGGGAGTGCTCCGGGGTTTGCTCGGCACCTTAGTGACTGCCAATAGAGATTGGGAGCACTACAAGTGCTGATGCTGTACAGGGGGTGGAGTGGTGGCGAACGTCAGCAGCATACCTATGCAGACATCATTGCACGTCTGTGCTCCGGGGGAAACTTATGCATGAAAAAGCCCTGGCCCCTGGTGTAGGTAATGGCTGCGTCCAGTGCCCCGCTGCCACACACCCAATAGTGGGCTCATCTCACCGGCTCTCCTGATCCTCTGCCTCACCTTCTGGCTGACACATTTGATTCTAGATAGAGTGCCAGGAGTGGAAGGTGGCCCCGGCTCGAGAGGGCTCAGAGCCGGGGGGGGTCCTTCGGTCTGAGGTAGGTGGGGGTGTCTTCCCCCAATTTCCTGGAGGGGCATGCTTCGGGGGGTGGTAGAGCAGCGGTGGTGAGAGTGGTTAGCCCAAGATAGTTCCCAGGTGCACCAGTGAGAAAGAAAGTTGACCAAAAAAAAAGTTTGGTTTCTCTCCAACCACCCTTATTATTTCCCTAACTCTTAAAACCATCTCCACTGTCATTCCTGACATGCAAACCACTCTCTGTCTTGCATTTGAGTCCCCCTTTCCCAGTGAATACCCATAATTATGGTGTACACTAGGATTACCACCCTTCCCCTCCTTCCTTCCTCACCTGTGTTACCTGCTCTTCCTCCATCTAGCTGCTCCCCCTCTGCTCTGGTTAACTTTATGATGCCCCCACTACTTATCCCCCAAACTGTTTTTCCATTCCCCTTTATACCCTTCCCTCTCTGGCTAGCCATGTTTGCTTCCACTTTTCCCTCCCTTCTTTATACCCTTTCCTCTCCCTCCCTCCCACTTTGTCTGCTTCCTCATCCCTGCCCTCCATGACTTGTCCTCTCCCCTGTCTTTCTATCCTTGATCTTGGCTTATCCCTACCTCCTACTCTGCATCTGATGTCCCCTCCCCACACCACCTAGGGATGCAAATCTATTCAATATAGGCACCTCTTCAGGAGTTCCCACTACAATTGCTACCCCTAGATTCCCACCCCATCCCCCTACCACTTGCCATTCCTCTATTCTGGTCTTCCTGGTGTTCTGAAGAAGGGATACCCCAGGATATTGGGTGATCCTCCCTGCTCCCTTCCTCTGCCTGATGTACTTGCTGCCCTGGGCACCCCCTGCCTGCCTCTCTCTCCACTGCTCTGTTCATCAGACTCTCCATGCCATTCTCTCCAGCTGCCATCTGAACAACCTTGCCTCTGCCCTAATCTGCTCCAGGCTCCTGCACACTGACCAGCCCCTTGCACTCCACATCGTCCCCAGAAAGACTGCTGCCCCACAGCTATTACAGCTTACCTTTCTCCCTTCACTATATTGACTCCTGTACATGCCTACCATGTACTATTCCCCACATCTTCCCGGCCCAGCTTCTCCTTGCTCCTAGTGATGTAGCCCTGTCCCAACCCAGTCAGCGATGTCTTCAGCAGCACCCAAATTCCCTCACACCCCTAGCCTCACCTGCTTCCTTGATGCTCAGTACAAATGTACACTGACCCTAGTTAGAGATGAGCTGCAGTCCTCTCCCAGTCCCCTACAGTGCACCTCCGACCCTCCCTTCCACTATGTCCAGTTGACCTATAAGCTGACTCTAGACAGGGATCAGCTGCATTTCTCTTCCAAGCCCCTGCAGTGTACTCCCTACCCTCTCTTTTACGCTTACCTCTCCTGCCGTGACCTGTACTGCCAATGCCCCCAGATGTCTCTGAGTCAGACGCCACTCTCCTGCTTCATGGCACTCATGCTGCAGGATCACTCACGTGAGTGGTCGCTTGGTCATCTGGGTGTTATATAGGGACTACAGCTGCCCTAATGGCTGGCTGTAGTCACACAGTCAGCTGGGACAACCAAGGGCACCTGCAAATGGCTACCAAGCTCCCTCCCTTGGTCCACCCTCTAGTTCATCCCCCCCCCTCCTCTTGTCCATTCACTGAGCCCCCAAATCCTAGTACACACAAAAAAAATAAAATCATTACAGTCAGTACCATCCAGTAACAATACAGGATTCTGCCTAAATGCAGAAACAAACACTTATCTGTGTTTAGTCCCCACCACTCCTCACCATCAGATGGTATCTTCCCATGTGAGGAACAATGGCATGATCTGGATTTAAATTACCCAGAATACAGCCACCCTATTGGCTGACTGTAGTCATACAGTACACGGGGACCACCAATGGTGTCTGCAAACGGCTGCCAAACTCCCTCCCCTAGCCTGTCCTCTGGTTGCCCCCTCCTTCCCGTCCTTCAGTGAGCCCTCCAAATCCCAGTACACACATAAAGAGAAAAAAATAAATGATAACAGTCAGCACCCCCCAGCAACAATACAAAACTCAGCTCAAATGCAGAAATAAACACTTATCTGTGTGTGGCACCCCCCCCCCATCCTCACTGCCCGAGGGCATCTTCCTGAGTTAAAGGAACCATTGGTGGTGACACTTGTATTAATCTTTTAAGAGTGTATTCAGATAAATGTAAATGTGGTGACAGAGTTCTGACCCATGCAACTACAGGCCAGTCAACGTGACATCAGTGCTGGGCAAGGTTCTGGAACCCATTATCAAGGACAGACTAATGGAGCACTTGTTTGAGCCACGGTTCTCCCCCACCCTCCCTCTGCATGGCTTCTTGAAGACAAGATCATCCCAAACCAACCTGATCATCTTCTTTGAGGGGGTGATCAGGGAGGCGGACGGGGAGATGGCCAGGGATATAGTTTATCTGGACTTCAGCAAGGCTTTTTATACCATGGCAATTGACAGGCTTCTGGGCAAAATAGGTCAAGAAGGTATACTCGAGACATACACAAGGTGAATTTCTAACAGACATGGGTGCAGGAAACAGAGGGTAATGGATGAGTACTGCTGTGAGTGGAGAGGAGTACTCAGTGGTGTCCCTCAGGGGTCGGTGCTGGGGACACTGATCTTCAAAATCTTCATCAATAATCTGGAAGCTGGGGTCTCCAAAAGGCTGCTTAAGTTTGCCGATGACACTAACTTTTCCAGGGTGGTGGATTCCCTTGAGGTTGGAGGGCAAAATTCCAGAGGACCTAAAAAGACTGGGCAATTGGTCTGACTCCTGCAGCTTCAGAGTCAATGTAGCCAAATGCAAGGTGCTACACTTTGGAAGGAAAAACAGATATGGGACTTACACATTGTGTGGGGCTTCTCTTGCTGCATGCAGTTAAGGAGGAAAAGGACCTCACAGACATCACAGATAAGGGTATAAAGCAGGGCAAGTAGTGCATGGCCACTGTCAAGCGGACTAGCAGAATGATAGTGTTTGTCAAATGGGGTTGACCAACAGAGCTGGTGAAGTAATCCTGCCACTCTATGGGGCCCAGGTCAGGCCCCACATGAAGTACACATGCAGTTTTGGTCTCCTTAAAACAAAAGGATATTAAGGCTGTTGACAGGGTGCAGCACAGGGCCACCAAAATGATCAGAGGTATGAAGCTCAAAAGCCATAAGAAGAAACAAGAGGCCCCTTACATGTTTGCTCTGGATAAAAAGAGGCTGAGAAGGGACATGATACTCAAGGATATAGGCAAAACCAAACAGTCACAGTTATTTGATCTAGTGTCCTTCAACAGGACATGGGGAAACACCCTGAAACTTAGGGGTGGTAAATTCAGGGATAACATTAGGAAACACTTTCTTTACTAGAGGGTGGTAACCATATGAACATAGAAACATAGACTTTGACGGCAGATAAGGACCGCTTAGCCCACCTAGTCTGCTCATTTCCCAACATACAGGATAAGCTGCAGATCCCAGTTAACCAATAGCCTATTTCTTCCTACCCCCCCACTAGAATTGCCTTATGTCTGTCCCATGCATCCTTGAATTCTTCCACAGTTTGAGACCTCACAACCTCCTCAGGAAGGCTGTTTCATGCATCCACCACCCTCTCTGTGAAAAAATACTTCCTCACATTGCCGCTGAGCCGTCCCCCCTCTATCTTCAAATTGTGTCCCCTTGTTCTCGCACATCTCTTTTCTGAAAGATGCTACCCTCTTGGACTTTGTTGATTCCACTGAGGTACTTAAAAGTTTCTATCATGTCCCACCTCTCCCCTTCTTTCCCCAAGGGTATACATATTAAGTTCCTTTGGTCTCTCCTTATATGGCTTCTCTTGCAGACCCTGCACCATTTTAGTTGCCTTCCTCTGGACCACCTCCGTCCTATGTCCTTACGGAGATGGGGTCTCCAGAACTGGACACAGTACTCCAGATGGGGTCTCATCAACTGTCTGTACAGAAGGATAACAACTTCCTATTTTCTGCTGGTGATGCCTCTCCCTATACATCCCAGTATCCCCCAGCCCTCCCTATTGTCTTCTCACATTGCTTGCCAACCTTAAGGTCATCTGATATGATTACCCCAGGTCCCTTTCCTTTTTTGTTGTTGTTACTACCCCCCCCCAATGTGTAATCTTCCTCTGGGTTCTTGTTTCCCAGGTGCATTATTTTGCACTTCTTTGCATTGAATCCTAGTTGCCATACTTTTTAACATTCCTCCAACCTTGCCAAGTCCCTTCTCATCCTTTCCCGCCTCCTTGTGTATCAACCCTGTTGCAGATCTTTGTGTCATCTGCAAAGAGGCATACTTTTCCTTCCAGTCCCTCTGCAATGTCACTTATAAAGACATTAAAAAGGACTGGACCCAGTACTGAACCCTGCGGTACCCCACTAGTAACCCCTCTCTCTTTAGAGTGGACTCCATTTACAATTACCTTCTGTGTCCTGTTGTCCAGTCAATGTTTTACCCAGGCTACCACCCTGGGACCCACTCCCAGGCTGGTTAATTTGACTATTACTCTTTTGTGTGGGACCGTGTCAAATGCCTTGCTAAAGTCTAGGTAGGCCATGTCCACAGCCTCTCCCTGGTCTACTACTTTGGTCATCCAGTCAAAGAAATCTATTAGATTTGTCTGACATGACCGTTTTGCTGTGAACCCATGCTGCCTTGGGTCCTGTGCCCTACTGACCTCAAGGTACTCAACAATTCTTTCCTTCAGAAGTGACTCCATCACTTTCCCTACCACACAGGTCAAACTGACAGGTCTGTAGTTTCCTGCCTCTGTCTTGGTCCCACTTTTGTGAAGGGGAATCACATCCGCCTTCCTCCAGTCCTCGGGTACCACCATCCTCCATGATTTATTGAAAAGAGTAGTCAGTGGTTTCACTAGTTCCCCATAGTTCTTTTAGAATTCTGGGGTGAATTCCATCAGGCCCCATTGCTTTGTCCACCTTCAGATTTAGGGTTCTTGCAGAACTCTTTCTTCTGTGAAAGGGCTGGGATCGACCCCCTATCAAAGAGTGCTTCTGTTAATTGGATTAGGCACTTCCCCCTCCTCTTTTGTGAATACTGAGCAGAAATATTCGTTCAGTATCCCTGCTTTTTCACTGTCCCCCTCTGTCCACCCACCATTCATTCTATTCAGCCTCACTATCCTTCCCTTTGTCTTTCTACGCTCTCTGATGTACCTATAAAAGGTTTTATCCCCCTTCTTAACCCTCCCCTCATTAGAGTGAGTGGCATTAACCACCACCCTCCGTCACCTATTCATTAACTGTTTTTTTTTTACTCAGTTTCCCCTAGGCTGCTCAGTTTCATTATCAGTCTCCTGTGTGGCACAGTGTTGAAGGCCTTGCTAAAGTTCAAAGAGGCCATGTCCACTGCCCTTCTCTAATCTAGTTCCCTGGTCATCCAGTCAGTTAGGTCAATCAGATTGGTTTGGCATGAGCTCTCCCAGTGAATCCATGTTGTCTTTAGTCTTGTAGCCCATTGGATTCAAGCTACTCTACCAACCTTTCCTTTAACAGGGTTTCCATTATTTTCTCTGCCATTGATGTGATACTGATTGGCCTATAGTTGCTAGCCTCCTCCCTGCTGTCCCTCTTATGGAGTGGGACCACATCTGCTCTCCTTCAGTTTTCTGGAATCACACCTGTTTACAGTGAACTGTCAAATAAGGCTGTCAGTGGTGCAACAAGTACCTTCCTGCATTCCTTTAGTACCATGGGTGTATCCCATCTGGTCCCATCATCTTGTTCATTTTCAGAGCTACAAGTCCCTTCAGGACTCTTCCCTCTGAAAATGGACTAGTGTCCACTCCCCCCCATTGTTTCTGCTGCTCTCTGGTGGTTGTCACCCCTCCCACCATGAAGACTGAGCAGAAGTACCTGTTGAGGATGTCTGCTTTTTCTTGATCCTCTTCTGTGCAGTCCCTCTGTGTCATCCTCCTTATCCTCACTATCCCTCCCCTTGCTTTCCTCTTCAAACAACATGAAGTCTTGTTGTATTCTGACTAAATGCAGTTAGCCTTTCCAATTCAACTGCCCCAGAGATGAAAGAGTTAACTCTATGCAAATGCATAGAATGTCGAGTTAGAGCTCGGTTTTCAAACCCCTGTCCCTGGTACATTCTATGTAACTGTCAGATTCTTTACTCCGCCTGCCTGTGAAGTCGCTCCGGAGAGTTCTGCTTTGCTCACTTCAGTTAAGTGTGTTTTTCAACGGTTTTTTCAAACCACGTTCAACTTTTTGGTTCTTCAAGCCTCTGTCCTACGGTACATGTTAGACTACTACAAATTTTCTCCTGAATCGGTAAGTTTTTGTTTTTCTTCTACGGTTCATGTAACCAGGAGGAGATTGACTATATTCTTTCCTCTCTGAGGTAAACTTTAAAGTTTAACTTGTGTTAAAGTTGTTTAGGGATCCGTCTGTTTTCAGTTTAAAAAAAAAAAAATGAGACTTTCTCTTGTTTTTTTTCAATCGACCATTGAACTGGTCGTTAACCGAAAACACATTTAGTTATTCAGGTCTGACCTCCAATAAAAAGGGTAACTTGACTTTTCAGTGCACCATGTCAGAGAAACCCAAGAAAAAGACCGGTCCCACTGGGTTTCAGCACTGCACAGAATGGCTGATCCCCACCTCATCTGTGTTTACTGTCTGGGGTTTGACCACCTAAAAACAGACTGCCAAATATGTAAAAACTTTCTGAAAGCCATGCTGGATAGGCGTTTAACCCGGCTCAAGGAAAGAATGGCCAAACAATCCACTGACCCAGATGGCCGGTCTGGTTCTGCTCCAGGTGGAGTTGGGGAACCGGAGGAGGTTCCTTCTGACCAGAGCGATGCTTCCTTGACCAAAAGGAAGGCAGATGCTGAGGAGTCAGTACTTGCAAAGAGAAAAAGAAAATCAGATGGTTTGGAGCCGACCTTTGCAGCTCCAACCACTGAAGAAATCGCTAAAGCGTTACGGATTGTACAATCCTCGCAGACCGGTTCAGGTGATATCGTACTAGTTCAGACACTGCATACTGCAGTTAGTCCACCTGCTGGTTCACTTCCCACTGGTTCATACGATCCAGAGACCTATTATGACCGGGGTTGGGGGGGGTGAGGAGGAAGAGGAAGAAGATGAAGAGGAAGTCTTAGGTGACCCCATTGACACTAGACAGTCTGGGGAGTCCTCTTCTCACTATTTGCTTTTTTTTTTTCAAAAAAGTAACTGAGACCCTACAGCTTCCTACTCTTGAGGCAGCTGAAGAGGATGAGGAGCCAGATTTCCTGGAAATGATGGATGTCCCTGATGCTAAGAGGCTGTCAATTCCTCTTCATAGGTCTCTTAAAAACAGACAAACAAAATCCTACAGATGCCTACTTCCATTCCCCCGTAGACAAAAGAATGGATAGGAGGTACATGTTGTCTGGTAATGGTACAGATTTCCTGTACAACCATTGTATCCATGTAGGGGTTGTGCAGGTTGTTGCCTGTGATAAGGCTGGCATCCCCTTAGCCTCATACCCTCCAGAGAAAGATTCTCAAAAAATTGATGCCATGGCTAAGAAACAGTATCTGGCTGCCTCATTGGATATTAGACAGGCCTCATAAATGGCATACATGTCTAGACACCAGAAATTCAGATGGGAATCTGTTCTGCAATTAGCTAAGACTGCTCCACCTCAGCTAGCCAAGGATCTGGAGCGAATAGTCAAGGATGGCACTGAAGCATCCAAAGTCCAGTTTCACTCTGCTGTGGACTCAAATGATGTATCCTGTAGGGTTATGACTACTGCAATCTCCCTAAGAAGATTCTCTTGGCTCAGGTGTACCAATCTCTCCCAGGACACCTAGTCTAAAGTGATGGATTCCCCTGTTATCCAGAACTCTCTGTTTGGGGAACAGACAGAGAGTTATATGAAGAAAATGGATGAGTATAGGTCCACTTACAGTAGTGCAGCTGCTAAAGAAAAAGCTGCAACTCCACAAAAGCAGTAGCCTAAGGCGGGCAGAGGCAGGCCTTTCTATCAGGCCAAGGCGTTCCCTGCTTACCAGTAGCAGAGAGGATTTTTCAGGGGTAGAGGCAGGAGGGGTGTAAGTAGGCTGCTTCCACCTCTCAGCCTAGGACTCCTGCCAAGCAGACACCCTGATGTGTCAGCCAGGGCCACCTCCCCACTGCCAGTAGGGGGCAGGTTGGCTCACTACTTCCAGGCCTGGAAATCCATTACCACAGACATGTGCATCCTGGAAGTAGTGAGTCAAGGCCTTGCTCTAAGCTTCAAGCAATTTCCAAGAGCAAGAGCAAGATCATTCAAACCTGCCAACAGTTCAGACACAGCCCTGCTGGAGGCAGAGAGTACCACATTTCTGGAGCACAAAGCTGTGGAACCTGTCTCTCCTCCTCAAAGGGAAAAGGGTTGTACTCAAGATACTTCCTTACCCTGAAGAAAACTGGGGAGTGGCGGCCCATCCTAGATCTCAGGTATCCAAACAGACACCTATCAAAACCCAAATTCAAGGTGGTGACTCTAACCAAAATCCTTCTTACCCTCAGACAAGGAGATTGGCTAGCATCCTTGGACCTCAAGGATGCTTACTTTCAATTTCAATTAGGCACTCTCACAAAAAGTACCTGAGGTTCAAATTACCCTCAAGCCATTATCAATTCAAGGCAATGCCCTTTGGCCTTACCTCAGCCCTCAGGACATTCAAAAAATGTCTGGCAGTGGTGGTAGCTCATCTAAGAAGACAGGGAGTGTCTGTTTTTCCCTATCTGGATGACTGGTTGGCTGTAGGCCAGTCCCCTCAACAGGTGAGGGATGCTCTAGTCCTAGTGCAGGATACCCTATTATCTTTAGGATTTCTGATAAACCTAATGAAATCAGTACTGGAACCTGTCCAGACCCTTGAATTCATAGCAGCAGAACTGGACACGATCCAGGCAAAGGCTCTTCTGCCAATGGGAAGTGTAGACAACCCCATCCACCTGGCAAACTCTTTTCATCTACAGGTGTCTCGCCTGCAAGACATTTTCTCCAGCTCCTGGGGCACATGGCAGCCTCTGCAGCAGTGGTTACAGGAGCAAGATTTCAGATGAGGGATATCCAGTTTCATCTCAGATCCTTTTGGTCTCAGAGAAAGGATTTCCTTTCCAAACTGATCCCAGTGACGACCACCCTGATCCAAGCATTGCAGTGGTGGAAGGACAAGGACAACCTCAGGGTAGGTGTTCCATTCCTCCAACAGTCTCCTACAGTGGCCATGAAAACAGATGCTTCTCTCCTAGGATGGGGAGCCCACCTGGGGGACCACATTGCTCATGGGACATGGTCTCACCAGGAGTCCCTGCTCCACATCAGTTTGTTGGAGCTCAGGGCAGTGTTCCTAGCTCTTCTGTCATTCATGAAGATGATACAAGGGAAGGTGTTGCAGATAAGGACAGACGACACCACCACCATGTACTACATCAACCAGCAGGGTGGGACAAGATCCTCTGCCCAGTGTACGGAGGCAATGAAGATCTGGAGTCTGGCTTATTCCCTCAATACATCCATCTCAGCCATGCACCTGCCAGGCAAGGACAATATACTGGCAGATACCCTCAGCAGATTAAATCAGAGTCACCACAACTGGTCTCTGAACAAGGAAATACTGCATGTAGTGTTCAGAAGATGGGGCACACCACAAATAGATTTGTTTGCAGCCCCAGACAATCATCAGCTACCCAAGTACTGCTGCAGACCCCCAGTTCTGGGTTTGTGCCTTTGGATGCACTGATACTGGATTGGGCAGGCAAATTCCTGTATGTCTTTCCTCCCTTCTCTCTGATCTTCAGAGTTCTGATCAAACTCAGGAGTCAGCCATCATCAGTGATTCTGATTGCTCTGGACTGGATCAGACAACCATGGTATCCCATGCTGATGTCTATGGCAGTGACCAGTCTGATTTGCCTCCCCAGGAGGCACAATTTTCTGACCTCCTCGCAAGGGAGGATCCTATACCCTAACTTCAAGTCCCTCAGGCTCAGGGCTTGGCTCTTGAGGACCTAGAGTATGCAGGCTTGCATCTCTCTGAAGGGGTTCTGGGACATTTTGAAGGTTTCTAGAACACCTGCCACCAGAAAGACTTACACGTCCAAATGGAAAAGATTTACTATTTGGTGTGCACAAAAGGAAATAGATCCTCAGGCAGCTGGACTGGCAGTCCTGTTGGACTATTTAGTCCACCTTCACTCCTTAGGCCTTCGGCCTTCTACTCTGAAGGTACACCTGGCGGCTGTATCTGCCTACCACTCAGCAGAAAAGGGCGCTTCCCTGGCTTCCAATGCAGTTTTCAAGAGGTTCTTTAAAGGGTTGCTCCAACTACACCCCCCTCACAGGGAGCCAACTCCTTCTTGGGACCAGAATATCTGCATAGCACAGTTAATACAGCCCCCATTTGAACCCATGTCCTCTGCTGAGCTCAAGTACCTGACATGGAAAACTGTCTTCCTAGTAGCCATAACCTCTGCAAGGAGGATTAGTGAGCTACAGGCCTTGTCAGTGGAGCCTAACTACATAGCACTCCATAGGGATAAGTTTGTCTTTAGGACAAACAGGGAATTTCTCCCAAAGGTGGTCTCTGATTTCCACCTGAATCAATCCATGACATTACCTGTCTTCTTCACTGAACATTCCAGTTCAGTAGAGCACAGACTACATAGCCTGGATGTTAAGAGGGCTATTAGTTATTATCTGGATCACAGAAAGGCCCATAGGAATGAGTGCACTCAATTGTTCCTCACCTACAGGGAAGTGGGTAAGGGCAAGCAAGCCACCACGAGGACCATTGCTCAGTGGATTGTGTCTTACATCCAGTTCTGCTATGGTAAACTGGGTAAAGAGCCACCAGCTGGCCTTAGAGCCCACTCTACTAGGGGAACAGCTGCCTCTATTGCAGCTGCCAGAGACATTCTCCTGCTCGAAATTTGCAAAGCAGCTACCTGGAAAACTGTTCACACATTCACTAAACACTATTGCCTGGACACCCAGGCTAGGAGTGATGCCTGATTTGGCACGGCAGTACTGCAGAGCCTATTTCCAAAGTATGTTCTGTACCCACCTCCATGGGGCACTGCTTGGTAGTCTGCATTTAATCAGAATACAGCAAGACTTCATGTTGTTTGAAGAAAAAAATTACTTACCACAGTAATCTTGTTTCTTCTAATAGAGTCTTGCTGTATTCTGACCTCCTTCCCTGCCTCCCCTAACAGAACCTGGGGAGGGGGTTCTGCTTTATAGCTGTTCTAATTTCCTGAGTTCTGCACCAGTGGGTGGCATTTTCTTGGGCATCTCCGACTTGATTCTTTCAGCTTGCCCTTTTATTTGGCTATTAGCCCTTTGACTGATATTTTATAAGTTATATGTGTAGAGTATAGCTTAGTGGCCATTGTTTTAGTGCTCGTAAGAATCTGATGGTTACATAGAATGTGCCAGGGACAGGATTTTGAAAACCGAGCTCGAGCACAACGTTCTTTGCATTTGCATAGAGTTAACTCTTTCATCGTTGAGGCAGTTGAACTGGAAAGGCTAACTGCATTTAGTCAGAATACAGCAAGACTCCATTAGAAGAAACAAGATTACTGTGGTAATTTTTTCTTCTTGCTTATGTACCTGAAGAAAGTCTTATCCACTTTACCTACCCCTCTGGGTATCCTTTCCTCTCTGTGTGCCTGCGCCTCCCTCACTGCCTTACCAGCTACCTTCTGTTTTACCTGGTACAATTCTTTGTCTTCCTCCTTCTGCATTCCTTTGTACCTCCTGAATGCCATCCTTTTTTTTCAACAATGTGGCCACTTCCCTAGGGTGCTGTAATGGTCTTTTTTTTCCTTTTGCTTTTGCTCACTTCCTTCATGCAGAGACTGGTTGCCTTGCCGCCCTTCATTTTTCCCCACTGTTCCTCTATCCATTCCTGGCAATCCTCCCCTACTAGGTAGCTTCTGCAGCTGTCTGCCATTCCTATAAAATCCTCCTTCCTAAAGGTCAGGACCCTCATCCTTGTGTGGTTTGTCCCTGCTTCCATCTTAATGTCGAACCATACTGTATGGCAATTATGGGTACCTGGGATTGCCAACTGTGACATCTGCAATGCTGCCCCTATTTGTAAGCATCAATTGCTACACTGCCTTAGCCCTAGGGGGTTTGCTGACTATGTGGCAGAACTGTATTCCGCTAGGCCTTGTTCCCCAGTGGAGGGGTATCTATCCTATCATCTTTTTCTTCCTACTATAAATCTGTTGCTCAACAGTACTTCTTTACCCTGTCCTTTGCCTTTTTCTAGCCCTGACCTTGGTTGGCCATCTATGTCAGTCTTTTGCTTTCTCTCGATACCTTTTTCCTACTACCTTATTTTTCCTGTTCAATTTATCTGTCCCTCATCACCATTAACATGTAGCACCACGTCCAAGTTCAGCATTCCAACTAGTAACACAATTATTAAGGTGTTTGTAGGGCATAAAATGCTTATGAATGAATAAAAGTGCATTTAGAACTGTTCAAAGTGCATTTGGAACAATATAAAAGTGACTGAACCTGGAAGTTCCCCGAAACAACATGTTCGGACATGAAACAGCATGTCCAGACATGGAGATAAAAAGATAGCGGCTCCTATTGTCCTATATCTATAATGAATTGTTGCATAACCATGCTGACCAGTGGGAGGAGTTTACTTACATAATGGGCCCTTATGTTTAAAATGGTAATAACACTGGCCAGAGAAATGGTTATTTGTATTAGTGTATATTGTTGGAAAGCTCTCTATATTCCAGACTTAGAAACAACTATTTATTTTGTATAGACCTAGTTGTGAGCCTCTCGAGAGACAAAGTGTTTGCCTTTTGTGTGCAGGCCTAAAATTAAGTGGGAGGGCTATATAACCCCCCCTCCAAACCCATACATAGGCAGATGATCTGAGAAGCTGGTCTCACTTGTCTGAAGTATGACAAGAGGAAGAACCTGTATCTGGATAGGTATTGGTAGCAACACAGAGGGAAAAAAGTTGAACTGACTGTTTGAACTGTCTTTGAAACCTGAAGGAAGGTGAATCTACTTAAAGAAAATAGCATTGTGCTATTTTTTTCTTTATTTGTTTTGTAAATATTATTATGTTTATTTATTATTTTTATACTTTTGTATAAAATAAAGCCACACCGAGGTGTGTTGTACCTGATATATTGTGTCCATTGTTATCCTTACCCATAGTCCTATTACAAACTAGCTGCCTGAGAAGCGCCCCTGTATGGAGTCAAGGTTGGCCCTGCTCCTTGCCAAAGCTGCAGCTGGATGGTTCCAATCCCCATCTGTCAGACTGAAGTCCCCAACTGGTCACCTCGCCCCATTATTTACCATCTTTATAATGGCTTCCTCTAGTACCTTATCCAACTCCTCTCCCTGAGCTGGAGGTCTGTATACAACCTCTGAATGCTAGTGGCCCCAGCTCCTGTCTCCAGAATGACCCACGGCATCTCCAGCCCTTCCTTTTCCTCTGGATGCCCCTATATTTCCATAGCTTTGATTCCCTCCCTTATATATAAAACAACCTCTCCCCCTTCTCCTTGTCTCTCCTGAACAGAGAGGTAGCTTGGTATGGCCATATCCCCGTCGTGATTGTCAGTGCACTATGACTCTGTTATGGTTACCAAATTCAGGCTAGCCTCCTCCATGATGGCCCCCGGTCTGGAATTTTATTTCCCAGACTCCTCGTGTTGGCACAGATGACTTTCCATATCTTGTTCCTTCCCTACCAGCACCTCCTTTGCCTGTGCTGCTCCGTGAAGCTCCCCCTGACCCCACTCTTCCCTCATTATCCTCTCCATTTCTTGTCTGTTTTACTCCCCTGTTCTTGCATTCCTGATTTATACCCCTTTGTCCTCTGCCTTGTCTTCACCCCTTTCTTCTTGCGCCCCTACTGTAGGGGAGTTTTCTCCCTTCAGGTCCTCCTGCTATCTTGTTGTATCATCATGCAGGGAAGGGGGAAATGTTTGCCTCATGGTAATGGCCTCCCCTCCCCAGCTACTTTAAATGCCCATCCAAGTAACATTTTCCTCTTCCCACTAAAGACTGTGGTCCCCCTCCTGGAAGGATGAAGGCAGTCAACCTTACAGAAACCCATATCCTCCCAGGCTGGCCCCTAGTCTCTAATGTAGCTGAAGCCCTCCTCCCTGCACCATACCTTCAACCAATTATTGAAAGTCCTAGTGCAGAATGCCCTATCCTCCCCATGGACATGCATAGGTAACACCTCAGTGAATGCCACCAAGCATGCTGTCTGCTTAAGGTCCCTCCCCAGCTCCCTGAAATTACCTTGTACTACCTGTATGCTATCCTTTGCCAGATCATTTGTCCCCAGATAGACAGAAACATCTAGCTCCCTCCTGTGACCTGCTGCCCTAGCGATCCTCTGGATCAGCTCTCCATCCTTCCAAGCCAAAGCACCAGGGAGACAGTTTACCTCCTCCTCCCTCCCATCTTCTGCTCCTAAGTCTATCACCCTTTCGATACAGTCCCCCACCAGTAGCTGCTTCCTCTTCAGCTGGGGGCCTCTACCTCCCACCTTGGGGTCTCCCATTCTAAGGACCCCTATATCTTGCCTTGCCACTGCTTTGGATGCCTTCTCCCAGCACTCCTGTCCCTCCAGTATGGCAAAATAATTTTGTAGTGGCACAGGCTGAGGAGTGTATACCCTACCCACTACCACCACCCTTCCAAAGTCCACTATGGTGCACCCATTCTACCTCTGCCTAGGCAACCTCTGGGGAAGCAGCAGCAACCTTGGTGGCCCCTGAGTGGGGCAAAGGTTCTCTGCTCCCATGTCAGTTCAGACTGGAGTTCAGCAACCTCTGTCCTTAGCTCAGAGAGGTGAGTGCAAATGGGGCAGCACCTCAGTCCCCAGACCAGAAGGTGTCCCAAAAGTCTGTGGCTCCACACCCATTACACTGCTTCAATCCCATGTTTACTTGCTTAACCCTCTCACTCACCTCACTCACTCACTCACTCACTCACTCCTCCTCTCTTCCTTCTTTTCTTTTCTTTTCTTTTCTTTTCTTTTCTTTTCTCTTGCCTACTAACTACCTTTCCTTCCTGGAGCTAGAGGGGGCTATTACAGAGGTGCTTCATACTCCAGTCCAGGTAACACCTACAATGTACCTATAACATATCTATCCCAGGGGCTTAAGGGATAGGCATGTTAAATACCTCCTTGGGATCATGCTGGTAGCGGCTAAGACATGTATAACCAGAAGATGGCTAACCCCTCAATAGATTACCTTAGTACAGGGGACAACAATGGTCAATGACATTTATAAAATGGAAAAGATTGTGTTTAGTCTTAATGAACACACAGAGGTCTTCACTTCCAGGTTGACTGCATGGGTGTAATGTATCATGCAACATGATCATACTTTCATTTCTTAGATGCCCTCCCAACTTTCTGGCCATTTTTGCCCAAGGTGCACTCTCCTGGGGATGGGGGAACACCCTTCCCCTCCTCTGGGAGTGATATGGGGAAAAATAGCTCCATATCAGGTTGGTGAAATCTGGGGATGCTTGGCAATTGTTTATTCTGGACTCTATGGTGCTGTCTGTGTCCTCCCCTCTGGGGTTGAGGAGTGTGGCTCCTTTATTTTTGCTGCCCCCCTCCACCCCCCGGTCAGGGGCATTACTTGACTATTTTCTATTGTAAACAGTGGGACAGTGTGCCAGCTTGGCTGGAGAATTGCATACATGGGCCATAGCCTTCTGTATGCCTACTTTTCTTAGTATGAATCTTAGTATGAATCTTCAGTTTCTAGTGCCTACAGTTTTCTTTTTCCTTACAAATTTTATACTTGGGAATGTAAATTATTGCTTTTGTGTTGTGACCCCCCCCCCCCACTGCTGTGTTGGGAGGCATGTGTCACTCTACAGCTTATGTGAAAACCCAAACATTCCTAGTGACTTGGAAATTCTTGTACCTCCTTGACTATCTGGCTGACTTGGTATGTGCAAAAACATTTTAATAAACAGATATTTACAAAAAAAAAAAATGGATACATTACCCTACCCTAGATAGGGTGTTTCCTAATTTCCCTTCTACCAGTATATTTTTGTTCATTGAACTTTCCTAGTACTGTACTGCCTCTTTTCTCTGCCTGTTTCCTTCTTACCTCTTCCCTTCCTTTCCTGGAATGGATTTATTACCTCACCCTAGATATGGTGTCTCTTGCTTTCTCTTGTATTATTAAGCTCCATTGAGTGATGCTTATTTGCAAAGAGGTGCTGGTCAGTACAGTAACAGTACGGAGAACAATAACAGTCGTTATAAAAGATGTAAGACAAAAGATAGTACAGAATTTATGTAAACCCCCCTACAAATGGGGGTTCTCGAAAAGTCTTCCTTGAGCTTGCCTAAATGCTTACTGTCAAGCTGGTGTCCTGCGTTTTAGCAGTTTAAATGTAATTGCCAGAGAGTGCTTGAATAGCTTCTGTGCACTGTCTCTTTAAGAGCTGCCTGGTTTGCAGTCATAAGTAATCTGAGAGGGAGCTCTGTTGAAAGATGTAACTATTTGCTGAAAATCATTTAGAGTGATAATGATAATGTAGTTTGTCTAACCTGCCTTCTTTGCAGCAAGGACTGTTTTGTTTATCTCCACTATCTTGGTCCTGGACTGCTGAATTGGACCAATCAGTACTGGTGGGACCTAAAATGGAGCCGAACTACAGGAGCTGTCTGGAGTCACAATCCGTAGGAATTGTAGTTTTGGGCTTTTGGCGCCTTTTTGCACCTGAAGGGGGAGCCTTTGTTGTAACTGACAGACAGATCAGCCAACCGAACCTTTTGAATTCTGTGGAAAGTCCCAGTTTTGCTGGCAGTTGAGTCAGATCTAAGTTGGGAGCTGAAGAGGCAACAGCTTGAGACAGTCAAGCAGCTGTCTGAGTAGTTTCGTGCAGGAGAACTGTGGAAAGGCCTGAATTGTGGCCTTCATGTCTGCCTGCTGCCCCTGAGAGGGATAGAAGAGAATTATTTCAGACTAAATCCAAGTTTGTGAGAACGAAGTAAGCCATTGATTTTTTACCAGGCTCATACCTGAAGAAGACCAAAGATTTTGTTGAATGCGATCGGCCTGTCAAGATTTCCATCTGCTTTTGAATCCCCGGTTTGTGCAGAGACTTTGCGATCGTGACCGGAGAGCGGTTTGCCTGGTACAGTACAATTTTCTTACATGTAAATGTGCTGTGTATTGAAAGTGGGTCGTGATTTGGTTCCCCACTGCGTGAACTGTGTTCTGCTTGCTGGTACCGTAGAATCCTTTACATGTAAATGTGCTGTGTATTGAAAGTGGGTCATGATTTGGTTCCCCACTGTGTGAACTATGTTCTGCTTACTGGTATCGTAGAATCCTTTACATGTAAATGTGCTGTGTATTCAAAGTGGGTTGTGATTTGGTTCCCCACTGTGTGAACTGTGTTCTGCTTGCTGGTACCATACAATCCTTTACATGTAAATGTGCTATGTATTGAAAGTGGGTCATGATTTGGCTCCCCACTGCGTGAACTTGTGTTTTACAGGGGGTCCCCAGGGCCGAGCCAGAGGAAAGCCCTGGTGGTAAGTGCAAACAGCGTGGGTACTTATGTGGTGTATCAGGAGTATTGTGAAAGTGATTATTGTGTATTGTTCTGGCCACTAGTAAGGAAAGACGGGGGGTTACAGTGTCCTGGAGGGCTGTGCCCAGGTTAACTTGACCACTACCAACCCTGACCTCCGGGTTGGGGCACCCGTTTCAGAACTCATGCCCCTTAACCTGCTACTAGCCAAGCCGGCAGGGGTAGTAGCCCTTGGGATAGCGCCAACTAGGGGTTACATTTACAACAAAAGGTAAAAGTTCAAATAGCACCCGTTGCAACAGATGTTACCAGGACACACTGGATATCTACATCAAAGTGTGTTTTTATTATCAACAGTGTGTACAGGGCCTAACTGCCTTAAATGTACTGCCTCGTGTTAGAAGTGAACTACTGAACTGAGATAGGGGGGTTTTGAAGTTTTAAAAAAATGTCTGCTCTCTGGCAATGGCCACTATAAATAAAAAAAAAACCTCAGCTTTATTAAGTTTCAGTTCACTGTACAAGGTATAATACCACATAATTTAATCATCATACATGTCTAGTGTTCGTTTCCTGTTTAGCATATATTCTCATTGCCAAGGTTTAGACATTTAATACCATTGTTGCAAGCTGTTAGAAATAAAAATAAACAACCTTTGACAGTATTTTTGTTCTGTTTAGTTGATATTTATATACAATGTCAGCTTTTGCCCTGAGTTAGCTGTACTCTGCGTTATTTCCTGTCCTGAAGGATACTGTCAGCTTTCCATTAACTGTAAACTCATTAACATTAAAAAGGGTAATCAGAACAAACTTTAACCTTTCAAAACCATAAACCATGGTTACATGTTCTGTTACTGTCTTGTATTTTTGTGTTCCTTGTATACTGACAGAATTCTATTTTAGAGTTTTTGCTTTTGGCTCACTTTATCCATTCACTCCCCGGATGCTTTACTTACTCCTCTGGACCATTTTGCAGGGTTTTCCCTTTGATTACATTCGGTTCCCCTTCTCTGGTTTAATTTAGGGATGTGTTTTGAGTTAGTTTTAAATTTCTTTATTGACAACATATTTTGTTCAGATTCCATTTTCGTTGTCCTGTATTCTACCTTCCCAAACGGTATACCACTGCACCCATGCTTTCCATCTGTCTGCATGCTTTTCCTCCATCAAATTAAAGGGAAATATTAATGTACAATAGCTGACATAGTTTTCAAGACCTTACAAAGCTCTTTCATATCAGATACTGGGCTCACCTGTAGCTGGAAATAATGCAGAGATATAGATGACTGAGTCTGTTCAGTATTAATACTACAATGCAGACATTTGCATAGCATTGTGATGGCATCAAAGGAATAAGCTGTTGTATCCTGTGATAATAGTGATCGAATTCGGGCGACTGTCAAAACGGCAACTCATATTCGGTGCTATGATTATGGGCAAGGTTACCGATGCACTGCTACCACGAGGGTAGGGGAGGGAGACTGGAAAAGGAGGATAGCGAGGGGAAGGATAGGGAAGAGGGTTACTGCTTTGAAGTGTGCCAGCTGCCACTGAGCCAGCTGTGTGGTGTGGTGTGGTGGTGAGGGAGGCTAGCTCTGGTGCAGCAGGTACTAGGTTCAGGGCTGGGGACCAGGGGGGGAAAACTTTTGCTGCTGGCTGCGGCTGATGGCTTGTTTTTTTTAAATTCCAGAGTGTCGCCCCCCTCCTCGACATGCACCCCCCTGTAGTTAAGAATCTTTAAGTAGGCGGGTATGGGGGCAAGTGGGGGCACAGCCCCTCACATAGACATTAAGTCTATATGCCAAATGTCTAGTCATTGGCATGCGTACAGTATATCGCCGAATTGCTTTTCAGTGATATACACTCACCTTAATAACGATCGTTGTTTTGCATTCGCTATTATGACATAGATGCACAAGCTGTGCTTGACTCATTGTAGTTAGTCACAGCTTGTTCCCTGATGCCATTGCAATGTTCTAAGAATGTCTGCAATGTAGTCAGTACTGAACAGGCGAAGTCATCTGTCTCTGGACTGCTTCCTGCTACAGATGAGTCCAGCACTTTATTTGAAAGAGCTCTTCATGGCTTTCAGACTTTGATGGCCATTGGGCTTGAATGTGTCCCTTTAAGCTTAGCTGTCATTAGTTCCATGTCATGAATCTTCACAATGCGTCCACGCTATTTCTTCTTTGTAGGAGGGGCTACTTGTAACCAGTGAGCCGTAATGTACATGATGGCTACGGCTACTAGGATCAACATTAACTTACATTTTTTAGCTCACAATTTAACTACACTTTCAAATCCTAGTACCCTTTCTGAGAATTTGGGGAGAACCTGAGTACCAGTAATCTGATGAACTAGAACTTGAACATGTGTCCAGAATGGTTGGATTTTCCTACAACTCAACAAAAATATGCCAATAACTTCTTTCCTCACTACACAATTTCCAGCATGCTGCAGTATTTGTAGTCTGTAAGTGTTTTGTAATTACTGGGTTTTAAAGAAATGTATTGGAACTTTCTGAAAGAATTCCCCCCAGATTGGTGTTGTTACTTCCCATCCCTTCTGTAATCTTCTCACCCAGTCCTGTTCCTGGAAGGTACAAGAGGCCTCTCTTTCCCAGGCCTCTCTGACCTTGGTCACTGTGTCTCCTGTTGCTCTCTGTAACAACTGGTAGATGCCAGAGATATATCTCTGTGCTGCTACTAGGGTGACTACCCATTTGATATATTCTTCCCAGGTTGTGAGGGGTCTGCATAATTTCCCTACATTGCCTGGCAGGTTAGTAAAATGCCTGACTTGTAAATATTTATTAAACTCTGTATTCCCTGAACCAAATTTTTCTTTTGCCCTGTCAAACATGATTCAGGACCTTTGATCTGTAAGTTGTGAAAATCTTGTCACCCCTTTTCTTTCCCATCCTACGAAGTTCGCATCAAGACTGGTGGCTAGAATTCTAGTTCATACCTAATGAGAGACATTGGTCCTAATTCTGAGTTTGTTTCTGTAAGTGTTCTTACTTTATGCAGAACTGTCAGACTGTTTTAACCATCTAATTATTATCCATTTCTAAATTCTGCTGATACTGGGGATAATGCCAACATAGACAACAGTTGCTCCCCTGCTCCCACATTCTCTACGTCAAACCAGCATGAGACCCTTCTCTGTTTCGCCCCTGTACAAATTGCTGCCATTTGAGTTGCCAGGTACTGTAGTTTGTTTTCATGTCTTGCAGGGCAATTCCCACTTTTCCCAGGCAAGATCAAAACCTGCTTGGCTACTCTGGGCTACTTGCCCCCACCCCAGTATAATCTTTGTACTCCTTTCGAGATTCTGTTTCAAAATGTGACTGTGAAGTTAACTGGTGGTGTTTGGACTAGAAAGAGGAATTGTAGGAGAAGGGTTATATTTCTTGTGCCCACCCTCCCCAGCAGGACGCTCATATCCCAGCGAGTGAATAGAACAGCGAAGAAGTGGAACAGGTACTGACATCTTAGGCATCAGAAGGCATCCACAGAAGGCCACAGGGAAGCAGAGGGCTATGCCAGTCAGCTGAGGTAAGGTACCTGGAAACTTCTGCTTTTAAATTCACTGCAGGGAAAGGTAAAGGGTAGATGGCAGGCCACTAGTGTGAGTAGGAGGGACAACCTAACTAGGGTAAGGTGAAATAAGGTTTCTAGTGGCGCACTAAGGGAAAAGATCTAAAGGTAACAAAGAGGGAGAGGGGAGCAGGGAAGAATTTAAAGAAGGTAGTAAACAGAAAAGCAAGGGTAAAAGGAAAGTTATTAGACATTATATCTGGGGTAGGGTGACATCGGAAAGACTGCTAGGAGGTTCAAGCGGGTAGAACCAAACATAGGGACAGGGTGCAGTAAAAAACAGGAGGAAGAACACGTAGCCAGAAATTGGAGTGGAATGGACTCGTGCAGTGCAGTGGGTGTGGAGCAGCAGTCTTCAGGGAAACATTATGTAGACTGTAAGGTGCTGCTCCATATGTATGTGCCTCTCAGGGTTGAGGGAGCAGGTCACTAGACTCCGGGCTGCGCTGACCAGGATTCAGATGGACTTGTCCCTTACCAGGGGCCCACCAATTCCACTGCTGCTGCCCCAGAGGATGCCTAGGGGAAGGAGGACTGGCTGGACAGTGGTGGGCTATGGGAGGGTGGGTGTAACAGGGCAGGAGCATATTCCTCTACCAGTGCCACTACACAACTTCTTCAATGTTCTGTCAGGATGGCACTGCCAGGAGGTGGCACCCATAGTAGTGGCAGGTGAGGATGTGGGGTGCCATGGAAGAGGGAACACAAGGTGGGTGGCGAGAACCCCAGCAGAAAAAGAAGCAGCCTCTGGTGGGGGACTTGAATGTTAGGGGGATAGATCTGGGAACAGGAAGGGTGAGTGTGTGTGGAGAAGGAGATAGCTGCCTGTCTGATGCTGTAGCTTGAAGGTATAGTCAGCAGATCCTAAGGATCTCTAGGTTGCAAGGTAGCATGCAGCTGGAAGTCATTGTCCACTTGGTGTCCAGTGGCCTAGCTAGGGATGCAGCTGGGATTGTGCTGGGGAAGTTCAAAGATTTGAGGAGGGGCCTGAAACAGGCAGTATGCATGGTGGCCTTCACTGAGGTGCCAACTGTTTATGTACATGGCGGAGGACAGGGAATTCTACATCAGGAGCTTCAACTCATGGCTGAAGGAATGTTGCAGAAAGGAGGGTTTTGGCTATACTGGGGACTGAAGACAAACCTGGGAGGATGTGGGCCTGTATAAAGGTGATGGCCTGCATCCCTCTATAAGAAGAACTGCAGTCCTCAGTGGACAGTTTAAATGTCACTTTGACGAATATTTAAACCAGGTGAGGGGGCGGCAGAAGGACAAAGGGAGGCATATAGTTTCCCCACCCTCCCACAAAATGAAGCAGGAGGCAAGGAGAACCTCATGGGTGAAAACTCCCACAGGGAACAGATTCAAGGTAAAAGAAGGGAACTGGAGACAAAGGGGCAAGGAGTGAACAAAGTAATATGAGAGGGGAAATGAGGCAGGGCCGAAGGAAGGAAGGAGGTGTTGGAAGCAGGGTGTAAGAAAGATGTGGAAAGTCATGGATTCAAATACAAGAAGTCTTGGAAATAAAATTCCAGTTCTTGAGGCTATGATGGCAGAGGCAGACCTGCACACAGTGGCCATCACTTGAGTCACTGTGCACAAGAAACCATGACTAGGACATGGCTATACCAGGGTACATGTAGTTCAGAAAGGACAGGGAGGGATGGAAAGGTGGACTGGTTGTGTTATATGTCAGGGAAGGTATCAAGGCAACAGAATTGCAAGAAGGTAAGGAGGGGCTGGAAGTACTGTGGGTCACCCTGGAGACAACAACCAGAGCCTTCCTTCACACTGGGGTAATTTATAGACCTCCAGCACAGGAGGATCTAGACAAGGAAATGGGAAATGACATTAGCAAGATGGCAGACAAGGGGGAAGTACTGCTGATGGGGGACTTCAATCTACCAGCTATTAGTTTAGTTTAGTTTAGTCAGTTTAGTTAGTTTTTGTTGACCGTATAAATGCGCTAGACAAATTCTGCCAATGTTAGACACGACCCGGGGAGGGGGATACAGATGAATGCCAACTGACCTTGAACCAGAATAACTGTTGGTGGTATTTTTAGTGAATGATTGGAGTCTTCTGGCTGTGGCCTGGGCTACAGTAGAAGCAGGGTTATCCTAGACTCCCTGCAGGGGGAATTTCTGAGGCAACTTGTCAAGGAGCCCACCTGTGAGGTGGCACTACTGGACCTGGTGCTTATGAATAGGGACAGTGTTGCGGACATCAAGGTGGGTGCCTCCTGGGGACCAGTGATCACTGGACAGTGTGGTTTAACATTAGGACAGCAGTAGGAGTGAACCACACAAGGGCAAGGATTATGAATTTCAGCAGGGCAGATTTAAAAAAAATGGGTGAAACTTAGAAACATAGAATGTACCGGCAGATAAGAACCACTTGGCCGACCTAGTCTGCCCATTTTTCCCTGCATATAGTATCACTGCAGATTCTACTTTATATCTGGCCCATTCACCCACCCCTTCCCTAAGATTCCCTTCTGCCTATCCCATGCATTATTGAACCCCACTTTTTTCACCCCCACCATCTCCACTGGAAGACTGTTCCAGGAATCCACCACTCTTTCTGTGAAGAAGTACTGTACTTTCTTACATCTCTCCTGAATCGAACCCCCTTCAGCTTCTTATCATGTCTTCTTGTATATAAGCACCTTTTTTTCTGAAAAATACTTACCCCTGTATCTTATTTACTACTGTGAGGTATTTAAAGGTCTCTATCATATCCCCCCCTTCCTCCTTTCTTCCAGGGTGCACTTATTAAATCCTCAAGTCTCTCCTTGTAAGGCTTCTAATGCAGACCCTGCAACATTTTAGTTGCCCTCCTCTGGACCATCTCTACTCTGTCTACATCCTTCCAGAGATGTGGTCTCCAGAACTGGACACAGTGCTCTAGGTGGTCATCTTACTAGCAATATATACAAAGGCAATACTACCTCCCTCTTTTTGCTAGTGATATCCCTCCCTATGCATCCTAGTATCCTACTAGCCCTCCCGACTGCCTTGCCGCACTGCCTGGCCACCTTTAGGTCATTTAATATGACTGCTCAGGTCTCTTTTCTGCTTAGTGGTAGTCACTACCACTCTGTCACTGGGTTTCTGTGCCCCAAGTGTATTACTTTGCACTTTTTCATGTTAAACCCAAATGCTATACCTTTGATCATGCCTCAGTTTTTTTCAGGTTCTCCTTATCCCCCCCTCCAAATGTCCATCCTACTATAAATTCTGATGTCATCTGCAAAGAGGCAGACCTTTCATTTCAGCTCCTCTGCAAAGTCATTTACAAGAGGACTGGTCCCAGCACTGCTCCCTGAGGCACCCTGCTGGTCAACCTCCCTTCCTCTGAGTGAACTCCACTTACTACCACCCTTTGCCACCTATTCCCTAGCCAATTTCTTACCCAGTTTACCATCTTTGGATCCACTCCTAAATTACCCAGCTTGCTTACTAACCTGCTATGCAGAACAGTGTCCAATGTCTTACTGAAATCTAGGTAGCCCATGTCCACTGTTCCACCCTGATCTACTTCCTTGGTCACCCAGTCAAGGAAAACTGTCAGATTTGATTGACATGACCCCCTCCCCCCGTGAATCCATGCTGCCTTGGGTCTTGTAACCCACTGGATTCAAGATATTTCATAACACTTTCTTTCAGCAGTGATTTCATTAACTTTTCCACCACCTGTGACAGGCTGGCTGGCCTATAATTGCTAGCCTCTTCCCTGTTACCACTTTTGTGAAGTGGGACTACATCCACTCTCATGCAGTCCTCCAAAACCATTCCTGTTTCCAATGAACTGCTAAAAAATGTCAGAGGTGCAGCCACCACCTCTCGGAGCTCCTTCAGTACCCTTGTATGCACTCCATCTTGCCTCATTGCTTTGTCAACTTTCAGATTACTGAGTCCTTTCAGGAAACAGTCCTCTGAAAATGGTTTAGTGTCCACACCCCTCCCCCCCATGCTTCCTTCACTTTCTTGTGGCCCCTCCTCTTCTCCCTTCCCATGAACACTGAACAGAAGTATTTGTTCAGGATATCTGCTTTCTCCTGGTCCCCCTCTGCACAGTCCCCTCTTCCAGTATTGACAGAAACCATAATAAAAATATAACAACACTGTTCAAAAGCAATATTTGTCACGGACTACTTTCTTTGGTGGAAGTACACACAGCATTTCTCCTAACAAAATGATAAAAATAAAAAAAATTAAACTATCTACATCTAATTTTTTACAGCCGAGCCATTTTATAATAGCCTTCGGCCTCGTGCCCAACAATGCAAGGCGTGACGTTATCCCAGTACAACACACACCCTGTCGTGCATTATTGCTTAATGCATTCATGCGGGCTCCATGTGATCTGGTGTCCCCAGCCCTTGATAACATAGGCTGTCATGCAATAATGTTAATGGTGTCAGATCTTGGGAGATCAAATGAAAAAGTTTTCAGGAAAGCTCATATTTTAAACAGTTTAATTTTTTTTGGCCCCTTTTGCCATTCTTATTATGTGCAATGTCCCCTAACTAATGTCAAGTTGTCTTACTTCCGTTTAAGTCCATGGCATCACTCATTTGTTCCTTGCAGTCTGAGTTCAACAGTGCTGTCTTTGTCTCTCCATGTCATTTTTTCCTTCGCATCTTCTCCTGGCCATTGTTCATCTTGGGTAATGTGGATTTTGAAAAAGAAGGTACCTGTGAATTGCGCTCAGCCACCACCTTTGCCCTTGGGCTGCAGCTGCTCGTTGTCCCTCCTAACCTTTACCTCCTGTTTTCGTGCCTCTTGGGGTTAACCATCCTCTCTTGTTCTTTTCATTTTTGGGTGCTTAATATCTTATCCATGCTGACTACAAGCTTGTGAGGTGAGCCTTTGCCTCTGGAAGGAAGTCAAACATTTTCACCCCTGTATCTGAGAAAATTCTGGCCTTCAACTCTTTTGCCCTGAGTTCTTTTACCACAGCAAATAACTGCTTCCTCCAATTCACTGCCAGTGGGGCAAAGTCACGGGAGGCAGTACAGCATAGTGGTTAAAAGTACTGAGCTGCAAAGCAACAGCCACCAGTTGCATACTGCATGACCATGAGCAAGTCACTTAACTTCCCTGTGCTCCCAGGATGCACCTGGAAACAAGCCTTAGCTGAGTGTGTCTTTCTTGACCAAAAATTGTAAGTAAAGAAATGTTCAAAAAACAGTTTCTGATCACTGAACACTATCTCTTTCTTTTCCCAGGACTGTTTCCTTTACCTTATAGTCTGAAAATGCAATGATTACTGATCTCGGTCTTGCCTTTGGATCACTTGGTGGTACATTAATGCTGTGTGAGCCCTGAGGATATTTAACTAGTAATCTGCTTCCACATTCAACACCTCATGGATGAAGCTGTCCATGAACTGAATCATATTGCCAGATTCTTCTGTTTTCTGGCATACCATGAATGCGTATATTTATGTGGCGGGATCTTTTCTCTAGAGCAGTGACACTCAGCCCTGACTGGCTCAGGAGTCACAAGAGCAGTCAGCATTAACCAAAAAGCTACAACACACACCTCCTAGTAATTTTTGTCAAACACACGCCACTGTAAAGGAAATTATTTCATTTACTCAACATTTATTTTATTTCATTTCATTTACTAAACATTAGTTAACATTTGTACAGTCTGACAGGGTGCAGCTTGCAAGAAAAAGCTAGGTGAAAGCAGAATATAACTCATTCACTGTTTTATTCTTGCCTTGCAACTTCATATTCAACTAGTTTAAGTACTGAGTACTGTTGCACAGAAATGCAACACACAGCAACCAGTTAGTATCATCCAAGAATTGAAAGCATGCAGTTTTACCACATCCAATACTGAAGAACTTGAATGGGTCAAACAAATCCAAAACATGGGTTAGCATGCGTCCACGAGAAAGCCACCTTACTTTGGTGTGTAGAACTAAATCACTGTATTGCATATTGAATTCTTTGCACAGAATTATGTCACAAAGAGAAGTAAACTTTGCAAATAATGCTTGTTGGTATACAATGCAGTGTTAAGACAAAATTTCATGCATTGGCTTTTCAGTCTTATGCATCCTGGTTGGTTAATACTGTATAGTGTGAGAACTATATGCATTGCTTACTGGGAAGAGCCACTGGTGATACGTTGAAGAGTTACTTGAGGCTTGGGAGCCACAATCTGAGTATCACTGCTCTAGAGACTCTATTTTCTGGTGCAGGAGTAATTCTCTCTCATTGAGCTGGAGTATTGCCCTGTTGTGTAGTTTGACTGTTTCATCCAGGCCAGATACTTGTCTCTCCAGATCCACGTTTTTTTTTTACTTCTGTCTTTTTATGTCTCTGCAATTGTCTGCCACATCCTGTTGGATTCTGTCCAGTGTGTCTCAGCCAGCAAAGTTCCCTGTACAGTTTGTGGGACGTAATAGTGAATGCTTTTTTGTCCTTCTCCTCCATTTCTCTCCCTGAAGTCAACTCTGGCAATTCTGCCCACCTCAAAGAGGAGCAACTCTGGCACAAGGTCCACTTTACAGGGACAAATTTTTGTTGTTTTAGCCTCTCACAAAACAGCCTTCAGCCTTTGCCTAGTAACCATCCTTGGCTCCTCTAATTTGTGTTTAGTGGCTCAGATTGCTCATTTATTTTGTGTGGATTAGGTCAGATTTTGTCCAGACTTGCAGGAGCTCAAAGCGTCTATCTTCATTACATCGATTGTCACCGGAAATCTCCCACTATAAACACTGTGGTGTGGTGCTTTGCTGTTTACCATCAGAAATGTGTGCTAGTGGCCTCCTAATACATCTGCAGTATGAGTCCATTATGTTGAGTCAAACAGAAACCTTGATGGAAGGTCTCTTTAAAAATTGCTAGTGACAGCCATCTATAATGACTTCAGTCAGTAATGATAAAATTAGTAATAAAATCTGTTCTAAATAATCCAAGAGAAATAAAAATGTGGTACTAGAAATACAGTATCTATTTTTTATTGATTTTTTATTTTAGTTTTTGGTAGCCGGGTAAGGCCCACTAGGCACACGTGCCTGTTTTCAGGGGCAACCTGGGAGCACTGGGTGGTTAAGTGACTTGCTTAGAGTTACACAGAATGCAAGTAGAGGTTGTGAGAATCAAACCAAAGACTGGTCTGCTGGATGTACCAAGCTTGTTCACAGCTCGTTACTCTTACCTCTAGGCTATACTGCCAAAAACATCGATTTGATTACATTTTTGCCTAATAACAAATACTGCTGCTTTAAGTCAACTGTTTTCTAGAAGGTGATCTGTTCCATTTTCCACCACCCCACACCACACCACCTAGTTGCCAAGCCCAGTCCTCAAATTGGCAAACTCCAGCATTCTCTGCTGTCGCTGAGATTGCTGTTTCTTTCATTGAGTTTTCCACCTTCTGTGACCTGTCTTTTCTCCTCCTTCTCCCTACCCCTTCTCCATATCCTCCCCACCTCTTCTTGCTGACCTCCTTCCACTCATCCCTCTCCTTCCCCTCCCCCTTTCCATACACTCCCTCCTAACGCCAATGACATTCTTCCTCATATCTCCTGCAGTTTCTGTATCAGAACTGACATTCCTAAATCCCTCAAGGATCCCAAACCCTTACACCTTTCTGCTCCTGCAACTGCTGTCCCACTTCCTACTCTTCTTAACCATTCCTTCTAAATCAAGATGGTTTACTCAGGCCTGGAAACAAGCCAGACTTCTCCCTTTTCACGAAAGGGAAGACCCTTCCTTCCAGAGAACCACTGTACAATCTCCCTTCTCCCTTCTTCCTGTACTGGCTGAAGTGCAAGAAAAAAAAACTGTCCTCTCACAACAGTCATCTTCCTTCAACTTTCTCTACCTCTCCTTCCAGTTTGTTTTTTTCCACATCCCACACAACTGTTTCTTCCCTCCTGTGGGTCGCAGACTCCATCCTGATGTGGATGCACTAGGGTCTGATCACTGTAGCCATCCTTGTTGACCTTGCAGTGGCCTTCAACACTGTGACCTAACCAATCCTCTGGATCAAACTGGGGTGACATGAATTGTTTCATCTCATGTTTAGGTGGTTTTACGTTTCTACCACTCTTATTGTCACCAGCTGGTCCAGGTCTGAGACACCTTTTCTCCCACCATATCTGCTCTGGAGCCCCACAGTGCCCCATTTTGGATCCTATCCTTTTCTCTGTCTTCTTAAATGACCTTCTCACTGCATCTCCTGGAACATTCATTTGTATATGGATGATGTAGCACTCTATGCTCCGGGGGCCATGTCACCTGAGTTGTAATGATTTCTGCAGCATGACTGTAACAATGTCCAATGCTAGTGCTCGAATCAGCACTACTGTAATGTTAAAAGGACAGTTTCCATTACCTTTGGCAGCAATCAGAGGTTCACTAAGACATCCTCTGTGCTACACTCTTATCTCTGTCTGTACAGCTCTCAATGGTGCTCCGTCCTTGGAAAAACTCCCTCACTTTAAGTACCTTAATGTTTGGCATGATTAAAATCTTATTTTGCCTTCTCATACTGGAAGCTATGGACATGATAGAAACGTTCAAGTACCTCAAGGGAATCAACAAAGTCCAAGAGGGTAGCATCTTTCAAAAAAAGAGGTGTGCAAGAACAAGAGGGCACAATTTGAAGATGGGGGGGCGGCTCAGAGGTAATTTAAGGAAGTATTTTTTCACAGAGAAGGTTGTGGATGCATGGAATGGCCTTCCGGAGGACGTTGTGTAGTCAAAATCAGTGGTGGAATTCAAGCATGCATGGGACAGTCATAAGGCAATTCTAGGGGGTGGGGGTAGGAAGAAGTAGGCTGCTGGTTAACTAGGATCTGCAGCTTATCCAGTAGATAGGGAAATGGGCAGACTGGGTGGGCCAAGCGGTCCTTATCTGCCATCAAATTCTATGTTTCTATGTTTCTATGTAGACTCTACACCAAGCTTGATGCAGTGTATCACAAGTCCTGCTTTTCACCCCCAGTCTGCCACAAGGTTATCCCCAAGAGATTTCTGGTGGTGTTTGACTATGTGGATATGGCCCATAGTGCTGCATTCAAATCTACCCTTACCAGCCGAATCCCCTTGTCCACTCCTTTGGTTGTTTCCTCCTCAACTGCCCTCCTCACACCCTCACTGTCTTCTTTACCAGAATCGTCCCCTCCCTGTCAATGATTAGCACCTCTTCCACAGTTCCAACTTTCTTGCTATCCCAACTTACTCCTGTTCCCTTCCCACCTCTCCTCTTATTCCATCTAATTGTGTGATTTCTGATCCTTTTCTACCACTCTACAAAACCTCTGCTGGGCAATCTGTCTTCTGCTTCTACCTCTCTACCTATGGAACAGCCTACCCACCCCTTTTCAGTCCACCTCCCCCGACTTTCATAAGTGATCATTTTACACCTTTTTGTGCCTCCAACTATATTATCCCACTTCCTCCGCCCTTTTCCACCTCCACCAGTTTCTTCCCCTCCCCAATACCTTCATAGAATTCATAGGATTTATAGGATGTAAAAGCAATTTTAGGCTATAGAACATGATAACTCTTGCTATTTCTCCATGGTTATATCCAGTACTGAATTAGATAAGCTGCTCCACATTGTCACAACTCCGTGTGATCCAGGAACCTCTCCTGCTTGTCCTAAACACTTCACGCTTTAACTGTTTTGTATGCCTTGCTACCATTACAGCCTTGCTTATGACTTTATTGCTTCTACAACCCCCTAATTTTAGTTAACTCAAGAATGCTGCTTTGTATATATTTCCACTTCATTGTACTGATTTTTACACTGCATTGATTTTATTTTTAACAAGAAACATTTGTACTGTAGTTATTCAATTTGGTGCTGTAATTTTTTTCTTTGCACTGATTGTAATCTGCCCTACTTTAACTTTGTGCAATTACTGCTGTGTCCCTCCCTATAATGCCTTTTCTTCTGGGTTAAATGCAGTTTTTTTGTAACTGGCTCCAAACACCCAGATGTGAATGATGTAAATAGAAATCTACCACTACTGCTGCTACTGGATTGCACCTGGAAATGAGGTTCAGCTCTGTAAGCCTTTCCCATACAACAAAGTTGAAATCAATAATAAAAAAATATCTGGTTCCAGAAAGAGCTCAGATCTGGAAACAAAAATAATGCCAAGAACAGAGGAAGAATCAGTGTTACAGGAATTAGTGCTAGTCTCTGAACTTAAAGAGAACCTTTCCTGGTAAAATTCAAAACTTTTTATAAACAAACAAGAAGTTCCCTTACCATAATGAGAGTTCCTGTGCAAGTAAAATTAATTTTTTTGTAAGTTGTCCGTAAGTGAGAGGAATGGAGCATAAATAGAACTTGAAGGGCTCACTGCTCCATCTCTTCCATATCCTAGTTACTGGCCATGCCCAAGCGCACTGACGTTTTGTGATGTCTGAAGAGGGAGAACCCAGGGGTGCACTCTATACAAGTCTATGGAATGGCTTTTCTGACCCATTTTTATGTTGTTTAATCTGAGTTTTGGAAAAAATGAAAGCCAGCACTTAGTTAACAAGGGTCTTCACCCTACTTCTGTTTTTCTCCCATTTTGCTTCTCCAGATAGATGGATGACTGTGAAGGGCAGGGGTGTGGCAAGGGTATTGCTTCTGAAAGTGTAATAACAAATACCAAGAAAAGTGGACTGGGTTGTTTACCCCTGGTACCACTTGCCAGCTCCCTCCGATCCAGCTTGCCCGCTCACCCCCCATATATAAGCGCCTACTGTCAGTGTCTCTGTGGAGTTGAGTTAACACTGGGGTGCCCAATCCCCAGTATTGGATCCTATAGTAATTTAAACCTGTAAAAAAAGAAAGAAAACAGTCCCTTGATGTCTTCATTTTATTTAACTATGAGTAAAAGAGAAAACAGTTCCTCACCAATATGTCCCTTCCCAGACCCCCACCGACTCCATCCTGACCCCTTCACTCAGCATCCAACATCCCACTCCCCCACACACCCTCTTTCACCTGAACATGTCCCATGACGTAGATTCACTCTCCAATCAAATATACATCTTACTGCCGGAAATAACATAGAAACATAGAATCTGATGGCAGATAAGGACCGCTTGGCCCACCCAGTCTGCCCATTTCCCTACCTAACAGATAAGCTACAGATCCTAGTTAACCAACAGCCTACTTCCTCCTACCCCCCACTAGAATTGCCTTATGTCTGTCCCATAAATTCTAGAATTCCCCCACTGTTTTTGACTCTATGACCTCCTCAGGAAGGCTGTTGCATGCATCTACAACCCTCTCTGTGAAGAAATACTTCCTCACATTACCTCTGAGCCGTCCCCTCCTCTATCTTCAAATTGTACCCCTTGTTCTTGCACATCTCTTTTTCTGAAAGATGTTACCCTCTTGGACTTTGTTGATTCCCTTGAGGTATTTGAAAGTTTCTATCATGTCCCCCCTCTCCCTCCTTTCCTCAAGGCTATACATCTTCAGTTCCTTTAGTCTTTCTTCATATGTCTTCTGATGCAGATCCTGCACCATTTTGGTTTCACTCCTCTGGACAGTCTCCATCCCGTCTATGTCTTTGCAAAGAACTGTACACAGTACTCCAGATGTGGTCTTACCAACTGTCTGTACAGAGGGCCAAAAACTTCCTGTTTTCTACTGGTGATGCCTCTCCCTATTCATCCCAGTATCACCCCAGCCCTTCTTACTGTCTTCTCAAATTGCTGGCCTACCTTTAGGTCCTCTGATATGATTACCCCCAGGTTTCTTTCCATTTTTGTTGTTGTCAGTATCTCACCCCCCATTGTATACTCTTTCTCTGGGTTTTTGTTTCCCAGGTGCATTGCTTTGCACTTCTTTGCATTGCATCTAAGCTGCCATACATTTGACCATTCCTCCAACCTTGCCAAGTCCCTTTTCATCCTTTCCATCCCACCTTGCATATCAACCCTGTTGCAGATCTTTGTGTCATCTGCAAAGAGACATACTTTTCCTTCCAGTCCCTCTGCAATGTCATTTATAAAGACATTAAAAAGGACCAGCCCCAGTACTGAATCCTGCGATACCCCACTAGTAACCCCTCTTTCTTCACTGTGGACTCCATTTACTATTATCTTCTGTGTCCTGTTGTCCAGCCAGTGTTTTAACCCAGGCTACCACCCTGGGACCCACTACCAGGCTGGCTGATTTGTTTATTAATCTTTTGTGTGGGACTATGTCGAATGCCTTGCTAAAGTCTAGGCAGGCCATGTCCACAGCCCCTCTCTGGTCTACTACTTTAGTCACCCAGTCAAAGAAATCTATTAGATTTGTCTGACATGATCTTCCTGCTGTGAATCCATGCTGCCTTGGGTCCTGTGCCCCACTGACCTCTAGGTACTCAACAATTCTTTCCTTCAGAAGTTATTCCATCATTTTCCCTACCACTGAGGTCAAACTGACAGGTCTATAGTTTCCTGCCTCTGTCTTGCTCCCACTTTCATGAAGGGGAATCACAACCACCCTCCTCCAGTCTTCAGGTACCACACCATCCTCTCATGATTTATTAAAAGGGGAGTCAGTGATGTTACTAGTTCTTCCCTTAGTTCTTTTTGAATTCTGGGTTGACTCTCATCGGGCCCCATTGCTTTATCCACCTTCAGTTTTAAGAGTTCTTTCAGAACCTTTTCTTCTGTGAAAGGACTAATATCAACCCCTCCTATCCAGAGTGCTTCTATTGACAGGATTAGGTATCTCCCCCTTCTCTTCTATTGTGAATACTGAGCAGAAGTGTTCATTCAGTATCCCTGCTTTTTCACTGTCACTCTCTGCCCAACCACCTTCCTCTTTATTCAGCCTCATTATCCCTGCCTTAGTCTTTCTTTGCTCCCTAATGTACCTATAAAAGGTTGTATCCCCCTTCTTAACTGAGTTGGCTATCTTTTCCTCGGTTTGGGCCTCTGCTATTCTGACTGCCTTTCCCGCTTCCTTCTGTTTTAACTGGTGCAGTTCTCTGTCCTGCTCCTTCTGTGTTACTCTATACTTCCTGAATACTATCTCTTTCTCCCTAACCTTCACCGCCACTTCTTTTGAGAACCACAGTGTTTATTTCTTTCGTTTTGATTTGTTTATTTGCTTCACACAAAGGCTTGTTGCCTCTGTGATGGTGATTTTGATGTTTGGTCACTGCAACATGAGAAAATAAGGTAATTCCAGTTTAATGTAGTGTAGAACCCCAATTTAATGAACCCCACTGATCCAAAATTCCCTATCTAATGAACAATGGTTCTGGCACCATCAATTTCAGTGTGATCAGCCTGTGCGAGTGACAGAACTAATGATCTCACCTAATTACCTTACAGTCACAGGCAAAGTACAGGCAAAGCAATTGATCAGCTGTAGATTAGTTGAGTGAGCTGTCACAATTTAACAAAGCAAATCACAAGTTATGTTTAGCTGTCAAATGCTCACATTGTTACCAGTTACTCAGTTCATTCTGTTTTGCTATTTCCTGCCACTTCTACTGTGCTGACTATTAGAATGGCTGAGAAGGCCAAGACTGGTGGAAAGAGAAAAAGAAATGCCCTTACAATTGCCACTGAACTTTGCATTCTTGAGAGGCTTGAAAACGGCGAGTGTGCAGTCAGTGAGCCTGACTGCTGAGTATGGACTTGGCAAGTCAACAATCGCTGACATTTCACATGCCAAGAAAAAGCTCCACAAATTTGCAATGACCATGGAAGGACAGCTAACAGAGCAAAGAAAAATCATGAAGACGTTCCAGGATGATGCCATGATGCCACCATCCACCTCAGGTTCTGCCAAGAGCATGAAAAGGGCACATCAATATCAGTACCATTTCTAAAGGAAAAGGCATTGTTTTTCAATCAGAAGCTGGGCAGTCAGTCTGATTTTGTGGCAACTGATGAATAGCTTCATCAGTTTAAAAAACACCATGAAATCAGACAGCTGTGATTATGCGGTGATAAGTTTAGTGCTGCTGAGGAAGGTGTATTGCAATTCATGCAGCAGCTATATGAAATGTTAATGAAGGAGGGGTCCATCAGTGGTCAGCTTTGCAACACTGATGAAAAGGGTGTCTTCCAGACAAGACTTTGGCTCATGGTCTGGAGAAGCAGGCACCCAATTTCAAAAAACAAAAGGCTCGGGTTACCATCCTCAGGTGTGTAAATGCATCTGTCACACATAAGCTGCGTCCACTACTCATAGGGAAGTCAAGGCAACTGAGATGTCTGAAAGGAGAACTGTGCTGAATCTGCATACCATTTTCTCATTAGAAGCTGTTTTTAAATACCAGTTCAAATTCTGTTATTTTTCTAGCTATACAGTCTTTTCAGTTGTGTCTTATTTATGTACTGCTGGTAAGGACCATTAACTCTATGATGTAGTTAATGTTCCTGTTCTGCTCTTCAATTGTTAGCACAATGCTTTGGTGTTCTACTGCAGAACTCTGTGGCTGGCAGGGATGTAAAATACATCATGCAGTTCTAAAATGGTACTTACCTCCAAAGTGTAAATCAGAAATATCCACTTTGGTTGCCAAAAGGTGTGTATTAATGGAACAATAACTGAATTTGAACCAGTGCTTAGAAACAGCTTCTACTAGGAAAAATAACTTTCATGTTCAGGCAGTTCTCCTTTCAGAATGTACATTTCAAAAACCAGCAGATACAGTATGACAGCCAGCAGAACTTCTGGGCGGACGATATGATTTTTGTGCACTGGTACAGGGAAAAGTTTGCACCAAGAGTCAAAGGGTTTCTGAGACAGTGAAGTTTGCCTGTGAAAGCAGTCCTTTCTCCCACCCATTCTCCCACCCATCCTGAAATGCCTATGACTAAAATGGCAGATAGGACCTGTCCGCTGGCACAGCAGTAGAGCTACCACTTGCAACACCGATGACCTGGCTTTGGGAATGAGCCTGGAGTTCAGAGGGCCAGCTGGGGAATTGAGTGTCCCAATGACTGCTCTCCTCCTCCTCCAGAGGGGGAGGGTGGGTCAGCTGCTGGCATTCGATAAACCCCTGGTGGAAACCAGAGGTCTGACAGCCGGTGCTTCCTTGATTGGAAGGTGAGTCAGATGATGATGATGTGAGTGCCACTATGGTCATTGCATGCCATGCCTATGGGGACAGAAAAAAGGGAAAATGCTGGGGGACGCGCAGAATACTGCCTGCCATGCTCCTCAGTACCCTCACCATCACTCCGTGGCACTCCCCGGACACCGAGCTCAAGATCCAACAGGGGACCTCCCATTTGAAGGCTCCGCTCTGGGGGATAAGTGAAGGAGGAACGCTGAGGAAGTAAGTCCCAGGGGTTGGATGACAAGGCTGGTGGTAGTGGCCAGGCTGAAGGGGGCTGGTTTGGGTGGGGAGATAAAGCACACCAAATTTAAAAACAAGGCAGGTGGGAGCATTAAATGTGTGTTTCTCCCTCTCAACACCACTTCTAAAACTAGCCACATGACTAGGGAATTCTGGACATCTTCAAAAGAAATTACAGACATTACAGAAATAAGCTCCTTTATACTTTCCTGGATGAAAAAAATGAGGACACGCTATTGCAAGATATGACAAAAGTACTTAACCTGAATGACATGGTCTACATGGCAGAGGTACAAGGTACATCCGAGTAATGTTTTATAGCTTTCCACTACTTCATCAGACCCAAGCTGTGTTAACTATATTTGCAAATATATATATGAGATTACTAAAGGTTCCATTTTATATGACTGTTCACAATTAAATGCCACCAACACCACTAACACAGTGTTTTTTCTAATGGTTCCAGTATATAACTATACTTATTTTTTTTGTAAGCAGATGTTAGCGATTCTCCAAAATGCAAAAATGTCAAAGACTTCCTCAAAATCAATCATCCACTGTAATCAAATGCAATTATTATCATATAACATATGTAAAATAGTATATGGTGTTATTAAAGGATTCAGCCATCATTCTTCCCCAATTTTCATTTCAATGCAAATCTCCTCACTATCCTAATATCTTGTTTTACTTCCTCAAATTCCTGCAAAATATTTATATGTGCTCTATATTAGCTCTGCAGTTACAGTTAAATTACAATTTAAATTTTTTCATTATGTAAAAATTGCAATTCTTTAAAAGTGAGAAGTTCTGCGTAACTCAATTAAGATTCACTTAGTTTTCATGTTTGGGGAAATTGCACAGCAACCATCCCACTCCTTGCAGCTATTAGGAGTGGCTGGCACTGCTAACATACATGGCTTTTATACCACAGTGTGGAAGGGGTGACATCACAGGATGTCTCTTAGTGGCATCCCTTGGAAAAATATTTAAATCAGTTTTGATAAAAAAAAAAAAATCAGGGACAAAAGTCTTGGGAGGGGGTGAGCCACTGTAGTTTATGGCTGCCATGTGGTCTGAGATTTCTGCCCTTGTATTATCTTGGTGAGCCACTGGTTTGTAGTGGCTGGATGTCATAAACCCTGTAGCAATCATATGGTTAGATACTGGACATTTTGGAAAAAAACACTGTATTAGTGCTGGGGTAGCACTTAATTGTGATCAATCATATAAAAAATAACCTTTAGTAATCTCTCTCTCTCTCTCTCTCTCTCTCTCTATATATATATATATATATATATATATATACTATATATATATAGTGGTGCTGTAGCACCACTATAGTTAGAGATTGAGTAGGGTGTTCAGTGTTAGACCCCTAACTTTACACATTAATATCTTTGGCACCATTTGACAAAATGAGCTGACAGTTGGCATGTATTGTCCAGGAGGCAAGGTCTTAATCTATGGAAATTTTTGTGATGGCAGCTTGTATGGTTTCTGAGATCTAAATATGTCATTTTTCGTAAAAGGCAAACTTTTTTCCTATACTTAATGTGGATTTTTTTTGCTCTCACCTACAGCCTATTTGAAATGGAAATGTTTCCCCATACTTGCAGGGCAGATGTGGAATGTTTTAAGGTAGCTCCTTTAATAGGTCTGGTAAAAAAATATGAACTAGTTCCAGAGTTACAAGGCTTTAAAGTTTAGTTTTTTTCCATTCTGAGCATGTGCAGTAGGGTTTCTGAGATAATATTCTGGTGCAAAATGAAAAATTTGATGTTGCAGGGTCATTTTTGATTTCTCACCACTTGCTTGGCATGGCACCAAATTTTTTTTTGTGCTGTGACAACTGCCATCATGCTGATTTTTTCCAGGAACTATCAAGCATGGGCAATACATACAAATGCTGGTATTTTAAAAAACAAATACCAGAACTTAGCTAATGGGTCCTGGTTAGCTAGATTCTGATGTTTGTTTTTCATAATAAGGCCCACAAATACTTCTTCTGGGCACCCAAAATCCTGGGTACCCAACTTAGCAAGAGGAGTCCTCGACCCGCGTTCTCTGTATGAGAACAGCGGAACTTTCTTGACTTCTGCAGCTGCAGATGGAACTCGTGCTGTGGGCTGCAGTGAGAGCCATGAACTTCTGTGTCCCTGATGTCTAGTAGCACCTCTGCACTGTGATCATGGTCCCAGTTAATGACAAATCTTTCCCTGGTGTCTAGTGGCACCCCCTAACCCTTCATTCGGCCATCCCAGTAAATGATAAATCTTTCCCTGGTACCTAGTGGCACCCCTCACCCTCCAATCACCATCCCCGTAAATGAGGAATCTTTCTCTGGTGTCTAGCAGCACCCCCCCCACCCTGCAATCATTGTCCTCATAAATGATTAATCTTTCCCTGGTGTCTAGTAGCACCCCCCACCCTATGATCACTGTTCCTGTAAAATAATCAATTTTTACTTGGTGTCTAGTGGCACCCCCTACCCTCCTTCAGCCATCCACATCAATCTACAATGTAGAAAACTGTCCTTTGCTGTGCTTTTTTGTTTAAACCTGCAAAAAAATAAAAAAAATGTCCCTCACTGATTTTACACCCCCCACTTCCCACTCAGCATCCACCACCCATACATCCCAGTACACCCCCACACACACTCACTCACCCGAACAGGTCACAGGGTGAAGATCCACTCTCTGATCGAAGACATGTCTTGCTGCTGGAACATTGACTATAATATGAGAAACTAAGGTAAATGTGGTTCAATGTCTTTCATCTAGGTTTTCAGCTTTGATGCATAACTTGGCCATTTTTGCATATTTTGACACCAAATTTTCAACATGGCCTTTTGGGGTCCTGACCTCATGAACAATGTCAGTGGAATTCTGCAAATCCAAACTGAAATGTGATTTTGTGGTTGCTTGCCAAAATCACCTTTTGGGCAGGATTTGAACAATTTCACTGCCTTTGTTCATGAGGTGGAGTCATAAGAAGGCTATGTTGAAAATTTGGAGTCAGAATATGTAAAAATTGCAAAGTTATGCAATTGTGTTTCAATTTTACTATGCACAGTTGTAACTTTGGTAATTTTATTTTTAAATATTTTCAGCCCAAATTTTCAATGTAGCCTTTTTTTCACATCATCTCATGAACGTGACAGCTGGCATTTTCCAAATCTGAGCCAAAATGTGTTTTTGCACCTGTGGCACAGAATGATTTTGCAGTGGCATGGAATGATGTTTTGGCAGGGATTTGAAAATTCTCAGTAGGGTGTTCATGAGGTGGGGTAATAACAAGGCTATGCTGACAGTTTGGTTGCTGTTCTGGCTGGCTGAAATGCAAGTGCAGGATCCTCTGGGCCCTGCACTTCCACAGCAACATATATGTATGCATCTATGGATGGATGGTAGCGCAGGGCCCAGAGGGCACTGTGCTCCCACAGGCAAATGAGGACTCAATTATACTATCTAAAAAAGTAAGGAAATTCTTTGCAAAAAACTGTGTTAGTGCACCAGTTTGGAACAGGGTTGGTTGGACCCTGTCCCATTTGTGTTGTGTGGAGAGAGTTTGAAGCAAGGATTCTGCCTACTACCGCTTACTGAAACAAAGGAACTCGGCTTCCCGGTCTCCACACCACCAGTAAACACGCTTTCAAGTTGTGTTGTTGGATAGCTTTTTAATCGATGTAAAAACACACAGCAGCAGTCAAGTAATCCACATGCTCCTCCCTCAGTGACCAAATGTTTATGCGTTGACACAAGTGCTTTCTCAAGGTGAGGTTCGTGCACAGGTGACAGAGCATTTAAGGTGCTCCCTTAAAGTGGCTCTATCACTGTGCACCAACCTCACCTTGAGAAAGCTCTTGTTTTGGCACAAAAACGTTTGGTGACAAGGGGCATGTGGATTACCTGACTGCTACTGTGTGTTCTTACATTGATTAGAAAGCTATCCTACAACGCAACTTGGAAGCATGTTTACTTGTGGTGTGGAAGCTGAGTTCCTTTGTTTCTGTAAGTACCCATTCAGCTTTGGCTCAGGTCCAGGTTTGCTTCGAGAGTCATCTTTTGACTTTGTGCGCTTACTGTCTCTGTCTTTTCTATTGGACTGCACAGTTAGCTTTTTTTTTTTAAACTTATATTTTATTATTATGAAATAATGCAGTACAAGCATATGTACTCAGAGAGTCAGGTTATACAAGTTAAGCAACATATGTTAACAGAACAGTGTTTGACAGACTCTTCTTCTGATTCAACTACATATGGGTGGTAATCCAGATACTTTATACATTTCTAAAGGTTAATACTGTATAAGCCTACAGCAGTCAAACGTGGGGCAAAGCAGAGATACCTACATTATATTAAGGATCAAACTACTGGGGGAAAGTGGTATTGTCCCCCTTCTCATAGTATTACTGAACACATTTTATCTCCACAAGCTTCCTTTAACAACAAGCAACAATGTGAAACTGATTAGATTCTTCTTTATATTATGATATACTGTCTAAATCATAGTTATTAACAGACTAGGAACCCTTAGTTAAGCAAATATAAGCAATTTCTGTAATCAGCTCCTAGACTAGAAGTGGAAGTCAGAGTAATTAACAGCGCATGTCTTAACTGCTGTAGCGGGAAGAGGTAGCTTCCTGATGATGAGCCCTCAATGCCATTTTAAATATGCATTAATATGGTTGGTAACACACATATTGTGTTATAAAAACAAAATGATTTACACCCTAACATATAACACTTCCCGGGAACCCCTCCTCTTAATCTAACATCAGATAACATTACAAATGTTTACCAAACATTTAAGATGCATTGCAAAACTCATGAAATAGGTGAATCAGAGTCTCAGTTCATATATTTAATTTGCCTCTCGATCTGATACCTCATCCTGGTGTCCAAGCTCCTTAGCAGTCTTAACCACCCACTTCCCTGCAAACTCTGGGTCGATAAATTGAAAGACCTTACCACCACACTGAATTCAGAGACAAGCCAGGAACATAAATGAGTTCACAATCCCCAAGGCCCAGAGTTGTTGCCTCACACCATTGAACTGCTTTCTCTTGGTGCAGGTAGCATATCTAAGATCCAGGAAAATGTGAATTGGCTAGCCATCATGTTGGAGAGGGAAGCGTAGTTTGGCTGTACAGTATGAGTATTAGGTCCCGAGTTGCCACGCTGTCTGTAACCACTATCACAGTTCTGCAATAGTTAGAGCTGGTAGGTTTTGACCTGGAGAGATCCGGAAGACTACTGTGAGGTTGGGCTCAATTGTAAGTCGCAGCTGCTCCATTAGCCAGTTTTAAGGAAATCCATAAGGTCTCCTCCTTTAGCCTGCTCCGGTATGCCCACAACATGGATATTAGTTGAGCGCATTTGATTTTCTAAATTTTCAATTTTGTGCTTTAGCGCTGTGTTTTCTTTTATTATTTCTGTGGTAGTTCCCATTACTTTATGCCTCTCCCTACAAAACAGGGTACTAAATGAGAAAAAAACAGAGGTGGAAAGGTCAGTGGGGGATGCTGCAACAGAAGGTAAAGCCATCAAAAAATGGAGAGCAATGAGTACCAATGCCCGTAGTCTGAGTAACAAGTCTTCCTGAATTAGTGGCCTTGATGGAGGAGGAACATCTGGATATCATGGCAGTCACAGAAACATGGTACACACAAAACCATGACTGGGACATAAACATACCAGGATACACTACCTACAGGAGGGACAGGGAGGGTAAAAGAGGAGTAGGAGTAGCTCTTTACATAAGGGAAGGAATCAAAGCAACAGAACAAAAGGGAAAACAGGGAGAAGAAGAAGCACTGTGGGTAAATTTGGAGACCGGCAATGGCACCACAATCCGCACAGGGGTTGATACAGACCTCCTTCTGGGGAGAAATGGACAAGGAAATGATAGAAAGTATACTTAGAATGGCAGAAAAGGGAGATATTGCTGATGGGTGATCTGAATATGCCAGATGTTAACTGGAGTGCAGTTGCAGCAGCCACTTCGAAGAGTGGGTTATTCTAGATGCCCTACAGGGGCATGCCTTAAACAACTAGTATTGGAGCCCAGAGAGGGAGCAATCTTAGACCTGGTTCTCTCAAATGGAGATGAAGAGGATCACAGATGTAGAAGTGGGTAGCCATCTGGGAACTAGCGACCATCGAACAGTATGGTTCATAATAAACACAACAATAGAGTCAAGTCATACAAAGGCAAAAGTATTGGACTTTGGAGGCTGACATTGCCAAAATGGGCAGTGCCTAAGGAATGCACTAGCAAATGGGCAGGAAGGAGGGTGAAAGAACAATGGGAATAATAAAAACTGCCATCACAGAGGTAACAAGCCTTTGTGTGAAGCAAATAAACAAAAGCGAAGCAGTGTAAGAAACCACTATGGTTCTCAAAGGAAGTGGCAGTGAAGGTTCAAGAGAAAAGAAAGCATTCAGGAAGTACAAGGAATCACAGAAGGAGCAGGACAGAGAACTGTATCAGTTAAAGCAAAAGGAAGCTGGGAAGGCAGTCAGAACAGCAAAGGCCCAAACCGAGGAAAAGATAGCCAACTCAGTTAAGAAGGGGGATAAAACCTTTTATAGGTACATCAGGGAAAGAAGGAAGACCAAGGGAGGGATAGTGAGGCTTAATAAAGGGGAGGGAGGGTGCGCAGAGGGTGACTGTGAAAAGGCAGAGATACTAAACAAATATTTTTGCTCAGTATTTACAAGGGAAGAGGGGGAGGTACCTAAAACAAACAGTAGAAACACTCTGGATACAGAAGTTGATACCAGCCCATTTACAGAAGAAAGGGTTCTGAAAGAACTCTGAAAACTGAAGGTGGACAAAGCAATGGGGCCTGATGGGATTCATCCCAGAATTCTAAAAGAACTAAGGGTAGAACTAGTGACACCACTGACTACCCTCTTCAACAAATCATGGGAGGATGGGGTGGTACCCGAGGACTGAAGGAGGGCAGATGTGATTCCCCTTCACAAAAGTGGGAGTAAGGCAGAAGCAGGAAACTACAGACCTGTTAGTTTAACCTCAGTGGTAGGGAAAATGATGGAATCACTTCTGAAGGAAAGAATTGTCGAGTATCTAGAGGCTAGAGGGACACAGGACCCAAGGCAGCATGGATTCACAGCGGAAGGTCATGCCAGACAAATCTGAAAGATTTCTTTGACTGGGTGACCAAAGCAGTAGATCAGGGAGGGCTGTGGACTGGCCTACCTAGACTTTAGCAAGGCATTTGACACAGTCCCACACAAAGATTAATATACAAGTTAGCCAGCCTGGGAGTGGGTCCCAAGATGACAGCCTGGGTAAAGAATTGGCTGGAGAATAGGACACAGAGAGTAATAGTAAATGGAGTCCACTCTGAAGAAAGGGGGGTTACTAGTGGGGTACCAGGGTTCAGTATTAGGACCGGTCCTCTTCAATGTCTTTATAAGCGACATTGCAGAGGGACTGGAAGGAAAAGTATGTCTCTTTGCAGATGACACAAAGATCTGCAACAGAGGTGATGCACAAGGTGGGGTGGAAAGGATGAGAAGGGACTTGGCAAGGTTAGAGGAATGGTCAAATGTATGGCAGCTTAGATTCAATGCTAAGAAGTGCAAGGTAATGCACCTGGGAAACAAAAACCCAGGGGAAGAGTACACAATGGGGGGTGGGATACTAACAACAAACACAACAAAAATGGAAAGGGACCTGGGGGTAGTCATATCAGATGACCTAAAGGTGGGCAAGCAATGTGAAAGGGCAACAAGGAGGGCTGGGAGGATACTGGGATGCATAGGGAGAGGCATCACCAGTAGAAAACAGGAATTTATTATCCCTCTGTACAGACAGCTGGTGAGACCCCATCTGGAGCACTGCGTGCAGTTCTGGAGACCCAATCTCCGCCAAAGACATAGACAGGATGGAAGCTGTCCAAGAGGAGGCAACTAAAATGGTGCAGGGTCTGCACGGAAGACATGAAGAGAGACTTAAGGAGCTTAATATGTATAGCCTCAGGAAAGGAGGAGAGGGACATGATAGAAACTTTCAAGTACCTCAAGGGAGTCAACAAATTCCAAAAGGGTAGCATCTTTCAAAAAAGAGGTGTGCAAGAACAAGGGGCACAATTTGAAGATGGAGGTGGCTCAGAGAGGTAATTTAAGGAAGTATTTTTCACAGAGAGGGTTGTGGATGCATGGAACGGCCTTCCAGAGGAGGTTGTGGAGTCAAAAACAGTGGTGGAATTCAAGCACGCATGGGACAGTCATAAGGCAATTCTAGGGAGTGGGGGTAGGAAGAAGTAGGCTGCTGGTTAACTAGGATCTGCAGCTTATCCATTAGGTAGGGAAATGGGCAGACTGGGTGGGCCAAGTGGTCCTTATCTGCCGTCAAATTCTGTTTCTTTGTTTCTATGTTGAATTGCTTGTGCATTGGTGGTGTCGACTTTAATTTGTAAGGCATCCACACGTGTGGAGTGGGTCTGCAATTGTGCCAGGATTGATTCAACCTTTTGATCCATTGCGTGGATCATGCACAAGATGGTCTGCATGGCTGGCTCCCCTTCTGCTTCTTTGAGGTGTGGCAGTCCACTGTTGCTGGGGCCCGCTTGTTGGCCAACTTGTTGTTTAGGGTTAGGACCCAATGCCGCTGTTTTCTGATGACCCAACCTCATCAAAATTACATGATCATAAGTAGCTGTCCTTAGCTATTGATTGTATCAACGATAGTTAAAAACTTAAAAAAATTATGTAGTATTTAATTTGGTTGTCTGTTGTTATCAGGAGAGCTTAAGTGGAAATACATCCTGTCTCAACTGCTGCTCTCTGGCGCACCCCTGAGCAGTCAACTCTTGCCTTTACTTGCTGTTCTTTCCCTTTTCCTTTTTGCTGTCTCTACCTCTCTACCTTGCTTATATATAATTAGTTATAAAAATATGTATGAAACTGGGTTCCCTGATTTATAAACTAGATGTAGTTAATACTGTTGACAGGTAGCCTGTGACTTTGGCTACTGAGGAAGGGCCCCTCGCAGAATGGCTCCGCTTACATGGCTAAAGTGAGTTGGGCACCTGGAGAAGAAGGGGACGGGGAAATACAGTGACTTGGACAATACAGTGACTGGCCGAAATGGTGACCACATTTTTGTGTGCGCACACACCCGACAATGACAACAACACACCCTAGCGGGCGGCCAGTCCACTGCATAGGTGCCCCTCACACCCCACAGCAATGCTGAGGAGTGGCTATGGCCCCCCCAAGCACGCACCACCATGGACAGGGGAAGTGCATGGGAGAGCAGGCTGCAGGCAAGTCACTTTCTTAACGTGCACTGGCACAGCGCCGCCGCTGGCACCTCAAAGGACAGCCACCATGGGTTTGAACCCCATGGCTGGCACATACAGCAACACAAACAGGCAGAGTAGGTCAGTAGTACAGGAACAGAAGGAAGAGCTCATCTCACCTCACCAGCCATGCTTGGTTCCATCGTCGATACAGGCACCTCACTCCACAATGCCATGGCAGCATGGATGCAGTGCAGGATACAGGTGGACATACCGAGTCTGCGACCCACAATGTGTCCCGGCATGAGCACACACCATCCATTTTTAACAGACTGCTGTGAGGGCAGACATGCAAAGGGGGTGAACCCGCTGCCAGCACGTCCTTATGCCAGCACTGGGGGCCCATAGGCATGATGGACGGCCATGGGATCGGACAACAAGCCCTTAAAGGGGCACAGGGTGCAACAAACACCCATCACTCTAGACCAACCTGTGAGAGATGGACATCGCATCCTACCTCACGAGCCAGAAGGGGAGACTGCTTCAATCCCACCATGGGTACATGCACTGCAGGGATAAGGAGAAACTAGGGAAGGTGTACTGGAGGTGTGTTCAGGGGCACAGGCATGCATGCCCAGCATGGGCACACACCATTGCCGACCATGTGGTGTACACTGACTGGCCACATAACCACGCCCCGGATCCAGGTAAGCTTGGCATCAGGGGCACGATGGCGGGTGTGCGGGAATGCTCACAGACGAGCCTGGAGACCACCACCCAGATCATTGTGAAGGCCACTGGTGGGGTGACTGATGCCATTGCCGGCAGGCTGCCCGCCATGCCCCTGATGCGCTGCACAGTGCAGCATGTGCGTCAAGCCCCACGGGGCGTTCCACTATGCCTGGCAGCATGGCCGACCTTGCCTTGCCCCTGGCATAGACCATCACACCCGGTGGGGCACAGTTCCTGCAATATGACAGTGGCCCTGCAGGGGACCGCACACTGATATTTGCCATACAGCGTGACCTGACGTTCCTGTCTGGGTACCAGGACTGGTTCCTGGATGGCACCTTTCGCACCACACCGCCACTGTTCGGGCAGCTCTATTCTGTTCATGGCCTGCGGTCCGGTTCAGTCCTGCCAGCTGAGTATGTACTGATGTGTACACGGACAGAGCGCACCCGCACGAGGGTGCTCATGGAAGTGCATCAGCTACTGTGTGGTGCCCAGCCACAGTCCGGCCTCAAGGACTTTGAGCAGGCTGCTTGGCATGCTTTTGCCACTGTCTTTGAAGGCACTGTCATGCATGGCTGTCTCTACCACTTCTGCCAAGCAGTGTGGCGGCGGCGGTGTGTGCAAGGCAATGTGGCTCTGCTCATGCACCACTCCATGAATGCAGAGTGTGCATTGCAGGTCCACATGCTCCTTGCACTTGCCCTTTGTGCCACCGGATGATGTGGTGACAGTGTATGGGGAGTTGGTGGACACGCCCTACTACCAGACACACGATGCACTCCTGCATCTGCTGCTGGACTACGTGAAGGACACCTGGGTTGGGCACCAAGTGGGGCATATGGCACAGCACCAGCTGCTGTTCCATGTGTCCATGTGGAACATGTATGAGCTGGCGCGCAGCGGGCAGGCATGGATGAACAACGCGGTGGAGGGCTGGCACCAGATGTTCAATACCTGGCTCGGTGCCTGTCACCCTAATGTCTAGTGGTTCTTAGACTGCCTCATGGAGGAGCAGCAGCTTGATGCTGTGCACATGGAGCAGCTTATCTCCAGTGCAGGGGCCACCAAGCTGAAGAGGCAGTACAGAGATCTCACACGCAGCATTGAGGCCATCATGGCAGAGTACGGGGTATGCAGTAGGGTGGACTACCTCCAAGGCCTTGCACACAACTTCCTGATGCAAGTGTAGTCCATCTGTGTAACCGCCACCTCACCTGACCGCCCCTCCATCTGGTCATTCCTGCCTGCCCTGTCCTCCGCTGTGCTGTGCCCCATTCACACTAGCCTGTGCACCCTTCCACTGTGTACCCCCCACCCATGCACTGCCCCGTGGCAGGGCCTGTGCCTATGGGCCCCTGGCACCCATTGCCATGGTGGCTTGGCCACCAGCCCTGCACTGTGTACAGCCTCCAATACCTCCTGCCTGCACATCACAAGCCACTCTGTGTGTGGCCTCCCATGCCATAGGCGCCTCCCACCTGCACCAGCCCACAAGCCCACCGCTGTGCCATGGCTATCCCCCCAGCTTTGCAGTGGATAGCCATGGCTGTCATTGTCCTGCTGGCCTCATGGCCCCACCAAGTGTTCCCGTTCGTGTCCCCACCCTCTGCACCATTGGTGTCTTCTGTGTCAACAGTCCTGATATGAGTGTGTGTGCTACCACCTGCACCTCACCGTGCCTTCCTTGCACCGTCCCATCCATGTCCAGTCACCCTTGGTGTGTCCTCCATTGGTCCTCAATCCCCTGTGGTGGTGTGGTAGCATTTTTTTTTTTATTCTGGTCACCGTTCTGATGCGTGCCGCACTTGCGTAGGTGCCGTTCCCAATGTCGCCTGGTTGCCATTGCCTTTCCGTGGGTCGCCCACATCACGTATAACCCTGTTGACATGATTACAGAAACAGCTCTTTGAATTTATTAGCAAAGTGTCTCAGAGTGTGACCGTTTGACCTCCGGCTGCTGAAATCTGTTAGCAAAAGAGGCCAGCTAGTAGCTGGGTCACAATGTTCTGGAAGCTAGAATCTGGCAAGGTGCTGAAGGTCTGGTTCACAATGCTCTGGAGGAAGCTAGAAGCTGACAAGGTTCTGAATTTTTGTGTGAAAAGAGGAGAGTAAGTGTCTTCAGGGGATTTTGGGACTAGATGCAACAGAGAGTTGGTTGATTGTAGACTTCAGTTCTGAACTCAGAAACCAGGCTTTGTTTTTTGGGCTGCCTATGCTGAAAACCAGTCTGTACATTTCTTTTTGTTTTTATTCTCTCGTTACTACTAATAATAGAAAACTATTTGAGTATTTTACAATGTATCTTGGTCTGTTTATGTTTACTGACCCAAGCCTCAGAAACAGTTGGGTAATGACTCCTGGTCTTTCTGTTACAGGATCCATACATTTCTGCTATGCTTCCCTGGTACCAGGTCTGGCACCCATGAACAAACTCTTGGCCTTAGAGTATGTACGGCATAGATCCACTTATTCTGACACCAACGGTCACTTATGCTTCCTGACCCAAGCCTCAGTGACACAGTTAGGGTAACTTAACACCACAAAAGTGGGGAAATGTGCTGTTAGGGTTTCCCAACCTAATGACCCCCAGCAGCAAAAAGAGAAAACATTAGGGTTTGGGGTCTCTGGAGTCTTGGCGAATCAGTGGTGGTGTATTTCTTTGGGGCTGTCAACCCTAATATTCCCCTTCCCCCTCTGGCCCTTGCGTGAAGAAAGGAGATCATGTGTGGCATTGTTTGATCACTGAATGGGGTGGGCATCAGGGTTGACAACTCCAAGAGAAGACCCAGCAGATTCTGGAGACTCTGTGAAAACCTGAATGTTCCTTTGATGCTGGAAGGCGATTACAGAGGGAAACCCTAATGCCACATTTCCCTACTTTTCTGCCATTTAGTTACCCTAACTGGTGCATTTATGCAGTTTTTTGCAAATAATTTCCTTACTTTTTTAGATAGTATAACTGAGTCCTCATTTGCCTGTGAGAGGGCCCTATGATCCCATCCCTCCATAGATGCATACATACATATATGTTGCCATGGAAGTGCAGGGCTTGCATTTCAGCCAAAACAGCAACCAAATTGTCAGCATAGCCTTGTTATTACCCCATCTCATGAACGCCCTACTGAGAACGTTCAAATCGCAGCCAAAACATCAATTTGCACCATTGCAACCTCATCCTGCACCACAGGTGCGAAAACACATTTTGGCTCAGATTTGAAAAATGACAGCTGTCACATTTATGAGGTGGTGTGAAAAAATAGCTATATTGAAAATATGAGCAGAAAATATTTAAAATTACCAAAATTATGAGTGAGCGTAGTAAAATTTCAACACGTGCATAACTTTGTCATTTTTAGATGCTTTGACCCCCAAATTTTCAACATAGCCATCTTATGACCCCACCTCATGAACAAAGAAGGTGAAAATGTTCAAATCCTGCCCAAAAGGTGACCTCGGCAAGCAACCACAAAATCACCTTTCAGGTCCGATTTGCAGAATTTCATTGACATTGTTCACGAGGTTGGGTCCCCAAAATGCCATGTTGACAATTTGGTGTTAAAATATGCAAAAATGGCAAGTTATGCATCAAAGCTGAAAACCCCATTGAAAGACATTGAACCACATTTACCTTACTTTCTCATGTTGCAGTTGCCAGTCTCAGCAGAAGACGTGTCTTCCATCGGAGAGTTGATCTTCGCCCTGTGACCTATTCAGGTGAGTGAGGTGTGTAGTGCCCAAAGTATGGGGGCCCTAGAGAGAAAAATAAATAAATAAAATGGGTGCCCCTTAGAGTCAGAGGGCAATGTGGGGCAGCAATAGAGCAATCGGGGCCCCAGTAATGTGTCTTTCCCCCTTCCATCAATAGGCAGTAGGGCAGAGCATTTTTGTTAATAAAGGAAAAAAAGAATGTTTTCCTTTTGTTTCCTGGCTGCCTGCTCTTACCTAGACACCCCCCACCCTGAGCAGGCAGCATGAGTTATGGCTGATCACAGGCTAGGACTACTGTCCCTGTCCAGCACGTGGTGCTTGTTTTGAAATGAAAAGTGGTTGGGTGTGCACTCAGGGTTCCAGAACTGGAACCCTGAGTGTTTGAAAAATAAGAAAGAAAATCATTCTAAAACAGTTGTTGTGAGCTGGGCTAAAGGAGGAGAAGATTGGAGTGCAGTGTTGACCATGAGGGCTTAGCTGGTGAGGTTGAAGCCAATCTGTTGACTCCGTACCCCCTCTTTAGCCAGTTCTGGTGCTGCTGGTCATCTGCTGAAGTGTCCGGTTGTCTGCCTAACTGTTCTTGTTTTGTGGTTGGTGATGTGGGCTGAGTTCACCTCAATTGTTATTTTGAATACATAAGTAAAGTTTCTCTAGTCCCACATCGGTGGCATGTTCAAGAGCCACATTGGGAGGAGCGCCGAGTTGGACGAAGGGTCCAAAAAAGGTGAGAACTGAAGGAAGCCTTCCCAGTGCCTGCCTAGTAGTCCCTCCCTCCCTCTGCCATCACCTCCCAACCTCCTGACGCCTCCCTCTTCACCCTGAGCTGGGGTGGTGAGTTGGCGGCAGCACCAACAGCTATGTACTGACCACCCAAAGTAGCACAGAAATGTTTAAATTGTTTAAATGTGCCAAGGGTGCGGGACAATTAAGAGTCGTAAGGGGCTGGCAGCGGGGCTGATTTAAATTATTATTCACTACTGAGCTCCCAGAGGTGGAGGAAAATAAATATTTATACATAGGTGGAGCGGGGCAGATATAAGGGCGATAGGCCCTGTTGAAATATTAATATTTATAAGGGAGCTCCCAGAGGTTGAGTGGAAGAAGGAGGGATCACGGCAGTTACCCTTTTGAACCTGCATACTGTAAATATGTGTAAGTGGACTCCCAAGAGGAGTTAAGGACACAGGTTTGGCTACTGCAGGCATTCAGGGCTCCCATTAAGTTTAAGCCCCTGTAGGTGGGCAGAAGGAGCAACACAAGGACCATTTGCATCCTTTGGTGGTCCAGTTTGGTAAACAAACTGTCTTCTGCCAGCCCAGTAAATGGGCTAGTGGAATGCAGGAGGATGCAAGGGGTACAGCGGGGCTCTCAGGGTGGCACAGGTCAACTGGAAGTAGTCAGGGGCTACTGTTACTGTGTATGATTTGAAATATTGTGAATTGCTCCAAACTGTGTGTTCTGTGCCCTGCAACTGGCAGTTGCCCCAGACTGTATGTTCCGCACCCTACAACTGGCAATTTCCCCCGAACTGTGTGTTCTGTGCCCTGCAGCTGGCAATTGCCCTGAATTGTATGTCCCGCACCCAGCAGCTCTTAACTGCATCTGAACTGTGTGTTCTGTGCCCTGCAACTGGCAATTTCCTCCAAACTGTGTTCTGTGCCCTGCAGCTGTCAATTGCCCCGAACTTTGTGTTCTGCACCCTGCAACTGGCAACTGCCCCTGAACTGTGTTCTGCACCCTGCAACTGGTAATTGCCCTTGAACTGGCTGTTCTGCACTCCGCAGCTGGCAAATGCCCCAACATTTGCCCCTGAGCTGAGACTTTGGCATTCTGATATTGAGAACTGCCTCCAACTGTGCCTGTGGCTTTGAACTAAGTTTCATCCTGAATCAATCTCCAGACATCCTAGAGAGTTGTCCAGCATCTTCATCTTCTAGCTCCATGAATCTATGTGCCACTAAGTTGCTGATCTTTTTTTCGAGTGCATCCTTCCTGTGAGAACTTCACATCAAAGCTTTGCATCTCTTTGGGCCCCTAGCTAGTAGCTGATAGTTAAAAGATGCCCCACTGTTGTTTGCTACACATTTGTCCCTACTCTGTTAGGACATCTAGTGAGTCTTGGAGCTAAACGAGCTCAATAGTCAGGGACTGTTCCCTCTGCTCAAGCATCCAGCATCCCGTTTGTTATTTTTCTTTACTTCCCAGGTCCTTTCCAGCCTTCCTCAAAGACACAACACCCCGTTTGTTATTTGTCTTTCCTTTTTAGGTACCGCCTGGTGTTGGCGCCCAGAGGCCATCATTCCAAGTTGACTTCCGAAGACCTCCAGTGTGAATCTGTATTCGAAGACCTGCTAAATCTTGGTTACCCATCTGTCTTGGGTCATCACATCCCTTCCATTTGTTCCATCCCAGCAGCCCATTGAGGGCTTGTGCACACGCATCAACATTTGTCTCATCCCGACAGTCCATTGGAGGGCTCAGGCCGGATTTCTTCTTCTGCATCTGGTTCATCCCTGCAACCCAGAAGAGGACTCCAGCTGGATTCCTTCTTCTGCACCTAGTTCATCCTGGCAACCCAGTGGAGGGCTCAGGTTGGATTCTTCCTTCAGCATCTGTCTCGTCTCAGCAGCCCATTGGGGGATTTAGCCAATGAACTCTTGGCCTGTTTGCAGAACCTCTCCTAAGTCCCAGTGGTCTTATGAGGGTCTCTTTAGTCATACCAGTTCAGTCAGCAACCAGTGTTTCCCCTTTCATCCCTATCATCTTCCTCTTCATCTGAAGTCCCTGGAATAGTTCGCTTCAACCAACAAAAGGACTCTACATGAATCCCAGTGATTTGTTCTCATTGTTGTAATGTACAGTATATTACTGTCATGTAGAGTATTCTTTACCAGTGATTAATAGTTCCTTTCAGGTTAGAGTACTCTGAACCCTAGGTCAAGATGCACCTCTTAGTTCTCTGTAGAAGCTATTTATGCACATTCACAGTTCGCATAACATATTCTATGTATTTGTGTTGTATTGCTAGTGTTATTTTGCTTCCCTGTGATGGTGTCAACCTTTCCTTCCCTTGTACATTAAAATCTGTTACCTCATCGGACCTCTGTGTACAACTGTTGCCTCTCCTTGTCAGGCGACTTCATCCACTCACTTCAGAATCGAAAGTGTCCACTCATCATAACACTTGCTAAGGGTGGCACTGGTGTTGGTACTACAAGTTAGAATCAAACAGGCCATTGCACAGCATCCATTTAGCACATCGCAGTACAATAGCAGCACCACAGGTGTGTGGGGGTGTACTGGGGGGGTTGGTGGGTACTGCATGGGAGGTGGGGATGAGAGGGTCAGATCAGCAAGAGACCATTTTCTTTATTTGCAGGTTTAAAATGAAAAAAAAAACACTGATGTAGGTTTTTCTACACTGCAGATTGACGGGGACAGCTAAAGGAGGGTGGGGGTGCCATTAGATGCCAGGGAAAAACTGATTATTTTACAGGAATGGTGATTATAGAGTGATGGGGGTGCCACTAGACACCAGGGAAACATTAATCATTTGCGGAGATGGCTGAAGAAAGGTGGGGGGTGCCACTTGACACCAGGGAAAGATTATCATTTATGGGGTCTGCAATCACAGGGTGGGGGGTGCCACGAAACATCAGGGAAAGAATCCTCATTTATGGGGGATGGCAATCGAAGGGTGGAGGATACCACTAGACACCAGGGAAACATTAATCATTTGTGGGGGATGGCTGAAGGAGGGTGGGGGTGCCACTACACACCGGGGAAAGATTTATCATTTACTGGGACTGAGACTGGAGTGTGAAGGGTGCCACTAGACACCAAGAAAACAGCAGCTCATGGCTCTCACTGCAGCCTGCAGCATGAGTTCCAGCTGTGGCTGCAGAAGTCAAGAAAGTCCCGCTGTTCTCATACTGAGAACATAGATCAAGGGCTCCTCTTGCTAAGCTGGGCACTTGGGATTTTGGGTGCCCAGAAGAAGTATTTCTGGCCCTTATTGTGAAAAACAAACATCAGAATCTAGCTAAACGGGGCCCCCTTAACTAGGTTCTGGTGTTTGTTTTTTAAAGTGCCAGTGTTTTTATGTATTTTCCAGGCTTGTTAGTTCCTGGAAAAAATCAACAAGATGGCAGTTGTCATGGCACAAAAAAATGTTTGGTGCCATGTCAAGCAAGTGGTGAGAAATCAAAGATGACCCTGCAACATCAAATGTTTCATTTTGCATCACAGCATTATCTCAAAAACCCTACTGTGCATGCTCAGAATGAAAACCACTAAACTTTAAAGCCTTATAACTCTGGAACCCTTTAATATTTTTTCACCAGACCTATCAAAAGCACTCCCTTAGGACATTTCACATCTGCCTTTCAAGTTTGGGGAAACAATTCCATTCCATGAAGGCTGTAGGTGAGAGCAAAAATAAAAAAATCCATGTTAAGTACAGGGAAAAAAAGTTAGCCTTTTATGAAAAATGATATATGTGGCTCTCAGAAACAGCACAAGCTACCATCACAAAAAATTCCACAGATCAGAATCTTGCCTCCTAGATGACACAAGCACAATTTCAACATATTTCATCAAATGGTGCCAAAGATTTTAATGTGCAAAGTTAGGGGGTTAACATTTAACACCCTACTCAGCCTGATATGTCCCCATATCTGATGGTAATTAACTAACATTAAGTAATTGCAATGCTCTATTACATTGTGATTAACACTCTATTACAAGTATGCACAAAATATATACATGTTATTACAAAACCATTAGCATGTGTAACAACCATCTGAATAACACATGTAACATGAACCTACTAACCACCCACATTACAGCCCTAACAGCCTCTCCAACTACAGCTCCTGAAAAACAGAAACAGCGTCCCCGGAAAAAAAGCAATATGAACCACTTTTACTGCTTCCTCCATATTACTTGCCAAACTAACAACCACATATGGAAATCAAAGTTAAACTGTATACAACAAAGGCCTCCTGAATCACTTTCCAAACATTTCACATGCCTGTGCTCCATTCTGCCAACTGTGTAAAACAGGTCTTCTGAATCACTTTCCAAACATTTCACATGCTCTGCTCCATTTTGCTTACTGTGTAAAAAAGGCCTCATGAATCACTTACAAAACATTCCACCTGCTGCCATCCATGGTGCAGTCTTGAAAAACTCTAAATGAAAAAAACAGCTGAATCAGCCTTCCTTATATACAAAGCCACTGCACAATGGAAACCTTAAAGGGACACTGTCAACCTTTTTTGTATCATATTATTTCTAAGTAAAACCCCACATTTTATGATTGCTTACCTTCTCTAAAATTAATTAATGTTGCTGGTTGTTCTATCTGCATCTTTGCTTAGTAGAATTAAAATGCATGTAATGTATAGTTATATCTAGCCTTATTTTGCTTCAAATCCTTGGGCTACTCTTATTGTATACTTCCTGAACATTAGAAACACACTGAAGCAGTGCAGCCAGTCTTGGAGCAGTAGTCCCCTTGACTCCCACTGCATAATTAGTGACTAGACTGTGTTGGGGTGTTCCTAAGTCCAAGAAAGATGCAGTGGGAGTTGGTCAAGAAATGTAAACAAACATATTTTAGTGTGGTAACACCAGTGTGGTGGGCAGTCAGTTTTTCACTTTTTAAAAGAAAAAAGGAATCAGTATCAAACTACAAGCTGCATTAGCAGTCTCAACAGAAAGTGAACAATCATAAAATGTGTTTTTTAAACTAGGGACATGTTGAGGCCTAATGGGATTGACAGTGTCCCTTAAAAGGGACAAAACCATGCAGCACTTCAAATGCCTTACAATACAGAAACATACTAGGTAGAACACTACAGAACTATGGAAACACTCTAACTTAAGCAAATACACTAAACAAGCTACACAAAAAAACAAGCACACTTTATCTTAAAGCAAAACCTATGAACCTGGTATAATATATAAAATAAAAGATGTCAAAGTCCTGTGTGAGGAAATAATACCATTTCGGGGTTGAACAAGCTAGACAGCTAATTTGTGTCCTTTTGGTGTCAAGTTGACTGGTATGGTTTTTGTTTACATGTTTAAAGACACTGCTAGTATAATAGTGACTGGAAAATTACTGCTGTCCAGAATCCTCACATGCCCAACATTCTAAAGCTTTGTACTGTGCCTTTCCCTTGGTAGGGATGCACTGTAGGCAATGTGTATATAAAGGCATATGAGGACTCTGTACAGCAGCAACTCTCCAGTCACCATTTGTCCTCGCAGTATCTCTAAATATGAAATAAATGCCATATTGGTTGACTTGACACCAAAGCAGACAACTAACTGTCTTTATGGACATGACTCTAGCCAGAATAAAACATAGTAAACAGTGGTCTACCGTCTCATATAAGGAAAGGTGATTGCGCAAAGCTTGTCTAACACACTTTTGTGTGTTGCATGGTACAATAGTATCAGCTTTAAAGAAAAACAAATTATGGCTTGTTCAACCCTTCAATGTAATTATTTCTACATGTACAACACTTTGCCATCATTTATTCTCTCTTTCTCTCTCTCAATTATATATATATATATATCTTGCAAAAAACTCCATTACAGCGCCAGTTAGGGTTCCTATCATGCCCTTCCAAGTATGGAAATATGAGGTTAGGGTGTACAATCATTACGACACACCCTCACTCATAAAACAGTCACACACACATTGCTAACATACATAATATTTAACCACAACAATTACAACAGCTTATGTAACACACAATCATAAGAGTCAGCACTTTTATCTGAACTCATGTCCCTAATGCTCAGTACAATGCATTAGTAAGTTGCTTTACATCACAACACTACTACATGGTTCATATTTTTGGCTGTTGTACTGCGCGTTAGGGTCATGAGTTCAGTTAAAAGTGCTGACTCAAGAGTGCAAGTATTTTGGGCACACTGGGGTGGGCTCCCAGTGATTGGGCACCCCAATGTTGGCAAGTGTGCAAGTATTTTGGGCACACTGGGGTGGGCTTCCAGTGTGCCACAATAGTGGTGGGTGGGGGATGCTGACATGGGAACTGGGCACCCTGATGTCAGCAAGGGATGTGGACAGGTTTGTGGTGTTTTCTGCTTCAAAGTAAGATCAAGCATCTTGCATAGAACTGCCATTTAAACAGCATGGCAGTTCGATGCAGGATCCTTTATCCTACTACGAAGTAGGATATGATAGGGGGACGGGGTACCAGGTTGGTGGGCGTGACTGTACAGAGGGAGGGAGTGGGATTTTTTTGTTCAAATGACAGCCGCACTGCAGATAGGGGTCTCTATGTTGGGCACCCAGGGCATTTTCCCTATCCCTCCCTTTAATGAATTCTGCCGTAACGACTGCTGTGCTTTGGACTGGTATATCAGTCCAAATATCCTATACACGCTGATTCTTTTGGCAGCCTAACGGCTAAATGGCACATGGATGCAGGATTTTGTATCGAAAAATGGCCCTTCGATGCATGATTCTGCATCTAATGTGACTGCTTGATGCAGAATCACCTGCAATCCTGCATCGTGCCTGGCATCTATTTTTTTCCAATAGTAAATAATGGGAAATACTTCACTCAATAACTTTAAAATGGATTAATATTTTTTTCACCAAATTTGCAAAAGGCATATCTGTGAGACCAGGACTTTCTACTCTGAAAATTTCAACCAATAATGTTAACCCATTTTTGTGATACAGGTGAGCACAAAAAGGCCAAAACAGCAAAACCCTCTGTTTTTTAACACTCTGTATCTCAAAAACTACAAAATGGATTGCCTTCTCCTAGCCTCAAAGCATGCCAGATTTTGTGCAAATCCCTTGAACAGTTCCAAAGTTGTTAAAGTGCAAACTTTGAGGTTTAACATTGAACTGCCCTGCCAACCCTAACTATACTGGCACTACGACACCAGTATAATATATGTAATAGATAACCCACTCTTAGGTGTACGGTCGCACTCTAATATATAGCCTCGTGTGTCAACCACCCAAGTCATGCGTATATCAGAGCACGACAGCGCACTGTAGAGTTGGTTGACTATCTTATAAAATGACAAAATTGTTTTGGAGGGGGTAAAAGTGCAGGTATGCGGTCGCGCTCTGATATACGCACAGTCATCTGATGTGTTTCAACCAACCAGAAGATTCCTTTTTTCTTACCCATTTTATATATATATAGAGAGAGAGAGAGAGAGAAAGAGAGATACATATTTATACAATGTATGTTTTGGGATAAATAGAAGTGTAAAACACAATATCTGAGCTAGGCAGTGAAGATAACATTGACATCTCCATGTTTCTCTACGTCATGGAGATGTCTTCACACTCCTATATGTCATTCTGAAACCACTCCAATATGTGGAACTTTCACTTTCTTGTACTGTAACTGAGCGCTCTCTACAGCTGTAAATCAAGATTTACAATAAGGCATGCTTTGCACAAAAAACAGCAAAACACTATTTTAATCTTAACTTTCCTTACTTTTGTAAAAGAGAACTTATCTGGTTGATCCTGCTGGACCGTCATACCGATGTAACCACTTTCATTTTTCTTCCTGTCATGTAGCGCTATCAATACATGCACAGTACATGATCACCAGCATGCTGATACACATTTAAAATAATGCTCTCTTTCTTTAAAAAGAAACGTCTACTTCATCTTAAATTTACCCAGCTTTCTATATCAGAGTATGCTAACTGTAACAATGTGACATGGAGTGCGCAGCCAGCGAGTCAGCGGATTCCAAAAAGAAACCACAAGCCTAAGTCACCGTTGCCATAGTAACAAGCGCTCGCACTCCCAGCTACTATTCTCAGGTTGCTGATTTCCTCACATTGCACTCCCTCTCTTCTTGCTACAATCGGAAACCTCTTTTCCACAAACCTGAGTAAATTAAAGTAAAATGTATACGTTTGTTACTTTTCCAGCAGTACGAGTCCTTCTACTAGAATATCATCATGTACACCTATTAACTAACAGCACTCGGCTACGCTACATAAGCAGATTAAAACTGAAAGTGGTGCAATGGTAGGACACTCTGTAAATGGCAGGATCAACCACATAAGCTCTCATACATAAAACTAATGAAAATTAACATAAAAATCACAGTTATGTTACATTTTTTGCACACAGAGGCCCAAACATTCAAACTGCGCCCCAAAAGTGCGCAACAGCAGGAGCAAGCGCAAGTCCATTGCACCCATGCGCAAGAGGCGTGATATTCAAAAACTGCACTGGCCAAGATGCGCCTACAGCCGATGACTGAATATCACACCACCTGTGCCATAGCTCAACTAGAGAGGGGAAGCTGAGTATATCTGATGCACCATAGAGCAACAAGGGATGTTCAGCTGAGCAGTCCAGATGCGCTATAGCACAACCTGGGAAGCCCCCAGCAGCAGGGCAGCAATGCAACAACACAACCAGGGATGCAGGGGCCCCCCACCCATGCCACAGATGGGCAGAGGAACACACAGCAGAACAGACATTGTCCTCCTACACCCCATGCACTGCACAACTGGGGGGAGGGCTGGAATAACCACTGGCCCATGGAGACAAGCAAACAACCCACAGCTTGGCCATGGTGCCCCATCATACCCCCTGGCAAGCTGTGACTGGCACACAAGGAGGGCTGACCACCCCATGTCACACCATCCCACCAATGCAGAGCACACCCTGCACCGTGACCCCCAGACACCCTGCCTAGGAGCAGTGTCCATGAGTGCAGGATACGCCATGCATTCCACCCCTCCCCACTGTGACAATGCAACCCTGTGCACCACAGAACCATGCAAGGCAGCCCCACCATGAGTACCCATCAGCGGGTGGCAGCACACAGCTATGCAATGACAGCATACACAATGCCACCACGCACAGCCCCCCCGAGGTACAGCTGAGAGACTGCCATGCATCAGCACACAAGTACCCCACACGTGACAGGGCATGCCCTGGACCCTACCACCAGTGGTACAGCATCCTGCACACCCTCCCAAGGACACATCCCGACCCAGCACTGGCCACAACAGCCAGCGCAGACACCCACAGTGGTGCATGGAAGCATGCACCACACCAGATGCAACACAGTGCATGGACAAACACACACCCATACCCAAGGGCACACCAACACAGGGACACAGTAGCAGGGCAACCAAGCCCCCAGTGTGGGGCCATGGAAACCATGTACACATGGCCAGCAGTCTTCCATGGCACAGGAGTGCCAGCCACCCTGCACAGGCACTGTGGAGCTGTACGCTACCAGCATTTGTCCAGAGCACAAGTCACAGACAGTGGTGCACATCCCCTGCAACACAGACAAGCCACAGCATGGAGGTGGGACAACAACAGCGGAGGCCAAAGTGTCATCTGAGGCAGACATGCACCACACCAGTGACAGGAGGCAACCCTGCATTGTGACGGGTACAGTGGCTGTCCTGCATGGACAGCCACCACTGACATGCCAGCAGACCGTGCAGGTCACAGACATGCAAGGGTGTCAGCTGCACAGGCCATGGACGGGCTGACAGGTGCGCCATGGACACAGAGCATGCACCATGGAACACTGCACACAGTCATCCAGTGCACAGGGAACAACACACACACCACAGACAGTGACTGATAGCTACTCCCACACCATAGTCACTTCCCCACGGACACACAGACATGCACATGACTGCACCACCCCTGATGCCATGCACACCACTGCAGCTGAGCACCTATAGCCCACTACAAAACAGAGACCACCACATTAGGTATATCAAAGCAAATGTATTGTAAAAAAACACACAAAACTATTTACATATATTTACAAAAGGTTGGGGGGAGGGCCACAAACAAGGTGGGGGTGGATAAGGGTCAGGGGTGAACAAATGGTAGAGGGAAGGAGGGGTGTGAGGGTGGGTCCAGGGAGGTAGGGAAAATCAGGGGCATATGTATGCTCAGCGGGACCCCTGCTCCCCGCTCTGGCTGCTCCTCCCACTATGCCTTCGTTGGACTCCCACACGGTCAATCCTTTCCAGGATCTGCAGGGTGACCCTGGCAACTTGTAGAATCTCCTGCAGTCTTGCTCGTATTTCCTGCAGCTGCTGTCCAACTAGGACAAGGGAGCAGAGTCAATAGGTGTGAATGCACAGCCCCATACAGCTCACCCACTGTGCACAGCATACGGCCCATGGGACATGCCTCTGTGATGGTGTGTGACCACCCACAGTGATTGTGTCCACAAAACCTGCCCACTCAGGTGCACACAGCCATGCAGACCGCTGCACACACCCACTGGCCAAGTCCTGCACACCACCACCATGGCTGTTTAGTGACATGGCTATGTGGTATGAAGGCAGTGGCACAGCCATGTACCCGGTGCACGCATGGACCACCATTGACGCACTCCCAGACATGCAGTGCCACTGGACAGTGCTGACTGTAACAAGTTGCATGCATGGCAGTGGTGTCAATGGATGGTGGCCATGCCCCGCTGCTTGCCCTGTTACACAGCATGGAATAGTAATCATGGATGTAATGCACTCACCATCATCAGGCTGGTCCCTCTGCCTCTGTGGACCTTCGCCCCTCCTGGTGTGCCGTTCTTCCAGCTGGTGCCTCCTCTCCCTCACCAGCTGCCTCTCTTCTGGGCCTAAGGTGCAAACATGGAGAGAGGAACAACAGTACAATCTTGTAGCAAAGTCCCCCTGCCCCCCATGTGTGTGCAATCCCACACAGCCAGACCCACCCACTCCACACCCTGATAACACCACCACAGCCAACACTGGATGGTCCTGCCCCATGTTCCGGACACATGCAACCGTGACACCCATACGTAATATAAAAAAATGTATGGACATTACACCTACCTGGCCATGGCACCGTGCCCCTCCTGGCAGGTGCCGGCAGGTGGGCAAGCAGGTCTGGGTCCCTCTGCCTCAGGTGCCCATATCTGTGGCAACACTGCTCCGCCATCCACCCCATTCCTGTGGCCTCCTCCAGGGCGTCGGCCACCTCATGCCACACCTGACTCCTGGACCTGTCCAGGGGTGCCTCACCAAACAGTGGGCCAACAAGTGGCTCCACAATGGCAACCAGGTTTGCCATTTCAATCTGGCTCCACTGGGCAGCTCTCCTCCGCTCCATCTCTCTTACTCGGTAGGGTGAAAATGGCGCTCTGCAGCGTGGTTCCACCACATGCAGATGCTGCATGGTACAGCGCTGCCATTCCCTGTTGCACTGTCACTGAACAGCGCAGTAGTGGTGCACCCATGCCTGACACATGGCGCCTAGGAGGCAAAGGTCGGGCACAGGGTCAAGGGTCTCTGACGCATGGACAGCCACAGCGTGATTGGAACCCAATGTGTGTAGCGCGATTGGATGCCTGTGTGCCACCTCCAGTAGCGGCCTACCGCGCTGTTGCCCCAGTGCGCCTGCGATGCCCCAGTGCCACAGCGCCATACACTGTAGGTAAACATCGCTGTAGCACCACTGGCACAATGGTGGCCGTGCCCTGCATTGCCTCCCGTGCACAGCACATCAGCAGCATGGCAGACACCTGCGTCATCAACCCAGGCATGCACAGTTAGGTGTGTACTGTGCATGTCACAGAACTGCACCCTTGGCTCAGCACGTTCAACACAATTGTGCAAAGCGCAAAAGCGTGATATTCAGCCATCATGTGCAAATCAGCTAATCAGCCACTCAATGGCACATCACCTCAATTTGCATCCACTTAAAGTTGCGCCTCACCTCATTTGCATGGGTTGCGCTAAAAAAGTGCGACATTGGGCTGCACTAGTCATAGTCAGTTACTGCAGTCTATTGGTGAGTTGCATGCTGTTTGGGAGTGTGGACTGTGGATTTTGGGACATGCATGGGAGTGCACAGTCACAGGTAACAACTATCATTCTCACAGGCTGAATCATGACTGAGCGAGTTGTGGGAGAAGAGGAACAGAGTTGTGGGAGGAGGCCAAATTTCACCAAGGCTGAGACGGATGCCCTGTTTGAGGCCTACCTGGACCAGGAGCCGCTTCTCAGCGGATGCCAGGGAACACCACAGGCCCGTGCTGCTGCATGGGAGGAAGTGGCACATGCTGTGAACCTGCATGGCAGCCACCAGTGCTCTGTGCAGGAGTGCAAGAAGAAGATGGGCACAGACAGGAGGAGGATTAAGGAGAAGGTGGCTGCCATCAGGGCAGCATGATCTGCGACAGGTGGGGGACAGCCGGAGGTGCTACGCCTCACCCCACAGTAGGAGATGGTTGCTAGAAGCATGCAGCATTGTGCCATTGAGGGTGTTCCGGGTGGTGGATTCCAGATGGGTGGTAGCCCGTCACTGCATGGTAGGTCATGGTCTGTCTATTGGGGGGGACAGGGTAGGTCACATGCAGTAATGCAACTTTGTTTTCCCTTACAGCTCTGGAGCATCTGCATGGGTCAGCGGTGGTGGGCCTCTCCACTGAGGCTAGTCAGATGGAGATGGAGGAGGGCCCATCCACCTCCACAGGAATACGTGGCTCAGTGTGACAGTGGGCCTGCCTGGATGTCCAGACTGATGTTGTTGGAACAGGTGCCCTGCCTGTGTCCCAGCGTGCCAGTGTCCACGGATGCCAGCATGTTGTGACTCGGGCTGGTGCCGGGTCCGTCACCAATGATGAAGTCGCCACGTCATGGGCAGTGACACGTGTATGCCACAGGATGGTCACACAGCAGGTAACATCGCGGCCATGGCTGTGGGTGGTGCCGCCGTGGAGGCCTGCATGTCATCACAGTCCCAGCCTGTGCCTGTCAGCACCAGTGGGGCAGCACTGGTGTGTGTACAGGACAGTGGGACTGCTGCAGCCACTGCGGTGGTACCAGTGAGCCCTGGGGAGTGGCAGCCGGAGGAGCAGCATCAGCAGTCAGCCAATGGGCTTGGAGGTACAGTGTCAGGGGGCGGCATCAGTGCACCGCATGTGGACATGCCCAGGCCTGGTCCTGGTGTGCAGCGCCCACCCTCAAGGGGCGCTGAGCGTCAGGGCCACACACACCCTGAGGGACAGGATGCCGATCAGGCAGATGACCTCTTGGATGAGCACACCCACATGCTGCAAGCATCAGTCTATCAGCAGATGTGGCTTGTGATGGCAGTGGATGCACTGAGTGTGGCTCTGGAGCGGGCATAGGAGCATCGCAGCAGAGACACCACTCTGCTCTTGGCAGGGATGGACTGGTTGCGGGAGGATGTGACCACTGCCATTGACAGGCAGACACAGGCATTCATTGCTGTCATGGCCACAATGGGCACACAGTTATTTGCCCATGTGTCTCAGACACCACGCAGTGCACTGTCAACCCCCTGTTCCCGGCGTCATGCGACACCATCCTTGTCGACACTGGGTTCAGCTGTGGGCTTCCCGAGCACGTCTGGCGCAGGCATGTTCGGTGTGCTGCAGACCCCTGCACGAGCACGGTCGCTTTCATGCAGTGGAACCCTTGGGGGACCATCGGTGCCACCCCATGAGGCCAGTGGTCAGCCTGTCAGTGCTGGCGGGTCTCGCCGGGGCCACCCTCGCATCCATGGTGGCTGGAGCACTGTAGAGCGTGACTGAACTGTCTCCCAATATGGCTACTGTCTGATGCTGCCCTGTGTTTATTGTGTCATTCAGCGGCAATGCACGGGTGGGTACCCTGCCCTGCACGCAGGCACACAGTCCATCTGCACACCCTCCAGGCTGCTGTCCGCAGTTGTGTGTGCATGATAATGCCTGCATTGCACTGTACACCAATGTGCAATGGTGCCCAGCATCTGACACACGCACAATGACAGGCAGTGGGCATGGTGGTCTGTGGACATGTGTGTGGCTAGGGGTAGTGTTCTGGGTTGGTGTGCCTCCTACCCTTTGTGCATGTCTGGTGCATTGTGTGTGTGTGTGTGTGTGTGTGTCTGTGTGTATATGTGTGTGTGTGTCTGTCCGCATGCCATGTTAGACCTCACCCATCCCTGGTGGTGTGTGTGGTTCCATTCCTGGCCAGTTTCCTTGATGGCATGCACCCCTGGTGTGTGTCCATGCATATTTGTGGGTTGTGCCTTAGCCACTGGTGGTTGCACATGGCCCCATGACTTACCTGGGTTGGCTGAAGTGCTCCTCCGTGATGGTGTCCTGGTGTAGCTGTGCCAGCCGGAGCAGTTGGGGGTCCCGTCGCTCAAGGGGGGCTGCCCATCACCATTGTCACCGGCGTCCTCATCGTCCCCATTGCTGTCCCCTCTTTGACCTGTACGGCTATCCCACATTCGTTGGCCATGTTGTGCAGGATGCAACAGGCCAGGAATAGTCGACAGGCCTTTGAGGGGCTGTACTGTTGGGCACCGCCGGAGGTGTCCAGGCAATGGAAACATGCCTTCAACATCCCGAACACCCGCTCGATGACATTACATGTGGTGGCGTGTGCCTCATTGTAGCGTTGCTGTGATGGGGTCGCAGGCCACCAGTATGGTGTGAGCAGCCAGGGATGGAGTGGATATCCACTGTCACCTGTGTGTAGAGGGTGGAGGTTAGTTTGGTGATCAGCATCGCCCTGCCCCAGGCCATGTAGGCCACTACCCATGTCACCTCATGTCACCTCTGACCAAGCCAGAAGAAGCCAGAAGGGGAAGGAAGGAAACATATTCAATTCAGTGCTTTAGAGTAACTGGTAATTGCTATTTTTCTTTTAAACTTAGATTGTGGGCTTTTAGTGACACTGTACTTTCTTTGTTGTCTTTACTTAGAATTGTTTTTGGGCTGTTGAAAATTTAAAACATAGTGGTGGTGTATTTCTGTGCTGTCTTTAATTGCTGCAAATTTCACCCCTCCCCAACTCTTAATTATATGCCCTGTTAAATCTGATTGACAGGAGCTAAACACAGGGTATAGTAAGGGGTGTGAAGTAGGAGGGGCATAAGGGGGAAGAAGCCCACCCTCAGCACAAGTGTTTTGACTCATTTATTTATTTATTGGTTTCTTTTCTTTTTTTTTAAAGAAAATTATCCGAGGATCAGTGGCAGGATTTTTAGGACAGTAAATTAATAAAAAGGGAACTAGGAGAGCTTCAGTAGCAGACAAGTTGTGGAATAGCAGTATAATTGCAGTATAATGTGGGGAGTGGTGCAATGCAGTGGCTGTGGGGCAGCCATATTCAAGCAGACCTTCTGGACACTGAGGTGCTACCCTATCTGCATGCATCTCTCTGGATTGTGGGATGAGGCAGTCAGACTCAGAGCGGAAGTAAACTGGGTCAGGAGTACCATCACCCCTATCCAGAGACCACTCAGTCCAATGCAACTGCCTCAAAGGATGCCAAGAACAAGGAGCACTTGGATGACAGTGGGCTCAGGGAGGGCTAGAGCAGTCCAGCACAGGCACATCCCAGATCCTGTTCCACTCAAGAACTCATATGCCACACTGGCAAATGGGGACAACCAAATAGAGGTACCCAGAAAAGTGGAAGGAAAGGATGTGGAGGTTAGCCAAGGAGGTGACCTCTGCGGGGAAAAGCAGTGGACCCCAGAGGAGGAGGAAGCGAATCCTGGTGGGGGACTCCATCATAAGAGGGATCCAGCTAGGAACACAGGAGGGGGAGGACATGGAGGTGAGGTGCCTACCAGGTGCCACGGCATGGAGGGATGGAAGGAAGATCCTGGAGATCACTGGGAAGGCAAGACAGGAGGGTGAGCTGGATGTCATTATCTACCTAGGTACTAATGACCTGGCAAATGGGGAGCCAAAGGAAGTTCAGGAAGAGTTTAGGAAATTGGGGAGGGGTCTCAATCAAGTAGCTACTTCTGTCACTTTCTCAGAAGTACTACCTGTGAGAGGCAAGGGAGAGCATAGGAGTGCATGCACCAGGAACTTTAACTCATGGTTGAAGAACTGGTGCTGTGAGAAAGGGTTTGGATTCATTGGTGACTGGGGACCCATCTGGAGGGATGGAGGTTTGTTCAAGCCTGAGGCCTGCATCCATCCTGGAGGAATCAAGCACTCGGCGATAAGTTTAAATGCTACATTGACAAGCATTTAAACTAGCAAAGGGGTGGCAGGCCAGCAAGGAGGGTACCTACTTGCTCACCCACAGCTAGCAGTGGAACCAGTGAACCAGAGGAGTGGCTATCTCTACAAAGCAGTGTGCAAAAGATGGAGATTGGCACCCAAGAGATGGATAGGCAGAAAAGGGGCAAAAATCAGCAGAAGGGCAGACAGCAAGGAGAACCAGGCATAAAGGACAACCAAGGAAGAGGCTGGAGTAGAACAGCGAAACAGTCTAGGGAGGTCAAATCATGGAAAGCCATGTGTGCAAATACCAGGAGCCTTAGCAACAAGATGGAAGATCTGGAGGCTGTCATGGTGCAGTCAGACCTGGACATTGTGGCCATCACTGAAACCGGGGGTAATGATAACCATGACTGGGAGATGGCCATACCTGGCTACAACATATTCAGAAGAGACAGAGCAGGCAGGAAGGGAGGAGGAGTGGCACTGTATGTGAAAAATGACATATGGGCCACAGAGATCCAGGAGGAACAAAATGGGGGAGAGATACTGTGAGTTAAGCTGGCAAGGAAAATGGGGACAGTCATCCGCACAGGTGTGGTCTATAGACCACCAGCCCAGGAGGAAGAAACACACACACACACACACGCGCGCGCCACACACACACACACACACACATCTCCAATGCTTGTGAAGATATTTGTGGACAGGCAACAGTAATATTTTTGTGACTCTAGACCTTAGGAGAGAAGATTGAAATATTCTCATTGAAGGTCGATATTCTCACTCTAGGTCCAGATGTCACAAAAATATCCTCACTGTAGCTGCTGATTGGTCTCCATCAGCAGTGCAAGCTCCATAGTAAAAATGTTTGAACACTGTGGTTTCATTTCTCGGCTGGCTCCCAAGGAGTACTTTCACTTTTGAACTCCTGCTTGTCATGAATGAAAAATTCCTGAGAGTTAAAAAAAAAAAAAAACTCCCAATTTTAACATTCTGAGGCTGTCTTTCATACGCACGAACAGTAGAATGTTCACAACATCCCCCCTTAATCGCCTCTGTGGTGTACCTCCCTCCATCTCCTGATCACCAACCTTCATGTTCTCACTGCTGCTCTCCTTCTCCAGACGTTGTCAATGAGTTTCCCAAAGCCTGCTTACAGAGAAGCTGCACCCAGTCACTGCTGGAGTCCTGACAACCACTATCACACCATGCTCACGCATTGGGAACTCGCAAGCTGGTGCACACAATGATGTCACGCGCAGCAGCACAACAGAACTAACGCTTGGTCATTCTGAAACATGACTCAGACACCCAAGAAAGAAAAATAATGAAAATGAACAAAATAAGACATCTAAAATGCTAAAAAGCATTGGCTAAATCAAATAAGTAATGACCCTATTAGAAATAGCTGCAACATTTCTTCCTCGTGTACTTTGACCTTTGACATCACTCGTAGCTCTGCCACTCATGATGTCATAAGGTCAAACTACACATGGGAGAAATATCACAGCTATTTCTAATGGGATCATTGCATATCCCTTACATATTTATTTATTTGTAAATACAGGTGACACCGCTTGGGTTTGATGAAGAAGTGGAGCAGTACAAAACATTATCCGGATGTACCTTGTGTAATAACAAATAAAAAGATAGAAGAAATGTTTTTTATTTTGTGTGGCGTTCAACCAAAGTTTTGCACTAGAGGAGGGGTGGGCCTGAGAATAAGATAGGAATATCAGTGGAGTATCTGAGAACAGATATGGGGAGGTAGAGACAGACCAGGATGGAGAGGGGAAGGACTCATGGTGGAAAGTGGTATTCCTGAATGCATGAAGTCTGGAGATTACAATGGCTGAGTTACAAGTGCTGTTGGCTGAGGGGGAGGTGGACATGGCAACCATCACAGAGACTTAGGCCATGCTGAACCATGGGTGAGACCTCTTTGTCCCCAGGTACAGACTGTATAGAAAGGAGGGGGGTACAAGGAGGAGAAGACAGGGAGAGGACTGAGATGTTGTGGGTGAAAGTACAGTCCACAAAAGGGAGAAGACTTAGGCTAGGGGGTGGTTTGCAGTCCAGCAAACCAGGGCAAAGACATGGACAAGAAACTAAGGTCCAAAATAGTGGAGATGGCAAGTAAGGGAGTGGTGGTGATTATGGTGGACTCCAGTCTGTCTAGTAAAGATTGAATGATCCTGGCTACTTCCTGTACCAGGTTGCAGGTGATGCTGGATGCATTTCAGAGTGAATTCCTGACAATGTGTTCTGGAGCCTACCAGGGAGAGAGCCATCCTGAACCTGGTGCTGACAAATGGAGCACATGTTCAGGAGGTGAGAGTGGAGGAACACCTGGGTGGGAGTGACCACCACATGGTGTGGATGCATCTGGACATGGGTAGGGAGAAAAACAACACCAAAAGCAGAGTATTAGACTTTAGGAAGGCAGGCTACAAGAGGATGGGAGAGATTCTAAGTGAGCACCTTGCTGGTATTAAAAAAGATGGGGGTGGATTAGAAATAGGTCATAATCATAGGAGCTGGTGGCAGTCACTAATGAGCATGCAAAACAGAAATGCAAGAAGTCTAAGGCCAAAAGGCCCAGCTGATTTGATAGACAGGTAGCTCAGGTAGTGAGGGATAAAAGGTTGGCCTTCAAGAAGTAGTAGTAGTAAAACATTTTATTCATTATAAGTAATGAATTGGTTACTCAACTGAGTCGAAACTCATTTCCAGCGAGATCCATTAAAATAACATACATAACAATGAACTTCTAACACATATTACTAAAAATGAACATATGACAGTACAGACATACAATATTAAGTAAATAAAAAACTAACACATTACAACAAATCCATAACATATCAACTAAACAACAATGAAATGCATGTAGGGAAAAAAAAAGAGAAAAACAATAATGTATTATTGCACTCACTCATACTTAACCACCCATCAAATATACTTCATATGGCATTTTTTAGGATACCTTTAACTTCCTTGAACTAAACCAGTTCTTAATCTGTCTAGTCCTTCTTCTACCATCATAGGTTTTAATCTCAAATGGTAATAAGTTCCAAGAAGTTCAAAAGGACCCTGAAGGAGGAAGACAGGACAGAGTACAGTGTTACGGCTAGGGAGATGGGCAGAGCAGTTCAGTTGGCCAAAGCCAGAAAGGATCTACAACTGGCAGAAGGGGTGAAAAAAGGGAAGAAGGCTTTCTTCCAATACAGCAGGGAAAAAGTGGATATGAAGGATGTGATTCTCAAGCTTAAAAAGGAGGGAGGTGGGCAGAAGGCAGTGAGGAGAAGGCAGAAGTACTAAATAAGTATTTTGCTCAGTCATCACCAGGCAGAAGGATGGTCCAATGCCTCAAGGGAAGACTGGGGTAGGAAATAGGGTGGGAGATGATACTGATGGGGATATTGGTGAGGAATGAAAAAGAAAGGGCTGAGGGCCCTGAAAGTGGAAAAGGCTAGGCTCAGATGGCATACATCCAAGGCAGTCAAGGGAACTGGCAGATGTGCTAGTGGGTCCCCTGATAGACTTATTTAACAGCTCACTGGTGTCAGGAAGGTACCCTTAGACTGTAGAACAGTGCATGTAGTGCTGCCACATAAAAGTGGGTTGAGGGATGACCACTGCAGTATGTCATGTTTTCCTGAGTACAGAGTGTGCCACCAGCTGTGTCTTCTTCTGTGCTGTGAGGAACTGACAGTAGCCTGTTTTACATGGGCCCCTGTGGCAGCAGTGGTAGGCAGTGCCATTGTGGGATGTCACTAATGGTGTCATCCCCCCGCTGCATAGCATTTGGAATGCAAACATTGAGTTATAAAGTACATAACAGGAATATATGATTATAAAGAAATAAGTAAGCTAATGACTTTTGATAGTTATTGACTTGCTTCTGGGAACTCAGGGGAGATATGAAATAAAAATTAAATGTGAATTGGTGCAAGGAATGAACGCAGATGAAAGTGCAGAAACACTGTTTGCCAGTTTGGGGGAGCACAGTGGTGCCTTCTGAAAACTAGTTGAAATATGAGACGTAGATGTTTTTGTTACTGTTTTGACAGATTATAAACACTGTGGGCCTGAGGAAGTGGCAGCAGTGAAAAAAGGTTGCACTGGCTGTGTTGTATGAAGCAAAATAAATAAAAAATAAATGAACTGTGGCTAAAACATTATTTCTTTGTGGCGTTCATCCTCTCTACAATAGTATCAATCATTAAATCAATCAATCAATCAAAATCTTTATTTTGCCAGGCAGAACTTCATTGAGACAAGCTAATTTACAAGATGGACCCGGGGCAAAACAACTGCCAACAGGGTTAAGACATCACAGGTTGAGTGAACGTACATAACAATTACATAGTAATAATAACATAATAACATATAATCATCGCATGTAACAAGATACTTGCACCAGAACATAACAATAGGTTCAACAGGAGGTAGTGCTATTTAAATACAATTGCATAGATACAGACATATGAACGTAAGGTAATGAGCTAAAGTTTATACAGTAAACATCATCGGAGGAGTCTTAGTGAGCAGGAGTGGCAGTTCCTCTAGCATTAAAGTGCGAAGAAGATTGAGATGTAACAGTCCTTTGATAAGTTCTGTAGGCACAGCCTGACAAGTGAGGTGGGAAGGGGATGGGGGGTATAGGAAGTGGGAAGGGAATTTCAGTCGAGATAGGAGAGGGTTGGATGTGATGGCCTAGGGAGGAAGGACTGTTTGAAGGGAGAATATGACAGATGCCACAGGCAATGGTTGGGGTTTAAGTTCAATATCTGAAGCAAAGACATATTGTGATGTTGGGACCTTGATTTGGACAGTGACAGAAGGGAGGATAGTAAAAGGTAGGTGTAGGGTTGTGTGCACTGGCCCAAGTACCATATAATGAAGGGAACTATTCTCTCAGTATAGGGCCCTGCACGTCTGCACCCTGGTGCCAGAGGGCCCTGTGCTTGAGCTGAGAAAAGGATTCTTTGCCCTGTGCATGTGTGTTTGTGGCCGCATGGAAGCAAAGGACCCATAGTGTACTGCACTTCTGCAGTCCACCAGAGAGACCCATGAATTCTTGACATTCATTACTGCACAGAAGTGGTTGGGCGGAGTTGGCCTAAAGGACCCTGTGTGAATGAGGACACAATGCCACTATTTCAAAAAGAAAGGAAATTCTTTGCAAAAAAACTGTGTTAATGCACCAATTAGGGTTGAGACTAATGCCAGTAGAGAAATCTGGCATTGGGTTTCCAACATTAACCCCCCCCCACCCCCTACCCCCAAACTGCAAAAGGAAAAGACATTATGGTTTTGAGTCTCCAGAGTCTTGATTAATCAGTGGTGGGCTCTTTCTTGGAGTTGTCAACACTAATGCCCACACCCTCCCTTGACCAAACAAAGTTGGACATGGTGAGACATACTTCTCTACCTTTTGAAGAGTGTATCTTCATGAGGCACTGGCTTGGAGCTGTACCTCATGCTTAGGAAGTCAGGCTATCGGCTGGGAGGGAGGGGTGAGCATTAGGGTTGACAACCCCAATGAAGACCCCACCACTGATTCACCAAGACTCTGGAGACCCAAAACTTGAATGTTTTTTCCTTTTGCTCTTTGGGGGGGTGAGGAGTTGGGGTTGTAAACCCTAACACCACATTTCCCTACTTTTATAGCATTAGCATGAACCCTAACTAGTGCATTAACACCCTTTTTCTATTTTACTACCAAATTACCCATTAATTTCATTGTTATTATTTTACTAGTTTCTTAATTTAAATTATGAAATGGTTCAGAGAGTATTACTAAAATCCAGCCACCTCATTCATCCCATAAAACTATTGTGTAACTCCCAATAAACCACCAGTTACTGTGCCAGAAAACATTTAATGCATAATTGTGCTTGACAACTACCAGTGATACCGTGCTTTAAATCATTTACTGCTATATTGGTTTAAAATGTGCTTAAACCAATCAAACCCATACTTCAACCACAACCACAAAAAATCAGACTTACAGGTCACATGGCCAGAAACAGCTGCTGTTGCAACAACCATAGACACCATCACAATCAACAAACTCTGGTCAGAGCTGATATGGCTGTGGAGAGCTTTTGGATGCTTTTACCCATTATTTCTAATGAATTTCTATAGTGCAGATCTGCTGAGAGGCAGTTTCAATGTGGTCTTCCTTTTACACATTTTTACAATGTGTTTTCCTAGACTACGCTTGCTGATTGCTATATATTTAGCCTGGATAGTCCACAGAAGATATGGCATCTTATTTTCAGCGGGGCTCTACAACTACACAAGGTTATGCAGCATTACTTAAAATCAGAACACACTGAAAACAATATTTTATATCTGGACTAGGTTACCCTGAATAAATACATTATAACAATTTAAAATCATGACCCCCACTAAAAACAAGATATTGCATCTGATCTGGGACATCCTGAGTAAACTGCAAAAATGTATAAAATGAAGATCCCTATGACAATGAGATATAGCATCTCCCCTAAGCTATCCAATATACAAAATATAGGATAAGAAAATGTTTAAATGCTAAGTATTTAAATGTGCAAGTTGTTGCATTTCAAAGGGGGTAAACAAATCTCCAGTTTAACAGGCAACCAATATTTAACAAGCTGTTTCAGTTTCCTAATGGCCATCTGATAATCTGCTTGGAGTGCTGTCTCCAACATTCTAAACAGAAAGACGGGGGTATTTTATTTCAACTGGCATAGTGACTTATGGTTATGGAAAGATACATTGAAAACTCCAAAAATGTGTTCCACAGTACTCCATTTTTCTAGCTACAGACAGCAAGATGGCTGTAGGCTCCACCCACATCCATAAAAGAAATGCAGAAAGACTTGCACACATCTGGAGCGGTGATCAGGTGTGAGATGCAGCAAATTTAAAATCCACCTGCAGAAGTGAACACCAAGTGGCCACTTCCGTTAACGCCATTCTACGGCATGCCCCATAGGAAAGGCTCACTTTGCCTTGTTATTATGACTTCGTGTTGTCATTCCGCTTTAAACGTGAAGTAAGGCAGAGTGACAACAATACTGGCAGCACCCCACCCACACAGTCACCAGAATTAATGTGCATCCCCAAAGGGCTACTGTCTTGTGTCCAGAAAACTCCCCAGTGCTGATGAAGTGAAATGAGAGCATAACAAGAAATGCAAAGTCTCCCAGAATTAATGGCGCACTCAGTCATGCACGCAGTGGTCACACACAGAGTCACCAGAATTAATGTGCATCCCCAAAATGCTACTGTCTTGTGTCTATTAAATTCCCCAGTGCTGATGAAATGCTACTGTCTTGTGTCCAGAAAATTCCCTAATGCTGACGAAGTGAAATGAAAGCATAACAAGAAATGCAGTCTCCCAGAATTAATGGTGCACTACAAATGCACAGACAGATTAAGATTACGCTGTGCACTCAAGGGATGCATACGAAAAGGCACAACAACACCTAACTAGTTCACACAAGTCACAAATCCAAATCTGGAAAGGAATACATTTTGCCAGTTGGGGGATTAGTGCACGGCAGTAACAATCCACTACCAGTAAAGACACCAAAAAACTATAAAAAATTCATGCAGGTGCGGTGGATAGCAGGTTCACACTGCTGCAATTACCATATGGCACAATAAAAGGTGTCTGATTTAATGGCACACATCGCACACACACTCACACACACACACACTACAAGTAATGCGTAGCAAATTGAAAACATTTAGTAATATAACCAACTGTTTTAAACAGACAAATTATACACTGCTGCACCACAACAATCAGCAAAAAAATGTCAAGAATTACTGAAACTATTACTGTGCGTACATTAACACAGTTGTACAAGAAAAATATAACCAAAACAGAAAGATTGCCTTTTTCTCCCAGTTAATGTACCTACACCACAAATACGCCCCTCCCCAAAGCACACTTCAGAGTACACACTTACTGTTCTAAATTAACATTCAAAATCCACACACAACAATAATCACTCAATGATATGAGCACAGAAGGGTTTCCTACAATCGATGCAGTAAATTTTGAGCAAAAAAATGACTCAAAAAGGCATTTTAAACAACTTTTAGAGATTTTGAATCGTAGAGCTCTGAGAGCAACCTGTCTTTAGCTATCACTACACATGCACTACCCAGGCCGGAACTGAGGCTGTGCAGAACAATCTAGAGCCCATGTGACCTGCAATCTCATGAATCACTGCAGAATTTCGTTTGGAGCTCAATTACAAGGTGAAGTAAGGCAAATTACATTAATTTCAACGTACTTCACCTTAAAATTGTCGGAGAAGTGGTTTGGGGAAGGTAGAACAACGCAAAGTCATTGGTTTCAATGGACTTTGCATTCCTCATTATGATGTGAAGTACTCCGCTTCACATTGTGAAATACTCCACGGGTTCCACGTTACTCCATGAATCACTTCATGAAATGAATTGGGGCCACTTCGCCCACCACTACTTATAGTACTGTAACTCACATGCTGTACAGAAAGGAATGCAAATGCCTATGGCTGTAGTTCCCTGATGAGCTGCAACACAAAACTCCCCGACTTCAAAACACATATTAATGAGTACAATGGTGGGGTGGTGAAGCCTGGAGAGATACTACAAAACAGGCTTACAATACATCTAAGTAACTAGTAAAAAAAAATAATGTGATTCGTGATGTGATCGTGAATCATGATTTGTGACTGCATTTGTGACCATGATAATGAAGAACATGATTCAGTGTTGATGGTGTGAGATAACCAATATGAAACTGTATTGGGAATGCGAATGCCTATGGCTGTACTTCCCCGATGAGCTGAACTTAAAACTCCCAGATTTAAAAACACATATCAGTGAGTATAATGGTGGGGTGGTGAAGCCTGGAGAGATACTACAAAATAGGCTTACAATACATCCAAGTAACTAGAAAAAAAATTAATGTTGTGATTCATGACGTGATCGTGAATCGTGATTTGTGACTGCATTTGTGACCATGATGATGAAGAATGTGATTTGTATCACAAGTGAGTCGTGATGATGGTCCTGACTTAAAAACGCATATTGATGAGTACAATGTTCATGCATAATTATATACCACACCTGTCCAGTACTCTGAAGGGAAGCCAAAGAAACAACTGTAACTTAAGTTACAGATGGAGATTGGGCCCTAAAGAGATGCAAATGCATAGACAGATTAAGATTACTCTGTGCACTATTTATTTTTATTTTATTGTTTAACCAGGTATAGCACACTAAGCTGGAAGCTTTTTTACAGGTGCGACCTGGGAGCACAAGGAGGTTAAGTGACTTGCTCAGGGTCACACAGTATGCAAGTGGAAGCTGTGAGATTCAAACCCAGGTCTGGTCTGCTGGATGTCACCAGATTTGCAGCTCAGAGCCTTAGACCACTGCGCTATACTGCCTCCACTGCACTGTGCTATACTGCCGCACTGAAAAGATTCATACACAAAGGCACAGCACCTAACCAGTGCTCACCATCAGAAATTCAAATCTGGAAAAGAATACCTTTGCCGGTTGGGGGAGCTGTTGGGGGGACAGTGTACAGCACTGCTGCAGCAGCAGTCACTAGTACAAGAACCAGTAGTGATACCACAAAGAAGTACAAAAATCACACAGCTGAAGTGGATAGCAGGTTCACATTGCTGAAATTATTATGTGGCATAATAAAAGGTGTCTGATTTGATGACGTGCGTCACACACATACTCACACACATACTATGTAATGCATAGCAAATTGAAAACTTCAGTAATAAAACCACATATTTTAAACAAACTGAAATTATGCACTGCTGCACCACAACAATCGGCAAAAAAATGACAAGAATTATTGAAAATAGTACTGTGTGTACATTAATACAGTTAAACAAGAAAAATATCGCCAACACAGAAAGCACTGTCTTTTTCTCCAAGTTAATCTAACTACACCACAGATACGCCCCTCCCCCAAAGCACACTTCCACGGTCTCTCAGTACACAGACTGAATGTTGTACATTAACATTCAAAATCCATACACAAACAATAAACGCTCGATGATATGAACACAGGAGGGTTTCCTATAATTGATGAACTAAAGTTTCAGCAAAAAAAATGACTCAAAAAGGCTTTTTTAACAGCTTTTAGAAGGTTTGAATCGCAGAGAGCTCTCAGAGCGGATTGTCTCCTACAGCTTCCTACACACACTACCCCAATCTAAGGCTGTGCAGAACAATCTAGAGGCCATGTGACCTGACATCCCATGAATCACTGCAAAATTCGCCTTTGGAGTTTAAAAACAAGACGAAATGAGGCAAAGTACATTGCTTTCAATGTACTTCGCCTTAAGAACTGGTGGAGTAGTGGTTTGGGAAGGTGGAGTAACGTGAAATCATTGTTTTCAATGGACTTCGCGTCACCCATTATAACGTGAAGTACTCCGCTTCGCGTTGCAGCGCACTCCGCGAATTCACCTTCACTCCACAAATCACTTCGCAGAGTGAATTGGGGCCACTTCACCCATCTCTAGTCAGGTGTTTGGTGGTTGAAAGTCGATGGCAAAAAGTGTAAGATGATGCACCTAGGGAACAAGAACCCCAGGGCAGAGTACTGGATGGGAGGGTGAGACTCAGTACCACGGCTGAGGAGTGAAACCTTACAGTTATCATCAGTGACTCCCTAATGTAATCGAATCAGCGCGACAAGACTTATAGCAAGGCAGATAGGATACTTGGATGTAGCAGTAGGGGTATTGATAGCAAAAAAAGGGAGGTCATACTTGCCCTGTAGAGACAGGTTGTTTGTGGTCTCTGTCTGCTGAGAAAGAGAGAGGGAGAGAGACACAGAGAGAGAAAGAGAGAAAGCAGCCAGAGATTCCTTAAATCAAGGAGGTTATTTTCTAGACTACACTGAACTGAATTATTATTTTTTGGACCTGTGTAAGTAACTAGTATTGATTCTTTTTTTGGGGTTGACTTGTCTTAGTAGTAACTTTAATTTGCCAGGGAGGAATAGTAGCTGGGAGATATTTGCAGTCATTTGTGACTAGACCTGGTACTTAACCTCTGTGGAATAGGCGTTTGTTAAGGGGAGGAGCTGAAACGGAATTAGTTGAACTGTGGACTTAAAACAGGAGTTGTTTGTGGTCTCTGTCTGCTGAGACAGAGAGAGAGAGAGAGAAAGCAGCCAGAGATTCCTTAAATCAAGGAGGTTATTTTCTAGACTACACTGAACTGAATTATTACTTTTTGGACATGTGTAAGTAACTAGTATTGATTCTGTTTTTGGGGTTGACTTGTTTTAGTTTTAACTTTAATTTGCCGGGGAGGAACTATAGCTGGGAGATATTTGCAGTCATTTGTGACTAGACCTGGTACTTAACCTCTGTGAAATAGGTGTCTGAAAGGAAGGAAGGCACTCCCCAGGGTGGAGGGTCAGAGTTGTAATTGATTGTTTCTGGATGGCACAGGTTTACTCCAGCCCACCCGCCCCAAGCGCACAATTTATTTTATAGCAAGGGTTCTGACATCACTTCCCCAAAACTGCTAACAACATACACCTGTTCATATCCTTAAAGGCACAGCACACTGAATAGGGGTTAGAGACACTCACAAGCTTGCACACACTAAAAAAAGAACAAAAAAACAGCAAAAGAAGAGCATCTGTAACAGGAAGGGATACAGACATGTGGGGAGTGGTGCAATGTACTGGCTGTGGAGCAGCAGTCTTCCAGGAGTCATTCTGGAAATGGTGTTGCTGCCCTATTTGCAGGCACCTCTCTGGTCTGAGCGAGGAGGTTGCTCGTCTCCATGCTGACCTGGCAATGATTCAGAAAACCTGATCCCACACTCAGGGACCACCCAGGCTACCGCCTCTACCTCAGAGGTTGCCATGAAAGAGGAGTGGTTGGACTACGGTAGGCTCAGAGAGGGTGAGGGTGGTGGAATAGAGGTGCATCCCTCAAGTTGTGCCTCTCCACAATTCATTCACCACTCTGGCAGAACATGGTTTCTATGGAGACACCCACAGTGGAGACCAAGGAGGATGCTGGGAGCCTCCACAGTGGACACCCACAAGAGGGTGGCACAGGACCCCACAGGGGAAGGAAACAACTCTTGGTGTGGGACTCAATTGTTAGGGGGGTAGAACTGGGGGAAGGAAGGGAAAGGGAGGCAAGGTGCCTGCCCGGTGCCATGGCTTGGAAGGACAGAAACGAATCCTCAGGATTGTGGGAGCAGCTGCAAGGCCGAGTGAGTTGGATGTCATTATCCACCTAGGGATGAATGACCTGGCTGAGAATGTGATCAGAGCAGTGCAACAGGAGTTTGTAGAGTTGGGGAGGGGCCTTAGACAAGCAGCATACATGGTAGTTTTCTTGGAAGTGCTACCTGTCTATGGCATGGATGAGGCTAGGGTACTCCACACCATGGGATTCAATGACTGGTTGAAAAACTGGTGCAGAGCTCAGTGATTTGGCTGCATTGGGGACTGGGGTTCCACCTGGAGGAATGCAGGCCTATACAAGCATGATGGTCTGCATCTATCCTGGAGGGGAACCAGGATCCTAGGTGATAGGTTTAAATGCTTCATTGGCAAGCATTTCAACTAGCACCGAAAAGGAGAAGGGAAATCCTAGCCCCCCCCAGAAAAGTCAGGGTAGTTAGTGAGGTAAACACCAAGATAGAGCAGTCGATAGGGATAAGGGCAGGGGTAAGTGGAGAAAAAGACAAAGGCAATAAGGACAAGGATGGGGCAAAAAGAAATAAAACCAGAAAAAAATGAAGGGTAATGAGTACCAGTGCCCATAGTCTAGGTAAAAATCTCCCCAAAATGGTGGCCTTAATGGAAGAGGGATGCCTGGATATCATGGCAGTCACAGAAACATGGTACACAGAGAACCATGACTGGGATGTCAACATACCAGGTACACAATCTACGGGAGGGACAAGGAAGGAAGAAGAAGATGAGGAGGAGTAGCTCTCTATGTAAGGGAAGGGATCAAAGCAACAGAACTAAAGAGGTAAACAGGGAGGAGAGGAGGCACTGTGGGTCACCCTGGAGACTGGAAATGGCTTCACAATCTGCACAGGGGTTGTATACAGAGCCCTGTCTCAGGGGAGGAAATGGACAAGGAAATGATAGAAGGCATCCTTGGGATGGCAGAGAAAGGGGAAATATTGCTGATGGGTGACCTGAATATGCCAGATGTTAACTGGAGCACCTTTGCTGCAGCCACATCCAAGAGCAGGGCCATTCTCAATGCCCTACAGGGGGCATGCCTCAGACAGCTAGTTTTGGAACCCACTCGGGAGGGAGTAATCTTAGACCTGGTATTCTCAAATGGGGAAGGAGAGAGGATCTCTGATCTTGAAGTGGGTAGCCATCTGGGAACAAGCGACCACCAAACAGTGTGGTTCACGATAAACTTAGCTGTAGAGTCAAGCCACACAAAAGTGAAGGTACTTGACTTCAGGAGGGCTGATTTTGTCAAAATGGGAGAGTGCCTCAGAAAAGCATTAGCAAACAGGCAAGAAGGTGGGGTGGAGCAACTATGGGGAAACATCAACACTGCTATCACAGAGGCAACAAACCTTTGTGTGAAGCAAATAAACAAATCAAAATGAAAGAAAAAAACACTATGGTTCTCAAAAGAAGTGGAGGGGAAGGTAAGGGAGAAAAAGATAGCATTCAGGAAATATAAGGAAACACAGAAGGAGCGGAACAGAGAACTGTACCGGTTAAAGCAGAAGGAAGCAGGGAAGACAGTCAGAATAGCAAAGGCCCAAACTAAGTAAAAGATAGCCAACTCAGTTAAGAAGGGGGATGAAACCTTTTACAGGTATATTAGGGAGCAAAGAAAGATGAAGGCAGGGATACTGAGGCTGAATAAAGAGGAAGGTGGTTGGGCAGAGAGCAACAGTGAAAGAGCAGGGATACTGAATTAATATTTCTGCTCAGTATCCACAATGGAAAAGCAGGGGGGAGAGACCTAATCCAGTCATTAGACGCACTCTGGATAGGGGGTTTGATATTAGTCCTTTCAACGAAGAAAGGGTTCTGAAAGAACTCTTAAAACTGAAGGTGGATTAAGCAATGGGGCCTGATGGATTCACCCAAGAATTCTAAAAGAACTAAGGGAAGAATTAGTAACACCACCGACTACCCTTTTTAATAAATCATGGGAGGATGATGTGGTATCTGAGGACTGGAGAAGGGCAGATGTGATTCCCCTTCACAAAAGTGGGAACAATACAGAGGCAGGAAACTACAGACCTGTCAGTTTGACCTCAGTGGAAGGGAAAATGATGGAATCACTTGTGAAGGAAAGAATTGTTGAGTACCTTGAGGCCAGTGGGGCACAGGACTCAAGGCAGCATGGATTCAAAGCAGGAAGGTCATGTCAAACAAATCTAATTGATTTCTTTGACTGGGTGACCAAAGTAGTAGACCAGGGAGGGACTGTGGACATGGCCTACCTAGACTTTGGCATTTGACACATTCCCACACAAAAGATTAATAAACAAATTAGCCAGCCTGGGAGTGGGTCCCAGGGTGGTAGCCTGGGTACAGCACTGGCTGGACAACAGGACACAGCGGGTAATAGTAAATGGAGTCCACAGTGAAGAAAGGAGGATTACTAGTGGGGTACCGCAGGGTTTAGTACTGGGGCTGTGTGGTTTGCATCTGCATTCAGAGTCCTGGCAAAAGATGCAGAACCCAAGATGGCGGTGGTGTGTGAGCTGCCTGAGGACTGAGTTCTATCCTGAGAAGCCATTAGCTAATTTTGAATGCTGTTTGAATGCCATTTTACAGACAGACAGGGTCTTTAAGTGAGCTTAACTAGAGCGTGTTTATAGCGCTTTTTTATGTTTTTCTGTGAAAAGCCAGTGTTTTGTTTTAAATCAGTCTTTTCATTCTGGTCTTTTGGCCGCACTGAGATAACAAGAGGTGAGCCAGTGGTCTAATATTAACAGCATAATATCATTGCCCACCGGCTTTTTCTTCTCTTTTTGGAAGAAGCGAACTGTGCTGCTAAAAGTAGATCTCGAACAGATTTAGTTATTGGAGAGACAGCCGGATGGAACTCTGTAACATGATTTTGTGGAACTGTGTCTGAATATTTGGATTGCTCCTGAGCCTTTATTTTGCTAACAAATGAAAGTACGGACTGGACTGCAAGAAGTGCTTTATCGTGAAGAAGTCTGGTTGTTCACAGAGGCTGCTGGTGCGGTGAGACTGCATCCAGCGGATGCTCCATGGGTTCTCTTTCAGTATAATAGTGGCTGGGAAGCGTATTGGAGGGCTCCTCTAATGTCTTGGGGCTAGGTGGTGAGCCGGTCTCCTACGACCAAACTGGAGCTGCTCAGTGACTCTGAGGGGAGCCTGGGGGTGGGCTGAGATCTCTCAAGCCTCCTGTAGGTCATGCCATGAGGCCTGCCCCTCTGGGGGTTGTAGTTGTTGGTCGTGGGGGGCTGACTACCAGGACCTAGAAGTGATTTCATCAGAAGGGGGAGCACCCTCTGATCCCTATTTTACATACTTCTAGTGCACTGTTGTGATAGAGATCCCTATATTTCAAGACTATCGAACTTCCAAGACTACTTGATGAGAAAACTTGTATGGCTTTGGTTATGGTTCGATCGTGGAATTTAATTGTTTTAACTTGCTGGCTGATATATTCTTGGAGATCTGATACAGCAGACATTGGATTTGCTACAGTGGTTATGGATTGATTCCTACAACATGTTACTTTCTTTATTATTTGAGTGATATCTTCCTTAGGTTCTAGTGAGAGTAGAACCAGGGATTGCTGGACATTTGTTACACTGGCTTGGACTTATTATGGACTAATTTTATACAATTTGTTATATTTTCTTTTCCTTTATTATTTTAGCTATTCTTCCCCAGGTTCTGGTGAGAGAAGAACCGGGGATTAAGAAGAACTGGCATTTTGCTCAGGGGAGGAGACAGCTTTCCTGGGCTATCTCATTTTTCATTTGGTTTTAATGATTTGATTTTTGAATTGTCAGCTATCTTTCTTAAAGGGCTCTTGAATTAGATTCATGTACTTTTCGGAATTTTTAGTAGTAAATAAGATTAGCTTTAGACTCAAACTGTCTGATTGTGACTGTGTGGAATGTGTCAGTCATTTACCCCCACAGTAGTGTGCTACTCACCCTCTGCCCTTCGTGCCCTCCGCCCCTTTTTTACTCCTTCTCTTGAATTTGTTGTCTACCAGCGCTGTAGAGAGCTTGGTGTTGCGGGTAAGAGATTGGGGGGCGGTGGGTGGCGAACAGCGGAGGGTGAATGAGCGGGGTCATCCTATCAGGATGGTAGGAGCCAGGAGATGTCCTGGGGTGAAATTGAACTCAGAACGTGGCCCCCATACCTGGTTTTCATACCTAAGGGCACGACTCAGTTAAGTCAGCAGGTGGTTCAGGAGGTAAGAGGGGTTCGTCCAACTCAGGGGGTGTTATGCAATGCCAGGTCAGTTAAAAACAAGACAACAATTATTGCTGATCTAGTTGAAATGCTTGACCAGGCTTGCATCACCGAGCCCTCGCTGGATGAGAATTCTGGACCCATTTTGGAGGCTTTAATTCCCTCTGGGTACTCAGTGATACATCTCCCAAGATTGGACCATTGGGGGAGGGGTTGCGGTCTGTTTCAAGACCGAACTTAACCTCACGAGTGTATTGGTCGAGAAGACTGAGTCATTCGAATGTACCATTGTAGCAGGTGTAGGTTGTCAGCTCGTTCTTGTCTATCGTCCTCCCAACGACGAGAAATGATTCCTTCAGGAAGTGTCGGACTTCGACATCGACATGGCATTCGAGTCACCCAGACTGATGGTTCTGGGTGACTTTTATGCCTGGGTCGATGACAAACTCTCACAATTTGGTCAGCACTTCCTCCAGTTGATGTCATCTCTAGGCCTGACACAGGTGTTTACCACTGCTACTCACAAACACGGTCATTCTCTTGACTTAGTCTTCCTCCTAGGGTTCGAGGCTTCTGATCTGGAGGTGGAACCAGTCGGGTGGTCCGATCACGGCACCGTGGGGTTTAGTTTTTATACCACCTCCGACAGGCCTACTCCTACGGAGATGGTTAAATACCGCCCTTTACGAGATATAAGTTCTCAGAGCCTAATGGCGGTGCTTGACCTATCGTCCCCCTCATTTACCAGCAATGATCCTGAGACTCTTGTGACGCCCTATAATTTGGCTGTCTCGACAGCCATGGATTTCATTGCCCCTATCTGCCTTCGCCCTCTCTCCCTTCACCCTCGATCTCCCTGGTTTGATGGGACTCTGAGGGAGATGCAGAGACTAGGTCGAAGGTTAGAGCATTGCAGGCGGAAGTTCACCCTTGATGCCGACCACCTTAGATTGATGGACCATTATCAAGTCTATCAAACTACAATCTCCAGTAAGAAGGCAGAATTCCTGTCCAGGGAGAATGCAGCTGCTCAGAATTGACCAGTTCAGCTTTTTCATACTGTGGACAGACTGTGCAACCCAGCCTGTCTACAGGTACAGAAAGCTTTTTCGCAATTAGAGTGTGATGAAATTGCTCGATTCTTTGCTAATAAGGTGGCTGACATCAGGGCGGGACTCCAGCTGGCACACTCGATGGGCCTTGCTATTGATCAGTATGAGGTCACTACTTCTCAGTTGTCTTGGAGTACCTTTGGCCATCCTGAGTTTATAGATGTCATACGGATTATCCAGAGTGTGCGCCCTATGTGCTGTAGTTTGGATCCTGGACCAACTTCCTTAATTTTGGGATGTATTGATGTTATCAGTCTGATCCAAGCACAGATTGTCTGGTGCTTCCTGGAGTCTGGAGAGTTTCCGAGCTCTCTGAAAGAGGCGGTGGTGACACCTCTCTTGAAGAAAGCTTCCTTGGACCCAGACTGCCATGCAAACTACAGATCTATCTCTAACCTTCCTTTTATAGGGAAGGTGATTGAGAAAGTAGTGGCTACACAACTGGAAGACCATTTGACCATCCATGACATCTATGAACCACTCCAATCTGGTTTTCGTAAGAGACACAGTACTGAGACAGCACTGGTTCGGGTGCTCAATGATCTCCTGATGGCTAGAGATCGGAAGAACCACTCTATCTTGGTTCTTTTAGATCTCTCTTCAGTATTTGACACCGTGGACCATGAGGTGTTACTGGGCCATTTGAGGTTCATCTGTGGACTGTCAGGAACAGTCTGCAGGTGGTTTACATCATTTCTCATGGGTAGATAACAGAGAGTGGTGTCTGGGGTTTATTCCTCAGATCCTACTTCTCTGTTGTGTGGGGTACCTCAGGGCTCTGTTTTTTCACCCATGTTGTTTGCGGTGTACGTGATGCCCCTTGGAGACATTGTAAGAAGGTATGGGCTAAGGTTTCACTGTTATGCTGATGATACCCAGCTCTACCTCTCTTTTGCACCTGACCAGAATGGAGCTGTCTCGGTCTTTAAGAACTGTCTGAAAGATATCCAAGATCGGATGGATTCCAGTTAGCTAAAGTTGAACTCGGATAAAACTGAGGTGTTGGTTGTGGATCCGGGTCATCAGATAAGGGGGTCGGGGGATGGTTCGCCCTCAGGAATTTTTCTTGGAGACGTCTCATTCCCGTCCTCTGAACAGGTGCGTAACCCGGGGGTAATTTTTGACGAAGGGCTGACCTTGCATTCGCAGGTATCGGCTGTCGTCAAAACTTCCTTTTATCATTTTAAGAATATCACCAGGATTAGGCATATTGTTCCATCCGATGACTTTCCTACATTGATCCATGCCTTTGTTTCCTTGAGCTTAGATTATTGCAACTCCATTTACCTAGGGCTTCCTGGGGTAGAAATCTACTGCTTGCAGCTAGTGCAAAATGCAGTGGCTTGGCTTTTGGCGGGATCTTCATGATCCTGTCATAGTTCACCAGTGCTGTGCGAACTGCACTGGCTGCCGGTATAGTGGTGGATCACATTTAAAGTCGGGTTGCTGACTTTTAAAGCCCTACATGGACTAGGCATAGACTATCTGAAAGTGCTCCTGATTCCCTACTGCCCCGGATGATCACTCCGCTCAGCCGGTGAGGGGTTGCTAGAGATTCCAAGGGTATGTTTAAAATCTTCTGGGGCAAGAGCTTTTGAGTTTGCAGCCCCTACCCTTTGGAATTCTCTACCCCATCGGATTCGGGAGTACGCAACTGTGGAGGGACTCAAACAATCATTAAAAACATATTTGTGGCATCAAGCCTTCGATAATTGAGCTTCTTGTTTTTATGGATATTTCTATGATTTTACTGAGGTTTGTAACATTTTATATTGCTATTGCTGTTCTAATATGTGAGGCGCCTTGGCTTTGGATAAGGCGCCATACAAATAAATTTTATTATTATATTATTATTATTAATGTCTTTATAAGTGACATTGCGGAGGGACTGGAGGGGAAGGTATGTCTCTTTGCAGATGACACAAAGATCTGCAACAGGGCTGATATGCAAGGTGGGGTGGAAAGGATGAAAAGGGACTTGGCAAGGTTGGAGAAATGGTCAAATATATGGCAGCTTAGAATCAATGCAAAGAAGTGCAAAGTAATGCACCTGGGAAACAAAAACCCAGGGCAAGAGTACACAATGGGGGGTGAGATGCTGACAACAACAAAAATAGAAAGGGACCTGGGGTAGTCATATCAGATGACCTAAACGTGGGCCAGCAATGAGAGAAGGCAGTAAGGGAGGTCTGGGGGGCGGGGATACTGGTATGCATAGGGAGAGGCATCACCAGTAGAAAACATAAAGTTGTTGGCCCTCTGTACAGACGGTTGGTAAGACCACATCTGGAGTACTGTGTACAGTTCTGGAGACCCCATCTCCGCAAAGACATAGACAGGGTGGAGGCTGTCCAGAGGAGGAGAACCAAAATGGTTAAGACATACGAAGAAAGACTAAAGGAGCTTAAGATGCATAGCCTCGAGGAAAGGAGGGAGAGGGGGACATGATAGAAACTTTAAGATACCTCAAGGGAATCAACAAAGTCCAAGAGGGTAGCATCTTTCAAAAAAAGAGATGTTCAAGGACAAGGGGGCACAATTTGAAGATAGATAGAGAGGGGACAGCTCAGAGGTAATGTGAGGAAGTATTTCTTTACAGAGATGGTTGTAGATGCATGGAACAGCCCTCCTGAGGAGGTCATAGAGTCAAAAACAGTGGGGGAATTCAAGAACGCATGGGACAGACATAAGGCAATTCTAGTGGGGGGTAGGATTAAGTAGGTTGTTGGTTAACTAGGATCTGCAGCTTATCCGTTAGGTAGGGAAATGGGCAGACAAGGTGGGCCAAGCGGTCCTTATCTGCTGTCAAATTCTATGTCCCTATGTTTCTATCTTTGGTGAGGCCACTACTGGAGTACTGCACCCAGTTCTGGGGTCCTCACCTCAAGAAGGATAAGGAAGGGGTCGAGATGGTGCAGCACAGGGTACCAAAATTGATTCAGGGCCAGCAGGGCATATCCTATGAGGAGCACCTCATGGCACTGAACATGTAGTTGCTGGAGACTGGAAGGGAGCGGGAAGATATGATAGACACCTTCAGATTCCTAAAAGTAATAAACAGGGTAAACTGTAGGGAACTATTTTGCTTGAATACCAGCTCACAGTCACGTAGTCATGAGTGGAAGCTAACAGGAGCCTGGTTCAGGAGGAACAAGAGGAAATACTATTTTACAGTAAGGGTGGTGGAAGGTGGGAGCAAAAACCATTAGTGGTTTTAAGCATGGCTGGGACAGAATGAAGGGTGTAATCATTTCTCAGGGCATCAAAATTGGAAAGGGGAATGGAGGGGTGGGGAGGACTAGCACCCTGGAGGAACAGTAGGCCCCAGTGTGAAATAAGAAACTCAGACTGGATGGACCTTTGGTCTTTTTCTGCCAGCACTGTCTAGGTTTCTGTGTTTCTATATTTAAAGCTTTCCAGAATCTGGAAGGATCAGCTTTAGTTTTATCCAGCAAGGTTAGATAGTAGTTTTCCTTGGCCAAGTGGATTAATTTGGTACACTGATTTCTCTTTTGTCTATAGATAGTCCAGTCCTGTGTATAGAAACATAGAAACAAAGAAACATAGACTTTGACGGCAGATAAGGAACCACTTGGCCCACCTAGTCTGCCCATTCCCCTACCTACTGGATAAGCTGCAGATCCTAGTTAACCAACACCCTAGTTCTTCCTACCCCCCACAAGAATAGCCTTATGTCTGTCCCATGCATTCTTGAATTCTCCCACAGTTTTAGACCCCACAACTCCTCAGGAAGGTGGTTCCATGTGTCCACCACCATCTCAATGAGAAAATTCTTCCTCACATTGCCCCAGAGCTGTTCCCCCTCTCTCTTCAAATTGTGTCCCCTTGTTCTTGCACATCTTTTTCTGAAAGATGTTACCCTCTTGGACTTTGTTGATTCCATTGAGGTACTTAAAAGGTTCAGTTATATTCCCCCTCTCCCTCCTTTCCCTCAAGGGTATACGTGTTAAGCTCCTTTAGTCTCTCCTCATATGGCTTCTTTTGCAGACCCTGCACCATTTTAGTTGCCATCCTCTGGACTGCCTTCATCCTGTCTATGTTCTTGTGGAGATAGGATCTGCAGAACTGGATGCAGTACTCCAGATGAGGTCTCACCAACTGTCTCTACAGAGGGATAACTTCCTGTTTTCTGCTGGTGATGCCTCTCCCTATACATCCCAGTATCCCCCCAGCCCTCCCTACTGCCTTCTCACATTGCTTGCTAACCTTTAGGCTATCTGATCTGATTACTCCAGGTCCCTTTCCATTTTTGTTGTTGTTACTACCTCCCCCCATTGTGTACTCATCACCTGGGTTTTTGTTTCCCAGGTGCATTATTTTGCACTTCTTTGCATTGAATCTAAGCTGCCATACTACTGACCATTTCTCCAGCCTTGCCAAGTCCCTTTCATCTTTTCCACTCCCCCTTGTGTACCAACCCTGTTGCAGATCTTTGTGTCATCTGCATACTTTTCCTTCCAGTCCCCCTGCAATGTCACTTATAAAGACATTAGAAAGGGCTGGATCCGGTACTAAACCCTGTGGTACCCCTCTAGTAACCCTCTTTCTTGAGTGGACTCTGTTTACTATTACCTTCTGTGTCCTGTTGTCCAGCCAATGTTTTACCTAGGCTACCACCCTGGGACCCATTCCCAGGATGGCTAATTTGTTTGTTATGAACTGGGGATCGAAAATCTAGGAAGCAGATTGGCCAGCAGAGCAGCTCTTGGAAGCCGTGATGATATTTAGCTACATCATCACAGCTTCAAAAAGCCTCCGGCCACCAGTTTCCCTACCCACAGCAAATCATTCCGACAGCAATGGGCAGTCACTTCAACCAGCTCCTCACTCACTCCGACGGAAATCGCAGTTTCGACAGCAGCACCGAGTGTCACAAACGGGTGAGTACACCAAAGTAATTCAAAACAATAGCGTTTTTGGCACCCTCAGTAAAACTGCTGAAATTTATTAATACAGACAAAGCTGCTATTTATTTTTTTTAAAGGCAGCATTGCTACGTGTGTGCAGCTTTATGTCTCCCTTACTTGCTCACTCTTTTCAAAAGCGCGTGCTTGGCTGCTCATTTGTTTCACGTACTAATGCTTACACCTGTAACATCTTCCTGCGTTTATCAGCTGGCAGACAATCACCGACTAACTTACCGATATATTGGAAACTCTTGAAGGGCCCCCCGCTACTCAGTCCGCTCCCTTTCAAACTGTGACTTTAGTCCTCTCATGGCTCCAATGATACTTTCACATACGTGGTTGCACCAGAAACTTTCTTATTTTTCTCAATAAAGTCACCCACATAAATAGGATGGCTCCTGACCACACTATATTTTTTTTTTAGGGGGGGGGAGAAACAATGTTCACAGCTGCACCTCCTCAACCAACTTGAATTACAGCAGAACCACCTGCTGGCCAGAGCCTCCAGGAACTATTTTATTAAAAGGTACTCCTCCAACACCTCACAAAACACATTTTCAGAATGATTTAAAATATATATTTTTTTTTTTACTGCTAAAACTTGTATTCCTGTTCATAATAGCAATAATGCACTCCAGGGTGTGGTATATCATGGGATATCGTCACTTCTCAGGCTGTTGGATGCACTCGGCCTGCAGCCTTGTGCCCAACCACCCGAGGTGTGATGATATCCCATGATATACCTCACCCTGTCATGCATTATTGCTTAATTAATCTTTTGTGTGTGGGACGTGTCAAATGTCTTGCTAAAGTCTTGGTAGACCATGTTCACAGATCCTCCCTGGTCTACTACTTTGGTCACCTAGTCAAATAAATCTATTAGATTCATCTGACATGACCTTACCGCTATGAATCCATGCTGCCTTGGGTCCTGTGCCCTCCCATGATTTGTTAAAAAGGGTAGTCAGTGGTGTCACTAGTTCTTCCCTTAATTCTTTTAGAATTCTGGGGTGAATCCTGTCAGGCCCCATTGCTTTGTCCACCCCTGCAGCCTTGGTCGTTCTAGCCTTAGCCCAGTGACGATCTCTAACCCTCAGAGCTTGTTTTAACTCACTAGAAAACCAGGTGGATCTTTTCTTTTTTGTTCTACATTTAGGACAAGCTGGTTTATAGGATTTGATACTAGTTGAATAAAAATTTCAGGTGCAACATGTACTGAAGGTACTAAATAAAAATCCTTCCAGTTTATATTTCCATTTCCATTATTATATTATTATATTTCCATCTTACCGGTTCTGTCCAAGATGTCCAAGATGCTTGAAAAATTAGTAAATTTGCAGTTAAGGGCCTATCTGGACACCAACAACCTCCTAAATCCAGCACAATCTGGGTTTAGAACAATGCATAGTACCATCTCTGCCCTAGCCAAAGTCACTAACGATTGGCAGACTGCCTTGGATAAAAAGAATAGTACCTATGCTGTGTTCCTGGATTTGAGTAAAGCATTTGATACAGTGGATCATGAATCATTAATCTCCTCTCTTAGCTCTGTAGGCCTTGATTCCTCTCTCTCAATTGATTGGTGCTATCTCTCTGGAAGGTTGCAACTGGTAAAAATGAAAATTACCTATCTACCTCTAAACCACTGCTAAGAGGTGTACCACAAGCTCTATCCTAGCCCCATCCTCTTTGCCATTTATATTAATAACATTGATTCCAACCTCTCTCAATCTAACATTCATCTGTTTGCTGATGATACTGTATTATATGTCAGCAATCCCTCACCATCAAAAGCCTGTGAACTGTTACAGTCAGAATTCTCCATCCTACAACACAACCTATTGGAAAGAAAATTACTTCTAAATGCCAAAAAAATAAAAGCTATGTTCTTTGCCACCAAGAGTTGCTCTTCTATTACCCCATCATTCACCACCCCACAATTATCCACCTTATTTGGAGAAAACCTGGAATTTGTGGATAAATTCAAATATCTTGGAGTCTGGATTGACAATAAGCCTGACTACTCTATCCATGTTGAAGAGCTACTAAAAAAGTTGAGACAAAGACTTGGCCTATTTTACAGAATAAAACATTACCTTACCAGAGACTCCAAACAAAGATTAATCCAGGCATCATTCCTATCCCTCATTGACTATGCTAATTTCCTCTACGGCCATTGCTCCCTCTCCCTCTTAAATAAGCTGGACACCCTGTATCATAGAGCCATTAGATTTATTACAGACCTTCCCTCCAACACCCATCATTGTTCTCTTTACATGGCAGTCAATTGGACATCCCTACAGCACAGAAGAAAAAAGAATGCTGCAATCTGGATCTTTAAAGCTTTATCAGACAAACTCCCTCCTATATCTCAGACTGTTTCACCGAATCACATCCAGGCCATACAACTTAAGGATCAATAAGCTCATTATGCTAAAGATTCCCAATACCTGCACCGGTTTGGGAGGGCTGCTATCAGCTATTCCTAGCATTTGTCTGGAACTCACTCCAAAAATCTATGAATCTGAATACCCTCTTACCCTTACCATCCTTCAAAAAATTATATACCACCCTATTCCCAGAACTGTGCAACTGCTTCCATAAGGCCTAGTCTCCCACCCAACCTCCGCCCCTCCTTTCTGTAATCCACTATGTTTAGTTTCCATTCTTCTACCCAGTCTGTTATCACTCTTCGTATAAAAAGCCTATAGAAGCCCTACTATCTGAATATTATCCCTTCTATATCAAATGTACTCTTCATTTTTACAGGTTTAAGTTATTGTTTTTGTGCCTTGTATATCTGTAAATTTTGTATATATCTTTCATCTAATTGATTGTACTAATGTTATGTTATTCACATGTCTTTGTACAAAACTTGTATCCTTCTTTGTATGACCACTCAGGTCCATCTTGTAAATGAGCTACGCTCAATGATGTTCGCCTGAATAAATAAAGATTTTGATTGATTGATTGATTGATTGATTGATTGATTATAGCAGCCAAATAGTAAATATATTTTTGTGCAGTAGAATGAGTGAATGAGTGTGTATATATGAATGAGGGCTTATTATATGACTTTTTAATTGCTGTGGCACAAACCACCACATTATGGTCACTAAGAACATTATCAAAGACAGCAGTGACTATAATCTTCTCGGGTCTGTTACTTTGAAGAATAGCCAACATGGACAAGTTAGAGAGTTTTCTTGGGTTTGGTCTGGTCTGGTGGGTTCCAATACAAGTTGTATAAAATCAAATTCATCGTAAAGCATTTTTAACTCATGTGACTTTGGAGTTAGCTAGTTGAAGTTTAGGTCCTCCAAAATAAAGGTTTCATTGTTAGTATTACTAGCAAACTTGGATAAATAGTTTAGGATATCCGTCCAAGCAGTAGGAACATATAGCAGTCAATCACATTGATCAAATCACTTTTGAAATGGTTATAGTACAGCAACTGCAGCACATTCAAATCCAATTGGTTTGGATAGGGAATCAATTAAGGGGGTGTAATTTTTTTCTTGACATAGAGTACAGCCCCTCCACCATGAGCAGAATGATCCTCCTGTATATGTCATTTTTAAATTATCCGACTTGCCCAACATGCTATGGATGTTGATGGCCATCAATTTTATTCCACTTGTATTTGCAAAATCAGAAGGTGTTAGGTTTAAAGATGCAGGACCAGGATTGAATTCAATATTTACAGAGCAGAGTAGCAAAAGTGTAAGACTTTGTTTGCTTAAGTATATAGCATTTTTGAAGACATGCTTACTGTGTTTGGTATTGATTTTGCATTGTGGAGCTTCATTAACCACAATATTCTACCAGTTAGTTACTGAACTGACACAGGCTGATAAAAAGGGCTTACAGGTAGGAGCGGTATAGTTTGTCAGTAGTTTAGCTAATTGGATAGTAAGTGGCGACCATAACTGGGGCAATGTGTCAACACTGTTAGAGTTAACTAAGCTATCCAACTCCATATTTAACACTCTAGCTTTTGATGGTGGGAGCATGCCCAGCAAATGGGAACGGGTTCCATGGTGGTAGCCTGGGTTGCAAACTGGCTGCACAACAGAACACAGAAGGTAATAGTGAGTGGAACACATTCCGAAGAAAGGGGGGTCACTAGTGGGGTACCTCAGGGCTCAGTTCTGGGTCCAGTCCACTTTAACATCTTTATAGGTGACATTGCAGAGGGTCTGGAGGGAAAGGTATGCCTCTTTGCTGTTGATACAAAGATTTGTAACAGAGTTGATACACAAGGGAGGATAGAAAGGATGAGAAGGGACTTGGCAAGGTTGGAGGAATGGTCAGACATACTGCAACTTAGATTCAATGCAAAGAAGTGCAAAGTAATGCACCTGGGAGACCCAATCTCTGCAAGGACATAGACAGGATGGAAGCTGTCCAGAGGAGGGCAACTAAAATGGTGCAGGGTCTGCACTGGAAGACATATGAAGAGAGGGACTAAAGGAGCTTAATATGTATAGGCTCCAGGAAAGGGGGGGGGACACGATAGAAACTTTCAAGTACCTCAAGGGAATCAACAAAGTCCAAGAGGGTATCATCTTTCAAAAAAAGAGGTGTGCAAGAACAAGGGGGCACAATTTGAAGATGGGAGGGCAGTTCAGAGGTAATGTAAGGAAGTATTTTTTCACAGAGAGGGTTGTGGATGCATGGAACAGCCTTCCGGAGGAGGTAGTGGAGTCAAAAACAGTGGTTGAATTCAAGCATGCATGGGACAGTCATAAGGCAATTCTAGGGGGTCGGGGTAGAAAGAAGTAGGCTGCTGGTTAACTAGGATCTGCAGCTTATCCATTAGGTAGGGAAATGGGCAGACTGGGTGGGCCAAGCGGTCCTTATCTGCTGTCAAATTCTGTGTTTCTATGTTTCTATAGCCAGATTTAAAGAGGGGGAGTATATGGATGCCTTTTTAAATTCTTTTGAAAAAGACTGTATTCAGGCTAAAATTTCTGGGAAGTCCTGGAGCTTCCAGCTATCCCCACATGATGCATTGGGTCAAATGGACAATGAGGACAGTGATGATTACAGCAAACTTAAAGCAATACTGTTAAAGAAATTTGAATTAACTACTGAATCATATAGTGCTAAATTCCATAAGCTGAGGAGAAGTCCTGACATGAGCTATGAGGAACTAGCCACTAAACAACGTCAGTTTTTAAAACGTTGGTGGGAAGGAATTGGAGCAAACTCTGTTGATAAAATTGAAAATGTGATTTTGTTAGAACAGTTTTTCTGGGCATGTTCAGCAGAGCTGAAAACCTGGCTGGAGGACCAAGATCCCAAAACAGTGCAAGAGGCTGCTGAACTCTCAGACCACTATGCCAAGAGCAGACCTGCTCTGAGATTGAATGGGGCAGATGTGGCAGCACAGAAAAGGAAAAGCGTGCCTTCAGGGCAGCTAAAACCCTCACTGCCTCCACTGAAACCAGTTAGCTCCAGGTTTCAGAGAAAAGATTTCTCTGAAAAGAGAAGTGAATGTTGGTTATGTAAATAAACTGGGCATATAGCCAGACAGTGTTCCAAAAGAATGAGCAATAATATGCAGAATGGTACTGAAAAGAAGTGGGTTGTTTGTGTGTCCCTGGAAGCATGCCAGTGAACATGAGGGAACACATGCACCCAGTCATGGTGAATGGTGTACAGACGCAAGGGTTAAGGGACACAGGGGCATCCCTGACATTGGTAAAAGGGGATCTGGTAAAGCCTGGTCAGCTTATACCCAATAAATATGTCACTGTTTAAGGGTTCACTGTTGAAGAGAAAACTATGCCACTGGCCAGTGTTCTCCTGGACTGGGGTGAAACCGGGGGAACTGTGCAACAGGTGGCTGTAGCCAAAACATTAGCAGTGGATGTGATCCTGGGCAACAACCTCAAATAGGGGATGGTATGTGCAGTTACCCATAGCCAATTGGCAAGGGGAAATTGTAGTTCCCTGAACTCCACAGAAGCCATTGTGGAAACCACTGAGAGGCTGGTTCCGCAGCCTGTGTCTCCAGATGGGGAGACTAACAAAAAGGGGTAGAAATTTCCCCAATAGCAAGTAACCACACAGCTACAGAGGGTTACTCTGAAGAGGGAGGGGTGACCCATTGTCAGAGGGTTAGGATTGACAGTGATCCTAAGTGCCCTGATGCTAGTGCTAGGGACCCTAGTTTAGTGACTGAAGGGGACCTGTCCCATGTCTTGGGAATGTGTGAGGGGTTTGCAGCTACTCTGCAAAGTGACCCTAGTCTAGAGAAGCTGAGGGCTTGGGCAGACTCTGATGGGGCACAGGGAGGTGATGGCAGACATAAGGTTTATTGGGAAAATGGACTTATGTATACTCAGGCAGTACAGACAGAGGGAGGGGTGCTAGGCAGGCAGCTTGTCATTCCCAAGGGGTATTGTGAACAGTTGCTCAAGATTGCACGTGATATTCCCTTGTCTGGTCATCTGGGAAATGTGCGCACAATGCAGCAGTTGGCCCAGAATTTCTATTGGCCATACTTCACCCAACAGGTGAAGGAGTATTTCAGGTCTTGACACTGGTGCCAAGAATAGGGAAGGTGGATAAGAAAACCCAAGCCACCCTGATTCCCTTGCCGATAGTGGAGGAGCCATTCCAGAGGGTGGTAATGAATATTGTGGGGCCTTTACATACCCCCAGCTCCTCCAGGAAGAGGTTCATCTTTACTGTGGTGGATAATGCCACCCAGTACCCAGAGGCAGTAGCCCTATCCTCACTGAGGAGAGACAAAGTGGCAGACACCTTACTAGAGATTTTCTCCCATGTTGGGTTTCTGCAGGCAGTTATTGCTGATCGAGGGGGTTCCTTCATGTTGGACCTGATGAAAGGTTTATGGGAGAAGTGTGAGGTGGTGCAGAGATGCACGACACTGTATCACCCACAAGCCAATGGGCCTGTGGAAAGATTCAATGGTACCCTAAAGTCAATTCTCCAGGTGTTTGTTGAACACTATGCAGCGGTTGGCCTGGAATTTCTATTGGCCCAACTTCACCCAGCAGGTGAAAGAGTATTGCAGGTCTTGTCACCAGTGCAAAGAAATAGGGGAAGCAGGGAAGAAAACCCAAGCCACCCTAATTCCATTGCCCATAGTAGTTGAGCCATTTCAGAGGGTGGGAATGGATATTGTGGGGCCTTTAAATACCCCCAGCTTCTCAGGGAAGAGATTCATCCTGACTGTGGTGAATTATGCCACCCGGTACCCAGAGGTAGTCACCCTATCCTCTCTGAGGACAGACAAAGTGGCAGATGCCTTACTTGGGATTTTCTCCCATGTTGGGTTTTCGCAGGAGGTTATCACCGATCGAGGAGTTTCCTTCATGTCGGACCTGATGAAATGTTTATGGGAGAAGTGTGGGTGGTGCAGAGATGCACAACACTGTATCACACACAAGCCAATGGGCTTGTGGAAAGATTCAATGGTACCCTGAAGTCAATTCTCCAGGTGTTTGTTGAACAGCATGGGAGGGACTGAAAGAAATACCTTCCCCACCTGTTGTTTATGTACAGGGAGGTGCCCCAAGATTTAACAAGATTTTCCCCCTTCAAACTCTTATATGGATGCCCTGTATGTTGGCCCCTAGACTTGATCTGGTATCCAGAGGCAGTTGCCCTATCCTCACTGAGGACAGACAAAGTGGCAGATATGCCTTACTTGGGATTTTCTCCCATGTTGGGTTTCCACAGGAGGTTATCACCGTTCGAGGGGGTTCCTTCCTGTCGGACCTGATGAAATGTTTGTGGGAGAAGTGTGGGGTGGTGCAGAGGTGCACAACACCTTATCACCCACAAGCCAATGGGCTTGTGGAAAGATTTAATGGTACCCTGAAGTCAATGCTCCAAGAGTTTGCTGAACAGCATGAGAGGGACTGGGAGAAATACCTTCCCCACCTGTTTGTTTGCATACAGGGAGGTGCCCCAAGAGTCAAAAGGGTTTTCCCCCCTTTGAGGTCTTATATGGGCACCGGGTACATGGGCCGCTAGACTTCATCCGGGAGGACTGGGAGGGCAAGCATGCAACCCAGGAAACTCCTATAGTGGATTATGTCCTTAGATTTAGGGAAAGGCTGAAGGAGTTTATGGGGACAGCCCAGAGCAACCTGGCAGCTGCCCAACAGAAACAAAAAGTGTGGTATGAACACAGAGCCAGAGCTTGCTTGTATATGGTGGGTCAGGAAGTCATGGTCCTTATTTCGGTCCGGAAAGACAAGCTGCAGGCTGAGTAGGCAGGACCGTACAGAGTGATTAGGAAGGTAAATGATGTGAACTATATTATAGAGTTACCTGACCGAAGACAGACAGAAAGGATGTACCATGTCAACATGATGAAGCCATATGCAAATAGGGCTGACATGGTGTTTGCAGTGTGTAGTCCTGGGAAGGGGACGGATGAAGGAGACCCCCTTCTGGACTTGCTGGAAGAAAGTAAGTGGGAGTCCTCTGCAGAGGCAGTTAAATTGTCTCCCCAGCTGACCCCAGACCAGATCTAGAAAGTAAGAGAGGTTTTAGCAGACTTTGCCCCATTGTTTAGCACCAAGCCTGGACTAACCCCCTTAGCGACTCATGATGTGGAGACAGGGACACAGACACCCATACAGTGGACAGCATATCGGGTGTCAGAGGCTGTCCAAAAGGACATTAGGAGGGAAGTAGAAGAGTTGCTGGATTTAGAGGTAATCCAGAGATCCCACAGCCCCTGGGCCTTACCTGTAGTCCTTATGCCCAAGCCAGATGGCTCTACTCTTTTCTGTGTGGACTATCGAGGTCTGAATGCAGTCACAAAGTCAGACACCCACCCGATGCCCCAGACAGACGAACTCCTGGACAAGTTGGGAGGGGCGACCTACCTTACAACCATTAACCTGACCAAGGAGTATTGGCAGGTAGAGTTGATGGACAGAGCTAGGGAGAGGTCGGCCTTCATCACTCTGATAGGCTTATTTAAATTTAAAGTAATGCCTTCTGGAATGAAGAACTCCCCGGCCACTTTCTAAAGGTCGGTGAACCAGGTGTTAAATGGTGCTGAGGAGTATGCCGTGGCATCCCTGGATGACATTGCCATCTTTAACGCCAGCTGGGAGGAACACCTATCCCACCTTAGGGAAGTGCTGGGCAGGATACAGATGGCCTGGCTCACTGTGAAAGCTGAGAAGTGCCAGGTGGCCATGAGAGAGGTGGCATACCTCGGGCATGTGGTAGGCTGGGGTCAGCTCCATCCTAACCAAATAAAAATCAAGGTAATCCAGGCATGGCCCAGACCAGAAATGCAGAAGCAGGTCAGGAGTTTCTGGGGACAGCTGGGTACTATAGAAAATTTGTACCCAATTACAGTGCCCTGACTGCTCTCCTATCTGACCTGACAAAGAAAAGGATGCCAAAGAAAATTACCTGGGGCCCAGCCTGTGAGGAAGCTTTTTCCAAATTAAAGGAGGCACTGTGCAGTGCTACTGTTTTGACAAGTCCTGACTATAGCAAACGCTTTATAGTTCAGACTGACGCCTCAGACGTTGGTATTGGGGCAGTACTGAGTCAGACTTCCAGCCAAGGGAGAGATCACCCAGTAGTGCACTTGAGTAGGAAGTTACTTCCCAAGGAACAGGCATACTCTACTGTGGAAAAAGAGTGTCTTGCCATAGTGTGGACCCTAAAGAAGTTGGAGCCATACTTATATGGACAGCTTTTTGTGGTGCATACTAACCACAACCCCCTGGTTTGGCTAATGCAGATGGGGAAAAACAATGGTAGATTGCTAAGATGGAGCCTTGCTTTGCAAGGGTATGATAGGACAATTCTATATAGGGCTGGAGCCAAAAATTCAGAACTCCGATGGGCTGTCTTGTGTGTACGAGGAGTGAACTGATTTGGGAAGCTCATCCCATGCAGGGGACAAAGCCACCAAATTCAATCTAGGTGGGGAGGACTGTGACATTTGGACAGCTGGTTCTGATTAATCTATGATTTTTGTAATATAAAAATGTGTTATTGAATGTGTCTCATGAGAGATGCTGACAGCCTGTGGAATGACACCCCTTCCCCCAGGTTTTGGCTACAGGGTGTTACCTGGAAGGCCAAGAGATAATTAAAGGCTAGAAGAGAATAAATTAAGCATCTCCTGTTTATCTAGCTTATTTGTGGCTTGCCAGTTACTAAGATGGGAAATCATAAACTTTTATAACGTTTAGAGGAAGAAGAGCAGGTTATGACGCCTTAGTGCAAAGTCATAAATGTTTCTTTTATGTCTGTGAAGAACAGGAAGACACTCTACATCAAAGGGTCATATGAGAAAATGAGTTGTGCTGAGGTCACAGAATTTAATACTTTGATAAGACATCCTGTTTTGCATAGATATATTTTTTTATATTCTGACAGGGAGGAGCTAGATGACCTCACGCAAAGAGGTTGGCAAAGCAGGTTTTAAACAGTATTCTGTTTTCCATTTACACAAATGTTTGGACTCTGAAAGCTACAACATGCTAGCAGCACTGTAAGAGATACATTAGATCGATCAAGTCTAATTGTCTGGTGGTAGGAAATTGCACTTTTAAACTCTTATCTTTTTATGCTGGCGCACTTGCACAGCCAACACCTTGCGGTAGTGCAGATTTGGAGGCGTGGTCACTGGTGGCGAATGCAGGGCACGCATTAGTAGGTGCATCCCTCATTCCCCAATCAACCTGCATGCTGGCGCCACACCATGCATACATAATGTGGCGAGCACATCTAAGGAAAGGTCAGCTGCAATCTAAGCAAAGCTCGTCAGATGTAGCAGACCTCCCGACGTGCTCGGCCACATTGTAAACTGCGGACGTAACTGCCAACAAAGGCGCCCAATCTGATGTTCTGGCAATGTATGTGCCGACAGGCAAAAGCACTCCCATTTGTTATATGCCGAGGGTGCCCAATCCCCTCAGCTCTTGCCCCCACTTTCCTTGTGTGCCAACGAGGGTGCCCAATCCCCGTCGGCATACATTAACCCCCCTTTTGTTGTGTGCCAATGAGGGTGCCCAATCCTCATCTGCTGCAGCACCCCCCCAAACAGTTAGGTGGCACAATGAGAGCCCACCCCAGCGTGCCAAACCCCTGAGAAAAAAATAAGTCCTGCGATGTTTTTTTTTAACCCTGTAACACAAAAACGGTCTCTCGTAGTCTCCCTACCCCAACCCGCACCCACCATCTGCGCACCCTGCCTCCCCACACCCTCCTCATCCCATACTTACCTTTGGAGTCTGGCGCGATGATCTTCGGTGAACCAGGAACACGTCTGCACTCTTCAAAGCCAACCATGAACTGAAGAAATGCCAGTAAGCTGTATAATGGAATAAATAGTGTTTTTTCAACTTTGATGCATATCTCAGGCATTCTTTGGAATTTCGGCACCAAATTTTCAACATGGAGTTTTTGGGACCCCACCTCATGAATTATTGCACCGTAATGGCATTATTCAGTCCTGAAAGGTGATTTTGCAGTCACTGTGTGGAATCAATTTTGAGAGTGAGGAAGGAAACGACAGTGCCAGTGTTCATGAGGGGGGGTTCTCAACAAGCCTATGTTGCAAATTTGGTGGGAAAAATCCAAAAAATGACTGTTTTACAGGCGTGCGTTGCTCAGGTGCTACGCAAACTAGTAACTTAGTGAATTTGAAATATTTTCACACCACATGTTCAGCATTGGAATTTTTCCACACCTTCTTGTGAACCATACAGCTGTAATTTTTTCATATCCTGCCCGAAATGTGTTTTCACACTTCCAGCAGAGAATAACGTGGTCAGTGTGGGAAATCAGTGTTCAGGAAAAATTACAAAAATGACAGTTACACTGTTCATTAGCAGAGGTCCTAAAATGCCTATGTTGAAAATTTGGATCCGAAAGTCCATAAAATTTGTGGTTTACGAGCGTGCATTGCGCAGTTTGCATGCACGCTCGTGACTTCGTGCATTTGTAATATTTTCACTCAAGATGTTCAAAATTGGCATTTTTCCACACCTTCTTATGAACTGTACAGCTGTCATTTTACATATCCTGGCTGAAATGTGTTTTCGCATGTCCGGTGCAGAATTGCATGATCGCTGTGTGAAATCAGTTTTTTGGGACAGTTTGAGGAAATAACGATGACACTGTTCTTGAGCAGAGGTCCTAAAATGCCTATGTTGAAAATTTGGTGCTGAAAGTATATAAAATGACTGTGCTGCAAGTGTGCATTGCACAGCTTCCACGCAGCCTTGTAATTTCATGAATTTGCAATATTTTCATGCCAGATTTTCACCACTGGCATTTGCGCACACCTCCTTATCAACAGTACAGCTGCCATTTTTCACAGCTTGTCCAAAATGCGTTTACGCAACTGTGGCATACAATGGCGTGCTCGCTGTGGGAAATCACCTTTTGGGACACATTAACAAAATCACAGCACCACTGTTCATGAGGGGAGGTCCCAAAATACCTATGTTGAAAATGTGCCTAAAAAACTCCCACAAATAATTGGGTTGTGGATGTCTGTTGCACAGTTTGTATGCATATAGTGTATGGTAGAATGTTGTTAACCTTAGGAAATCATTTCCTAAGGTTGTTATACTATCGGTGTGATGTAGGAGGAGTGTTGCTAACCTATCAATGCTATGTCACATTAACAGGTTAACAACGGAGATCGCTTTATGCATGTGCACTACACGACCCGATGGCCTTTCAGAAACAGTCGCGGCAGTGAAAGCATGACTCGGAACAGTTGCGGCAGTGACTAAAATGTAAAAAGTAAGGATCCTGATAATTGTTTCCACTAGAAATGCATGACCATACACTATAAAATATTATGTATGGTCCTACATCGACAACCAGTTTGAATAACTGGCTCAAGGTTGCCATGGTAACATAAACCTCTCGAGCTTCGCTCTCGAAGTTTACATGGTCGCCATGGCAACCTCTCACCAGTTAACAAATTGGTTACCGATGCATGCCCATACATTATCCTCTATATTCATTGCTTCACCAGTATTTCATATTGCCACTGCAGATTTTCAACGTTGACATTTTTTATGCCTCCTCATGAATAATACAGTTGTCATTCTCCACATCCTGCCCAAAACTGTGTTTTCATCCCTCTGTCGCTAAATGGCACAGCTGCTGTGCAAAACCATGTTTCAGCTAGCAAAGTGATTGTGCCACTTTTCATGAGGTGGCCTGACAAGCAGCCCATGTTGAAAATGTGGAGTGAAACTACCACTACACACCTACAGTGTTAGGGTTTCCAACTGTGGCACCCCACCCGGTACGGACTGACAGGCATCAGGGCTGTGACTTGGGATCATCGGATGTAATGCTCATGCCATTTCACCCCCCACACCCACCCTGCAGCCACTGACAGGCATTGTGGTGTGTCTTGCACTGTTCGGCCACAAACTTCACCCCACCCTCCTATACTGCACCCACGTCAGTGTATTTCCTTATGGAATGGGGTAAGTATAATGCACAAAGACCCCACAGCATACCATAACACTTGTCAGCATCCACAGGGTAGGGTGAGGTACAATGGCATGAGCATTATAGCTGATGACCCAAAGGTACACCCCAATGCCTGCCGCTCTCTACAGGGTGGGGGTGAGGTTGGCGTCACTTCAGTACTTCACTGCCATTCCTATTATGCATCTTTAACTCCTCCACTGCCAATGCCAGCACGACAACATTCAGCATTGACAAATGCTTGTTTTTTAAGTGATTTGTATGTTTTGTGATACATGGTTCTGTATTTACATTTTTCATTTTTTTATCTATTTTGAAGTAAACCTGTACTTTAGAGACTACTTGGTGTGCCTTTGAAATTCTTTCTTTAACAAGGGAAGCATACCTGGTTAAAGTTGACACTGTACAAAGCTTACTGGCTTTACCAAACTGGGAAATGTAAGAATTTATTCTGAGGTCTTTAATAGAGTTTTAAGGGTTAATTTTGTATGCCTGGTTAGGTGCCCATAGGCAAAAGATATCTGGCTCCCCCGAAGAGAAGAATTATCTGAGTCTGTACATTGGGTACACTAACAAGAGGTTCACATTTTGAATCCCTTCAAGACTTGAGACCAAAGGTTGATTCAAACCCACAAAACAGACAGGAGTGTTACCCTGTTTCTGTTTCCTGTTCACAAGACTGTGCTCGGAGGTTGGCACTGTGGGAGCAGAGGGCCTGATCTGCTGAGGGGGTTTGTGACACCTAATAACAAATTACATCAATTCTAGTACATGTAATTCTGAGCTAGCTGAGAGCTATATAGGAATCAGCCATATAGGTAGTAAGCTAGTTTGCAGATTATCAGGAGCATCTGTTATCAAAAGTGATTTTTGCCACTTAAGGGATGTCACCAGGATTGAACCCATAGTTACGCTGTAGGATCTGCCATCACTGGTTCATGCCTTTGTAAAATCTAGGTTTGATTACTGTAACGATCTGTACTTGGGGGTCAGTGAAGGGACCCTCTGCCAGTTGCAGCTGGTGCAGAATGCAGTGACCTGGTTACTGACGGGCCTGCCAAGGTCTAGTCATGTGACCCCAGTCCGGCTAGCTCTGTACTGGCTGCCTGTCAGGTGGAGGATCATCTTCAAGGTGGACATTGCTCACTTACAAGTCCCTATACAGACTGGGCCCTGGCTACTTGGCTGATCTACTGACACCTGCCTCCTCAGTCCACTCCCTCCGTTCCTCCACCGGGGCCTCCTTACAGTTGCAAGGGCCAGGCTAAAAACTTCTGATGACCGAGCTTTCAAAGTCACTGTTCCTGCCCTCTGGAACTTGTTTCCCAGCTTTGTTAGTGAGGCCCCAATGGTGGAGGATTTTAAAAGGGGTCTAAAGACTAACTTCTTTCTCTTGGCCTTCCCGGATTAATTTGGAGCTATTATACTAAACCATATTATAAGATTATGTTTATTGATTTTAATATGAGATTGCATGCTAAATAATGTATTGTGTGTATTTTATCCTACTTGCACTTCCTTCCCTGTTTGCTTTTATGTAAGGCGCTCAGAGCCTCTGGGATTGGGCGCCATAGAAATAAATGTGCCTTGCCTTGCCCTTGCCTATGCAGCCATCTACCAGTGGCAGAGCAGGGTGTAGTTTCATGCCTTTTCATAGGAGTTTATTACATGTGAGAAATAAATACAAATACATAATTAGCAGTGGAGACAGTGGACAGCTGATATGAAGACAGTACAGGCCTACAAGAAGAGCCTGGACAAATGTATGCTTACCAAAGGAATCACAGGGTACCCTTAGTAGTAGAGTGGGTAGAGAAACCCTATAAACTGCTACATGTTAGCACAGCATTCTTATTTCTACCCTGTTTATGAAACGGGAGCAGAAATGAAGGATCTAGAGTCCCTTCCAACCTCCAATTGCTATGTCAATATACTGTATACTGTAGCAGCATTTAAAATGTTGCAACCAGGATTAGAGTTTGAATAAATAACTAATTCTGGAATAATCAAAATCAGGTTTTCATTTTTCATGGCTGGTCACTTCTGTAGTGGTCTCTAAAGGCTTTCTGTCTGAGAAGGTGACACAGATCAATTAAGATCCTGGTTTGTTTTGCAGTCACAGTACAAACTAAACACATTAGGGACTGTAGTGACTGAATGGCCATCACAGTCATCTTACAATAATTTCAGAGCTCATTGAACAATGTAGCATTTCATTTTTAATGAAAACTCACAAGCACTTAAGTAGTCATTGACTGGACTTAAATTACACTTGAAGGGCTCTTTTCAGCAGCACTTCACGTGCTCAGTTCTTAATATCTTATTAAAGGAATGCACATGTAAGGTATTGCTGAATATCAGTGAAAAAGAACAAGGAAATATGCTTCCTAGGAAAAATATAATGATGGCATCTACAGTTTCTGAGTAAGCCGTCAATGTACACGGTGGAATAGGGACCTTGGATCAAATGGTAGTCTGCACAATTCACCACTGGCAACATTTTTATTTTATTTCTTTATTTTGGATTTGAGCACATCAGGATGGCCTTGTTTTAGTGATAAATCTAGTTTCCAAGAGCATCCTGTAAGCACATTACAGCAGGCGAGTTCTGCTACAGGTAACATATATGCAGCTAAAGTTCACATCAAACTATGTTTAACAAATACAGATGGTAGACATGAAATACAATGTCTTACAAATACTGTACATAACATTACTATACTTGCTGAAGAAGATGGAGGATCTAGGTGCTGCTAAGGACATAGTAAACTGGGTAGGTAACTGGCTAAAGGGGAGGCAGCAGCAGATTGTTGGCAGTGGGGTCAAATCAGGAGAGAGGGAGGTCACAAGCAGGATGCCACGGGGATCAGTCCTGGACCCTGTCCTCTTCAATATGTTTATCAGTGACATTAGAGAAGGGATCCGAAGTAGGTTGTGTCTCTTTACAAATGACACTAAGCTCTGTGGGAGAGTTGATAGCAATGAGGGAATCCAGAAAATACAGAGAGACTTGCAAAAACTAGAGGGGTGGTTTAAGGTTTGGCAGTTGAAATTCAACACCAAATAGTGCAAGGTAATGTACCTAGGGAATAAGAACCCCAGGACAGAGTACTTGATGGGTGGAGTGAGACTGAACACTACCGCTGAGGAATTGAACCTTGGTATTATCATCAGTGTCACCCTCAAACAACTGAGTCAGTGCAACAAGGCCTATGGTGATGCAAGTAGGATGCTGAGGTGTATCATGAAGGGTACTGATAGCAGGAGGAGGGAAGTAATGCTACCCCTTTATACATCTTTAGTGAGGCTGCAGCTGGAGTACCACACTCTGGTCTGGTGCCCTCACCTTAGGAATGCTACAGAAAGGCTGGAGATGATTCAGGGTAGGGTATAGGGTAACAAAGGTGATTAAGGGCCAACAGGGCAGGTGTCAGGAGGAGCACCTCAAAGCACTGAACACGTACTTGCCGGAGACCAGAAAGGAGATGGGAGATATGATAGAGACCTTTAAGTTCCTAAAAGGAATTAACAAGGTGAACTGCGAGGAACTATTCAGCTTGAGCACTAGTTCAAGGTCACATGGGCATCAGTGGAAACTGACAGGAGGGGGGGTCAGATGGGACATGAGGAAGTATTATTTTACAGAAAGGGTGGTGGAGCCATGAAACAGTCTGCCGGCTGAAGTGGCGGGTGCTAAAACAGTTAATGGTTTTAAACACTGTTGGGACAGAATGAAGGATATAGTGATCACTCAAGGAGACAGAAACTGGAAGAAGAATGGGGGGAAGCGGGGGAAGGCTGTGACCCTGGTTGGACAGTAGGTCCCACGGTTGGATAGGGAACTAGGATAGACTGGATGGGCTATTGGTTTTTTGCTGCCACTTTGTTTATGTATCTATACATTAGACATTAAAATGAATCCATAATACATCAGACAGTGATTAGTATGAAGGACAGGGTATGATCAGTTGGGGCATTATTACAAGATATTTAACATGGGCGAGTGGTGAGAAAGTGGTGAAATATGGCTATCCTAGAGCATGAAATATATTTTGTTTCATAATCACTTTTAGGGTGCATTTATAACATACTCTAATATTTTCATCAATGTCTTTGGCCCCTGGTCCACCACCAGTGTCTTCTGCTAGGTAGGTTTTTATTCAGTCTTGCCAGTCCTATCTACCACTCTCCCTGCTATCCAGATGGCAGGATCCACATGTGGTGTGACCTGAGAGTACTGGTAATGTCACAGTGACAGTCAGTGTATAAAAGAGTTTTTCCATGTTTTGTCCTTGGATTCCACCCACCACCTTGCACAGTTTGTTTTTGCTCTTTTATGCCAGCAATAAGACACTACGAGGTGTGGGTTATGGCCTGATAAGAGCACGCCCCAGGTGCGTTATGAGGCACAAGGCGTTTGCACCGAGTGCCTTTTGCACCTGGGAAGTGCTCTTATCAGGCCATAACCCACACCTCAGAGTGTCTTATTGCGCTTATAAAATGGGCCCAACAAGTAAATTAATCCCCAAAAAAGGAAGAAAAAGATTTGAAGTCTATAAGTTTAAAAAGAGGTGTTAATAGCTGATATAGTAACAAAATAGTGCCTGTATTCAAGTAGTATCATATGTGTTTCAACCCCCCCCCAATCAGCACCACAAGCACCAACACAGAGATCGACTAGTGCATTTCCTATAACTTTTTTTTCTTTTAACTGATAAATCTGCTGTTTTAATACAGTGACAGTAAGCAGTGGTATTTTGTGCTTGACTTTTTTAGCGATCATGTGTTCACCCTCCCCCGGTACTTAGAATTAGGCTGTTTTATTTTTTGTAACTTTTTTAAATTTATTTACGTGATATGTGCTGCTTAACAAAATATTGATAGCATCTGGGGATAGCATACACCTATTCTGTGCATCCCGAGGGCTTTCAGCAGCGACCGTGTCCCTCAGGAGGCACCGTATTGACCCACTTGCATTTTACTTCCTGGTAATGGACGTTAAAGTTTTATTGCAATAGAGGAGTGGGTCTGTGTTGCACTTTTTACTTTATCGGAGGAGCAGGTGTTTTGGGAGGTGTTTCTTTTCATCTTTACAAATTTCTGACTGCGAAGAAGCGGGTTTCATCTTGCCGATGTCACCCACTATGGTTAAATTGTTTATCGCGGCCTGCGGAGCTCTTTGCTTTGTAGTGAAAGGATGTGCAGGTTAGAATTTCAGCTTACGTGTTTTTTCTTTGGGGGGTATGTTGTGATCATGGTGAAAACTTGGGGGGGGGTTGGATGTTTGTCACACCGGACCAGCGCAGTCCCTGAGTGCTCACTGGAGTACATTTTGAATGGCTGGTGATGGTGGCAGTGATACCTTGCTGTTCTTGGGTCAAGGTGGCACAAGTTAGTGCCAGTTGCAGCATTATGGCCTGATAAGGACATGGGTGCATAAGGCTTTTAGCCAATCAGATTTCAAGAAAATATTTGCCCATTTTATAATTAAGGTTAAACCATTGAGCCAAAGCTCATTCACAATGGTGACCTTATGGTGCAATACAAATACAATGCAGTATATACACAGTTACAACATAATACACATAATTATCTTCCGAAGTGACAAAATACAGACAATTATCTTCCTAGATTACAATCAAAACAATTATAGACTCTCTGAGTAGATATAAGAAAATGTTTTAATACTGAAATGGAAGGTGGTTTACTGTGAAGTGATCAAAGTTCTGAAGGAAGTTTGTTCCCATAGATGGGAACAAATTGGCTAAAAAAGTACAGGGTTCTTTTTGTTTTGGTGCATGGTACCAATAATTCCTGTATATGTGAATTTCTCAAAAAAGAATCAATTTTACTAAAGAGAGCCTATTCTTAAAAACTTGGGGACAAGACCCAGGACACTCTTACAAGAAAAAATAATTTATGTATTTCCCACCTATTAGATAAAGAAGTCCACCCAAGCTACTGGTGCAATTCACAATGATGTACATTTTTAGAACATTTTAAAATTAACCTAGCTAAATGATTATATAATACATCTGCAATTGTTATTAAAGTTAAAGGAGGATAGTTCCCTAGGATACGACTCCTTAGAACCTCATTTACTTAAACTAGGCGTCTCAGCCCTAGCTGCTCCCATCTGCAATTTGATAAATAAGTCTCTTATTACTGGAAGAGTGCCAGCTAAATGGAAAGTTGCAATAGTTGTTCCGCTGCATAAGGCTGGCATGCGCACAGTTGAAAACTTCAGACCCATATCAATCATCTGCCCAATAGCAAAGATTCAAGAACAAATTATATTCAACCAACTTCAGTCCTACTTAGAATGTCATAACCTCCAATCCAACTGTCAGCATGGCTTCAGAAAAAATTATAGCACCCTCACTGCTCTTACCAAAGTAACCTCAGACTTCCTCGGCTCACCCGACAAACGGCTTTACACTGGGGCCATTTTTGTGGATCTTACCAAAGCCTTTGATTTAGTAAACCATAACCTTCTGCAACACAAGTTTCATTTCTTGGGCCTGGACCAATTATCAGTCTCCTGCTTCCTGAGTTACCTATCCAGCCGCTCACAAGGAGTAAAATGGTCAGGGGCTCTCTCTTCCTTTAATACTATAATCCATGGCGTACTACAACCACTCAATCTTGGGGGCCCCTACTATTCTCCCTGTTTATAAACATTTTACACCTAAGTTGTGGAGGGTCCCTGGAGCAATTTTATGCAGACAATGCTGTTCTATACCAGTCTTCTCATAATACCCAATAGTTCAGTCAGAACCTGGAATCAGATTTCCACACACTTGAGAAATGCTTCCTTGATAATCAAGTAATCCTTAACACCAAAAAAGCACAAAAACAAATCAATGCTATTCTCTAACCCATCTGGAAAAGTGACATCCCATAGCTCACTTAATATTCAGTCTTCTTCAGGGGACACCCTTGTATCTGTGCAATCTTTCAAATACCTGGGTATCCTGCTACACCCCTCACTCTCTTTCAAGCAGCATGTGACATGAACTATCCAAAAAACTTAATCAGGATTGCTCTACAACCTTCATCCTCTCCTCTCTCATGCCTCCTGTCAAAAGATTGCCACCTTTTCCCTTCTCTCCATACTCTTTTATGGTGTCCCTATATTGCAATCTGCCAAAGCAATCACACTCTCTAGACTGTGAACGCTATACTACAGGGTGGGATGTTTTGCTTTCGGAACAAATTCGCTCCACCACCACTGTGAGGTTCTAGCATCCCTAGGTTGGCCTGATTATGACCAAGGATTTCAGTTCTTCTCCCTCTGCTTCATTTGCAAACTTACTTACCTTCCTCTTTTCTTCCACCCGCATGAGTGACCTACTGTCACATAAACCTGCTCCACATTTACACAGGTCATCCTCAGCCCCTTTGCTTAATATTCCTTATTCCCATCTTGCTATAGGCAAATGTTCATTCACCTACTCTGCACCCTCCATTTGGAATGCACTCCCATTATCTTCACTATCCCTCTCCGTGTTTACCATGTTTCAGCGATCCCTCTCTGCACATCTACTGCAGCTGAAGCCTTGTATCTGCTTTGGTTAATTCTTCACAGTACCCAGTTGAATATTTGTGTTTATATTGTGTATATTTTTGGTTTTGTGCTCTGTATTATTAGTGTTTTATTGTGCTGTTTATTCTGTTGTTCTTGCTAATTTTTGGCTACTTATTGATTCTTGTATTAATGCACTGTAGCTTGTCATGGGTCGCCCCTGAAAAAGGGACTGTCTCAGTTGGCCTACCCAGTCAACAAAATTCAAATAAATAAATAGATACATCTAATTTATGGAGTCGATCCTTAGTAGTATTAACATACAAAATATCAGCATAATTGATCAGAGGCAAAATCTGGACCTGAACAATCGTTTTTAACTTTTCTGGATCCAAACAATCACAATTTCTATACAAGAAACCCATACAGTATACTAACCAGCTCGCGTGATTAATTTATCCACATGTTTATTTCCAGATCCAGTTTGTTCTAGACAATAACCTGCACTCCAGAGCAGTTCCAGCTACATCCACAATTATTAATTTCTCATTCAGTTTCAATTTGGAAGCAGGCCCAAACAACATAGATTTAGTTTTGTGTTCAATTGTAGTTTAGAGTTATGAAGAACACTTGGAGTTCACTGAAGCTTTTCTGGACTACGTTCTGCATCATAGAACTGAGGAACGTGAAGTGTAACTTATAGTGTCGTCAGCGTATAGATGGTACCTAGAGTGCCCCACATTTTTTCCCAGATTTTTTAAGTAAATTAGGAAAAGGAGGGGGCCCAGAACAGAGCCCAAAGGCATCCCTCTAACCACAAGTAGTGGGGAAGGTTCAGCACCGTCTATAGCTGTAACCTGGGATCTATGACTTAAATATGAAGAGAACCAGGCTAGTACCTCCCTACTCAAATCCACTTCATAGAGTCTTTGTAGCAGTAACTGGTGGTTAACCATGTTGAAGGCCTTAGAGAGATCAACCAGTATTGCTCCCATGAAACACTGACTGTCATTAGCCATACCAATGCCATCCAAGATCCTCAACATGGAGACCACCACTCTGTGAAGTTTATGGAATCAAGATTGATAGTGATCAAAAAGATTTTGTTCTTGAAAATAATCCATGAGTTGCCTAGCTAACAGTCTTTCTAGTAGCTTGCTTACAATAGGAAGTAAAGAAATAGGTCTATAGTTGGATAAGTGACCAAGGCTGCCCTATTTAAAAATAGGGACAACCTTGGCCAGTTTCCAAGCTTGGGGAAGATAACCCAAAGAAACAGATTGATTAAATAGGTATGTCAAAGGATCAGCTATCTGAAAAACAGCATATTTTAGCATAGTTGAGGTCAGACCATCAGGACTGCAGCTCCCAGTAGTTTTTAATACTAGTAAAATTTCCAAAACTTCAAATACTTTATTTTCTTAAAGGAAAATAGAGAAGTGTCCTCATTAAATTTATCTCACATTTCTCAAGGTTTCCACAGAGACTGTGGTATATGGATTCAACAAAAAAATTATGAAATCTATTGGGAGTTGAACCACCATAGTCAAAAGTTTAATCACATGAAAGAGAAATGGTTTTATTACATCTAGACTGGTCATTTAGTTCTTTAATAACTGACCAAACTTTCTTTGGATTCCCCATAGATTCAGAAGTTGTATCCGTGAAAATTTTCTTCATAGTTTCTCTTACCCCCAATAATATAGATGTTCCTTAATTTCCTATACTGCTGCCAATCTTCTATGGTCCCTGTAGATCATGCTTTTTCCCATGCCTTATTTTTATCTCTTTTCAATTTCCTTAATTTAGCGATAAACCAAACAGCGGAATTTAACTTAACTTTTTTAGTTTTTTGGGGGAAATGTTTATTACAAACGTTCATTATTTCATCCTAAAAATATTCCCAAGCTGAAGCCATATCTGGAATCAACTCAGTTCATTCCCAGTGTATATTTTCAAGATCAGAAAAAAAATTCAGATCATCAAAGTCTTTAAAAGATCTAAGCCTTGTTAATTTAGCTGGGCCTTTTATACTACTTTTCCCCGTAATACAATGAACCACATTGTGGTCACTAAAAAAGGTCAGCAGAGATCCCTGCAGCAGTATAGTAATGAGGAGAACTTGTAAATATTAAGTCAGTTAAGGTGGAGTCCTTAGGATTATTAATATTAACAAGGGTAGGATCGGACACCAGTTGAAACTGTCCCAATCCCAAAGCAATTGTTCTTACATCTTTAGATTTAATAGGATTTAACCAATCAGCATTAAAATCCCCTAACAGAAGAAATTAATGAGTTACACAATATGGAAGCAAAGTATCATGAATAGGTAATAAAGATAATAAGGAAAACTGAGGTGGTCTATAACCTCCCAACAGTAAAAGCGGTTTACTAATAAGCAATTTGATTTCCAGTGCCAAATATTCACACTGTTGAGATCAATGTTCAACATAAGGTGTTTTGAAGCAAATTTCTCAGAGTAGTATATTAAGATACCTCCACCTCTTTTACTTTGATCAGCCCTCAACAAATTAACCCCCCTCCCCGAATTGCTAACTGGGTATCATCCTATCACTTAACCAAGTTTCAGTAAAAATCATGAAGTCAGGTTCATAATCCACAGCAAATTCCTTAATCAAGTCCGACTTGGGATAAATACTTCTAACATTCGAGTGTATAAACAAAATTCCCTTCCTATTTTTAATACTGTTATTAAGTGGTCCTGGGTTAGGACAAATATCCCCACTTTTTAGTAAAATCAATAAAATACATGCGCTAGATAGAATTCCTGAACCTGACTGACCTAAGGGAAATAAAATAACCCACCCTTCAGTAGCAAGCATCTCCCCCATCAGGCCATGCTAGCACAGAGCAGTCACCTGCAGAAGATATAAGCTCAGCCAGCCTAGTGGCAATGAGGGTTGAGGCATCAGCCTTACCTTGTGCCACACCGGCAGCCCGAGTTTGGGAACGAGCTTGGGGAGCCAGGGGGTTGAAGGGGGAGGAGAGGATTAAGTGTCTGATGGACAGCTCTCCTCTCCTGGGAGGGAGGGGGGCTTTGTTCTGCAGTGCTAGTGACACACAGTGGAGACTGGGTGCACTGCAGTCAGGAATGTGAGATGGGAATCAATCAATCAATCAATCAATCAATCAAATCTTTATTTATTCAGGCGATCATCATTGAGCAAGGCTCATTTACAAGATGGACCTGATAAGGTCAAGGTCCGAGTTGGTGCACAGCAATTACATCACATACTTATGAGACAGTTATACATACAGAAACAAGAAAATGTTATTTATAACACAATAATATACAGAGAATTCACATGTTAAAGCTTGGCAAGAGAAAGTTAAACTAACATCTACAATATGTACAATACATATATATCACAATGAGGGCCATGACAGTCACTCACATAATGGTACAAGGATGGTGAAGGAATATTGGGTGCCATATACTGGCGGTGTCTCGGCTGGAAGGAATATGCCATATGTGATTGGAATAAGGTTTTTGGGATGACTATTCTATCTCTAGCGGTAGCAACTGCATTTCTCTGTGAAGAAGGCTGTACAGTGTTGCTTGAAGGATGTAAATGGAATGATAATGGACAGTTTTAGGGATTTTTGTAGTGTGTTCCATGCTATGGCTAGAGAGTAGCTGATTGCTGCCCTCCCTATTTTGGTGTTGACTTTGGGCAATTTGAGCAGGATGATATTGTTGCTTCTTAGGGCATAGGAGCTGGGAGTGGTCAGGTTGAAGCAGTCCAGGATATAGCTTGGGAGTTTTTTTGATAAAGCTCTGTAGATCCATAGAGCTGCATTTCTGCTTCTCCTGACATGAAGGGAAACCCATCCAACTGAATCATAGAGAGAACAACGTGAGTATTATATGGCAGGTCTGTAATGAACCTTATTGCTTTACGGTATAAGGTATCCAACTTTTGAAGGTAGGGAGTAGAGCAGTGACTATAGAGGAAGTCTGCGTAGTCAATGACTGATAGAAAGATGGCCTGGACTAATCTCATCTTTGAATCTCTATTAAGGAAGGGTTTTAATCTGTGAGGAGGCCAAGCCTTAGAGCTTTTCAGCAGTTGTTCTAGATGCTGAGTAAAGTCAAGTCTGTTGTCAATCCACACACCTAGGTATTTGAAATTTTCAACATACTTCAGATTTTCTCAAGTATAGTGTATATCTGGGGAGACTGATTGAAGAGGATGTGTTGGTGGAGTTTTGGGTTGTGAACATCATTGCTTTGGTTTTCTTTGCATTTTAGAAGCTTTTCTCGAGAAGCTGATGTTGTAACAGGGAGAATTCTGCTTGTAGGATTTCATGAGCAACTTTAGGTGAAGGGTTGCTGACATACAGTACAGTGTCATCAGCAAAGAGATGTACTGAGGACTTGTAAGGTTGAATCAATTTTATTTATATAAATGGCAAAAGGATAGGACCCAGAATAGAGCCTTGGGGACTCCTCTTGACAGTGGTCTTAATGGGAGAGGTCACCTTCAGCTTTTACCTGCTGTGATCTACCGGAGAGGTAGCATCTGAACCACTTAAGGGAGGATGGATCTAGGCCAATGGAGTGTAGGGATGAGAGTAGCAGTTCATGGTCCACAGTGTCTAATGCTTTGCTCAGGTCTAGGAATACTGCACAGACATTGTTCTTTTTATCCAGTTCGGTTTGCCAATCATTGGTGACCTTGGCTAATGCAGTGATAGTGCTATGTTTGGCCCTGAATCCAGATTGAGCTGGATTTAATAGATTAGCATTGTCCAGATATTCCCTTAACTGAATACTCACTAATTTCTCCAGCATCTTGGATAACACAGGTAGGATGGAAATGGGCCTGTAGTTATTAAGATCCATAGGGTCCCCTGATTTTAGAAGGGGGACCACTTGGGCTGTCTTCCACAGTGTGGGAATAGAGCCAGAGTTTAGGGAAAGGTTAAAGAGGTGAGTTAGGGGGACTGAAAGCACATGACACGCAATCTTTAGAAAGAATGGGTCCAGAAGATCTGCTCCTGCACTTTTTTTGGTATCTAGATGCCATAATAGATCCTCAACTTGTTTCAACAGTATAGGTTTGAAGCTAAAGAAGGAGTCAACTCTTTGTTCACCAGTATAGTGGGAGCTTAAATGATCCCTTAATAGGTTAGCTGGGGAGGAGTCAAAGGCAAGGCCAGCTGTTGTGAAGTGGTTGTTGAATGCATCCAGGATTTCCAACGTGCCAGTAATGGGGCCATAGTTACTGTGTAAATGGGTTGGAAGGGGGTTGTTAACATCCTGGCCCATCATACCCTTGATGGTGCCCCAAAATCTAGCAGTATTATGGTAGGAGGAGTCGAGCTGGGCCAGGTAGTAAGCAGCCTTTGCATCCCTAACTTTCCTAGTGCATTTATTCCTGGCTTTCCTAAAGATCATCCAGTCCATGATATTCTTAGTTTTTCTTGCTACTTTCCAAAGTTTATCTCTCTCCAGCAGTGCAGCTTTGAGGTCAGCTGAAAACCAGTGACAGGATTTGTTTTTTATTCGGATACTAGAGATTAGGGCATGGGTATTAAGGGCATTTAATATAATGCTATTTAGCACCTGTTGAGCTTTTTCTACAGAATGTGCAAGATATAACTTTTGCTAGTGTGGAGAGTAGGCTAGATCATGCAGATATCCTTCAATATTGATGTTTTTCTTGGATCTCCTCATGAGGAATTTTGCAGGATCTGTTTTAATGCTGTTGGATCTTACCCCTGCGATGGGGCAGTGGTCACTTATGTCGCATAGGAGCACTCCAGCGTGTGTGAATAGATGTGGTTTACTCACTAGTATGATGTCAAGTAGAGTACTGTTACTACTATTCCTTGCATTTAGCCTTGTTGGTTCATTAATTAACTGTGTGAGCCCATAGGTGTCACAGAATGATACCAGAGGTGTAGCTGCCTGGGTGAGCCAGTTGAAATTCAGGTCCCCTATGATAATGACTTCTTCAGTACAGGACTTGACCAGGTTTCCCAGGTGGGATAAGAGCTTGTGTTCAGCAGAGGGGGGTCTGTAGCATCCAATTAAATGGAAAGCTGCTATATTGGGAGAGAGACTTTAGAGATAGACACTCAAATTCCTTGGGCATAGATGTTGCAGCAGTACAGGATACAACTAAACCAGCTTTTACATATATGGCTACTCCGCCTCCCTTGTTTGGCGATCAGCTCTGAATAGCTGATAGTTAGGTAGGTTAACTTCCCTGTCCATTGTGGTGGTCTTGAGCCATGTCTCAGTTATCACAAGAAAGTCTGGCAAGGTATGGGCAACCCAGGATTGTAGCAATGTAAATTTTTTTCAACAGACTGCATACATTAATATGCAGGAAACTGAGGTCTTTAATTGAGGATAGGTCTGAGGGAGAGGTGATGCTTTCAAGAGGTCCAGGGTTGATTTCTACATTACCAATACAGAGCAATAGGAAGATCAGTAATTTCATAAGGGCTGCCAGTGATAGGGAGAGGGGGCTGTCTTTGGTCCTCCTTTTTTTATTCCGTTGTCACTCTTTGTTTTGGGTGCTCCCTGTGGATTTAAGATAGTGTGTCAGGATACCAATTAGCAGTTTGATGACTAGGCTTAGTGGGGATCTATATACCCAGTAGTGGGGCCTTGTCTGAGACATATATGTGGTGATGTGTGTAACTTTATGGTGATTGTACCACTGTAGTCGATGCAGCAATGGCAAGACATATATGAGGGTATGGGTGTCAGCCACGGGGGATGTTCCAGATAAACTAGGTGGGTTGACCACTTTAGATTGTATAATAGGGTCATCTTCATTGTGGAACCCTATGGCTATTAGTGACAGGAGTATCAGTAGCAAGCTCCCCATTCTGAGAGGGATATTGATAGTTGGCAATAGGGAGTAGCGGAGTTGCTGATTGGTTGGGTCAGCAAGCTGGTGTGACTGTCTATTGGTTTAGAGAAAAATGCTGTGGGCGGGGAAGGAATGACGTCAGCAGTTGTCCTGCGGGCAGGTGTGGGTGTGTGCCCCATCACATGCTGCATTGCACTGCATGTCCACATCTCAGGGAGAGCCAGAAACAAGAAAAATGGCCCTGGTACCTGGGAAGGTGAAGGTGAGTCCAGTGGATGGCTCCCACACTCAATGCCGGTTCTACCCCAGCCAGCCTCCTATTCTCCTCCCCGCTCAGGTCACCCTACTAAATTATAGTTATAGTGCCAAAAGAGTAGGCGGTACCACCTGGGGGGGCTCAGAGCCAGGGGTTGGGGGGTCAGTAGTGGGTGAGGAGAAAATCCTGAGACAGAGGCTAGGTTCTGGAGAGACCTCAGGCATAGCAGGAGAAGGCTGGTCTGTGTGACCACACTGGAGAGAGTCTTAAGGGGCCAGAGAGAGGAGCATAAAAGTAAGTTAAAAAAAAAAAGATGTATGCTCCATGGCCTACTACAGGGGGCAGTAGTGCAGTGGAACCTGGTACCTTCCCTGCATGGCTGAGAGTGCTGTTACCTCCCCAGCCCAAATGGGCTGCACGGCAGCTCCTCAGTCCATTTCTGAACTTAGGTCACCGTGGGGGGGGGGGTAAAAAGTGCTACCCATTAGCACATTGGATGGCTCAACAATGTACTCTTAATTAAATAAATACTGTGGAATGAAAGTACCACTGCATTGTGTTTTGGTCACTTCCCCTTCTTCCAGTTGTCAGGAGTACAACATTTAGTGGAGTGCTGCATGATGTTATTTTAGTCACAGCACTGTTTCCTTTCTGGGAGAAAAAGGACAAGAAAGGTATAGAGAGCCTGAAGAACAGTGATGCACAGGTGAAGGAGAATGGTCAGAAAGCTGATATCTGAATGAATACTTCTGCTCGGTTTTCACAGTCAAGGAGGGGGGCCTCTGCTGGAGTGCATCACTGAGGTAAAGTGGAGAAAAGATTTGGAAATGAGTAGAATAACAGTGGAAAGGCTGCTTAATAGGCTGAAAGGAAGGATCCGTGGTTATAATTAGTGACAGCCACAAAATATTGGCCCAGTGTAACAAGACGTATAGGAAAGCTAGTAGCATGCTGGGATGCATAGGTAGGGCCTCCTCAATCAGATATTTATTTATTTATTTATTGAGATATTCAGAAAGACCTTTGAGTCAGAGACTCATTTACAAAGGTTCCATGTCATACATAGAAGGTACAGGGACAATATTTTTGCAGATTGCAGTACATTACGTTGCATTACATTACATCACATTGGGTACACATTTGTTCAGTGAAAGACTACCATTCCAAGATAACATGATTTACATAGATTCGCACAGCCATAAGGTAGCAGAGAGGTTCTGAAGAAGGCTGTTTGTCAAATAATTAGCTCATAGGAACATTATATATGGAGGACACAAAAGCGTTGTTCTAGGTCATTGGGGAAGGGGGTGTCAGTTGCAGTCACATAGGTTAGAGGCCTGGAGGTGTTTCCTTAGCCTGGTTTTAAAAGGGTCCAGCCTAGTTTCAACGTTATTAGGCTTGGGAGCGAGTTTGTCCAGGAAGGGGCTTTATAGCTGAAGGATCGTTGGAAGTCCGGCAACGGGGTACCCATAGCAATGGTTTGTTCGAGCTACAGGTGGTTCTGCCTGGAGGAGTTGGAAGGATAATTTTGTCAAGGGTAGGGGGGGTGAGTCCTAGGATTATCATTTTGGTCATTAGGCAGGTGTGGTACCTGATTCTGTTGTCTAAGTTTAGCCAGCTTGTGGTGCTGTAGAGGGAACAGGTGTGTGTGAAGTGATCACATCCAAGGATGAGACGGCAGGCTTTCTTCAGCATGAGCTGGAGTCTAATAAGGGCTGTGGTGGGTGTGGCACTGTAGATGAGTATGCCATAGTCTAGCAGAGAGAGAGGATAGAGGAGTTTATTGTAAGTTGTAGTGCCTCGCGGGTGAGGCAGTGTTTGTACCAATAGAGTACGCCTAATCTAGAGCTGAGGGCAGTAGATAGGTGCAAGATATGTTGATTAAAGTTGAGGGACGGGTCTAGTGTGATCCCTAGATATTTAAAGGTGCTTACTTGTTCTAGTGGGGTTTGATTAGCAGTGAGAATTTGGGGGCAGAGACTCTTGAGTGGGTTCTGGGGATGGGAGAAGATCATGACTTTTGTCTTATTGTAGTTAATTATTAGATGCTGGGTGGTGAGCCATTGTTCGATTTTGTAGAAGGAGTATTTGAGACTTTGGTGGAGTGTAAGGAGGTCTGGGTCAGTGGCGAACAGGACGGCATCGTCCGTGTAGAGGAGGAGGTTGCCGGGGCAGGCCGACTGGAGGGAGTTCAGGAATAGACTGAAGATCAAAGGGCCAAGAATGGAGCCCTGTGGAACACCGGAGTGGATTGGGAGGCTAGGGGGACAGGATGGTGCCTACCTTGGCCAGCTGTGTTCTATCGGAGAGATAGCTGGTGAACCAGTTCATGGCATCATTGGACAAGCCACTGTAGGCCAGAGTGTTAAGTAAGCGGGCATTATTGACTGTATCAAATGCCTTAGAGAGGTCCACGAAGATGGCACCTGTGAGGTGGCCATGGTCCAAGGCTGAGCGAACATGGGAGGTAAAATCAAGGAGGGCGGTGGTGGTACTATGACTCTTTTGGAAGCCGTGCTGTTGGCTGCATAGAAGGCTATATTAAGTAAGGTGGTCAGTAAGTTGATCGGCAACTATGTGCTCTAGTGCTTTAGACAGGGGGGTAGAATGGAGATGGGGCGGTAGTTGTTTGTGAATGTGCGGTCCCTACTTTTATGGATGGGTGTGATGGAGGCCAATTTCCAGTGGGACGGGAATTTCCCATGACAGAGGGAGCGGTTGAGAATGTGGGTTAGCGGGGCTAGGACTTCCTGGAGGGTGAGGTGGAGAAGTCTCAGGTCCAGGGAATTGTGACTGTAGTGAGAGTGACTGATGGCTTAGGCTAGGTAGGACTTGGCTGCCTCCGGGGTAAGGACATGTAGCTAGAAGGGAGGAGTATGGGGTGGCTGGGGGTAGATTTGAGCAGGCGGGGGATCAAAAAAATTGGGGGGGAGGACATGGCTGAGATCAGTGAAGGCAGCGTTTAGGTCCGAAGCTATACTGAAGGGTTCCAAGGAGAGGTGTCCATCTATTTGCATTTGGTCCGGAGGCCGATTTGGGGCTTTGCCACAAAGTTCCTTAATATTATTCCAGAATTTGCACCCAGTGCCCCAGGTGGAGGTTAAGGTGACTTTGTAATAGTCTGCTTTGGTGGTGCGTATGGCCCAAGTGCACTTGTTTCAGGCCTCCCTATACCGTTGTCTGCCAGTAGGCCATTGGGTCTCATTAGCTAGGTGGCATAGGGCATCACACTGTCATAGTAGGCCCAGGAGATGGTCCGAGAACCAGGGGGCTTGGTTATCTTTGGACATACTCTTAGTGAGGGGGGCGTACTTGTCACAGGCAGCATTGAAAGTGGTGATAAAGAGATCAAAAGCATGATCTGGGTCGGCGGTGCTTGCTAGGGTTGTCCAGTCGCAGTCTCTGAGGTGGGCCTTAAGTTGGACAAGTTTACCAGGCCCAAGTTTGCGCTGAGAGGTAATTTTAGGTGGGGTTTTGAGGGGAGTACAGGACCGGATGCATAGTACCAGTGAGTGGTCACTTAGTGCGTCATGGAGTACTAGGGTGCCGGTTATTTTGTGGGGGTGGTTTGTGAATACTAGGTCTAGCAGAGAGGATGTCCCTGTGTGGGTGTTAATCCGGGTGGGGGCTGTGACCACCTGCATGAGATCAAGCGCAGCAGCCTCGTTAATGGACGGGGTGGCTGTCTTGGCCAGCCAATTTATGTTGAAGTCCCCCATGAGTATTTTTTCATGCTGTGGGGGAAGAGTAGAGAGATAGGACAGGATGGCTTGGAAGGCTTGCTTCTGGTCCTGGGAAGGGATGTAAGCAGTAGTGAGGAGGAGAGGGGAGGTTGACTTTCCTAGCGTTAATTTTAGGGTGAGGGCCTGAGCCCTGCATGTTAGTTGGGGCGGAGGAAGCAGGTGGCCTGAAAGTGAGTCCTTAAGGTAGAGGGCACAGCCTCCCCCTCGCTTACCCACCCAGTCGGAATGAAAGAGGAGATATCCTGGGAGGTTTTCGGCCGAGTCAGTGACAGATGGGGAGAGCCAGGTTTCACTAAGTGCTATGATATCAGGGTGATGCTGGAGTACCCACCCCTGAAAAGAGTCACATTTTTTTGAAGGCTGCAGATGTTGATAGAGGCAATGCGCATTGACTGGTGATGGGTGGGACTGTGGAGCATTCTGCGGGCCTGGGTTAGGGTGGACATTGCCAGTGAGGAGCAGAAGTAGTACTAGTGACCTGAGGCGGTTGCTACTCGTTTGGGTAATTGGTCTTTGGTGTATTCGCTGCGGGTACCCCATGGTAGGTATTGGAAGTTTCAGGGTATGGGGGGCTGATAGGAGGAGAAGGTGGGGAAGGGGGGAGATGTGTTGTGGTGTGGATATGGTAGGTGGCTGGCAAGAGAGAGAGGGGCTCCAGAGTGTCTCTTGCCATGGGAGATGACATCTATGGGGGAGGGAGAAGATGTTGAAGTTTATGCTTATATCTGTGGCATAGTGGGGGTGAGCTGCTGACTGGGTATTTGCCTGTGCTTGCAAAGGCTGGCTGCTCCTGTTAAGTGTGGGGTGGGGGAGTGAGGTGAGGCATGCCAGGCTGTATGAGGAGAGGGTGTGGCAGTTGTGCCCCACTTACAGCATTTGGAGAGGGAGGGCGGTATGTTAGTGGGATCAGTAGGTGGAGAGTAATGAGGGTATGTAGGAGCATGGTGGGGCTAGAGAGCTGTTTTATTGCAATATGTAGTAAGGTCAGGAGCATGAAAAGTAATGGGACCTCTAGTGGTGGTAAAATATAAGCTGCAGGTGGGAAAGCTGGCTGATAGGTTAATTTTTACGATCATGTGATCCGAAGTACCTGTATATCTAAATGCCGACCAAGGGTGGTGGTGGTGGTGGTGGGGTGGGGGCAGTCCGATCCCTGATCTTGCAGCAACTGTCGCAATCAGGCAAGTTGCCCCCGAGTGCAGTTGAATGCCTGTGGCATTTTGTTCGGCACTCCGTTGCTGTGGGGGAGAGCTAGCTGAAGCCCTCATGACCTACTTTGTTCCTGGGGGGGGGGTCTTGCTGTGGAGGAAGGAGACAGAGAGATAAGGTTATATAGGTAAGGAGGAGGGGACTATCAATGAAGGGGGCTGGGCTGTATCGGGATTTCAGGGCAGCGTGAATATGGGCTACCATCAAGATTCTTGCTTGCAATATTTAACGTAGCACAACAGGTTTCTGAAACACAGCTGGAGTCTGCAATTAATTTGGGCTACAATCAAGATACTTGCTTGCAATATTTAAAGAAGTACAACAGGCTTCTGAAATACAGCAGGAGTCTGCAGTTAAGTTGGGCAACAATCAAGATTTTTCAACTGTTACAGCTTGCACTATTTAAAGTAATTAATTTGGTAGTGAAGCTGGTATTTAGACAAAGGTTACATGCTGGCAGAAACAGAAAAAACTATCTCCACTAGTGCGCCGATAGATTTACTGTCTTACGGGGAAAAAAGGCACCAAGAAGCTGATTTTAAAAATGCCTGCTCTTGCCACAACGGTCGTGATCAGGCGAGTTGCTCCCCGAGTGCAGTTGAGTACCTGTGGTGTTTTTTTTTGGTGCTCTGTTGCTGTGGGGGAGAGTTAGCTGAAGCCCTCACGACCTCTGTTCCTGGGGGGGTCTTCCTGTGGTGTTTTTTTTTCGGTGCTCCATTGCTGTGGGGGAGAGCTAGCTGAAGCCCTCACGACCTCCTTTGTTCCTGGTGGGGTCTTGTTGTGGTGGTTTTGTTTGGCGCTTCATTGCTGTGGGGGAGAGCTTGCTGAAGCCCTCATGACCACCTTTGTTCCTGGGGGGGGAATCTTGCTGTGGTGATAGAAGGAGGTAATCCTGCTCTTGTATAGGTCTGTGGTGAAGCCGCACTTGAAATACTCTGTGCAGTTCTTGAAAATCACTTGAAAAAGGATGAGGACCACCTGGAGTCATTCCAAAGGAGGCTGACCCCAGTGGTGGCACACTATGAAAAGTAATAACCCTGCCAATGTGCACTTTTCAGAAATACCCTTCTAAAGTATGAAAGTAAGGAGACACTTATGCTAAAATCCTCCCAGCATAAAAGGGAAAAATTACAAAAGAGGTGGTCAGTATAAGGACACACAGACATACAGTACTATTTTGTTACAGTGCTCCAAGGCACTGGAATGGTCTTCTGGAAGATACAGCAGTTGTTCTGATTGATTCAGATGTTCACATGAGTGCCCCCTCCCAACACTCTGTTGAACATCATGTGAGTCAGCCAAGGCCATAAAAGAGGATCCAGACAGACAGACCCTGACTGACCTCAGAGTGATCTCAGCCATCAAAATAGAAAGCGGTCCGAGGAGGATTTAGGGTTGTTGTCAAGTCTCCTTCCCATAATATAGCACGGCAAAGAGGAGCCGGACTGACCAGCTGCAACACGAAAGCCACTAAAAAATCTGCTGGAGGAACCTCACTGTGGAGCTTACGCTTGAAGGCAAAAAAGGAGCTGCCAAGAGTTGATGACTTCCAAATCTTCCAGACAAGCCAAAGCTACTGCATATTTCAGCATAAATTGCATTGTAAAATTCAAACCCTGATTATAAAATGTTAAGAAGAATCCCTGGTCTGTGATTAGTAAGTATAGGGCTAGACCTGTGATGTTATCCCAGCACATACATGACTGCATTAAATGTTAAGGAAATCAGTCCACAGCCCATGTCCAATTTGCTCATACTTGGCAAGGCTGCTGTGGCTTTTGCCAGTACTTCAAAACATTTTTAAAACCTAAACCTCTCCCTCCCACTGTCATAAAACAATCCTAAAACCATAGCGTGATAAAGGTTCTCTATACATTACATGGCAGGCCCATTTATTTTCTATTTTTTTTCATTCTGAAATCTTTAATTTGGAATGTAAAAACAAAGCCATCATCACGATCGGCTGCAGTGCAGTGTTTCCCTGCTCCCAGCTGAACAGAGTGAAACCCCTCCTTCCCATTGGCAGCTTCTGTGCTGATCACAGATCATGTTCCTTTTCATTACTGGATTGAAATATTTAATTAAAAACTAAACAAAGCCGGCATCATGATTATCTTCTTTAAATGAGTACAGTCCCAATTCAATTGAAAAGTAAGAAACAAAACTACCATCGTGATCGGTTTCAGTGCACTGTTTCCCTGCTCCCGGCTAAACAGAGTGAAACCCCTCCGTCCCACTGTCATCTTCTGTGCCGATTGCAGACTGTGCTCCCTCTCATTATTGGACTGAAGCATTTAGTTAAAACCTGAACAAAGCCATCATCATGATCAGCTTCTTTAAACCAGTACAGTCCCAGTTCTCGAACAGACTTAGCACATGCACACTACGCTCAGTGCTACACTTACCGAACAGTTGTTACTGTGCACTGAAACTGTGACAGAGAGATGGAATCTGTGGCTTGCATTCTACAACTAAGGCCAGGCAGATTTCTCAAATCCATAGATGGGGTTGGGGGGACAGGGAACAGAGCCTCATCATCACCATCATTTAAAGACAGACAGAAGTTGGTAGTACTAGGTAGGGAACAGGCACACCAACAGCACATCAGCGCCACCTACTGGACAAGAAAAAAACAGCACTATTTATTTACATACTCACTTAAAAAATGACTAAAAATCTAATTTTAATGAACTTTTAATTTGTTTTTTATTTTACAAATGAGTCATGTAATATACACAATAAGGATGTGTGTGGTAGATGTGTGTTGAATGCACTCAGCCTGCAGCTTTGTGCCCAAACACGCAAGGCTTGACGTTATCCCAGCACAATACACACCTTTTTTTTTTGTTGTAAACATGTTTTATTGAAAAAGCTTCAAGCCTACATTACAATACATTGTTTTACAACATTCCTTATAAAATTTTACAGATGAACACTCAACACACTGGCCTGTTACATACAGCAGCCATTAAATTACTCATCTTACAGCTATAAATGCTAGGTTACAGGTCGATCTATAAAACATAGGGCACCCTGATTTCATAAACATATTATACTTTCCTCTACTGCTTTTAAAAAGGGGGTCGATATTCTATAAAATACTTTCTCCTGCACATTGGCAGTTAACTGACATTGTTCCACGCTCATACACAAGGCTAAATTATTCAGCCAGTGAGCCACAGTAGGAGACGCAGAACACACCCAACTCTGCACAGCCGTTTCCCTGGCATTAACTAATTCCAGGTCCCACAATCTATCATGTGCTTGGTTGCCCAGGGTTTGTGATTCAGTGCTCAGCATAAACTCCAATGGTATAGGAGGGAGGTTTACTCATAATACCTTCTGCATTATTTCATGTATTTTGTGCCAGAAGGGCACCACTTTGTTACAAAATAGAGCCATATGTGCAAATGTACCTACCTTCACCGTACATTTTGGACAAATATCAGATTTGTTGGGGTTAAATCCATGCAGTTTAACTGGTGTTAGGTAAGACCTATATAAGATGTTTAACTGAATCATGCGCACTTTGTTTGATCTTGAGCATATATGGGCCTGGTTTATAGCCATTTGCCATGTTTTCTCATCAGTAGGCATACTGAGCTCCTGCTCCCATGCTCTAATTGCTCTGTTTTCCGGTACTGGCATTGACCCCATAAATACTGTAACTTATACATCGCTGATAGTATTGAGGTATTAGGTTGTGGCTTAGTTAAAATCTCTTCTACAGATGATACCTGTGGATTAAGGCATTCAAGGTATTGTCTTACTCTTAGGTATGCAAAAAAATCCCCCACTTGTATTCCATGTTGTTGTTTAATTTCTATAAATGACTTCAAAGTACCACCATAAAATAAATCCCAAATAAATCTAACACCTCTTTTTCCTATCTAAATAAGGCCTGATGGAGAAGGGCATTGTAACCCAGGCAGGAATTAAAAGCCTCAGTTAAGGATTTATTAGAGGATATGTCCATTTGGTATCTTAATAATTGGTGCACTCCTTTCCATATTCTGAGCAACTGGTGTGTAAAGGGGTTCTTTAGTTTCTTTGGAGCATGGCTCCTGAAATTATTAGCTAGAAGCCCATGTAACATATCACCAGTTAAGTACTCTGCCTCCATACTTACCCACACTGGACGTATCTTTCAAGGGGGGCAGTAAAGAGCTGCAACTTGAGCCACCCAGAAGGTAGCTGTAGTATATTTTGAGTGCACTTACCCGGTAAACAAAAACTAACTAAATAAAATAAAACAATCAGACTGAATGGAAGTCCCTGTCATTTCTCAGAGTCCTTTTTCATGTTGTCCAACAATTGACTACAATTGGCCAAATAGATCACAGAGGTTCTGCGGGGTATATTAATACCTAGATATTTTTATACTGTAACTGGTCTTGGCTGGAGGGGTAGGTTTAGCAGCAAACTGGGGTCATCAATCCCTAGTGAAAGTAGTTCACTTTTAGTCAGTCCTGTCTTTTAGTTAAGTCTTATGGGTTGAAATCCCACTATATTACAAGAAGCATACAATCTGTCAGCAGATAAGGACCATATAGCCCACCTAGTCTGCCCATTTCCCTACTCACTGATATTCTGCTAATAGCTTCTATACAGCCTCCAGGGTACTTGCTGGATTGCTTAAATAGATCAACAAATCATCCACAGACAAAGCTATTTTATGGACTGTACCACTCACCTTCAGCTCCATAATCTGTGTGTCTTGTCTCATTGCTGTAGCCAGGGACTCTAAGGTCATTACTTACAATGAAGGGGAGAGAGAGAGGGCAACCCTGTCTGGTTCCTCTAGAGAGGAATAAGGGCTTTGTAAGTTGATCAGTTACTAGTATTTGGGCACTTGGTTTAATATATAATGCATTGATCCACCTGAACATGTTCCCTCCTATTCCAAACCTCTTCATTGCTTCAAACATATATTTCCATGCATGGAACAGTCTTCCTGAGGAGGTTATGGGGTCTAAAACTGTGGGAGAATTCAAGAATGCATGGGACAGACATAGGGCAATTTTTGTGGGCGGTAGAAAGAAATAGGCTGTTGGTTAAATAGGATCTGCAGCTTATCCTCTAGGTAGGGAAATGGGCAGACTAGGTGGGCCAAGTGGTCCTTGTCTGCCGTCAAAGTCTATGTTTCTATGTTTCCACTCCACTCTATTGAAAGCTTTTTCAGAGACTAGGCTGCCAATTGCTGCCTTCTGTGGACTGGTCATGTATTTCCACACAATACTGAGGGTGTGTCGTATGTTATGCTTCCCCTATCTCCCTTTAACAAACCCCCCTTGATCTGAATGGATTATATCAGGTAAGATTATTTCCATCCTTCCAGCAATAACTCTGGCTATGATTTTATAGTCTGCAGTCAGCAGTGAAATTGAGCCATTAGAGGAGCAATGCTGTGGATCTTTCCCCAGTTTAAGGAGAACTATAATTGTTGCCAATTGCAGAGATGGTGCTAGGGACCCCAATTCCAGGCTTTCTTGTATCATATCCATTAGTGGTGCTTGCAACTGGTCCCAGAAGGCTTTGTAAAAATCTATCAGGAGCCCATCAGGCCCGGTGCTTTACCCCCTTTGAGGTGTTTAATTGCCTCATTTACTTCCTCCCATCCCAAGGGAGCATCCAGCAGGGCTCTTTGTGTTTCTGAAAGTTTAAGGAGTGTGGCTCTTTCCAAAAACTGTGCCATTTGTTCATCTCCAGCATTCACTTCAGATGTGTACAATTGTTCACAAAAGTTTCTAAAACTTTTCCCAATAGAAGGGTCATCTCTCACCATTTTACTCTCTTGTGTTATAAGTGTTGATACAGTTTTTGCACCTTCACTAGATTGCAATTGCCAGGCCAGAAGTTTGCCCCCTGTATCCCCTTCAAAATACTGCCCTGCGTGCGTTAGTAAGAGTGCTCTTTCTATTTTAGTATTATGCTCTCATTTTAAGTGCTGCAGATGCTGATATCTGTCGGGAGCTGGGGCATTTATATATTCCTGATCTGCCTTCTTAAGTCTCCCCTCAAGATCATCTAGTTTTTGGTCATGTGTACGCTTTTTATGAGCGGCAAATTAGATGATAGCTCCCCGAAGTAATACTTTAAGTGCAACCCATCTGATTGCAGCTGATGTTTGCCCTCCTGGGTTATTTTGTAGATAATCAGCTATTTGTTCATTTATAAAATTGTGAAACTCCTCCCCACAGCTGAGTGGTGTCCAGTCTCCAGTCTCTGTTTATTGCTGTGCTGCCTATTCCCTCCAGCTTCATTAGAGCTGGAGCATGGTTGGATGTAATCATTGGTTCATGCGATACCTGCAACAGGTTAGGTATCAGACTTGGAGAGACTATGATCAGGTCCAGCCTAGCACAGGCTTTTGCCGAGTGTGAGTAATGAGTGTAATCCCTTCCTTTTGGATTCTGGTACTTCCTCACATCAATAATAGTGTGATCCACCATTCAACCATACAACAATTAGTTAAAGCCTTGGCATTCTTTGTTATAAGGCCAGCCATCCTCGAAGTGCAATCAAATATATTGTCTAGAACACAATTAATATTCCCACACAAAATCCAAGGACCTGTAAAGGTGGCCATCTCCATCGACAGCTTATTGTACAACTCTGGTGATTTGATGTTAGGGCCATAGATGGAGCCGATGGCCATCTTCTGACCCGAGTTTAGTTGTGTTTGCAATAGTGCATACTTCCCCCCTGAATTATCCAAACTCTCATAGGTCACTACCCCTGGAAATCTTGGCCTCAGCCATATTGCTGCTCCTTTGGCCTTGAAAGAAAAATGGGCAGCATACCCTTCCCCTCCCCAATTTTTTTGCAATGTGATCGCCTTCCTTTGTTGTCATGTGTTCCCTGGAGATACGATGAATCAGTTTTCATTTTCGTTGCCTTCCCTGAAATTTCTTAATCTTATTTTGAGTTTTGAGCCCTTTTGTATTCCAAGAGCACACAAGGGAGCTGGCCATCCTGATACTGTAAGTAAATGCTATGCTGATCTAATGTTTGAGTGAACACCTTATATTTCACATACTTTGTAAGCAGATGCATTTTAAGAACAAAACACACAACATTAAAACATTTACCATAACGCTTTTGTGTAACAGACCACCATAAACCTTTAGGTCTGGCCAGCCTAACTAACCCTAGCCAGTACCAAGTAACAACAAACAGGAGAAAGATAATAAACAGTTGTAACTTTAGTCTCTTGACACCCCTAACTCCCCCTTCACAGCTTACATTGTTTTTCATTCCTTCTAGTTAGATTTGACTAAATTTAAGCAATTTAGTGCATTCCAGCACCTTCTATAAATCTATTAATAAAGTATTTATTTGGTACTTTACCCTTTGGTAATTGTGTTTTGAGCTCCCCCAATCCCCCACATAGGGATGGATGCACCCTTTGAGACATTACTTTAGCTGAGCATAATCCCCCTATTGGGGATAGTTTCACTGATACTGACCAGAAAAGGTTCACCTGGGTGAAATAGTGTCGACCCTCCAGTGCTAAATTGTGATTCTGCACCTGCCCCCTTTCTATAGACTAGCCAGAACCTGATCCAGCGCCACTTTTTTAATCATAGATCCCACCTTTCAACTGTATACTCTACATTGTGATCTTAAATTGCTAGTAATTTTTGTATACCTAAGGTTAATTGTACACTATATACAGTTTATCATATTTATTATTTTCTGTACAGCTGTCCAACACATCAGAAACTCTCCATTTTACCAACATCCTTTCCCCCCATCAGTACCCATAGCCCAAGTCATGGTCGGGAAGGGGAATTATCCACTGTTCCCACCAGCAAAGGTTCTATTACATTTTGTGGACTCCTTTGCAGAATGATAATAATCAACCTTCATGAACTTAGCCTCCTATTGATATGGTTATGATTGCGGGCATAAAGAAGAAGTAGAAAAACCTTCATCAATTCCCTTTTGTTGGAGACCACTGACTACCCGATCAGTCAACAGTGGCAAGTGGGGGGAGTCGAGAACACAGAACCACCACTTTATAACTTATGCCCCAATCAAAAGTAATGTATCAGTCATTAGATTCAGATTCATTCTATCTGTGAGACATTGTACCTGAGTGTAAAATTCTGTCCTTGCACACACCACCTGGGATCAACGAGGGACTCTAGCACTTAAAGATCTTTCATCCCTGGGTTGCATCACGGCCATTCCTCCATTAGTGACGCATAGAATCTCCCTCATGTATGCTTGAGAGGCCAGCTGATTGACAGGCTGACATGACACGCCTCTCCTCACATTGGCTGTTTCCCAACAACTCAAGATGTCATCCGGCCTTGTATATTTCACTCTTCAGTAGCTTTCAAACCTCTGAGCTGTCAGCCTAAATGAGAAGCCACTTCACAGCTACAACCTCATGCATCCATCGAAATTTACTCTGCACATATCCTCACTTGAATATTCTCATAGGTAGGTGGCAGCAAAATCGAACACTTACCCTCTGCACAACAGTTCTTTTCTGGTTTTTAGGATTATTGTGGGTGTGTCAGACTGAGATACATTCCTTTAGGGGTTGGTCTATAGTGATCAATAATTGTCATCCCAAGACCTTCCAACATGTCCACGAAGGCTGGTTTTAATAATGCCAGTGGCAGACAGAGAAAGGCAGCTTGTGAGATACCAGTTAAACGGGTTTCACACTGTCTCACTCTGTCTTCAGTTTCAGCTGAGCTGGAGTGGTGATGTCACCATAGAATTCTCACAGCAGCATAAGCCACAATGGAATGCTAGCAGCAGGGGTTAGCTGTAGAACGTTGGGGAATTCAAGTCAGTCTTCAGAGAGTCTTGAGAGGAGTAGTTGGAGGGAGCAGTGAGAGGAAGAGGTGTGCTGCAGTTGGCAGCTCCTCAGAGCCTAGCTCTGATTTAGAGCTACATCAGACAAGTGGGTTGTGTGTTCTCACCCTAGATAGGAACACAGAAGAGATGAGAAAGAAGTGGTAGAGACCGTTCCTTGTGTTGTTCCAGTGCCCCATCCCTGGAGGGATGGGAGAATTCCAGCATTTCAGGGGCAATCCTCTGGTCCTGCCTGGAAAGGGAAAGCTGTCTGAAAGTGAAGTTTGTACTGTGAGTACCAGAGAATTTGAGTTTTGTGGGAATGAAGCCCTGGGGCACCTGCATACCATGGTGAGTTCTGCTCTGATATAGAGACTATGTTCACCGAGACAGAGATTAGTTTAAAAGTATCTACCTACTGAGGGGTCAGGAGAAGACTTGCCAAGTACAGTATTTTTAATTTGTGTATGGCTTGGAAGCATCTGAAATAGTGGGAGTCTAGGGTATGGACATAGCCACTTACAGAACTTTTTAAGTCAGGACACAGCCTGAGTACAGTGTAGAATGTTAAATGTGCTCAAAATTTCTAGAGAGCATCTACAACCAGAGATTCAAAGAAAGGTGTCCAAATGAATGGCCGAGTATAGATTTGGGAGCAAGAGGTGGGAGACCCCCCCCCCCATCTGGAGTAACCAGGTTTACCTCTCCGGGTTCAGTTTGGGCACCTGTAGCTTTCTCCCAGGCACTTGGCCAGTGTTTGCAGAAAGCACCCAGATGTGGGATTTTGGAGTTTCTTCCCTTTAGAGCTAGAAAGTGCTCATGGGTGGTTTAGGGAGCCACCATCAACCTCCATGCCATATGGAAAAGTGTCCTAGTACTGGCCGGGGTGCCATGTCAAGGAATCAGAGAGAAGTGTACCAGTTCGGGCTGTGTGTGCCCAGAGTCGTTCAGAACCTGAGGGTTTCGTGTAGTGAAGCCGTGTGCTCTGTACCTCTGTAGATCTGAATTACCAGTGAGTGTAGCCCTGTGGGGGTCCATTTTTGCTTTATTCTCTGTGTTTATGTGAATAAAAGCCACACTCTAAGGATTCCAGGGTCTGGATTTACTTGGGTGCCCCTGTCCAGAAGTACAAACCTAGCATAATGCTGAGCAACAGATTTCTCTCCAGGTCCAGGTTACACTCACTTGGATATTGTCATAGGTAGGTGGCAACAAAATCAAACACTTACCCTCTGCACAACAGTTCTTTTCTGATTTTTAGGATTACTGTGGGTGTGTCAGACTGAGATACATTCAATATGGGGTTGGTCTATAGTGATCAAGTGCTCATTAAATAATTGGCATCCCAAGACCCTCCAGCACACCCACGAAGGCTGGTTTTAATGATGTTGAGTGGCAAAACCCTGCGAAACACCATCTTTTTATTTGCTGACCATGCAGACCTCCATTTCTATGTTGTCTCGCATGTGCGCAAGTAACGTCTTGTGGTAGTAGGAGAAATGCAGAGGTGTGTCAGTGCTGACGAATGCAGGGCACACTTTAGCAGATGCGCCCCTCATTCCCCAGTTAGCCAGCATGCTAACGCTGATACAAGTATGTAAAGTGCCACCAACTTGAAAGAAATGTGCCACTGCAATCAGAGACAAGCTCGTCATGTAGCAGCACAGATGACATGCCTCCCATATGTGCCTTTCCTGGTGAAACATTTCAATAAACATGGCGGTGGTTCCCTAAAGAAAGCCGACGTCAGGGGTGCAATCCCCGTGTTGGCATGTCTGCCACCCCTCCACATTGTGTGGCACACTGGGAGCCCACCCCAGTGCGCCTCCACTCACAGAAAGCCAACCGCATCAGCATGTTCCTCCCCCACCCCATCCCCATTGTGTATCATACTGGGAGCCCACCTCAGTGTGACCAACATCACCCCCCCAAAAGTCATGGGGCACACTGGGAGTCCACCCCAGTGTGCCCAAGATTTGTTTTATTTCATCTGTAAAGAAAGAAAACCGTCCTGCAGCGCAGTGTCCATTTTTTTTGTACCTGAAAAAAAGAAAACGGTCCATTGTCCGCAGTGCCCCTGTCCCCCAACCTGCACCCACTCTCTGTGCACCCCATCTCCCCACACCCCCCTCAACCCATACTTACCTCCGGAGGTCCAGTGCTACAATCTTTGGTGGAGCGGGAACACATCTGGACTCTTCAAAGTCAAACTGCAAAATGAAGAAATGCTGTTAAGCTGTATAATGGCAGCAATGGGGTGGTTTCAATTTAGGTGGATATCTCAGCCATTTTTTTTAATTTTGACTCCAAATTTTCAACATGGGGTTCTTGGGACCCCACTTCATGAACACATGCACTGGCATCTTGTTATTTGGCCCCAAAAGGTGATTTTGTGATCACTGCGTAGAATCACCTTTTGGGATCGAGTAACAAAATGACAGTGCTATTGTTCAAGAGATGGGGTCCCAAAAAGCCTATGTTGCAAATTTGGTGAAAAAAGTTCCAAAAAATGACTGTGTTATGAGCATGCATTGCGCAGTTTCCACGCATGATCTTAACTTTGACAATTTTTTATATTTTCACTCCAGATTTTCAACATTGCCATTTTTTCACACCTCCTTATGAACAGTACAGCTGTAATTTTTCACATCCTACCCGAAACGTGTTTTCACACATCTGGTGCACAATGGCACAGTCGCTATGGGAAATCAACTTTTGGGGCAGATTAACAAAATCACAGTACCACTGTTCATGAGCGGAGGTTCCAAAATGCCTATGTTGAAAATTTGGCTAAAAATTCCCTAAAATAGTTGTGTTGCGAACATTGTGCAGTTTCTACGCACGCTCATGAGCACCAATTTTTCATATTTTCACTCCAGATTTTCAGCATTGCCATTTTTTACACCTTCTTATGAATAGTACAGCTGTCTTTTTTCACATCCTGCCCAAAATGTGTTTTCGCACCTGTGGTGCCAAATGGCGCAGTCACTGTGCAAAATCATCTTTCAGCTAATGAACTGATAGTGCCACTATTCATGTGGTGGGGTCACAAAAAGCCCATGTTGAAAATTTGGAGTGAAAATATCAACAAACACCCGGGGTGTTAAAGGTTCTAACCATAACGCCCCACCCTGTAGATGCTGACAGGTATCAGGGGTGTGACTTGGGATTGTCAGCTGTAATGTTCCCGCCATTCCACCCTCACCCCCACCCTGCAGCCAGTGACAGGCATCTTCAGCCCTAAAGTTCACCCCATTCTCCTATACTACACTCATCTCAGTGTATTTCCTTATGGAATGGGATGAGTGTAAGGCCCGAAGACCCCAAGGCACACCGTGACACTTGTCAGTGTCTGCAGGGTAGGCTGAGGTGAAATGGCATGAGCGTTATGTCTGACGACCTAAAGGCACACCCCAATGCCTGCCAGTCTCTGCAGGGTGGGGGTGTGGTTGGCATCAGTTCAATACTTCACTGCCATTCCTGTTATGCATCTCTCTAACTCCTGAACTACCAATGCCAATGCCAGCAAGACAACATTTGGCATTGCAAATGCTTGTTTAATATGTCTCCCTCTGGGACTGGGGCCAGCCAGACAATCTGATTCCTGTCTTCAATTCCAAATTTTAAATAGAGTATCATGTTCAGATCTAAAAAAGGGCCATCCTTAATCATTTGTGTTCATGCAATTCTGACCTAACAGTTTTTAGCACAGCTGACATTATAGCATACAATTTCCATTGAGTAAAAATCTATTTTATATGTACCATCAGTAAAGGGCAAGCAAGTGCATTCACCTTGGGCAGGCATATTCCTCAGTATTTACTGAGGTTGTATGGTCCAGGAGATGCCCTGGGTTTAAACAGGGCCGTAGGCGATGCCAGATGTGTTTGGTTCCTGGACCCAGGGGTCCCACCAGACCGAGTGGGCAGGTAGCCAGAGGGCTGTCTGCCTACTCTAATCCTCTTCAGGTGGTGCTGTGCAATGCCAGGTCAATAAGGAACAAGCCCGCTATGTTTGAGGACTTGATTTCCTCTGTCATCCTGGCTTGCATTATGGAGACCTGATTGGGTGACAATGCTGGTCCTGTTTTAGAGACTGCCATTCCCGCTGGGTACTCCATGGAGCACTGCCTGAGGCAGGATCTGGGGTGGGAGGAGTGGCCATAGTTTTTAGAGCCAACCTGGGCTTCTCAGCACATTCAGTTGGTAATACCAGATCTTCTGAGTGCATTGCCATACACAGGGGTCCAGGTGGAGGTTGCAGCAGGATTCTCCTCATTTACAGCCCTCCAGGGTCAGGAGGAGAATTCCTGCAGGAGGTAGTGGACTTTGTCATTGACCAGGTGTTGGAGTCCCCAAAGTGTTTAATCCTGGGGGACTTCAATGCGTGGGTCGATGACAAATCCTCAAAATTTGGTTATGACCTCTTCCAGTTGATGTCTTCACTGGGCCTGGCACAAGCAGTTGCTTCTGCTACCCATCAGCATGGCCACACACTCAGTCTGGTCTTCCATCTGGGTCTTGGGGTTGATAACCTCAAGATTGATTGGGTCTCTTGGTCCGATCATTGTGCCGTGGGGTTCACGTTTGGGGCCCCCCGATGGTTGTTCCCCTGTGGAGATGGTCAGCTACCACCCTTTAAGGGGCTTGCACCCAGAAGAACTTTTGGCGCTGGCTGACCTATCTAGAGTTGAGGCAGCCTGTGCAATTGGCACCGGTGAGGCGGTGGCCACCTCTAATAGGGTGGTGGCCGAGGCACTGGATGCCATTGCACCAGTCAGTATATGACTCAGATCCTCTCACTTGAGATATCCCTGGTTTGATGGGGATCTCAAGGCGATGAAGATCAAGGGTCAGAAGTTGGAGTGTAACTAGTGGAAGACCCAGCTGGAGGCCAACAGACTAGTCCTGCATGCTCACTATGGTGAGTACCAGGAGGCAATCTCCCGTAAGAAAGCAGAATTCCTGAACAGGGAGATTGCGGCAGGGAGGAACAGACCTTCTCAGCTTTTTTAGACTGTGGATAGGCTTTTCCATCATGCCTGTCTACAGCCAAAGAAGACTTTTTCATCCACCTTGTGTGAAGAGTTTGCTCTGTTTTTCTCTGACAGAGTGTTGTCTATCCGGTTGGGAATTCCGTTAGGAAGGCTTGTGCCTCGCAGTGCTCAGACTAGTAGGAACAGAGGCACTCTGCCTGTCTGGGAGGAGTTTGGGTGGGTGGAGGTGTCTGAGGTGACTGAGGTGGTCTTAGAGCTGAAGCACACATTTTTGGGAACTGAACCCTGCCCCAACACATTTCTTAATGGGACGCGCCGAGGCTGTTGGCTCAGTGTTCACCGGGATTGCCAGGTGCTTGATGGTGGAAGGGGTTTTCCCAGTGGCTTTGAAAGAAGCGCTAGTGAGACCCCTTCTTATGAAGTCTTCTCTCGACCCAGATGTCCTGGCGAAATACCATCCAATCTCCAACCTGCCTTTCTTGAGCAAGATTGTGGAGAAATTAGTGGCACAGCAGCTTGAGAATCGCCTCGTGTGCTTCAACATCTATGAGCAATTTCAGTCAGGTTTCAGGCCAGACACAGTACAGAAACAGATCTAGTCAGAGTGCATAATGATCTTTGACACCGTGAACCACCTCATGCTTCTTGCTCAGCTCTGTGCGTTTTGTGGACTCACTGGGGTTGTCATCAGATGGCTTGAGTCCTATCTTTCTGATAGGATGCAGTAGGTGATGATGGGGAATGTCTCGTCCTCCCCAATGCCCCTATTCTGTGGAGTTCCACAGGGCTCAATCTTGTCGCCGATGCTGTTTGCGGTGTACATGCTGCCCTGGTGAGATCATTCGACAATACAGCATGGCGTTTCACAGCTATGCAGATGACACCCAGCTGTATTTGTCATTTTCACCCAGAACATCTGATGTTGTTGACATGCTTAACACCTGTATGGCTAAAATCAATGACTGGATGGCTTCCAGCTGGCTGTGACTAAACCCAGATAAGACAGAGGTGCTAGTGATCGAGCCAGGTCATGGGCATGATGGATTGCAACCTGGAGCGGACACAAGTCTTTTCCTGGGATCTTCTCCGTTGGTTCCTTCCCCAAGGGTGTAAAATCTAGGTGTGATCCTGGATAATTGGCTGACCTTTGAAGATCAGGGGTCGTCTGTGGTCAAGAGTCATTTTTACCACTTGGGGAACATTGCCAGGATCAAGCCCCTCATTCCGTCTGAGGATCTGCTAACTCTGGTACATGTCTTTGTTATCTCTAGGCTTGACTACTGTAATGCTCTTTACTTTGGGGTCATGGGAGGGACCCACTGCAGGCTGCTGCTGGTGCAGAATGCAGTGGCCCGGTTGCTGACGGGTCTGTCTAGGTCATGTCATGTGACCCCAGTCCTGTGTGCTCTGCACTGGCTGCCAGTCAGGTAGAGGGTCCTTTTCAAGGTGGGCTTGCTCACCTATAAGGCTCTATATGGGCTGGGTCCTGGCTACCTGTCGGAGCTCCTGACACCTGCGACCTCTGCTCACTCCCTCTGCTCCTTCTTGAGGGGCCTTCCTGATGTTCCCAGGGTTCGGCTCAAGACATCTGGTGACCAAGCTTTCAGTGCCTCTGGGCTGACCCTGTGGAACACATTTCCAGCTGTGGTCCAGTTGGCCCCTTCGATCAGTGTCTTCAAACAGAAGTTAAAGGCACACCTCTTCAATCTGGCCTATATAGAATAATCAGGACTATTAGAGAATTTTATTATTGGAACTCTGATTTTATCTGGTTGTTATTTTTTGAATTTTAATTGTTTTATCTGTAATTCTTTGTTAGGCACCCAGAGCCTCCGGGATTGGGCGCCATAAAAATAAAATTTGCCTTGCCTTGCCATGTAGTAAATTCAGTCTAGACCATCCAGGGCTCTTTCAGTGCACCAGTGGCATATCCCGGATCCTGGACCTTCCACTACTGGCCCCATTCTCTCTGTTTAAATATTCTTCAGTATTCTGTGCCTTTACAAAGAAACAAGGTGTACACCCCGGTTTACTGAATCTAAGTTTAGCAGGGTACATAAGGGCAAAACTCCAGCCCCGTTGATGCAAGGACGTTTTAACTGATGAATACTTTTGCCATTTTATCTGAAGTTCTTTGGTGTAATCTTGAAATACCGAAACTTTGCCATCCTCAATCACTATGAGACCATTTGACCTGGTGGCTCACAAGTTTGCCTCCTTATCCGGAAATCTTAAGAATTTAATTAGGATGTGTTGGGGTTTGTCTCCTGGCTTTGGATGGGGACCAGTGCAGTGGGCTCTTTGTATTTCAAACTGCTTTGCCATGTCGAGGAGCCCCAGCGTGTCCACTAGCCATTTCAGCACTGCACTGCCGCCTTCTTTGTCCTCTATGCCCTCCCTCAAGCTGATCAATCTGATGTTGGACCTTCTGGCTTGACTTTCTTGGTCCTCTTCATGGTCTAGTAGTCTGTCAATATTTTCTTTCATGCTGCTTCTTTCCCCCTCCATGTCCATTACTCTGTCTTCCAGCTCATCAACTCTTTTTTCTACCTTGTCAATCTGACTGACATGGGTTGTTGTAGTTTCCACCAAACCATTCAGTATGTCCTGTATATGTGTGATCCGAGCTGTGATATTCAAAAACCCCACTTTCATCTCCATTTGCAAGTTCATTATGAATCCTGGTAAGCATGCTATCGTTGTATCTTTTTGCCTCTTCTCCATTCAAACCTCCATGCTGTTTTGCTGTGCCCTGGTGGGGGCTCCAGTGACCCTGTTATTTGCTTATTAACACCCTTAAATGGCAACAAAGATTTTTTGGGATTTTTGCCCTGTATTAGCCATTATGTCCCAACTGAACCAAAATTTCTCTCTCAAAACTCAGCTTAATATGTTCAGAAATACCATTTAATTCAGGTGCCTCATGTAGCAGATCTACTACATGTCTTTTCTCCTTGCCAGCTTGGCCATGCCCACAATACACACCTTGTCATGTATTATTGCCTAATTATCAGATTGTGGGTTTATCAGAAAAGAGCAAAGAGCAGCATGAACAATAAACAATTTGGTTAGCCAGTGCCACAGTAACCAACCTCCTCACCCACACTGCAACAGGCACTGGACCCGGGTATGGGGGACACACAATAGAATGTAAATCAGAGAAAGTTGCAGTAAATAAATCAACACAGGAGAGTACCCCATTGGAAAAAGTAGTTTAGGATGGCCCGTTGTCACAGTGGTAGCGCTATTGGTTGCACATGCAATGCCAGTGACCCAGGTTAGGGAACAAGCCAGGGTTGTCAGGGGCAAACTGGTTGGGAAGAGGATTAAGCATCCCAGAACACACATACCTCCAGGGAGGGAGGATGGGTAATGTTCTCTGCTGCAACATTGTCATCTGGGTGATCACAGGTAGCAGTGTGGTTGGAGGGCCTAATGGATGGAATGTTGCCAATGTCTGTGTGCTTGTGCCTGTGCCCATGACATCCTCGATAATGACATCCCATGGGATTGGGTGCAACTCAATAAATGCCCACCATAGCAGGATGAAAGCCCTGGTGTACATGGAACCTACATGCTTTCCCCAGCACCTCATACCTGGCTAAAGGCTCAGGGAGGAGGGCCTCATCCACCTGCCCCAGGGGATATCTGGAGGATTGCCCAGGTGCCAAGGTAAAGAGTGAGGTGGGTGGGGATGACAACTGGGTGGATACAAATGTAGGAAGAAGGTCATGGTGGTGGAAAGGGGCAGAAGTATAAAGTAAAACAAAAAAAACTCATTTTAGTCAGTTGCACTGGGCAACAGTAGCTTTGTTGTCCTTGCAGCCCTGTCTGGCTATAGGCTCCCCCAGAATATTCTTCTTTTGTGTCAAGCCTTAGTAGCTCTACAGCAGTATTCCTGGACACAACTCATAAAAAGTAGCAACAACAGACTTTTAAACCAGGGTCACAGACTGTTTCACTCCATCTCAGGATACATCTCAACCCAATACCTGGACCCAGCATCTAAACTGGATGCCCGTTCTGCAGTTTAGACCCCAGTCCAGATTACTTGACTGCTCAGTTTGGCTGTTACATGTCTGTTACCCCTCCATAACCCAGGCCTACTGCCTGCCCATTACACTTGCAAATTACCTGATTTGCCTGATTTATGTCCTGGTCAGGTTCATGTTTAAACTGTTTGGGAAGCCAAGGTATCTGAAGAGGTGTTGATGAAATTGCCATGCCGAGCCATCAAATGGACCACTGAGAAACTGTCAGCATCACAGTTGCTCTTCTCACTTTTTTTTTCTCTTTCTAGTGCTCCCAGTTGCTCTTCCAAGTCTTTTGGATGGTCATGGGGTGATCTTTGGGATGACCCCTTGGACGGTCATACTAAGTCGAGTTCTGCCCGGGGGTCTGTGCTTACTGAGGTGCTTTCTCCAAATGTAGCTATAAATGATTGTTTCTTGAAGTTGGTGTAAACACTAGGCAATAGGGGGTAGGTGTAGAGCTCAGGGAAGGGGAATGTTGACACCGCTGAACAATGTCCATGTCCCAGACTAGCCCTGAGCAGCTCAAGGCATGCAGTGATTCCATCAGACCAAACGAGCATTTGTCAATGCTGAATGTTCGCCAGTGGTATTGCTGTTGTACCAGCTCTTGCTTGTACACATTTTTACTATATATGTACCCAAGACAGAGCAGATGCGATGCAATGTCCACACAAACCTATCTTTATAGTAAAGCTTATAATAATTTTTGAATATTTTAATGTAGTTTTAATTATTTATTGTTTTATGTTGTATTGTACAGGTGCCTTGGTTTAAGAAAGGCACCTTATATAAATAAAGAGTGATTTGATTGTTAGACTGTAATTACCAGGAAAGGGCAGCTGAGAGGCAATATCTACTTTTAAGTGGACTCCCACATTTTGACCCCAAATGTCCAACAGTCTTTTTATGACCTGACATTATGATCAAGACAGGTGGATTTTTTTAAATCCCATATGAAATGTGATTTTGCTGTGCGACTGTGGAAACAAGTTTTGGAGGGGATTTAAAAAATGACACCTGCCGTGTTCAGGAGGTGGGGTAACAAAAAGGACATGTTGACCATGAGTGGCCAGAATCTGCAAAAAATAAAATTATGGGTAAATTTTTGAACAATTTGTTTCCTCATAACTTAGTTGGGGTTTCACACTTTTACCCCAAATTTTAAACATAATCTTTTTATGACCACTCCTTCTAAGCATGGCAGGTGTCATTTATAAAACAATGGCAGACACATAATTTCACTCCACAAGTGTTAAAACACATTTTGTGTAGTGTTTGAGAAATGACAGCTGTCACATTCATGAGGCGGTATGAAAAAATGTCTATGTTGAAAAGTTGGGGTCAAAATACCACAAATTACCACAGTGACAAGTGTGCATTGAAAAATTGCAATGTAGACTCATAACTTTGTTGCTTTCTTATGGTTTTACCCAACATTTTGAACTTAGCCTCCTTATGGCCCCACATAGCCCTTCTATGAGCTCACCTCATGAAAAAGGGCAGAGAAATTTTTCTAATCCTGCCCAAAGGTGATTTTGTGGTACAAGTGCAAAAACACATTTTGGCCAGAATTTAAAAAATGACAGCTGTCACCTTCATGAAGTGCTGTGAATAAATTGCTATGTTGAAAATTTGGGGTCAAAATATTGAAAATTACCAGAGTTACGAGCCTGTGTTTGCATATCTCAGTGGGCACCCTCAGTGTCAGTATTATGTTTGGCAGCACCAGGGATGGGCTACCCAGTGTTGCAGACTCAAAATGGGCAGGGTGAGGAGTAGCAGCCAGTATGATGGATTGGGCAGCCCCATGCTGGAATAGTAACATGCATGCATGGGTTGGGCTTTGGGGCCGGGGGGGAGTTAAGGCAGTGGCAGCAGCAGACATCAATGTATAGTTTTCTCTTTTACAGGGTGTAATTAGAAAAAAAACAATGAGGGATGGTTTTCAGCAGGCTGGTCATGATGGATCAGCTGTGCTTGATGACCAGCATTATGTAGATCAAATGATAGAGCTGCCTGATGATTGGGTTGACTCTCTCCTTTGAACTACATGAAGTTTCTGCCCAGCAAGCCAAAATGGTGTCATGATCAGCCTAGCTAATGATTGGTGTGACTCTGATGAGCCCCTTGCAGACCATTCTGCATTGGACTGACAGTGTCACACCTCTCAAACCCCACTCTCCTAACAAAATGTTCACTGCATGTGCATGCATGGTGAACATAAAAAGAGGATAAAAAAACACTGATTAAATAATCTGGCACCTGGAGATGGTCATATAGACAGGCAGACAGCCTGACAGACTGCTTTCCTATACTCTCAAACCATACCCTTACCCCCATCAGTAGAATCGAGGATTGACAGCAGATAAAAAGTGCCCAAAAGCAGCCTTTAATGAAAAAACACTGAGGCACACAGTTACGTTCTGCACTGTATAAATCTCCCCCTTTTTGTTTTTACAGATTTGGATGCATGCCTCACTGCTCAGAGAGTCCTGCAACTAGAAGGGCAACAGACATTATTCACAGCCAGTAGGGGAGAACTTACCAGTAAAAACTGGCTGACCTCAATATGTATTGATCAGGACCGAGGAAAGAAATAATCAAACCATTCAAGTACCTGTCTGAAAGGTATAAATAGGGTAGACAGTCAGCTATTTTTAAGCTTAGTGAGAGGTCCATCACAAGGGGCCACAACTATAATGTAATGGAAAAATTTAGGAAGGATGTGAGGAAATACTTCTTTATTGAGAAGGTGGTGGAAAAGTGGAATCATCTGCCAGGTGAGCTGGTCAATGTAAACTGGTGACCTGTTTCAACTGTGGGTGTGAGTGACAAATAAAACTGTTGAGAATGAGGGGGGAGGGAGTGGAGCTAATGGAGAGGGCAGGTTAGTTCAAACAGAACTGGTGAGGACCTAAGTAGAAGCCTCTCAAACTGAATGGACCATAAGTCATTTTTGTCTGTAAATATCTACAGTATGTACTGTCACAACCTGTCCACACTCAGGACACTGTCTGCAACAGGTTGCCAATTTTCTCAGCCCTCCACACCTGTAAGGGCACTTCAGTAGCTGCCATCACTCAGAAGTGATTCTCTGACCTGGGGACTTTCTTGGTCCGAATCCCACCATAGCTGCTGCTCACACAGTACAGCACTCCCTTAGCTATGGGTACAGCCTTCTCTGGTCACTCACTCCTGAGACAACACTTTGCTTCTTAAACTATGGTAACTGTAGATGTCTGCTCCCCCTTCAGAGATAGATCATGGATTTGTCAAAACCATCTATTCCCCCAAAAGATTCAGTCACAGAGGCATGAAGTACTGTATAAAAAAAAATAGTATTTACTGCTTCACAATATTTACACAATTTACAGGATAGCACATAACACAAAGACTATGGGAATTACAGGGTCACTACAGAAATGAAAGGGAAAATAAACTGGTTTGCACACAGCAGAAAAAACAAACAGAAAACTATTTCTATAGGTTCTTAAAACTAAGAGTAGAAAGATTTCTTACCACCCAGGATCTCAGTGAATCAGGCAGATGTGAACCTTAGATGGTAAATGCCCAAGGTCCAAAACCTAACCAAGTTGTTAGGATCTGGCAAGTCCTCAAAAACCTTCAGCTGCAAGCCCCCATGACACATCATCAAATATGCCACACTGATATCATATATTTGACACATCCTTTGTCTCCTGGAAAACCTCCCCTCTGAAAGACTGTTCCAAACCAGATTTGTACTCCAGACCCTGGTCTCGTGGATTGCAATGTTCATCCTTTGGTCTTCCCATCTGTTAAAATCCATGGGAGTTACATTTCCCCTTCTCTGACTTTGTTTACACTCAAAACAGAGCCCATGTTTATGAAAGCAATTCATCTCTTTGAAGTTTAAGTACTCATTAGCTGACAGGAACTCTGTTCTTTGCTCAAATGACCCCATAGGTGACTGCCCCAGGTCTGGGCTCAACTAGCATGCAAACTAAGATTTACCAGTTTCATCTCAGCTGAAATGCATACAGAAATCTAGCTAATAACAAAAACTAAACACAAAAACAAACACACAAAAAAATACAGAAAAGTTGTTACAGACTCCAATTTGTCACACAGGAACATATGACATCCTTGTCACAGAAAGCTTAATCCTGGTGGGTGGCACAGCAGTTCTAACATTAGTGGGATTTTTTTGTTTGTTTGTTTTAATGCTTTTTCTAAAGAGTTGGGGTAAAATAGAGACTAGTAACTACATTGATAGCATCAAAATATTTAAAGTTCAAGAGATCTGAGAGGAATAACAATGAAAAAGGTACATTGCCACAGCCCTGTTGTTAAAACTACATGAACAGTATTAACACAGTATTTCTTGTTATTCTTAAAGCAGCAGTGTAATGAAAAATGTTTTTTCCAAAAAGTTTTTTTTTTTTACTATAGTTAATAAAAATATTAGCATACCTGTCAAATCTACTTTTCTATGTACCTCCTATGATATGTACCATAATTTTTTTTCCATTTTCTTGATCCTAATCCTTGCCAAGTCTACAGTGCTATTTCTAAGCAAAACATGGTGGCCATCTTTTTTCTTGAGAAAAAATTAAATTAAAATGTTAATAAATTACTCCAATTGTGGTGTAACTAGAACATTTTACCACCAAATAAAACTGGAAGATGCCTGAAATCATTTATAACGAAATAAGGATAGGGTAAATTGTTTTCCTAATTTCATTGCACTGCTGCTTTAAGTACATATGTTCTTTTGCAGACTACCGTACTTCACCATTTTCTCATGTTTTTTTACACCTTTGGCTATCACAGTATAGCCATTTTTAGAAGAGTAAATAAAAGAACAAGCTGTCTGTCACCTTGAGTCTAAAAGGAAAGCTAACTAAAAACCTCCCACTTCTATATTTAAAAACTGCAACACATTGTGGTGATAATGAAAAACTTCACTAGGAGATCTGTGCCAACATCATAAGTATGACAAACTGTAGCAGATCATGTGATGAATATTAACATATTTCAATTGCTATACAGGTTTCTTGCCATGCTGTATGATTAAAAGGGTCTTTGATAGATGATTTGAATAACTCCTATGTTTTTTTTTTCCAGTGGCTAGTTCCATATCATTGTTCATTTCTGCATTAATGGTGCAATACTTAATTTCCATCGTTCTTACCCTAACAACTCTTGCATTGTACAAGTCATAACACTTTGCCCCATAGACTTCTTCTCATCATACCCAGTTTCTTTTTCTGCCTTGACATCAGCATCATTTCCAAGAGAACAGGCTGTAATGTTATAATTGTCAGAGCACACCGCAGTCCCCAGTGGGCCTGTTTCTCAGGCCTTTGCCAGTGAGCCATCTGGACCAGTGTCACCACCATCAAGGTCCCTTTTTTTTAATAAGAGGGCAGACTCTGGAGCTCTGATGACCCTGTAATGCCACCTTCTACCCTTCAGACTCCCCTTAGTGAGGGCCTCTGATCAGGGTAGGACACACTCTACTCTCTCAGACTTCTGCTATGTACCCTTTTATCTAGATACCTTTCCCACAGATATGTAGGCACACAGAACCAGTTACTCCAATCTTTAGAAAAATAATGAATGCATTTCTAAGCACAGGCTGTTCAAATACAGCAGTAATTTTCAGGTATTTACTGTATAATTTTTATACATATTCAAACAACAGTACACATACAGAATTACAAAATAAAGCCTGCACACTTATGCAGATGAACACTTCTATCTTCCCTACCACTTAAAAGATGATCTTAACTTACTCTCCACACTATATTTGGTTATGATGTGTCTTTCTACAGACACATGATCTGGCTGTCTCTTTTGGACCCACTCACACAGATACACCAGTGAAAATAGACAGAAAAACTGGGTTGAAGTATTTATATTCTCTCTCTCTCTCTATCCTTCTCCCTCTCTCTCCCCTCTCTCTCTCTCTCTCTCTCTCTCCCTCCCTCCCTCACCCTGGTGACCTGGTCAAGCAAGGCTGTGAAGTCACTTCCCTATACCCAAATGTATTTAATTGGAGGAAACCACTTCAGATGCGGAATTTTGGGTGATGTCAACCTAGTGCTGTTGTACCTCCTCTGTGTCTCATGGATACAACTTCCTTTTAAAGATTATTTAGCATCTGAATGAATGTGGCTAGGTGCAGTGAGACATAGTGTCTTCAAGCCTTTGTTCCCTAATGAATCCATCTCCCTTTCATAAAACCTGCACAATGAATATCCAAACACCACTTAAGAAACCCTGCTTGGCTGCTGAAAATCTCCCACACAGGCTAGTTTTTGTCACAGTTGAGCAATGCATCCTGGTCCACACTTCTAGCAGTTGAAAAAAATAATTCAGACTATCAGAGAAAAAGCTGCTTGGTCATCTTATATCTCACCCTTGTTTTTATGAAATTGCAGTTCCATGAACAGTTACTACATGCAGACTCTGTGGCCCTTGTTTACTCATACTGGTGAGACATCTATCTGCATTGTCATGTTGCGCTCCACTGCAATGCTGTATGATGAAGTCATAGTCCTGGAGGCTGATATTTCAGCCCAACAGTTTGGAATTTTGCCCACTCATTGTGTTCAACCATCACAATGGATTGTGGTCAGTCACCACTATATATGACCTTCCATATATAGGGGCACAATTTCTTGCTAGTCCACACAATGGCCAGACACTCCTTCCCAGTGATAGAGTAGTTCATTCCCCACAGTAGCAGCTTCTGGCTGAGGGAAACAATTGGCCTTTCTACATCATCCCGAAATACTTGAGAGAGCAATGCCCCTGGCCCCTTTTACTTGCATCATTCTGAACAATAAACCTCAAATTGTATTCTGGACTCACCAGCAATAGTGCTTGAAATAGTGCTAGTTTCAGTTGCTGGAAGGCTGTTCCACAGCACTCCATCCACTGAATCTTCTCTGGCAGCTTCTTAGCTGCAATGGTGTTAAACTTTTCACAAAATTGTGATAGTACTCCACAGTTCTCAGAAACCATCAGTTGCCTCTTAGTTGTGGGGAAGGGGACAATCCTAATTGCCTCATTACTAGCTGTCTCAGGCCTAATACCCCCCACATAATGTCCCAAGTATGGCACCTCTGCCTGCCTGATTTGGCACTTCTCTGGATTGATAGTCAGTCCTATAGTCTGCTCAGGAATCTCCCCACTTGGGAAAGATCCTGTCTTATGTCCAGCTAAATATGCCTTTATCATCCATATTGGTTAAAGCAAACATGCCCAGTCCCATTCAGGACCCTGTCAACTATTGCAGCTTCTGGAAAATGGTGGGTAAATTCCTCATGCCAAATAGCATATATGTGAATTCAAACAAACTAAATGGGGTGACAAATGTTGACTTCTCACAAGCATCCATGGACAGCTGCACTTACCAGTATCCCCTTGTCAGATCTATTGTGGTAAGGTACCTAGCCCTTCCTAACCTACCCAGTAACTCATCTGTTCTGGGCACGGAGTATGTGTCAGGTACGGCGACCTCATTTAACCACCTGTAACCAACACAAAACGTGGTTATTCTAGCTTTCTTTGGAGTCAGCACCACTGGGGCTGTCCAGGCGCTGTTGGATGGCTGGATAACTCCTAGGCTCTGCATTTGATGTATCTCTTCATTCATTGTTCTTTTTCACTCAGGCACCTGATATTGTCTTTGCCTTATTGACTTATCTGGAGTGATTTTTACTTCGTGAACAGTGAGATCAGTGCACCCTGGGACAGCAGTAAAAAGTGCAGCAAAGTCTTTAAGCACGCCCCTCATCTGGACTGCTTACCTGGGTGTGAGCTCCTCCGACATTGTCGCAGCACCCCAGGAGGCTTTTCCCTTACTCTCCTAAAGCAGGTATTGAGCAGGCTCCTTCTGATTTCCATCTGCTTTGCTGCAAACCATAAGGGCAGCTAGAGATGAATCGAGCTGAACCTTGTGCAACTCATCCAGAGAAATTCCTTCCAGCTTTGTTTTCCTTGTAGTAGGTTGCAGTTGCTGCTTGTCAGTGAGATCTTTCTCCACTGACTCCTGTGTCAGTGAACTACTGCAATATGAAATTGGAGGAGGGAGAGATTAAGAGGTAACGTGAGGAAGTTTTTCTACACTGAGAGGGTGGTGAACGCTGGCAATAGTCTGCCACAAGAGGTGGTAGGGGCAAGCACAGTGGAGGGGTTTAAACATGCCTGGGACAAGCACAAGGAAACCTTGGGTGGGAAGGGAGTGATGAAAAGCCATTGACCACTTAGAGTGAGTGGATGCATACATGTATCGGGCCTATGGGCAGACTGGATGGGCCTAGCGGTCCTTATCTGCCAACAATTTCTATGTTTCTATTACTGCCCCATATAGAGCTCTCTGGCACAGTCTCTCCTTGTGCCTCAGCAGTGACAGGTGTTTTCTCTGGCTGTTGTGACCCCTAGGGCTTAGCGGCCACACTGTCTGGCACAGGACCGAGGTTATGAACAGAGTCAGACCTTGTTTCCTTCCAAGTCTTCCCATTTACCTCTACCTGTTCCAGCTGTTGAACTTGAGTATGAGTCACACCACAGATCGTGTCTTGCTTTCCTGCCTCATCCTAGTCATTTTCCAGCAAAACATCTTTGGGAAACCACAACTTCCCTCCCACCTTCACCCCCTCCCACTTCAGGAGTACTCTGGCCTTTGAAACTGTGACCCAGGGGTAAGGACGAAATTTAACTGAGGTACCTTTCCCTGGCAGAATCTGATCCAGCCATTCCAGCTCTTGCTGGACAACTGTGACACTGCTCATGTTGTCCCTCAGTCTTTGTGTCAAGGTGTAATTTACATGTACTGGTCTCAGGTGCTTCTGAGTAATTTTGAGAATAGCATTTTAGACACAATTTACCACGTGCTGCTCTTCTGTGGAGGTATGTCTCTCACCCTCCTCAGCAAGCATGAAGATGAACATGCTGAATCCCATATTTGGGCAGTGGCCACTTCCGTGTAGTCCCTGTTGCCTGAGGGCAATCATACTAGAAGTGCCTCAAATTCTGGCATGCCTAGCACTTTCAACTTTCAACTCTATTACTTTTAGGCTCTGTCAGGGTGTTCCTTCTAGGTTCAAAGGACTGCTGTGATTTAGGGACCCCTTGTTTCCCACCTATCCATTTGTTAATAGAACCCACTCCCCCATGTACTTTCTTATATGTATCAGGGTGGCAGGCTGCATACTAATCAGCTTTTTCAGCCACTTCTGCCACATGCCACAATACTTGAATTCCTATCTGTTAACCATATTTTAAGATCAACATGCACACATTTTCATAAGTGCTCAATAAGCATCACTTCACACATTTCTTCAGCAGTTATAGCTTTCTTTCCATTTAACCATCTCCCCAGCAAATTACTTAATTGCCCACTCAATTCTTTATAAATCTCCACCAGCTGCTTTTTTAAATGTTTAAATCTGAGTCTGCATAGGCCGGCCTGGTGACATGAAAGGCTGAGGCATCCTGCCTTACCTCCTGCCACGTTGGCGACCCATGTTCGCGGTGTGTGCAGGTTACTGGGGGTTGGCTGGGGAGGAGGAGAAGGAGGAGGATCGAGCACCCCAGGGACAGCTCTCCTTCTCTGGGAAGGGGGTAATCAGTGGTCAGTGCATGTCTAGCCCCTAGCAGAGGCTGGGGGTTGGCACACCGATGCTGTCAATGGTGGGCAGAGGCGGGGCAGATGCCAGATGGGACATGCATGGGAGCATGCGTGGCACCATCATTGCATCATTGCATGCCCTACCTCTGATGGGAGGAAAAACGAGAAAAAGATCTCTGATGGCTAGATGAAGGAGGGGCTCCCGGGAAGCACCAAGTTAGGTCGGCAGTAAAATTGCCGACCTCCCGCACAGTGATAGCACAATACTGATGCAGATATTGTGCCACCTAATCCTCCAGTGTTTTCTGTGGGGGGCTGTGCCCCCTGCACCCCCCAGACTTTTGGATTCTCAAATACAGGTCAGAGTTGGTCCGGGAAGGGGGCAGAACTTTGGGGAAAGTGAAACACAGAAACAGACCATTACAGTGACTGTTGCTGAAGTGGTCTTTTTCCGTGTTTCACCATCCGGGTGTCGGGCTCACAGGCCCTGCTCTCTAACCAGCAGTGGCACTGACCAGAACTGGATCCAGTCTTTGGTGGGGGCCTGTGGTACCCCCCTACCCCACCGGGGTGTCAAGCCCTGGGGGAAGACATTTGGCATCAGCTAGTGGATGTCGGGGGGGAACGGGGCTGAGGTTCTCTTCAGAACGTGGACCATCAGAGAAGGGGAGTAAAAGAGAAGATAAAAAAAATATTGGGTCTGTATGCCTCAGGAGTTAACTTGTAACATTATAAAACAGCAGCCTTGATTTTAACATAGTCCTTGCTGTCATTAGGGCCCAAGCATAAAAATGGTTGCCATACCTTCCCAGTAACTTATATAGTCAGATGGGCTGGCCAGTGCTTCTGTGCCAATTCATACTGCAAGCCAAAGTTTTCAAACAAATTAAGAAAATCATCAATACTCATATCCTCTTTTAATTTTAGAAACAATCTGGACTCAACAATATTTGAGCCCCGGCTACTTGCAACATCTACTCCAATACTCACCTGATCTGGCATCTGCCTTTACCGAAGTGTTGCCATCTGGAGTTCATGGTCTTTTATCTCAAGCTGAATTGTTTCTCCCTTTCTTCTGCTGCCATCCTGGCTTTCTCCTGGTCTGCCTCTTGCTTGACCTTCTGTCAGGTTGCCTCTGCCTCTGGCTACTTTTGGTTCTCCTTTCCATCTGCCTTACACTGTTTGTTTTTCTCTTTCCTCCCATCTAACTTAGGTGCTTCGATTTTCATCCTGGCAAGTTCAATGTCCCTGTCCTTCTGCCTTTCTGAAATGTGAGCTACAGAAATTCCAACTCAGCTTGCAGGTCTGCCTCAGACTTCTCACTCCAGCCATTGTAGTCACCCAGGGCTCCTTGGCTGGCTTCTTCCAGAGCATGACTCAGCTTAGCCCTGTTCAAGCCTTCATGCAGTATGCCTTTCTCTTCACACAGCTGCTAGAGCTCTGGCAACCTCACCATATCATACTTGCCTGGCATTGCTATCATTAAACCTGGATAGAAAATAAAATTTAAAAAGTTAGAAGTAAAAGAAGATAGAGATGTAGTGCATACTGTTGTATACTTGGTAATACTGCCTAAATTCTGTGACTGCCCCTTTAGGCACTAGATAACCAAACTGCACTTTCTGCAGATAAGTCTACCATTCTCATCCCATTGCTGCTGCCACCACATGTGATGGTCAGATCACCCAGCAGTCCCCAATGGGCCTCTTTCTCTCTCTCTCATGTCTTCACCACTGAGGCCATCTGGACCAGTGTCATCATCATCAAGGTCTCCTCTTTAGCAAGAGCACAGAACCTGGTGCTCTGATAACCCTGTTCTGCCACCTTTTACCCTTTAGACTCCCCATAGTCAGGGTCTCTGCTCTGTATAGGACACATTCTACTGTTTCTTTGAGACCTTTACTAAGCACCCCTTTATCCAGATACCTTTCCTTCAAAGATGCAGTCACAAACAACCAGTTACTCCAGTCTTTAGAAAAGTAACTAATTTATTTCTAAACACTGGCTGTCCACATACAGCAGTAATATTCAGGTATTGATGCCATTTACACCTAGTCAAACAACAGTTCACATACAGAGTTACAAAAGTAAGCTTGTACACTTGTGCAGGTAAACACTTCTATCTTCCCTACCAGCTACAAAGCCTTCTTACCCTACTGTCCACACTACTCTTTGTTACCTTTAGTCTCTCTCTACAGACACACAGTCTGGCTCTGTCCTTTGGACCCACTCACACAGATACCCCAGGGAAAAGAGACTAAGAACTGGGCTGAAGCATTTATATGCTCTCAGTCTGACTCTACCTGGTGCCTTGGTTGAGCAAGGCCATGAGATTACTTCCCTGTACTCAGATTCATCAGATGTAAACCTGCTTCAGACCTGGAATGTTAGGTGATGCCTACCTTGTGATATTAAATGCACTCTGCATCTCAGGGACCCAACTTTCTCTTTAAGATTGCTTAACCCCTGTAAGAATGTGACTAGGTGCAGTCTAGACATAGTGGGTTCGATTCACAAAGGGCGATACAGGGTTTTGTCAAGCCCTGCATCAGACCCATTTTTTTGGTGCAGCTGTGCCACACACTTCACCACAGACTGTGCCCAATTCAAGAAGATTTGGTGCATTTGTGACACTTTCCCAATGTATGGCAGATTGCTGCAAGTTAGACCAAAAAAGCTGACCTAACTTGTGGCACTTGGTGCACGGGATCAAGAATCCTGATCACTGGCTAGGGAATGCTGCAAGTCCTGTGTGCCATATATTCAGCATCCCCGGGACTTGCAGCATTCCTAGGAAGTTTGTGAATCCAGCCCAGTGTCTCTGAGCCTTTGTTCACTAACAACCCCATCCCCCTTTCAGGAAGCCTCCACAATGACGGTCCGAACACTAATTAAGAAACCCTGCAGGGCTGCTGAAAAATCTCCCAAATTGGCTAGTTTTTTGTCACATTTAAGCAATGCATCCTGGAACACACACATCTACAAAATGTAAACTAGCAGTTGGCAAAAGTAATTCAGTCTCCCAGTGAAAAAGTTGCTTAGTCATCACATGAGTCAAGCAGAGGATTATGGCCCCCATATTCAGAGCCTGGTGCAAGTGCAGCACAGCTATTTATGCTGTTCTTGTGCTCGCCCAGCTCTGAACTATATTCAGACAGTGCTCATTAACAGAGCGGCAATATCTCACTGAATATGGCACCATGAAGGCACAGATCTAAGTGGATCTGTGCTGCACTGACATGGACCAGGGCTGCATTTGGCCCGTAGAAGACAGTGCTGTCCAAAATGGGATAGTGCCAGGTCCCCTGTGGATCATATTCAGCCTGAGCATGCAAATGAGCTCATTCGGTTTGCAAAGTGCTAAGGGGTCATCTGCATGCCCATTATGGGCTTACATTTGCATGTGTCACAGCAGCCCCATAGCACCCCTTACTGTGGAAAAAGAAAGCCCTGGTGGTCTAGTGGTTACCCCCCAGTCACCCAATCACCATAGTTACCATGGTGGTCTAATGGTTCCCCCTTCCCCCAATCACCTGTTTATCATATATTATAGTTACGTTGGTGTTCTAGTGGTTCCACCACCTGTACAGGATCGCACTCCATGACTGTCAGATGGCAGCCAACCAAGGAGGTGAGAGGAGGTGAGTGATGGCCACAGCTGTTGGAGACCAGCACTCAGGGTGAGGGGGTGTGAGGCAGGGGCCTTGGCAGGTGGGTGAGTGGGGAGGTCAGTGTACAGTCAGAGGGAGGGGAAGCAACCACTAGACTACCAGGGTAACTATAAAAAATGGCAAATGGGCAATTGGTGTGGGGGGTGGGGGTGGAACCACTAGAATACCATAACTTTTACAAGTAGTAAACAGGTGAGCAGGGGTTATGGGGAACTATAACAAATGGCAAATGGGTGATTGGGGGTGGGGAGAACCTCTAGATCACCAGGGTAACTACAGTATAACAAATGGCAACCGGGAGATCGAGAGGTGGGTGGAACCACAAGACCACCAGGGAAACTATAACATATCGAAACTGGGCAATTGAGGATGACCACTATGCCACCAGTGAGAATAACATATGGAAAGTGGGCAATCAGGGGAGGAACACTTAGCACAGGGGAGGGTGGCTGCGGTACAGCCTCCCTGCCTTTGGTGGGGTGGGGGTGCAGGCTTTGCACCTAGTTAAGATGTAGCTTTCGGTGGCAGAAAACAGATCCACTCTGCGGGCTGTTTACTACTGTAACACACCTTTGAATATGCCGCTGTTCTGGTATGCATGAGGGGACTTCATATTTGCATGAACACAGCACTATTGTTAGTGGCTTGGCACTGCCATGCTTGGGAAGTGCTCTGGGGGCATCTGAATATGACCCCGCCCAGAGTGGTAGTACCAACCCAGGTTTGTGCCTGCACTAACTTTTGAAAATGGGGCCCTCTGACTTTATTGCAGGAATCAGCAATGTGAATAGATAAGTTATAAGGGAAAAAAATCCTATTTTAATGAAAAGATTTTCAATAATAAGAATGTAGGGTTAATAAAGGCAGAAATGGGAATTTTGTGTACATGAGTTCTGCTGATGTTAATTATGATCTTTTTGCTGGAAATCAGAAAATCTCTCTAATTATACTGGGTAGAAAAAATACATAGCTAAAAGGCCCATTCTTGGTTTAGTATATAATACTGTAAATACAATACATAAGGAAAAACAAACATGGCTGCCAATCAGCCACCTCTGTCAACTGTAACTAAAATATTATTAGGACTCTTCATATGAAAACATACCTCTTTCCAGTCCTTAATTATGAGTGATGCCCCTCATTTTACAAATTTGTAACCCTCTTTCCAACATGTAGAAGGTTCTGCCCCACAATGTACAGTGAAACTTTACAGCAGAAAGTCACATTGATATGTGTTGATAATCAAATTTTACAACAGAAAGTCACATTAATACATGCTGATAATCAAAAACAAACATTATGCGTGTGAAATATTTATTTTCACTGTATTATGAGTGACTGGCTCCATGAGTTGATGGGAAGGGGTGTGTGGGTCGAGTTCTCGGATTTTGATGTTTGGGCTATGTTGGGTCAGGCAAATTGTGATTGGAATCTGAACTAAAAAAGTAATATATACAGTAGGGGAAAAAAATGGTATGATCAATTACAACAAATATATATATATATATATATATATATATATATACAGTATATATATTGCAAAAAACTCTGTTAATGCATCAGTTAGGGTTGTTTCCACAGTCACACACCTCACCATCTGTTGGTCTGTGGAAGTTGGGGGTTGGGGTGGTTGAGGTGTCATGGTCTGGTAACCCTAACATCGCATTTCCACACTTTTGTCGCTGTGGAAACAACCCTAACTGATGCATTAACGGAGTTTTTTGCAATGAATTTCCCTTCTTTTTGAGAACATGTAATACCCACCAAGCTGCCCATTTCTGTGTAATGATATGTGTTTGTGGAAGCGCGGGCCCTGCGCTCCCACTTACACAAAAGCACAGAGCCACGTAGTAGCCCTATAGGGCAAGGAAGCCTTGTAACATTAATTTGCCCATATCTGGGGAACCGTAGCAGCTAGTAAAAAAATTGAAGTGTGGTTGTAATCATGAGAGTGACTACGTCCCGTAACATGAGTCGACTGAATCCATATCCCACATTGTGTTTGAGATAGAGGCAGCAAAAAGCACTGTGAATACAAAGTCTGTGTGCGTAATAGTGGTCCACGGACATAAAAATGAGCAATTGGAACAGTAAATCGCAAATATCTCAGGAACCATACAAGGTAGAAAAAAAATTCAAATTTCAAGGGTTCCAGGACCTTCCAACCTAGTTCTGAGCTTAGTCCCCCCCTAATCTCTCTTGGGCGGGACTAAGAATTTTAGCAATGAAATGTCCGTATCTAGAACTTTTTTTCGAGATATGGGCCCCGAAAGGCGTCACGAATGCTGCTATGTTATCCTAAGGGAACATTTCTGAACTTCGGAATGCTGTAACTTTGGGCCCCTGTAATGTTTTCATACCAAGCCACCAAAAGGCACATCTGTGGGACCTCAGCTTGCTACCCTGCAAATTTCAGCCCAAAGGACCCAACCAGTTAGTTGCAGGGGGGTAACAAAGATTTGCAGTAATTTTGAGCATACTTTCGCAAATCATGAAAGTTTTGCAAACTAAATCACAAAACTTTCTCATTTGCAAAAGTATTTTGTGAAAGTATTGTTTGTAAAAAGTTTCAAAATGCATTTCTGGGGGGGTTTAACCCCCAAAGAAAGATATGGCTAGCATCCTCAGGACCCAACTAGGTAAACACAACAATCAGTGTTTACCTAGAGAGCCCCAATTTTAAACACCAGGCATTTTTCTGTGTCACTAACTGTAAACAAGATGGCCGACTCACAAAAGTAAAAGGGCCATTTGTGACAGTAAAAACAGCTTCTCACAAAAGGTTCATGATTTTTGTTAACTTTTCCCATTGACTATAATGGGAAATTTGTTTTTTGAATAGCTTTTGAACAGTTTAATATTTTTTCACCAAATCTTCTAAAGGCACATCGGTGATCAAGGCTGCATCTTCCTTGAAGTTTTTGGATGGAATGGACAAACCGTGCGGCTGTGGGAACGAGCAAAGAAATGAGCAAAAAGTCAGTTGTTTGCGTTTTTGGCATTCTGTAACTCCACAACCATACATCTGACCATAACTTAACTTGCCAGATCCAGAGATCTATAGTGCCAGACTGCGCTTGCAAACTTTCAGGCAAATCTGTCATATGGTGGCAAAGTTATTAAGGTGCAAAATTTGAGGTTTTGCATTAAAGTGGCTACTCAACCCTAACTATAGTGACACTACTGTGCCACTATAATATATATATATATATGTGTGTGTGTGTATATATATATATATATATATATAAAAGACAAAGAACCCGTGGTGATTTGCATATGCAGCCCATGATGCTTTGCATTGTGGGGCATGTGTGATTTATATATATATATATATATATATATATATATAAATATATATGTATACCCTGTTTACCGGGTTAGTAGAATCCAGTAAGACCTAGTGGTAGGCAGGGAAGGCAGCTTGTGAAACTCCAGTTAAATGGATTTCACACTGTCTCACTCTGTTCTCAGTCTCAGCTGAGACTGAGGGATGACATCATAATAGAACTTTCGCAGCTGCATAAGCCACACTGGAATGTTGCAGGTGGAGGTTAGAGTAGAACGCTGGGGAATTTGAAGTGAGTCTGTGTGCAGTCTTAGAGAGAGAGACTGTAGTGCAGCAGAGTGTGTGCAGGCTCTCAGAGCTTTAAGCTCTGTTTAAGAGCTACTTTTGGAAGGTGTGTGTTTCCACCTGAAGAGGAACACAGGAACTGGTAACTGAAGTGGTGGAGACCGCTTTCAATGGTTCAGTAGCCCCATCCCTGAGGGGATGGGGGGAAGGTGTTTGCCTGTTTTCCAGGGGCAACCCTCCTTGGTCGGCTAAGGAAAGAGCTGCCTGTTCAAGTTGTGCTGAAGCACCAGAAGCTCTGAGAGGAAGATTCCTTGTGGAGGAAATGCCTGTGGGGCACCTGCAACCAAAGGGTGAGTTCGCTCTGAAAAAGGGCCAAGTGTTTTCACCTGAACAGAAGGAAACTGAAGGGACTGTTACTGTGGGGTCAGGAAAAGACAGCCAAGTACAGTTGGAGAGTAGGGATTGGACTGCTTAATCTGTGGGAGGTCTAGAGTAATGGACAATGCCACTTAATTCAAGTATGTTCAAGTCCAGCACAAAGAGTTGAAGGAAATTGGGGACTGGACTGCTTAACCCAGTGGGGGGTCTAGAGTAATGGACAATGCCACTTAAAAGTATGTTCAAGTCCAGCACAAATGGGAAGCAAGACAAGTAGATGGAATATGAAATACATTTATCAAGAATCTACATTGCAAAGTTTAGGATGAGGTGTTTATTGTCCAGAGAAATGGCCGGGTATGAATTGTGGGAGCGAGAGGTAGGAGACCACCCATCAGTAGTAACCAAATTAATCTCTACAGATTTGCTCTGAGACACCTTTTGCTTTCTCTCAGGTACTTGCCCAGTGCCTGAGGAAAGTACGCAGACATGGGATTGAAGGGAAGATTCCCTGATGGAGCCGTGGTGCTCTTAGGTGGTTTAGGGAGCCACCAGAAAATTTTTCCATGAAGTATGGAAGGTGTCCAAGTGGTTGGCAAGAGAGCCGAGACAGGGAAAACCCAGAACAGTGTACAAGTTCGGGCTGTGTAACCCAAAGCAGTGTGCAAGTCCAGGCTGTGTGCCCAGTGGCTTCAGAGCCTGAGGGCTAAAGTGTTGAGGAAGTGTTCTGGTCTCTTTTAATCTGCATTACCAGGAGTGTGGCCCTATGGGGGTCCATCTATGCTTTGTTTATTCTGTTTGGATGTGAATAAAAAGCCGCACTTTAGAATCCCACTTCTGGTATTGGACATTACAGTTATTGCTTTCTGTGTTTGGAGTTACTTGGGTGCCCCTGTGCAGAGTAGCCAAACCTAGCCTTTCTGCCGAGTGACCTATTCCTCCCCAAACCCAGCCCACCTGGTTTTGCTGTCAGAAACAAATGGCATACCGGGCTGGGGTTACATATGTACATCTATATATATATATATATATATATATATATATATATATATATATATAGATATAGATATAGATATGATATATATATATATATATATATATATATATATATATATATATATATATATATATATATATATATATATATATATATATATATATATATATATATATATATATATATATATATATATATATATATATATATATATATATATATATATAAATGACTTGGGGACAGGACTCAAAATATATATATATATATATATATATATATATATATATATATATATATATTTAGTTATACAGCAGCTCAGGATCTGCTGCATCTGAATGGCAGGCTTGATCCAGTGACTTCACTTTCTACCCCTTCTGTGCATCCAAGCTATGTGGAGCCACCTAGGAGCCCACTTAATGAAGTTGAAAATCAAGGTTTAAATAGCATCATTGATATTTTTTGGAAAGGCTTGCAATGGCTCCCTTCCCCCCCCCAGATTCTAGAGCTGATCTTCCATAGCCTGCCTGGCAGGGGAGATACTATTTGCATATCATTTTGGCGGGGGTGTCTTCCAAAGACCCCAGTACTGCCCTAACATGCCACTGACTGTCCTAGCAGGTTTAACATGCATCTTCTCCAAAGCTACAAGAATTAACCTCACCCACTCAGCATTACTAACAGTACTTGGGACTTTAAAACCGCATAGCACACCCTTTCCATATTCATATAAGCTATTTATTTATTTGTTTACTGAGTAAGTGCACTGGTCCCAGGGACTGTTTTCAGGCACAGCCCTAATAGCTAATAACATCAGTACAGTTATAGCCAGGAAATCTATATTACTAAAATGGAAGGCCCAAGATTCACTGGTGTTTCAAATATGGGTTAACTACATGCTGGAAATCATTCAGTTGAAACACATCCAATATGTTATTAATGGAAAAGTCGATTCCTTTGAAAAAATGTGGGCCCATTTTTATTGAGTTGATTTAATGAGGCATACATTCCTCTGTGACAGGCTCACCCCCCTTATCAAGAGACTAATCAGAGGCACAACAACCCATTGGCTGCACTCTGACCTTCTATCACTCTTTACGCTCATGGATAAATGCTGGGAAACCTATAAGGCCTCTTCCAAGCCTCAAGATTGGATCTGTTTCAGGCAAATGTGCAAAAAAAGAAAAGGCTACCTGCTTGGCAAAAAAGCTCCTTCTGCAAGGGGCAATTGCTGGCCTTGCCTGGCAACACACACAGCTGTTGAGGCCACATCTATGGGCTCCTGGGTGACACCTCCAGAGTTATTACCAGAGACATAGCCATTGATGGTGTGTATTGCAAGAACCAAACCACTACAGCCAATGTTTGCAATGCCCAACTTTCTGATATCTCTTCCTTCCCTTCCCACTCCCCTATTGGACAAGCTACTATCTCCAACCCCCCCCTCCAATCTTCCCCCTCTAGTCATCTCTCTTTCCTACTGAAAAAGGTATACAGATGGGAGATTGTCAAGCTACTAACCTTTCTGCATCTTGGCTGTAGCCCTCTAGCCCTAGCCTGGATGGGATTGAGTCTTATATCCTTCAACTTGCCCATCACCCATATTTTCAGCCTTCCACTCACCTCCGGGGCTGTCCTCTCCCAATGGAAAATAGTCACAATTGTTCCTGTTCCCAAAAAGGGTGACCATGCACTACTCACACAATATCATCCTATTGCCCTACCGCCTCTACTAGGCAAATTACTTGATAAGGTGGTTGCCTCCCAACTGACTATAGTTGTACAACCTGCTTACATCTCACCAACACAACTTCCGTAAGGAGCACAATATCACCACTGCCCTTGCGTAGGTCACTGATGACATTAAAACTGCCATGGGCAGAGGGATTCCAATGGGTACAGTTTTTACTGACCTACCCAAAGCATTTAATTTACTGGACCACACCCTCCTGACATAAAAGCTAACAGCTGTTGGCCTCTACCCCTATGCCACTGCCTGGTTCATTAACTATTTGACTGACAGGCAGCAATTTGTCAAATGTGGAGATGCCTTCTCAAGCCTCTGGTCAGTCATCAGTGGTGTCCCCTAGAAATTCATACTAGGACCACTCCTTCTCTCCGGCTACATAAACAACCTCACCACTGTCTCCTCCAAATGCTCTGTTGTCATGTACACCGATGATGTTACTCTCTATTTCAGCACCCAAAACCTCCCGCAAATGAATGACCAGGTTAAGTCTGACTTCGCTCTCATACAAACCTGACTTGAGGTCAACAACTTAGTTCTTAATACCATCAAAACCCAAGTGAAGTTATTTGGATCTAATGCGCACAGAACATCCTGTCCCTGTCCATTGGCCATCTGCTGCTCTGCTGGCACCCCTCTCTCCACTGTCAATGAATTTAAGTACCTTGGCATCACCCTGGATCCTGCACTGGATTTTGCCTCCAATATCTCTACCATTGCCAAGTCCACAAACTCCAAATTAGGCATGATCTATCATCTCGGACACTTCTTAACTCCTGATGAACCCAGTACCATATCCCAAGGCATACTCCTCCCCTCCCTCCAGCACAGTTCACTCATCCTCACAAAAACCTTCAAAACCTTGCTACATAAATGGGATGTTACTTGCAATAACATCTGTCATTTTGCCCTCACCTGCCCCTGCCTGACCCATCAGTGCTCTCTGTACTCCTCTCTGGGCTGGCTCTCCCCCTCTGCATCATGCTCCTATGCCCAAGGATGCTTTATTCTCAGACTTCTTGGGTCCACCTCCCCAGCCTCCCCTATCTTACTAATACACTGTCTTGCCCCACCTACTCACTTTGATCTAAGGATACCACCTCCCTGATTGTTTCACAACATTTGACTAAAATGGTTGACTAGAAGGGAAGGGATAAAAGCAACAGAACTAAAGGGTAAACAGGGAGGAGACGAGGCACTGTGGGTCACCCTGGAGACTGGAAATGGCTCCACAATCCGCACAGGGGTTGTATACAGACCCCCATCTCAGGGGGAGGAAATGGACAAGGAAATGATAGAAGGCATCCTTGGGATGGCAGAGAAAGGGGAGATATTGCTGATGGGGGACCTGAATATGCCAGATGTTGACTGGAGCACCTTTGCTGTAGCCACATCCAAGAGCAGGGCCATTCTTGATGCCCTACAGAGGGCATGCCTCAGATAGCTAGTTTTGGAACCCACTCAGGAGAGAGCAATCTTAGACCTGGTACTCTCAAATAGGGATGGAGAGAGGATGTCTGATCTTGAAGTGGGTAGCCATCTGGGAACAAGCGACCACCAAACAGTGTGGTTCACGATAAACTTAGCCGTAGAAGTTAAGCCACACAAAAGTGAAGGTACTGGACTTCAGGAGGGCTGATTTTGACAAAATGGGAGAGTGCCTCAGAAAAGCACTAGCAAACAGGAAAGAAGGTGGGGTGGAGCAACAATGGGAAAACATCAAAACCGCCATCACAGAGGCAACAAGTCTTTGTGTGAAGCAAATAAACAAATCAAAATGAAAGAAAAAAACACCATGGTTCTCAAAAGAAGTGGCAGGGAAGGTAAGTGAAAAAAAGATAGCATTCAGGAAGTATATAGGGAAACACAGAAGGAGCAGGACAGAGAACTTTACCAGTTAAAGCAGAAGGAAGCGGGTAAGGCAGTCAGAATAGCAAAGGCCCAAACCGAGGAAAAGATAGACAACTCGGTTAAGAAGGGGGATAAATCCTTTTATAGGTACATTAGGGAGCAAAGAAAGACTAAGTCAGGGATACTGAGGCTGAACAAAGAGGAAGGTGGTTGGGCAGAGAGTGACAGTGAAAAAGCAGGGATACTGAACGAATACTTCTGCTCAGTATTCACAATGGAAAACCAGGGGGAAATACCTAATCCAGTCCATAGAAGCACTCTGGATAGGGGGGGATGATATTAGTCCTTTCACAGAAGAAAGGGTTCTGAAAGAACTCTTAAAACTGAAGGTGGGTAAAGCAATGGGGCCTCATGGGATTCACCCCAGAATTTTAAAAGAACTAGTAATACCACTGACTATCCTTTTTAATAAATCATGGGAGGATGGTGTGATACCTGAGGACTGGAGGAGGGTGGATGTGATTTCCCCTTCACAAAAGTGGGAGCAAGACAGAGGCAGGAAACTACAGACCTGTCAGTTTGACCTCAGTGGCAGGGAAAATGATGGAATCACTTCTGAAGGAAAGAATTGTTGAGTACCTAGAGGCCAGTGGGGCACAGGACCCAAGGCAGCATGGATTCACAGTGGGAAGGTCATGTCAGACAAATCTAATTGATTTCTTTGACTGGGTGACCAAAGCAGTAGACCAGGGAGGGGCTGTGGACATGGCCTACCTAGACTTTAGCAAGGCATTTGACACAGTCCCACACAAAAGATTAATAAACAAATTAGCCAGCCTGGGAGTGGGTCCTAGGGTGGTAGCCTGGGTAAAACACTGGTTGGACAACAGGACACAGCGGGTAATAGTAAATGGAGTCCACAGTGAAGAAAGGAGGGTTACTAGTATTGTGCCATGAGGTTCAGTACTGGGGCGGTCCTTTTAATGTCTTTATAAGTGACATTGCAGAGGGACTGGAAGGGAAGTATGTCTCTTTGCAGATGACACAAAAGATCTGCAACAGGGTTGATACACAAGGTGGGGGTGGAAAGGATGAAAGGGACTTAGCAAGGTTGAAGGAATGGTCAAATGTATGGCAGCTTAGATTCAGTGCAAAGAAGTGCAAAGTAATGCACCTAGGAAACAAAACCCAGGGGAAGAGTACACAATGGGGGGTGAGATACTGACAACAACAAAAATGGAAAGGAACCTGGGGTAGTCATATCAGATGACCTAAAGGTGGGCCAGCAATGTGAGAAGGCAGTAAGAAGGGCTGGGGGGATACTGGGATGCATAGGGAGAGGCATCACCAGTAGAAAACAGGAAGTTGTTGGCCCTCTGTACAGACAGTTGGTAAGACCAAATCTGGAGTACTGTGTACAGTTCTGGAGATCCCATCTCTTCAAAGACATAGACAGGGTGGAGGCTGTCCAGAGGACGGCAACCAAAATGATGCAGGGTCTGCATCAGAAGACATATGAAAAAAGACTAAAGGAACTAAAGATGTATAGCCTCGAGGAAAGGAGGGAGAGGGGGGACATGATAGAAACTTTCAAATACCTCAAGGGAATCAACAAAGTCCAAGAGGGTAGCATCTTTCAGAAAAAGACGTGCAAAAACAAGGGGGCACAATTTGAAGATAAAGGGGGGCAGCTCGGAGGTAATGTGAGGAAGTATTTCTTCACAGAGAGGGTTGTGGATACATGGAACAGCCTTCCTGAGGAGGTTGTAGTGTCAAAAACAGTGGGGGAATTCAAGAATGCATGGGACAGACATGGGGAAATTCTAGTGGGGGGTAGGATGAAGTAGGCTGTTGGTTAACTAGGATCTGCAGCTTATCTGTTTGGTAGGGAAATGGGCAGACTAGGTGGGCCAAGCGGTCCTTATCTGCCGTTAAATTCTATATGTCTATGTTTACCAATGCAGACAGCTGCAATTCAGGACTCTGCTGGGTGCCATCGGATAGCTCTCCCAATGAAATATGAATGTGGGATCCTCTGCTAAGGCAGCAGCCACAGGATATCATTAAAATATGGGTGACTATTGGAAGTCCCCCCAATCAAAAAGGTTAATGAACAGTTAGGGGGATAGAATAGTATGTACTGGTAGGCCTGGCTGGGGATATGGCACTCCAGACATATCTGCATACCCTCCGGGAGCCAATTGGGCCCCAATTTGCCCCCAAACCTGTTTAAAAATTAGGCAGCTTTATCTAGTGATTAAAGCACAGACATGGGAACCAAAGGGCCCTGGTTCAACTTCTACCAGAACACCTAACCTGAGCAAGTGGCACTTAACTGGTCAGTTCTTCAGGCTTCACTAGCTGTAAAAATATGTATGTACAGGACCCCCTCCCAAACTGTAAACAACAAATTGTTTATCAACTGAGCTCTCTGGGTACATAAAATGCAAAATATACCCACTCCTTCCTTCCCTTTTTAAATCAACCCCACCCTAACTCCCTTTTGCCTATGTCCTTTTACCATCTGGCAACTTCAGGGGCACAATATTGTGTGCTCCTATCCCCTTACTGCCTTGTCTCCTTTGTATCTATGATGGGGAGGTAGGGAATTACAGCAACATAGTCCCAGTGGCATAGTTTTAAAAAAGATGGAGTCCCAGCTCTACCCATCCTCCACCCCTCTACTCATTTAATGTAGTTCCTCGAGACCCGCTACATTGCAAAGTATCACGAAGATCACCATATGGCTGACTGAGAGAGACAAAGAAGACAGCAGGTGGGCCGGCGATAGGAATGCTGAGTCAGAGTTGTATGACTTAGGGGCAGGCATCATGTAAGAGCATCCAAGCCCTGCCCCCAGACTGTATCACTGACTAAGCATATAGCCTGCCCACCTGTTGCCTTACCTACATGGTGCCCGGCACACCATATGTTGCTCAGCCAGATGCTCCTGCCCACCTAAAATAGCTTGAGCCAAAATAACTCAGGTGGGAGAGCATTAGACTGAAGATCTAAAGGTCCCTAATTCAATCCTGGGTTTTGGCAGAGCAGGACTTTTATGGGGCTCAAACAAAAAATGGTTTGGGCTGGCATATAGCCTAGAGGTTAAAGTAATGAGTTGTGAATGAACTTGTACATCCAGCAGGCCTGAATTTGATTCCCACAACCTCCACTTGCATATTGTGTAACTCTGAGCAAGTCACTTAAGCACCCCAGTGTTCCCGGGTTGCCCCTGAAAAAAGGCACTTGTGCCTAGTGGGCCCTACACAGTTACCAAAAGAATAAAATAAATAAAAAATAAAAGGGCACTGGGAGGAGCAGCTTAAGACTCAGGGATTTCAAAGGATGGGGGCACACAGGCTGTGCCCCACAAAGATTGGGACCCTGTCTCTTTTCTTTTCAAACTACATCACTGGGCCCCTGTTACTGTAGTCCTCCATAATAAATGCAAGAAGGGCGTGGAGGGGGCAACTGGTGGTGTTGCCTCTGTATAGATCACTGGTAAGACCCCATCTAAAGAACTGTGTCCAGTTCTGGAGACCACATATCTGGAAGGACATAGACAGAGTGGAGATGTTCCAGAGGAGGCCAACTAAAATGGTGCAGGGGCTGCATCAGAAGCCCTATGAAGAGACATTAAAGGACCTACATATGTGCACCCTGGAAGGGAGGGGGATATGATAGAGACCTTTAAATACCTCACAGGGGTGGTGCTCAAGAACAAGGGAACATGCTACAAATCCAGCTGGGGTTAAATTAAGGAGAGCTGTGAGGAAGTACTTCTTCAATGAAACAGTGGTGGATTCCTGGAACAGACTGCTAGCAGAGGTGATTTGGGTGAAAACAGTGGTGGGGTTCAAGAATGCATGGGATAGGCACAAAGTAATCTTCAGGAGGAGGAAGGGGAGGGAAAATGGGCCACAGATTAAGCAGGATCTGTGGTGATACTGTAGGTGGGAAAAATGGACAGACTAGGTGGGCCAAGTGGTTCTTATCTGCTAGCAAATTATATGTTTCTGTGTCTATGTTACTATATTTGTATTATCCAAGGTTGAATATATATGTACAAAGGGTTATTGTTCTCTAAACTATTGACACAATATATTGTTATTTTGGAGACATCACAGTGAGAAGGTGATTATCAGTAGCCATCTCTGGATTGTCCCCCCATATATAACCATTTTTTTCTCATTCTGGTTCTGCTAATTCCCTACCCCTCACACCCTTATAACCCCCTGCAATCTTCTTGGCAAACCTTTCTTTGATCCCTTTGTGTCAGCTAAAGTGGGGAGATCCCTCTGTATATGGATCCTCTTACCACATGTTAAACTCCTCCCTGGCTCCCCTACCCACTGTTGAGATTCACCCCAGGGACTGTTCCAAGTGGACACACTTAAACTCACTTTTGCAGTAAGGCCCTGTGGCAGGTCCACTTATCGACAAATTGGGGCATACCATGCAACTAATATCACTAGCAGGTGCTCAACAACAAGAGAACATGCCATGAGGTTAGAGAGGGTTACAGTAGATTAAGGAGAGATGTGAAAAAGTACTTCTTCACGGAAAGGGTGGTGGATTCTTGGAACAGACCACTAGCAAAGGTGATTGGAGTGAAAACAGTGGTGGGGTTCAAGAATGCATGGGATATGCACAAGGAAATCTTGGGGGGGGTGGGACAGAGATTAAGCAGGATCCACAGAGATACTGTAGATAGAGAAAAATGGGCAGACTAGGTGGGTCAAGTGGTCCTTATCTGCTATCAAATTCTGTTTCTATGTTTATGTTTCTATATTTGCATTATCCAAGGTTGAATATATATGCACAAATGGTTACTGTTCTCTAAACTACTGACAAAATATACTGTCATATTGGAGAAATTATAGTAAGAAGGTGATTATCAGTAGCCATCTTTGGATTGTCCCCTGTATTTGATCATCTTTTTTCTAATTCTGTTTCTGCTATTTCCTTACCTCCTACACCCTTATAATCCCCTGCACACTCTTTGGCAAACCCTTGTTTGTGCCTACTGCAGTTGGGAGATACCTCTTTAACTGGCTCCTCTTACCACGTTAAGCCTCCCCGCTCCCTTCCCCATTGTTGAGATTCACCCTATGACTGTTCCAAATGGAGACACTTAAACTCACTTTCGCAGTTGGACCCCGTGGCAGATCCACTTATCAACAAATTGGGACGTACCATGCAACTAATAATCTAACAAAACTTGTGCACTTTGTTTTTTGAATATAATTTTGGAAACACTGAAGTTACTCACATTCCTGGTAAAGCAGGATAGTTACAATTAGCAGCGAGAGCCAACTGAGTGCTGAGACGGAAGGCAAGCACCTCCTAGCACTTCATGACAGAATCATTTTGTCAGGGTCAGGCCATGCAAGTGATGTCAGTGCATAGTGGTACTTAGCTCCCAGCTGAAAATTAGGGAGGGACAAGGAATGGGATGTCTGCCCTGCCTGGCATTGTACTCCCTTGGTACACCAGGAGGCACCGAAGCAGTGGCATCTGCTGCATGGTCACTTTTGATCCAATACACAGTGAAGTTAAATCAGCAAACCTATATACTGCAGTAACTAGTCGCTAAAATATTAAGGCAAGGCATTTATTTTTTTATAGCACCCCATCCAACTAGGGCATCAAGTACTTTACAAAATTCAACACAACACACACATAAAAATGATCCAGCTTAACAGACATAAATAAAGCAATAAAAAAGTGAAATACGACCTATTGAAAGATAAAAGCAGAGAGTGCCTTGAGTAAGGAAATCCATTTCAGAAGCAACACCTTAAATAAGGAAATCCATTCAGTCACTTTGGAGGTATAATAATCATCCAGTAAATAATAAATGGAAGCCAGTAAGACATGCAAGCAATAGCACATAAACAGGGCATGCATGGAGCTCAATTGAGATATATCCCAGTTAACTTATTTCAAAAATGTAATTAGCACACCTTTATATAAAGGGTAATTGTTCATTAGAATTGAGCGGCAATGGACAAAGCAGATAAATTATAATGATTTAAATCTTTCCATTATTTCCTGTGTTCCTCAGGTCAAAGCTGTTTTTACTGTAATATCCCTAAAAAGAATGAATGGATTGCCTTACAATTCAAAGGAACCCTTTAATATAAAGGTGTACTCATTATATTTCTGTGTGTCTTGACTCAAAAATGTCTGTCTCACACTCATCTTTGTTAAATTCTCCTTACTGCTGTTGTGGCAAAAGTGTCTGAATTGATTTTCTTCAAATTTTTTTTTATTTAGAGGCAGGCCCAGTGTTGCCTAGGGTTGAGGTGCTGGATGCCACACCGTATGTCATGCTGACGACCTGAGTTCGGGATGACTGGGGGGAGGGCTGGGAAATTATTGCAGCGGCTGCTGGCCTGCTCTCATCTCCCAGATTGGGGAAGCACAGTTCCTCACCCTCAGCTGACACCTGGTGAAGGCTGGGTGTCAGAGAAGAGTTGAGAACTTACATAGGGAAGGGTGGATGGAGCACTCGACCTCCGAGAGCATGCACTCCCCTCCACACATGTGCACTTGCTGAGTTCACTATTGTTGTGGGAGGGCAGGGAGAAAACCAGGAAAACACCATGTCTCCCTGTGGCTATAGGTGATGGCCCCCTCCATTCTCGAGCCCTGCTCCTTGAGGATCCCCATAGGCATGATGGTGGGGAGAGAGACAGACGAGGCTGGGGATGGTGAGTGACCTGATAGCAGGAATAGGTGGCCATGGGTAGGAAACAACTTTATAAAAAAAAAATTATTTTTACCCTCATGGTCCTCTCCCCTTCACCCACCCCAACAATCTGGTCACCATGACTTTATCCATCCTCTGGTTAGCAACATGAGCAAACAACTGCCTTCACAAACAACACCACCACCACTGCTACTCATTAATCATGTGGCAGAGGAGAAAGACTGCTGGGATGCCCAAACCTCTCTCCCAGGGAGACAAGCACCTGATCTTCACAAGGCACTTGTTCTTCAGCCACCCTCAGTTGGGGATTTTGTAGTCTTGGTCTCCCACACAGCAGTGCAATGCACTGCTGCCATTCCACTGAGCTTGCCAGGTATGAAATATACTGAAACAATAAGGCATGACAGGGTGTGGGTTATTGGAGGATTTATCCATGCCATGTGTTGTGTGTTACGAAGTGCAGCCAAATAACTTAAGTATACAAGAGATGGGTAATCCCCTAATTACTCACACCCTGGAGTTCCTTATTGAGAATATACAATGGACTCATTTAACATGTAAAATTAATTTAAAAATGTATTTAATTATGTTTTTTAATAAGTGCATTTCCTAGGCTATGGGTGATTGTAGAATGTATGCATGGGTAAAGACCTTAACTGATCAATCATATTACATAGCATTTTTGATGCCCATTGTATTATACCAATTACAATACCCAATTCAAATAAGTGTATGAAATTTGTACTTGGTTGTGGTTACACATTTGAGGTTAAAACACATAATTGCATGAAGAGTCACTTACAGTCTTCAAAGCACACTCCTCTGGTGCTCGCATAAAAAGGCTAAAATAAGTACAGTACTATACTGGCTTTATCAAAAAATTCCCCAAGATCTTGAATTTCTCACAAACAGTCTGATGCAATCTTGTCTGGTGATTTCATTATCTGTATTGTCTGATGAACTATCTGCCAATCCAGCTAAAAAACTCCATATTTACACTTCTTTGACCTGACCTGACTTATTACCACCCTTACACATATCATAGCAGTGGAGATGTCTTGCCCTAGTTTGTACTAAGAACCATACCCCAGCACAGCCATTCTTCCTTATCTTGACCGCACTGTCAGTGCACACCTCATGGTAAACTTCACTGTAAATTGTCCCAGGAATGAATGCTCTCCAACTCCCCTCCCCCAAAACCTCCATCTTTCTGACCACTCAGACATTTTGACCCTGCTGTTCTCTCTTCACTTATTCTCCAAACTGATGCATTTTCATTACTACCACCACCCCTTCGATGGAGGCTTACTCAATTCTGATAACAGCACCGAGTCGCAAGACTTAATGATATTGTTCCTGTACTGTACAACCTCCACAGCAATAGATGCCATAAATTGTACCTTAGACCAAGCTTATGTAGTTTAGTAGTGATGGTTTTAGAGTCTGGAATAACTGAAGCTGCCTGCACTCCTTCTAAGAAGCCTCCTTTGCCTTACCTAAATGGCTCCATTATGAAAGTTGTTTTAATGATTTGATGACACTGTCTAGAATCCTGACATCTCCAGAATCCTGACTTCCAAGGATAAAAATCCCATCCCCCCTTAACAGGGTGCCTGACGTAGATGGGAATACCCATGACAAGTTCACTACATTTACTGAAAATACCACCAACAGCTTAATCTGGTTCAGGGTCACTTGGCATTCATCTGTATCCCCTTCCCCCTGGGTCATGCCTGAAAATAGGCAAGAATTTGTCTAGTGCACTTACCCATTCAACAAAAACTAAATAAATAAAAAAATAAAATAAAAGTAATGGGAAGGGGGGGGGCACTCTAGACCAAAAAAAACCCCAAATGCTAAGTACATTCCAATTCTTCTTTATTCTTATAATTGCCCCAACATTTTTCACCTCTTGTGTGGCTTCTTCAGGTGGAAATACTGCAATTTAATGACACATAGACAACTATAAGCATTTGTATAAATTTACAGATCAAACTAATGCTTCAGGACATAGCAGTTATAAGACATTCCAGCTTTAATTTGAACAAGTAGTTATTTCCTGTCCATGTGTAATTGGTTTATTTCTTTTATTTGGGCTGAAATATGATTAAAAATCCAAATATACATTTTCCTTTTCATATTACTGATCACATTTAGCAACTCACCTCCAGTGCAACCACATACTTCCCATAAAAGTATGCTGCAAACACCTGCTGACTGCCAAGCCTGGGCTGCAAAGTCCTCATATCTTGCTGCATATTGACTGTACATAGGTAACATATGCATATATAAATATATATATAGCGTTAAAATAAAATGGTTTGTTGAAAATAGAGTTGTCCCATGTTTTGCTTTTGTTCTTTTTAGGGCCTAGTAAAGGAGAAAGGTTAGAGAGTAGGTGAGTCGTGGACAGGAGAGGGAGAAGAAGATAAATGGTAAGATCAGAATTGGTGATGGGAAGTAGCTGGGAGTCTCCAGCAGAATGACATGAGAATGAGAATGGCATTAAAATAATTGATTTTTTAAATAAGTCATTTGAGGGAGCTGTGGAGCCAAGCGGATGACCGCTTGGCTCCCAGCAGCCCTCTGGTTTAAATGATAGACTTATTTTCCACTAACATCTTTCAGCCTCCCTCATTTTTCCCTAAAGTCAATTTGTTTTTGTACTGATTTATTTTTCATTTTCACCATATGTCTCCATTTCTGTCTCCTCTTCACAATTTGTCACCTTCAGCCTTCTTACAAGGCCCTGTTAATCAGTCTCACCTGGGAACTTCCCCAGCTCTTTTCTCCCATTATGTTTTATCTTTCCCATCATCACCTTTTTGTTTCACAGATTCTCTTAATCTTACCATTTATCACTTCTTCTCCCTTTGCCTCCTCCTTCTTCTTTCTCCATATATATCTCTCTCATTTTACCTCTCCTCTACACTAACTTGTTTTTTTTCTTTAGATATTTCCTGAAGAAGACCTAAGGTCAAACGTAGATTTTAACTCTATTTTCTATTTTCAATGCGGCATTTAATATAAGTAACCATTTTGTTTTGTTTTAGACCACATGCTGACGCAGCGCCTTGTCTATATATATATATATATATATATATATATATATATATATATATATATATATATTATAATAATAATATTAGTGCCACTATAGTTAGGAGTTGATGTAGGTACTTTAAATGTTAAACTCCAATTTTTGCACTTTAATAACTTTGCAACCATTCAGTGGATGTACATGAACATTTGCTTGCATGGTCTCATGGGGTAGATCTCTGGATATGCTAAGTTTCGTTCTGGTCAGATCTGTGGATTCCGAGATACAAGTAGTGAAAAAAGTGAATTTTTGGGGATTCTTGGCTGTTTTAGTGACACCACTAGTACCCAGATGGTTTGGAATTTTGGTCTGAAATTTTCAGGGTAGAAAGAAGCTGGCCCACAGATGCACCTTTTGGTGGTTTGGTGAAAAAATATCAATTTGTTCCAAAGTTATTAAATATTACAATTTCAAGTTCTGAGCATGCTCAGTAAGCACTTCAAAATAGCTGTATGAAATGAAAAATGAATCATTTTTCATATAAGCCCATTCTTTTTTCATGAGGGGGAAAAATACTTTTTCATTTGCCACCATTTTGTTTTCCTTTTTTTTTTTTGAAAAAATTTTTTTCAAAACCTAGAAAAATGACATTGTGTACAGAGACCAAGACATGTATCTTGCTCATCTGGACTCCATTAGGTGGATTTTGAACATAACTGTTGGAGAAATTACCCCAAAATATTTTTTTTTTATTTTAAATATTTTTTCATGACTCGCATTTGCTTTTTTCATATGGTCATGCATATAAAAATATTTACATGAACGAACAAAGAACGTTTTATGGGCTCTTTAGCTGTTTTTGGTGATAGCCATAGCACCCAGATGGTTTGAAATATTGGTCTGACAATTCCAGGGTAGAAAGGGGCTGGTTCACAGATGTGCCTTTTGGTGGTTTGGTGAAAAAATATTAATGTGTTGTAAAGTTATTAAATTGCAAAGGTTCATCTCTGAGAATGTTCTGTATGCAACTATGCATCTTTCCCTGGTGTCTAATGGCACCCCCACCCTCCGATCACCATCATCATAAATTATGATTATTTCCCTGGTGTCTAGTGGCACCTCCCACCCTCCGATCACTGACTCGTAAATTCTATATCTTTCTTTGGTGTCTAGTGGCACCCTCACCCTCCGGTCACTGTCCCTGTAAATAATCAAAGGTTCCCTTTTGTCTAATGGCACCTCCAACCCTCAAATTGCCATCCCTTTAATGATTTTGTTTCCCTGGTGTCTGGTGGCAACCACCACCTTCTGATCTCTATCCCCATAATGGTTTCCTTTCCTTGATGTCTAGTAGCAATCCCCATCCTCTGATTACTCTTCCCATAATTCTTTTGTTTCCTTGGTGTCTAGTAGCACCCCCACCCTTTATTTACATCCATTGAGATTTTCCTACACTTGCTTGTAACATTGGTCATTTTAAACATTTTGAACCCAAATTTTCAAGATAGCCATATTTTTACACCACCTCATGAACACGCAGCTGGCATTTTTCAAATCCTGGCCAAACTGTCTTTTCACATCTGTGGCATGGAATGATGTTATGGTGGTGTGGAATCATGTTTTGTGGAGAATCTGGAAATGTTCAGTACTGGATTCATGAAGTGGGGGTAATAAAAAGTCTATGGTGACAATTTGGATGCAGTTTTGCCAATATTTTAAGAGCAGGGCTCAGAGGGCCCTGTGCTTCTGCAGCAACATATATATACACATCTATGGAGGGATGGGAGTGCTGGGCCTGAGGGAAAATAAAGATATAATTACATTATCTCAAAAATTATGGATGGATGGGAGCACAGGCAAATAAGGATACAATTATGCTATCTCAAAAAGTAAGGACGTTAATTGCAAAAACATTGTTAATGCACTAGTTAGTGTCAAAATGACAGACGTACTGTAGGGAAATGTGTTATCGGGGTTTCCAATCCTAACACCCCACCCTGCAGGCAGCAACAGGTGTGGGGTGTGCCTTGGCTTTGTCAACCCTAACGCTCATCCCATTCTCATATATTGTACCCATTTCAGCTCATTTACTCATGGAATGAGGTGAGTGTTAAGGTTGACAACACTAAGGCACACCCACACCTGTTGCTGCCTGCAGGTGGGGTGAGTCGACCAGGGTTGAAAAGCGATAATGTACATTTCCCTTCTTTTGTTGCTTTTACCTAACTAGTGCATTAACAAAGTTTTTGCTACTATATATATATATATATATTCATTGCAAAAAAAAAAAACTTTGTTAATGTACTAGTTAAGGTGAAAGCAACAAAAGTAGAGTTGTGGCATTAGGGTTTCCAACCCTAACACTCCACCCCTTCCTGCAAGCAGTAACAGGAAAAACCATTACGGTTTGACCTCACCTGTGTATTTGCAAATCAGGCATTGGGTGTGCCTTGGAGTTGTCAGCTCTAATGCTTACCCCATTCCACCAGTAAAGAAGCTGGAATGTGTACAGTATATGAGAATGAGGTGAGTGTTAGGGTTTACAATCCCTAAGCACACCCCACACATGATCTGCAAAGATGTAGAAATATAGAAGCTGATGGCAGATAAGGACCGCAAAACCCGTCCAGTCTGCCCATTTTTTCTACCTTATGAATGTGCCATAGGCCTTTACTCTGTCAATGGCCTATCTATTCATACTCATCTGTATCTGTCATCTCAGACGCAGGAGAGGACAAATCATAATGGTTTTTCCTGTTGCTGCCTGCAGGGTGGGGGTGTTAGAGTTGGAAACCCTAAATCCACATGTCCTTACTTTTGTCAGTTTAACCCTAACTAGTGCATTATCGAAGATTTTGCCATGAATTTCCTTACTTTTTGAGATAGTATAATTGTACCCTCATTTGCCTGTGGGAGTGCAGGGCCCTCCAGGTCCTGCGCTTCCATCTCTTCATTGATCCATACATCTATAGTCCTGTGGAAGCACAGGGCCCTATGTGCACTGCACTTCCATTTCTGCCAAAACAGTCATTTCTTTCCTTTGTTGTATGGCTTGTTAAAGTTCCAGTGTTATCCTACTGGAATTTGCATTTTTGAGTTTTTATGCTTTTTTTTATATTGTCTCTAAATGTTGGGGGGAAATGTGTTATTCTTGTAGTAATCATTAAGACCTTTGTTTTATTTTATATATATATACACACATATATTTATACAATGGAGGTGAGACATATTCCAGTGAAATAAAACATGTTATTTTCACTGCAGTGAAATAAATCCTGATGATGTCAGCAGAGTTAAAATAAATACCATTTATTACACCCCCTCAAACCTGCGCTAAACCCATGCTAACCCTGTGCAAGCTGCGCTAAACCCACGCAAGCCACGCTAAACCTGTGCTAACCCCTCGCAAGCCGTGCAAATTGTACATTTTGCAACAGTGAGGCCCCCATTGTGTAAATAGGACACATGATGTGCACATCATGGAATATGAAAAATATTTTCACTCCTGCCTCATGAGCACTGTATATTTCACTTTCATGTATCCCATATATATATTTATTTATTTATTTAGTTTTTGTTGACCGGGTAAGTGCACTAGACAAATCCTGCCTATTTTCAGGCACGACCCGGGGGAGGGGGATACAGATGAATGGCAACTGACCTTGAACCAGATAAAGATGTTGGTGGTATTTTTAGTGAATGAGGGAAATTTGGCCAGGACACCGGGGAAATTCCCCTACTCTTTTCGATAAGTGCCATGGGATCTTTAACATCCACCTAAACTACCACCAATCCAGGCAGATGGGACCTCGGTTTAACGTCTCATCCAAAAGACAATATATATTGTTCCTTAAGTCCAAATATTGAGGGAGTTGTGGCTTGTTAAAGTTCCAGTGTCATCCTATGGGAATTTTAATTTTTAAATTTTTTTGTTTTTTTTTATGTGGGCCCTAAATTTTTTTGGGGGCAGTTATATGTTACTCTCATAGTAGTCATTGAGATCTTTGTTTTGCCATAAAGATTGTCCCTTAAGTTCATATATTGAGTGAGTTATGATTTGTTGAAATTAAAATGTTGGGGGGTACAGCCAAAATATTTTTTCGTATGAAAGAATCCTTTTTTGTATAAAACAAAGAACCCATACAAAAAAGGATGCCTTCGTATGAAAAAAGAATCTGGAAAAAAAAAAGTCCAAATTCTTTTTTCGTGAGAGAGCATCCTTTTTCGTATAAATGAAAAAAACTAATGAAAAAGGATTCCTTCATACAAAAAAAAAGAATGAGAAAAAAAAACTAAATCCAAATTCTTTTTTCCTATAAGGGGATCTTTTTTCATGTGAATGAAAATTCTCATGAAAATGGATCACTTCATATTTAAAAGGAACTGGGACTTGTTTTTTGTCTGATTCTTTTTTCATATGAAGTCATCCTTTTTCATGAGCTTTTTTGTTCATACGAAAAAGGATGCCTTCAAAAGAAAAAATAATTTGGACTTAGTTTTTTTTTTCCGATTCTTTTCTTGTTTGAAGGGATCCTTTTTTGTGAGCTTTTTTCATTTATACAAAAAAGGATGTTCCCAAAGAAAGAATTTGGATTTTTTCCCATTCTTTTTTCATATGAATGGATTCTTTTTTTATATGGCCAAATTATTTTTTTGTATGGACATACCAAAAAACAGAAATGAGTCACAAAAAAAAGATTTCAAAGTTAAAAAACACATTTGGGAGTCATTTTCCCAACACTGAAATGCATAATCTACTTAACGGGGTCCTAATGACTAAGATACATGTATTGCTGTTACTCCAGGATGTCATTTTTTGTGGATTTTGCAATTTTTTTTAAATGGAAACAAGATGGCAGCCATATGAAAAACACAAAAAAGGATTACTCCCATATGAAAAAGGATCCTTTTTTGTATGGAATAAAATCTTTTTTCATTCCAAGCAACTATCCAGAAGACTTTACTGAGCATGCTCAGAACTGAAATTTTAAAATTTAATAACTTCGGAATAGATTCATATTTTTTTAACAAACCAGTGAATGATATATCTGCGGACCAAGCCCTTTGTACCCTGAAAATGTCAGACCAAAATTCTCAACCATATGGGTGCTAGGTGATGACAACCCTCCCAGCAAAAAAACAGCAATTTTTTAATGTTTTTTCTGCTATCCGCATCTCGAAATCTGCACATCTGACCAGAACGAAACTTAGCAAGCTAAAAGGTCTACACCCCAAGACCACTCATGCAAAATGTCTTGCAAATCCATTGAATGGTTGCAAAGATATTAGAGTGCAAAGTTTGAGGTTTAACATAGAAACCCCTGCTCAACACTATCACGCCACTATGATATATATATACAGCATGTGTGTAAATATAACTCTCCCATTTGCCATTCTTTTAACCTTTTGTTGTAAAAAGAAAACAGTTATGTACAGTAAGAACTTACTAGAACAGTAGATCTCCGAGGGAGCCTCTGTCATCAGGTCACACGTAAAGAAGTTGGCTGTCAGGCACTAGGATCCTACAGAAGCTTTTCTGCAGCAGTCTACTAGGTGCTGCCTACACCAATGTCAAGCTCTGCCATCACATACCCTATATAAGCGTGGGCAGTCCCGCTTCCTCCTCTGTTCTTTCCCTAGCCGGAGGCCATGAGAGACAGGAGTCCCATTAGGGAACCAAGGAGAGAGAGAGAGAGAAGGTTTCCAGCTAGCAGAAAGGCTGCAGCAACAGGACAGCTGACCTGGAGAGAGGAAGAGAGAAAGGGGATGGAGGGAAGGATGGCATGACCTGATGACAGAAATTCCCTCGAAGATCTACTGTTACAGTAAGTTCTTACGTAACCATTCTATCTTCTTTGGGGATATCCCTGTCATCAGGTCACACCTAAGGAGCAAATCCCTAAACAGTGCTGACAGCAAGGACAGTCTGGGTGGCAGAAGGCCAGTGGACTAAGGGAGAGGGCCCTGAAGCACAGCAAAGCCAAAGTCTGTCCTTCTGGATGCAATGTCCAGACTGCAGTGCTTGGTGAAAGTGTGGACAGTATTCCAAGAGGCAACAGCACAAATCTTGGCTGCAGACACACCCCTGAAACAATCAACTAAAGTGGCCATGCCCCTGGTGGAATGGCCCTTAATTTATTTATTTATTTGCTTTTGTTAACCGGGTAAGCACACTAGACAGCCAAGTGCCTATTTTCAGGTGCGACCCGGGAGATTACAAGGTACATACATGAACATCAGGCAAAAACAAGTGAAGGATTACATTAAAGAGCATTAGCACACAGGGTCAATACAAGTAACAACAGGGGTTTACAATGCAGGCAGTAGGTAGAAGAACAGTATGGTAGTCATATGTAAGTCAGTGTTCATCGTTCCAGGCAGCAATGCTGCGAGGCTTGCAGGTAGGTAGAGAGGAGTCAAATTGGGATAGAAAGGCCCAGAGCAAGATAAGGGAGTTGCACAGTAACAAATGCTCTCCCTGTTGGGCAGGAGGGCCTAAGTGGTCTATTCCTTCTAGTAAGCTGTGAGTACAGGAAGAGTATAAAGTGTAGAGGGGCACTGCCTAAGTCATATTATTTAGGTAGCGTCTCAGTTAGTTGGGGCGGCATAGGCCGAGGGGGTTTATCTAGTGCAGAGGCAGGTGGAGGCCGTTTTGAGAAAGGCCCAGAGGGAGGCCTTAAAGCATTGGTGGGAGGAAGAGGAGTGAGTGCTTGATGGAAGAGAGTTCCATAACCTGGGCAAGTATGCAGCGAAGGCTCGGTCACCCATATGAGTGCGGGTCTTAGGTACCAGGAGGGCATGAGAGTCGCTGGATAGCAGATGGTAGTAAGAAGTAGCTGGAACGAGGGATTCAGCAAGGATAAGGGGGGTGGCAGTTCTGACAACACTGTCTATGAAGTTGCCCATGAAGCAAACAATAATACAGTTGACCAACCATTTGGACAAATACTGTTTCAAAACTGAAGCACCCTCTCTGCCATGGGTGTGAAAAACAAACAGGTGTTTGGACTTCCTGCAATCCTTGGTGTGGTGTGTATAGTAATACAAAATTCTATGCACATTTAAAGTGTGGAGCAATGCTTCCCCTGGACAGTCATGCTCTGGATAATAAACAGGCCGGTGGATGGATTGACTTAGGGTAAACTCAGACACCACCTTAGGAAGAAACTTAAGGTTAGTACACATGAGAGCCTGTAGCTCTGAAATTCTTCAAACAGAAGTAATGGTAACTAAAAGCTTTCCATGACAGAAAGCGTAGCTCTCAAGATGTGGCTGGCTCAAAAGGAGGCAGGGTCATCTTCTCCAAAACAAAATTCAGGTCCCAAGCCAGAACCATTTTATGGATCGGAGGCTTCAAGTGGAGAATGCCTCTCAGAAAAGTATGGGCCACATCCAGCTGTACCACTGTATGGCCATCAATGTGCACATGAAAGGCTGATATGACTGAGAGGTGCACTGTAAGGGAGGAGTTTTTGTGACCTGCATCAGACAAGGTCAGGAGGTATTCCAAAACCTGGTTCACAGGACAGGTGAAAGACTCCAGGTTATGATAAGAGGTCCAGATAGCAAACCACTGTGGCCCTGGTGGAAGGTTTTCTGGCAGCCACCAGGACATCAGTCACCTTCAAATCCCAGGAACCCCTTTGTATGCTTAACTGTTGCAGTCTGCCTCCTATACTGAACTGCCCTGGAGAGATTGGAACATATGTAAATGAAGGAATCATCGGCACGTGCCAGTAATGCAAACTGCTGCCCCTAGCTGCTGATGCATTCTAAACAGTGCAGATTAATTTTCTCTGCCTGCCTAGTCTGCCACCTCGGAGAGTTCTCAGCGCGTCACTCTATTTCTTATTTTACAGTTTAAATTACAGTACGTTTTATTTATTTTCTTACACTGCTGCTAGTTTTATTTCAGGTTTGTGGGTTAGGTTTTTTCCCCTCAGATATTTTCTTTTTGTGTTTTTTTTCTGGTTCTTCTTCGGTACCAAGTACCAGAGAAACCCTTAAAATTAACGTTTTTTTACTGCGTTTTTGTCTAATTTCTCCCTACTTGGAGTTTATTCACTCCATTT